>CM031242.1:917196694-917810695 GCA_018340775.1 Taxus wallichiana var. yunnanensis
TTTTCCTTCACTTGGTCTCTTTCCTTTGTGATCTTCATCATCATTTTCACCATCTCCATGATTTAACATTTTTTAGTTGCATACATAATAAAAAAAAAAACATATTTCTCTTCATCCTTTTTTTTTTACTCTTCATCTCTCGTATAACCGATATCCCTCATATACGGATCATTTTTTTTTCCAGCTTTCTTCATTGTATTTCTCATCCATAGTTTTTACTATACCAAGGTGCTCTAACTCTACATTTTCATCTTTATTATGTTAATCTTGAACATTTCATACCCCTAAAGCTAACTCTTTCTTAGTTACACTTGTATCTTTCCTTCCCTTATCCATATCATCTAGCAAACTTTACAATATTTCTTCCATATCATTCACAAAAACTTCATTACACTTTTTCTCATCACCATGCTCAAATGCACAATTATTTTGGATCATTTCAAGGAATTCACTTACATCATCCTTAATACCAAGAAGCATTTCATAATATTTTCTTACCTTGCATTAAGCTTTGTCTTGGTTTTATTCTTCAATCTCTGAAAATTACTTGTTTTTAAGAGGTCATTCTTTGTTTTGCATTTCATCTTTTTTTACCTGCTCCTTTCTTTTCCATATCATCATTTGTTTCTTGTGAATAATTTGTGTCTTAAAATCACTTGTTCCATCATCATTTTTCTTTGGTTTGTCTTCTTTACTCTCTACTTATTCTTTCTTCCACCATATAGGTGTTTATCTAGTTTTCTTAGTCCTTTTTGAATGAATGATCTAGTACTAAGAAAACTAAATAACCTCAAATGATGGAGGGTTTATGGTACCTCAAATGCAATGTGATGGGTACAGACACAACTTGAGTGATAGATCCTTGTTGCTACAAGTTGAACCTGAAATTAAGAATCATTGAAAAGGATATTGATTAGATAAATTTATGTGGGGGTTTCCCGCACAAATCAATCAAAGAAGTGTTAACTTCCTTGGTGGATGTCAACCCCTGTGTTTTGTAAGAGATGATAATGGTAATAATAATAAGATGGATAAATATGCAGAATCTGAGGCACAAAGAAACTGAAATATGTAGAAATGTAAGGTATATACAAATATGATCTAGATGAATGCAAAACATGATTACCTGGTAGGGTCGATGGTGACCAGTGGTTGCACATAGGTAGGTCAAAAATACCTAAGGTAGAAGGATGAAAGAGCAATCAGAATATAGATCTAAGTGCAAACCCAATAGAACAAGGGCCTATACACACTAGAAAAAAATCGATAAAGGCGGTCTGAGGTAAAGAAGTGAAAGGGATGCAAAGTAAAAATGATCATGGTGGTTTAGACTAAAAACTAGATAGGTTCAAAGAAGTAGGCTCAGAGATTTTGGGTCTGAAAAAATGCAAGAGTTGGAGTAGACATTGAAAGGAATTTTAAATAGAAAGGATGATGATAGAGGACTTGGTCAACGATGAGTTAGGCAGTCGACGGTGACTAGGTTAGTGCTAAACAAGGCCGAGGGAAAAAGATGGATGGGAGAAACTTTAAGAAGAAGAACTGATATAATATACTTATAATGGAGTCTCGATGGTTTTTGGACCTACAAAAGGTTAGATGCAAACAAGACAACAATAATATGATAATAACTGCAAAAAATGATAAAGAACGATGATGACCTCACGAACGAATGTTCACGAGTAATGAAAACAAACTAGGAGATCAAAGAGGTCTGTTATCGTTATAGGGATGTTCACAAATGAGAATAAGCTCATAGGTTGCAAAAGAACTTAAATATGTGCATGCATCTCGATGATGAATGGAAATAAATAACCTAGTTTTATAGGGTCGGTGATGACTGGCCGGTCACCACTAAACTACAGGGGAAGTTTCCCCAATAGAGATAGATTTTCTGATTTTGGTGTAGTTTCGTGGATTTTAAAAGTTTGAAGGATGCTTTAAAGCATGCAGATGGGAAGGGATGATTTAGGGATGAGATATGAGTGAGTTGGAGATAATGATAGGTTAGAAATAACATAGCGATGTTAAATAAAATGTCCATTAGGAAAGGTAAGAAAAGGTTATCAATTAATTAATTAATTAATAAGTATTAATTAATTAATGTTAATTAGATAATGAATTAAAATTTATAGGCTCTAAGAGGAAATTTAATTAAATAAGGGTGTTAAATCAAATAAATATGCCCATGCGTGCAATTAGGAGTAGGGATACCAAATTTAGGTGTCTAAATTTTTCCCATTTTTGTTGAGTGGCTTGCATGCTTATACAGCCATGAGACATAAACTATTATTGTTAGATGAGTATTGATGAAACCTAGATGATAAGCTCCCCTCAAATGGGGGATCGATGATGCCAAGGTAAATCAATGACGCATTTGAAAATGGTAGATGAACAAGAGCGGGTGGGTGAAGAAAGTATGGGTAAAAACATACATACATACATACATATATATATATATATGTATGTATGTATGTACATACATACATATATATATATACATGTATGTATGTATGTATGTATGTATTTATATACATACATACATACATATATATATATATATATATATATATATATATATATATATTTTCATTGTAAATCCTCATATAACATGCTTAATGCTTATTCACTTCAATCTTCTCCCCATCCTCCCTACGACGATTAATCTTTCACTTGACTTCAACACTCTCATAAACTCAAATCCTTTTCTTGCACGCCACCTACCTCATGTTACATTAATCCTATTTTGTGACCCTTGAACTTCCCTTTACCTTCTAGATGTATAATTTCCTTTCTATTCTAATTTAAGCATTTTAATGACTCGCCCCACACTTAGGAATCTTTTTACATACCATATGACTCAACAAGACAATTTTAACTCCTAACCAACATCTAGAACTCTTGGCTTACCTTTTAATTTAAAATTATATTTTTGGAGGGAATGCACAAAGGAAGGGTAATTCAAACTTCCAACCCCATTGCTTGCTTGAAATGACTCATGGATCCCATTAAAACCTTTAAATCTTTCAAACAACTCACATTGACTACATGAACAATAAATTTTTCAATTGAAGGTCTTCTTATAGATGCTAATACATCATACTCCCAAGGTGGATAAAATTATCCCTACACTTTTCTTTCTTGTTCAATTCTTCATCTTCATGGTTTGTTCTTTGTTCTTTGTTATTGTTCCCAATGTCCTTAGCTTCCTCATATCCACCTGGGTCCCACATAATTGTCTTTGGTATTCCATTTTCATTCACTTTGTCTCTTTCCTTTGTGATCTTCATCATCATTTGAACCATCTCAATGCTTTCACCTTTTGTAGCTGCATACAAAATCAACAAAAAAAAATTTCTTCATCCTTTTTTTTACTCTTCATCTCTATATAACTGATATCCCTCATATACGGATCATTTTTTTCTAGTTTCTTCATTGTATTTTTGATCCATACTTTTACTATACCAAGATGCTCTAACTCTACATTTTCATCTTTATTATGTTAGTATTGAACATTTCATACCCCTAAAGCTAACTCTTTCTTAGTTACACTTGTATCTTTCCTTCCCTCATCCATATCATCTAGCAAAATTTACAATATTTCTTCCATATCATTCACCAAAACTTCATTACACTTTTTCTCATCACCATGCTCAAATGCACAATTATTTTCGATCATTTCAAGGAATTCACTTACATCATCCTTAATACCAAGAAGAATTTCATAATTTTTTTTTACCTTGCATTAAGCTTTGTCTTGGTTTTATTCTTGAATTTCTGAAAATTACTTGTTTTTTATGAGGTCATTCTCTTTGTTTTGCATTTCATCTTTTTGCACCTCGCTCCTTTCTTTTCCATATCATCGTTTGTTTATTGTGAATTATTTGTGTCTTCAAATCACTTGTTCCATCATCATTTTTCTTTGGTTTGTCGTCACTCTCTAATTCTTCTTTCTTCCACCATATAGGTGTTTATCTAGTTTTCTTATTCCTTTTGAATGAATGATCTAGTACTAAGAAAACTAAATAACCTCAAATGATGGAGGGTTTATGGTACCTCAAATTCAATGTGATGGGTACAGACACAACTTGAGTTATAGATCCTTGTTGCTACAAGTTGAACCTGAAATTAAGAATCATTGAAAAGGAGATTGATTAGATGAATTTATGTGGGGTTTCCCAGACAAATATGAATCCAAGAAGTGTTAACTTCCTTAGTGGATGTCAACCCCATGTTTTGTAAGAGATGATAATGGTAATAATAATAAGCTGGATAAATATGCAAAATTTGAGGCACACAGAAACTGAAATATGTAGAAATGTAAGGTACATACAAATATGATCTAGATGAATGCAAAACATGATTACTTGGTAGGGTCGATGGTGACCAGGGTTTGCACATAGGTAGGTAAAGAAATACCTAAGGTGGAAGGATGAAAGAGCAATTTTAAATATAGATCTGAGTGCAAACGCAAGAGAACAAGGGCCTATACACACTAGAAACAATCTATAAAGGGGGTTTGAGGTAAAGAAGTGAAAGGGATGCAAAGTAAAAATGATCATGGTGGATTACACTCGAAAACTAGATAGGTTCAAAGAAGTAGGCTTAGAGATTTTGGGTATGGAAAAAATGCAAGATTTGGAGTAGACATTGAAAGGAATTTGAAATAGAAAGGATCATTATAGAGGACTTGGTCAACGACGAGTTATGTAGGTCGACGGTGACTAGGTCAGCATTGCTAAACAAGGATGAGGGGAAAAGATGGATAGGACAAAAATTAAGAACAAGAACTGATATAATATACTTATAATGGATTCTTGATGGTTTCTGGACCTGCAAAAGGTTAGATGCAAACAAGACAACAATAATATGATAATAACTACATAAAATGATACAAAACGATGATGAGCTCATGAATGAATGTTCACTAGTAATGAAAACAAACTAGAGATCAAAGAGGTCTCTTATCGTTATAGGGATGTTCACAAATGAGAATAAGCTCATAGGTTGCAATAAAACATAGATATGTGCATGCATCTAATGATGAATGGAACTAAATAACCTAGTTTTATAGGGTCAATGATGATCAATGGGTGGTCACCACTAACTACGGGGAAGTTTCCCCAATAGAGATAGATTTTCTGATTTTGGTGTAGTTTCGGGCTTTTAAAATTTTTAAGGATGCTTTAAAGAATGTAGATGGGAAGGGATGATTTAGGGATGAGATATGAGTGCGTTGGAGATAATGATAGGTTAGAAATAACATAGGGATGTTAAATAAAAATGTCCATTAGGAAAGGTAAGAAAAGGTTATCAATTAATTAATCAATTAATAAGTATTAATTAATTAATGTTAATTAGATAATGAATTAAAATTTATAGGCTCTCAAAGTGGGAATTTAATAAAATATGGGTGTTAAAATAAATAAATATGCCCATGCGTGTGATTAGGAGTAGGGATACCAAATTTAGGTGTCTAAAATTTTCCCATTTTTGTTGAGTGGTTTACGCTAAGCAAGCCCTGAGACAAATAATTATTGTTAGATGAGGATTGATGAAAGCTATATGATAAGCTCCCCTTAAATGGGGGATCGGAGATACCAAGGGAAATCAATGACGCATTTGAAAATGGTAGATGAATAAGGGTGGGGGTGAAGAAAGTATGGGTAAAAACATACATACATACATACATATATACATACATACATACACACACACACACACACACACAAATATATATATATATATATATATATTCATTGTAAATCCTCATATAGCATGTTTAATCCTTATTCACTTCAATCTTCCGCCCATCCTCCCTATGACGATTAATCTTTCACATGACTTCCACACTCTCCTAAACTCAAATCCTTTTCTTGTACGCCACCTACTACATGTTACATTAATCCTATTTTCTGACCCTTGAACTTCCCTTTACCTTCAAGATGCATAATTTCCTTTCTATTCTAATTTAAGCATTTTAATGACTCGCCCCACACTTAGGAATCTTTTTACATACCATATGACTCAACAAGACACTTTTAACTCCTAACCAACCTCTAGAACTCTTGGCTTACCTTTTTAATTTAAAATTATCTTTTTGGAGGGAATGCACAAAGGAAGGGTAATTCAAACTTCCAACCCCCATTGCTTTCTTGAAATGACTCATAGGATCCCATTAAAACCTCTAAATCTTTCAAACAACTCACATTGACTACATGAACAATAAATTTTGCAATCAAGGTCTTCTTATAGATGCTCATACATCATACTCCCAAGGTGGAGAAAAGTATCCCTACACTTTTCTTTCTTTTTCAATTCTTCATCTTCATGGTTTTTTCTTTGTTGTTTGTTATTGTTTCCAATGTTCTTAGCTACCTCGAATCCACCCGAGTCCCACATACTTGTCTTTGGTATTCCATTTTCCTATACTTGGTCTCTTTCCTTTGTGATCTTCATCATAATTTGCACCATCTCAATGCTTGCACCTTTTGTAGCTGCATACACAATCAACAAAAAAAAAAAATTGCTCTTCATCCTTTTTTTTACTCTTCATCTTTGTATAATCGATATCCCTCATATACGGATCATTTTTTTTTCCAGCTTTCTTCATTGTATTTCTCATCCATAATTTTTACTATACCAAGGAGCTCTAACTCTACATTTTCATCTTTATTATGTTAATCTTGAACATTTCATACCCTTAAAGCTAACTCTTTCTTAGTTACACTTGTATCTTTCCTTCCCTCATCCATATCATCTAGCAAACTTTACAATATTTCTTCCATATCATTCACAAAAACTTCATTACACTTTTTCTCATCACCATGATCAAATGCACAATTATTTTGGATCATTTCAAGGAATTCACTTACATTATCCTTAATACCAAGAAGCATTTCATAATATTTTCTTACCTTGCATTAAGCTTTGTCTTGGTTTTATTCTTCAATCTCTGAAAATTACTTTTTTTTTTATGAGGTCATTCTCTTTGTTTTGCATTTCATATTTTTACACCTGCTCCTTTCTTTTCCATATCATCGTTTGTTTCTTGTGAATTATTTGTGTCTTCAAATCACTTGTTCCATCATCATTTTTCTTTGGTTTGTCTTCTTTACTCTCTACTTGTTCTTTCTTCCACCATATAGGTGTTTACCTAGTTTTCTTATTCCTTTTGAATGAATGATCTAGTACTAAAGAAAACTAAATAACCTCAAATGATGGAGGGTTTATGGTACCTCAAATGTAATATGATGGTTACAAACACAACTTGAGTGATAGATCCTTGTTGCTACAAGTTGAACCTGAAATTAAGAATCATTGAAAAGGAGATTGATTAGATAAATTTATGTGGGGTTTCCCGTGACAAATCAATCCAAGAAGTGTTAACTTCCTTGGTCGATGTCAACCCCCATGTTTTGTATGATATGATAATGGTAATAATAATAAGATGGATAAATATGCAAAATCTGAGGCACAAAGAAATTGAAATATGTAGAAATGTAACGTATATACAAATATGATCTAGATGAATGCAAAACATGATTACTCGTAGGTTCGATGGTGACCGTGGTTACACATAGGTAGGTGAAGAAATACCTAAGGTGGAAGGATGAAAGAGCAACTATAAATGTAGATCTGAGTGCAAACCCAATGTAATAAGGGCCTATACACACTAGAAATAATCTATAAAGGGGGTCTAAGGTAAAGAAGTGAAAGGGATGCAAAGTAAAAAGGATCATGGTGGATTAGACTCAAAACTAGATACGTTCAAAGAAGTAGGCTCAGATTTTGGGTCCTGGACAAAATGCAAGAGTTGGAGCAGACATTGAAAGGAATTTGAAATAGAAAGGATGATGATAGAGGACTTGGTCAACGATGAGTTAGGTAGGTCGATGGTGACTAGGTTAGTGCTAAACAAGGCCGAGGGAAAAAGATGGATGGGAGAAAATTTAAGAAGAAAACTGATATAATATACTTATAATGGAGTCTCGATGGTTTTTGGACCTGCAAAAGGTTAGATGCAAACAAGACAACAATAATATGATAATAACTACATAAAATGATACCGAACGATGACGACCTCACGAATGAATGTTCACTAGTAATGAAAACAAACTAGAGATCAAAGAGGTCTCTTATCGTTATAGGGATGTTCACAAATGAGAATAAGCTCATAGGTTGCAATAAAACTTAGATATAGGAATGCATCTGATGATGAATGGAAATAAATAACCTAGTTTTATAGGGTCGATGATGACTGGTCAGTCACCACTAACTACGGGGAAGTTTCCCAATAGAGATAGATTTTCTGATTTTGGTGTAGTTTCGGGCTTTTAAAATTTTGAAGGATGCTGTAAAGCATGTAGATGGGAAGGGATGATTTAGGGATGAGATATGAGTGAGTTGGAGATAATGATAGGTTAGAAATAACATAGGGATGTTAAATAAAATGTCCATTAGGGAAAGGTAAGAAAAAGTTATCAATTGATTAATCAATTAATAAGTATTAATTAATTAATGTTAATTAGATCATGACTTAAAATTTATAGGATCTAAGTGGGAATTTAATTAAATAAGGGTGTTAACTCAAATAAATATGCCCATGCGTGCGATTAGGAGTAGGGATACCAAATTTAGTTTTCTAAATTTTTCCCATTTTTTTGAGTGGTTTGCGCTAGTAAGCCATGAGACATAAACTATTATTGTTAGGTGAGGATTGATGAAAGCTATATGATAAGCTCCCCCTCAAATGGGGGATCGATGATGCCAAGGGAAATCAATGACGCATTTAAAAATGGTAGATGAACAAGGGCGGGTGGGTGAAGAAAGTATGGGTAAAAACATACATACTTACATACATATATATATATAGTATGTATGTACATACACTCACATATATATATATACATATATGTATGTATGTATGTATATACATACATACATACACACACACACACACACACACACACACACACACATATTCATTGAAATCCTCATATAGCATGCTTTATCCTTATTCACTTCAATCTTCTCCCCATCCTCTCTACGATGATTAATCTTTCACTTGACTTCCACACTCTCCTAAACTCAAATCCTTTTCTTGCACACCACCTACTTCATGTTACATTAATCCTATTTTTGACCCTTGAACTTCCCTTTACCTTCTAGGTTCATAATTTCCCTTTCTATTCTAATTTAAGCATTTTAATGACTCACCCCCACACTTAGAAAGCTTTTTACATACCATATGACTCAACAAGACACTTTTAACTCCTAACCAACCTCTAGAACTCTTGGCTTACCTTTTTAATTTAAAATTGTCTTTTTGGAGGGAATGCACAAATGAAGGGTAATTCAAATTTCCAACCCCATTGCTTGCTTGAAATGACTCATAGGATCCCATTAAAACCTCTAAATCTTTCAAACAACTCACATTGACTACATGAAAATAAATTTTGCAATTGAAGGTATTCTTATAGATGCTCATACATCATACTCCCAAGGTGGAGAAAAGTATCCCTACACTTTTCTTTCTTGTTCAATTCTTCATCTTCATGGTTTGTTCTTTGTCGTTTGTTATTGTTTCCAATGTTCTTAGCTGCCTCATATCCACTTGGGTCCCACATAGTTGTCTTTTGTATTCCATTTTCCTTCACTTGGTCTCTTTCCTTTGTGATATTCATCATCATTTGCACCATCTCCATGATTTCACCTTTTGTAGTTGCATACACAATCAACAAAAAAAAATATTTCTCTTCATCCTTTTTTTTACTTTTCATCTCTCGTATAATTGATATCCCTTATATACGGATCATTTTTTTCTAGTTTCTTCATTAAATTTCTCATCCATACTTTTTACTATACCAAGGTGCTCTAACTCTACATTTTCATCTTTATTATGTTAATCTTGAACATTTTATACCCCTTAAGCTAACTCTTTCTTAGTTACACTTGTATCTTTCCTTCCCTCATCCATATCAACTAGCAAACTTTACAATATTTCTTCCATATCATTCACAAAACTTCATTACACTTTTTCTCATCACCGTGTTCAAATGCACAATTATTTTGGATCATTTCAAGGAATTCACTTACATCATCCTTAATACCAAGAAGCATTTCATAATATTTTCTTACCTTGCATTAAGCTTTGTCTTGGTTTTATTCTTCAATCTCTGAAAATTACTTTTTTTTTTATGAGGTCATTCTCTTTGTTTTACATTTCATATTTTTGTACCTACTCCTTTCTTTTCCATATCATCATTTATTTCTTGTGAATTATTTGTGTCTTCAAATCACTTGTTCCAAAGATCATTTTTCTTTGGTTTGTCTTCTTTACTCTCTACTTCTTCTTTCTTCCACCATATAGGTGTTTATCTAGTTTTCTTATTTCTTTTTGAATGAATGATCTACTACTAAGAAAATTAAATAACCTCAAATGATGGAGGGTTTATGGTACCTCAAATTCAATGTGATGGGTACAGACACAACTTGAGTGATAGATCCTTGTTGCTACAAGTTGAACCCTGAAATTAAGAATCATTGTAAAGGAGATTGATTAGATAAATTTATGTGGGGGTTTCCTAGACAAATATGAATCCAAGAAGTGTTAACTTCCTTGGTGGATGTCAACACCCATCTTTTGTATGAGATGATAATGGTAATAATAATAAGATGGATAAATATGCAAAATCTGAGGTAAAAAGAAACTAAAATATGTAGAAATGTAAGGTATATACAAATATGGTTTGGATGAATGCAAAACATGACTACCTGGGCAGGTCGATGGTGACTAGGGTTGCACATAGGTAGGTCAAAAATACCTAAGGTGGAAGGATGAAAGAGAAACTATAAATGTAGATCTGAGTGCAAACCCAATAGAACAAGGACCTAAACACACTAGAAACAATCTATAAATGGGGTCCGAGATAAAGAAGTGAAAGGGATGTAAAGTAAAAAGGATCATGGTGGATTAGTCTAAAAACTAGATAGGTTCAAAGAAGTAGGCTCGAGAGATTTGGGGTTTGGACACAATGCAAGAGTTGGATCAGACATTGAAAGGAATTTGAAATAGAAAGGATGATGATAGAGGACTTGGTCAACGATGAGTTAGGCAGGTTGATGGTGACTAGGTCGTTGCTAAACAAGGCCGAGGGAAAATATGGATGGGAGAAACTGTAAAGAAGAAGAACTGATATAATATACTTATAATGGATTCTCGATGGTTGTTGGACCTGCAAAAGGTTAGATGCAAACAAGACAACAATCATATGATAATAACTGCATAAAATGATACCAAACGATGATGACCTCACGAATGAATGTTCACGAGTAATGAAAACAAACTAGGAGATCAAAGAGGTCTATTATTTTTATAGGGATGTTCACAAATGAGAATAATCTCATAGGTTGCAATAAAAATTAGATATGTGCATGCATCTGATGATGAATGGAAATAAATAACCTAGTTTTATAGGGTCGATGATGATGGGGTGGGTCACCACCAACTACGGGGAAGTTTCTCGATAGAGATATAGATTTTCTGATTTTGGTGTAGTTTCGGGCTTTCAAAAGTTGGAAGGATGCTTTAAAGCATGTAGATGGGAAGGGATGATTTAGGGATGAGATATGAGAGAGTTGGAGATAATGATAGGTTAGAAATAACATAGGATGTTAAATAGAATGTCCATTAGGGAAAGGCAAGAAAAGGTTATCAATTAATTAATTAATTAATGTTAATTAGATAATGAATTAAAATTTATGGGCTCTAAGTGGGAATTTAATTAAATAAGGGTGTTAAATCAAATAAATATGCCCATGCGTGCGATTAGAGTAGGGATACCAAATTTAGGTGTCTAAATTTTTCCCATTTTTGTTGAGTGGTTTATGCTAGCAAGCCATGAGACATAAACTATTATTGTTAGATGAGGATTGATGAAAGCTAGATGATAAGCTCCTTCTCAAATGGGGGATCGATGATGCCAAGGGAAATCAATGACGCATTTGAGAATGGTATATGAACAGTATGGGTGTGTGAAGAAAGTATGGGTAAAATAATTACCAAGGGAATATGTTCTAACCAAAAGGGATCACAATAACAATGATAAATGTGGTGGTGATTCCATTATCACATTGGTAGAGGATAATTTCGGTCTCAACAAAGATGGGATACAACACTCTACGGGCGGTGAGTGGGTGAAGATCATTACAGATGGATACAAGTCGCAATGACCAATGGGTCATTTGCAAACATCAAAGTATGCGTAACTAAATGTGAAAGGTAAGCTAAATCCTTCATATACGAGGAATCAATCGAATAGGTATCTATCTAAAAGGTATGATGATGAAAGATATGGTGCCTAGTGGGACATGAAAAATGGATGAGAAGGAAAAATGAAAAAGTGAGAAGAATATTATGCTCCAAGGGGGAGTAAGTACGGTCGTGAAGGAAAATGATTAAGTAAAAATGCCCCGAGGGAATAATTATGGACATGAGATGGATTTTGAGATGAGATAGATAGAGTGAACATAGAATTCCCCAAGGGGGGAATAAATATGGTCTCAAAGGAGGACTTCGAGATGAGAGATATTGGATAAGGTCTGGATGAGGTGGAAGATGAGGTGTGATTTAACATTGGTGACCTATAGGTATGGACAACACTACATCATATCAAGGAACACACAAGGAAAATATTCCTCCAACTAAATTAGAGGAAAACATCAAGGTGATCTAGGTAACGTAAGGCACATGTGACAAAATAAAATGCTAGTATATAACCAATGACAATTAGTTATACAAAATATCATAAGGAATAAATTATCAAGTGAAATTACACACCAAATATCGACATGAAAAAGGGATTTGAGATGTGCTTGTGCAAAGGGAAGAGGGTTATCCAAAAGTGTTGTTCCCTAAAACTATGCCTCGGCTCGGGAAGGGGGAAAGAGAAAGTTGATCAATGCGGAAGTCCGCTAGAAGAAATCGATCAATGTGGGAAGCCTTAAAATTCAATGAAAGGGTAGCCATCCTTCGAGGGTATGGTCTACTTTATATATAATGTAGATAGAAAGAATAATACATGATAGCCTTCCTTCGAGGGATCGGATATTTATTTTTATTTTCTTTTGACTTTTATTTGCATGCTTTTCCTTTTTTAACATGAACAACTATCCTTCAAGGGATCAATCTATTTTTGATAAATTTGATTTTTACAAGAGAATCCATGAATTTATTTTTACATGGGGAGAGCTAGGACTAGCTAAGTAGACCACTTAATAGGGGATAATGAGTGTACAAGAAACACATTTGGATGCTTTTCATTGTTCCAATAGGTGAATAATGGGGTTATGGATGTAATGATCATAGATTTCTCACTAAGAAGGGAGAACCTATCCATAAGGAAATATGCTATGGGCAGATCCATGGTGCCCATATTTAAGGTCACATCTAGGAAGTGATGGAAGAGCACATAATTCCAAATCATTACAATGAGAGATGGAAGAGGCTAAGATGGAGGAATGATCTAAAGATATGACTAAGAGTGTTGGTAGACATGCTAACAATATAATGGTTGCAAGTGCAATTCGTTAAGAGGCTTCCCTTATGGTTTACTATCAAGGAGGCCAAACAATAGGCTCCCGATCCATACTTATGTGTGATAATATATGGTCCAATCCTAGTTAGGGGAAAACTTTCCACGTTGGATCCTTTCTAGAGTAGTGACATTCGATGACGAGGTCTCGAAATTAAAGTCACATTAGGATAGGATAATAGATTGCAAAGGATTATATGTGGGATAAAAATAATAAAAAATGCACTTAAGGAAGGAAAAATATGTGTCCCTAACTTGACAAAGAGATGGTCCCCAAGAGAGACAAATATGACCAGAATGGTGGATGTTAGATTAAAAGATGGAAATATGGTGCCCTAAAAGAGGCACGAATATGGCCACAATGGTGGAATTTGATGAAAATAGAGATGAATGGTTCCTCAATGGAAGGATGAACATGGCCACAATAGTGTACTTTGATTAAAAAAAAGGATGGTGCCCTAAAAGAGGCACGAATATGGCTACAAATGTGGACTTGATGAAAAATATGGTGCCCAAAAAGAGACAAATATGGCCACAACAGCTTGAATTTGATGAAAATAGAGATGAATTGTCCCTTAATGAAAGGAAAAATATGGCCACAATGGTGGAATTGGATTAGAAGAAATGATGGTGCCCAAAAAGAGGCATGAATATGGCCACAAAGGTGGACTTCGATGAAAATGATGGTGCCCCAAAAAAGGCTTGAATATGGCCAAAACAATGGAATTTGATGAAAATAGAGCTGAATGATCCCTTAATGGAAGGATGAACATGGCCACAATGGTGGAATTTGATCAAGAAGACGATTTCTTAAAAGAGGCACAATTATGGCCATAAAGGTGGACTCGATGAAAATAAAGATGAATGATCCATCAATGGGAGGATTAACATGACCACAATGGTGGAATTAGAATAAAATTGAATGAGATGGAATGGTCATAAAATATGCGCAACTCCTCAAAAATGAGGGAGTGGGAACCAAGCGCCTTAGGATGCGATAAAATGGCCACAAAAGTAGGCTTAGGATGGAGATAATATGGAAAATAGATAAACTAGATAAGATTGGATGAGATGGACTTGGATAAAGTAAATATGGAAAAGTTAAGGAGGAATTCCTAGAGTTAAGTCCTAGCGTTAAGAGAGTGATTGGATGGGTAGGGGTTGGATTGACTAGTATAAGAGATGTGAAATAAACAATAAAAGGGGGAAATTTCTCCCCCAATGAAGGAGATTACGTTGGTCAACTAGGATGAGTTAGTGGATGTCAAAGGAGAATGGAAAGAATGTCGATGACAACATTTGGATTTGGATTAGATAGATGGTTGGGGATTAAAAGGATGATTTTCTCAGAAAATGATATCAATGGACAATGTAGGGCCCTCTTTTGGAGGCCCAATATGTGGAGGAGAGATGATAAGGGGTGATGTGGATGAAGGAGGATATATGAAGGATGCAAATGTAAAAATAGGGATTGGATTGGTTGTGATGGATGAAGAAATAAGAATCCCTTGCATGAGAGGTTCATCGTAAGTGCAAATGTAATTTGGATCAAACCATGATGGCTTCTTACCATGAGGATTAAAGGATTTTATCAAATGAAGTGTGATTGCATATGTTTGAATTAAATTTCTAAGGAACTCTTTGTAAGATCCAATAGGAATAGTAAAGGGGAGATTTCTCTTGTGAGGTTTGGTAAGAGATTTTTCTTAGATTTATGGGAAGGAATGTATGTATATTGGATGGATAAATTAAATAAATTAGGAGGAGGATTAGATTGTTTGGATTGATGAGAAGAGGGAATACCTAACTTCTTACAAGGATTCCTAAAAGACCTTTGGGTATGTTTACCATGAGTCTTAGATTTTGATCAAGAAGATTTATCCCCAACAGAATGACAATAATTTTAACTCGAGGACCCGTAGGTTGTGGTGTAGGTATGGATTTAGAGGGAAAGGGAGATATTTGTATGAGGTCTGCAGTGTGAAATGTGGATTGTGTATATTTTGGATTAGAAGTATTTGCATGATTAAATATAAAAGATAGGGGTGGGATAGGTGATGTAGCCATGGGAAAATATGTAGAAATATGTGATGAAGATGTCAAGGTAGACATGGGTGGACTTTCTAATGTGGTAGATGTAGATGTAGTTCATATTGATGATGAGATAGGTATAATTGGGATATTTATGGATGCAATTGATGTAGTAATAGGTGTGTTTGATGTAGATGTGGGTAAGGAGTTAAATAGGATAGGTTGAGGCATGATGGATGTGGTAAAGGTAGGAATAGGTGTAGATGTATAACAAGTGGTAGATATTGGAGAAGCCATAGACACAATGTCTAAGGTAGGGGTAGATGATGAGGTAAATGAGATAGGTAAGGGAAGATGTTTTTATGTATGGTATTGATTGAATAAGGATTGAAACTGTATAATGTGGATGACAGTGTAAACTCCCACAATTAGGTCACAACCCTCTAAGCCCCCTTAAACTAACATACACCTTACCATGAACTATCCACACACTATTATTAATTTAACTTCCCATATTAAGCTAATAATTCCCTTAGCCGTCCATCTCACCTCTCCACCTCACCATGGACCCATTCCAAGCTTATTTATTAACCTAGACCAAGTCAACACTCCCCTTAACTAAATAGGACTCATTCCAACCCTAACATTCATTACCTATTATCCCTCCTACCAATTTTCCACTTCATTTAGCACCAACAAAGACTCTTAGTCCACAACAAACCTTGACCAACACCAAAAATGGAGAGAAAAGGATTTTTTAGCATATATGAACTTTTCTCCCTAATCGACGTCAATTATTCCTCGGTCGGTGCCAAATACCTAACCGCTATCAATTTCCTTAAATAGGAAATTCCAACCCTTTTCCTAGGTTCCTTGATCTTGGCTTCTAGAATTCTATCATTCTTGTATCTCTAGAGCATCTGACGATCAAACACAAGACCAAAGTATACCAGCTTATTCACCGAAATTAACCTCTTGCTCCATAGCTTCGGATCATCCATAGGGAAGCATACATGCTTCGTTTCCATGATACTTGACCTAGATATATTTCATCTATGAGCATCTACCAACCACCAACTAGCATTTATCAAAGATACAATCTCTACATAAGTATTGTAATCCCACAAGTTTCATTAGCTTATAGTATTGATTTCTTTATTTTACAAATTACTTCTCTCTCAGATATCTCCTACACCCACCTACCTGACAACCTGCCCATTTGATTCTCTTTGTCCCCATAACCACCTATTTTACCATAGACGAGTCTTTAAATAAATCAAATCATCTACGATAAGCCTTCTTAACTCCCTATATAATCACAGAGAGCTCCCAACCAACCCATTTTAACCTTTTTATCTAATTTCCCTATTAACGTCCTGTCACCCAACCGATGTTGGTTATTACCAAGTATTGGCATTGTTTAGCTAACCAATATCGGTCTCTCGTGATTGGTAATTATCCCTAAACTAGAAATCCCATAACTCACCCAAAATCTCTCAAAACCCTACCAAATTTCACCAAGACCTCCCTAACACCATTTGCTACACTGCAGTCCTCATAACTAGTCAATATTTTTGGATTAATTCTTATATGCATTATTTAGATCAAATCTAGATTATTGTATTTGTGTAAGATAACTAAATCATAATATAGTAGGATTTCCTTATTTCATGTTATTTCTCTACATTAAGTTGAATTTGAATGTGGATTGACAACCTTCTAACAAGCACCCCGCATCTTGGATCTAGCATTCACTAGACATATCCACCAACCTATATTATTAATGTCATCTTGTGGTCTTGTGTTCTATTGTAGGTAGTTCTTCCTAGCCAAAAAGGAACTCTTCACAACTGGCTTGATATTCTACAACGCACGCAGAACCTTCTTCAACCTCCCAAGTATTCCTCCTCACATTTGCCTTATATGTTTTATACTCAACTTTGTGGTGAAACATTTTGGCACATCTGATGGGACCCTCATTTGTGGGTTCCTTTCTATTCATATAAGTTGCATCTTGTGTGTTTCCTTTCTAAATCATTATTCACTAAATCTTCTTCTCTAGTAATCTTCTCCTTCTTTCTAATTTATCTAAACGAAACACTTATTTTGGTGCATTTAAAAGAATCCTTCTTCTTTTCTTCCAACTTTGTATTATTGAAATTCATCATTCTTCTTATTCACTATTTTTTACATCGAATATCATATTTTGATTTAGGGCTTAAAAACTTGCATTTCATTCATGTATGTTTACATATTTATCTCACATAGTTAAGTAGTAATTATATGATTGAGGTCATGACCGTTTTGTGATTGATTAATAAAGAGTAGTTCAAATTTGTGCACACACTCCTTATCCAAATCACTTAACATAATTTACACATTTCTTGAACATTCCCTTCTAGGAAGAATCCATCAAGGATTTCAAATCCCATTGGCAAAGGCCTCGCCTTTAATGTTCTAGCCGGTTTATCATATTAGAGCTCAGACATCACATACCGAAAGGTATATCGAGGAATATTTTGCCAAAAAGAACCCGAAACTAGCCATAGATTGCTTTATAGGTACTTTTTTAATCCAAAATTTATATTTCATTCATAGCCAGTCAAAAAATTCTTAAGCCACTCAACACTAAAATATGATACCTAGGATTGACATGTTTTTGCTAGTTTTTGTTGTGGGATTTTTTATTTATTTATTGTCTTCTACGTTTTGAGTTGTAAGGATGATTCATCACTTTTTCTTCTCTTTCACACTCCACCATCACAGCTGGCATATTTTGGCCTTTCTCGGTGTGATAGGACATTTGTTTGTCATACATAGCTTCTATGTTGGCTTATTTTGACTTAATTCACTTCAAAATCTAAAAATTTCTTCATCTTCTCAAAATATTTATAATCGGCATTGGTCTAGCAACCATTGTAACACCTTTGACAAATTTTTATCTTTCCTCTTTTGCATTGCAAGCATTGACATGTGATTTTATTGATAAGATGTGTTCCCTTGATTGTCAAAAATCATGCTTGCCATGGATAAGTCATTTCTGCTCTTGATTTCATTAAGCTGAAATGCTATAGCTTGCAAAGAATCCCTTTTCACTTCTTATAGATGAGTTGTAATCTGGTAATGATGTTGCAAACTTATCTCTATTTAATTAACACATCCGTGGATCAATTCCATTGATCCAAGGTATGTTTTAAATCTTTTTACCTAGTCGGAATGGTAAACTGACATTCATAGGTTGAAGGACATAATGGACTAAAATTTTGTATGTTTACAAATTCTTTTATTTTTCTTGTAAGATCATGCCTACATTCCATTGTATGTTATGTTCTCGAGATATTCTTGATTGATTTCTTCAGATGCTAATGTCATCAAGTAGAATGAGGCCTACTTCAGGACTATAGAGGAAAAATAAAATAAAAACTAAGTCCTAGGCCTATGAGATCTATCCTAACGGGATTCTAAACTAAGGTAAATGTACCTATCTTTTATCTATGCCTATTTCATTCGGGATAGCATCCTAACCTAGGTTGCATGTTCTAAATTGGGGTATGGGGGAAATAACCTAAGGTGATGCTAGGATTATTTCTAACCTATACCTAATACTAAATAGCTATGAGCTATGACCTAACCTAAGGTGGAAATTTACCTATTGAAATGTTTTTAAACCTAAGGTAAATACTTCTAAACTATCCTATGGTCATATCCTAAACTAATGGAATCTACCCTAAACTAATGAAATGTGGAAAGGGGACCTAAGGGTTATATGGCAAGTGGTAAGTTGGCGATGGTTCCTAAGCTATTAATGTGATTTGATTTTTAGTATTAAATGATAGCGAACTGCTAGTTTAGGAAGAAGCATGAAATTTGGTGGAATCCACATGGAGTCATCACTAAGGTTTAGTGATGCATGTGGAAGTTGAATTGGGTCTCGCCAATTTTGGATGGCGGTGGTGAAGAGAGATAGGCGGGAATTTGAGAGTTAATGACATTAATGAGCCTTGTTTTTGGTGAGCAAACCACCTAGGAAACTATGTGGGTGGATTTGTTGGAGGTTGTTTGGTCATTCATGCTCTCCAATTTTTTCTCTGCATGGAGCTATCTGGTTCTTTGAACTAGTAGTTCTATTTTTAGTTTATGGCTATTTTTGATTCCCTTGGTCTATTTTCGATTCAAGGAAAGTATATGAGGCATTGGGGAAAGAGAATTTTGGTTATTGATCTTGATTGGAGAAGAAGAAGTGTTGGAAGCTCAGTTTGAACATCTTCTTCAAATCGGAAGCACTATCATGCATAATAGGCTCCATCCATTAATATTTATTTCTTTTCTCTAAATGTTTCATTAAAATAATTCTACTCTCATGAGATAAATGTTTTTAGTTTTTGGTTCTAGTTATTTTCTTTCTTGTTGAAAGAATCTTTGCGCTTTTGGTTTTGGAACCCTTGCATGATAATGTAGTTTTTGGGTGTTTTCTCTAAGTGAGTTAAAATGGTGAAATGCATTTATATCTGTCAAGACTTTTGTGTTTTGATTGGATTAATTACTCGGACTGTCTTCTTGAAAAAGAGTTTGAGTAGCTAGTTTTTGACTTAAGCTTCGAGCTGGAAGTTTCTTTTGAGAGTAGTATGTGAATGGGTACTTTTCTCTAATGCATCTCTAAGTTTAAAGTTGTATTACTCCTTCTGCGATCTATATGGATATATGTTTATCTCATTGTGTGAACACGAACGTGCGTGAAAGTGAGGAATGGACATCTTGTTTGTATTTATACTGTTAACACTTGCATTCTTATACTGAATGCTTTTTCTTGTTTTGAAAGGTAGAAGAATATCCTTTTTAAACTATATCATGTTCTATTAAGTTTTATACTCCTTGTTTGGGACTGTATTTGTATACTTTGTTTCTCTGTATGAACTTGAACTGGCTTAAAAACAAAGGGTAATGGGTGTTTGAGGTTTATGGAATTGTTGGTGTTCTGTACTTCAACTTGTATAAGGTCTTAGAAGAAATATCATGTTCTTATTTTATTTTGTCTAAATATCCTCTTCTTCGAATCATAATTCGATGGGAGTTGGGTAAGTTTTGTTATTTGGAATTACTTGTTCAAGTTGAACTTGTAGGGAGATAAGAATGAGAATTGTCTTACTTGGGTGTTTGTTACTAGAATTCTCTTCTCTGAAACTTTGTAAGGTGATTACTGGTTTATTGAAATCTAGAAAATGAGATGGTTTTCTTGGTTGAATTTCCTTTTGATATTGTGATACTATGGTAGTTGGCCTTCTCCAATTAGTTGTGGTTATTATCTTTTTATGTCTGTCGACATTTTTAAGTTTGACTTTCTATCCTTTTGGGCTTGGGTGAAGTGATGAGAACTTATTCGCCAGAGTTGGAAAATTCCTTGTAGTCTGTTAACTCACATGTTTTAAGATGATTATGGTACATTCATGGGAATTGTTGAATGAATAATCAACTTCTGGACTGTTTCAAGCTTTTTGGAAAATGGAACCAACCAAACGGTTCCGGTTTATGAGATTTAATGTTTTCTATTACTTGATGGAACCCAATGTCTTGCCTAGTCATGGCGGTGTTCATTGAGCATGACTCAGTAGAAAGGAAGACTTATCCATTTCCTTAATCAAGTTTGTTTCCAATGGTTAAGTCATGCTTATCTTTCGATGTACCATTAGGAAATTGTTTACGTATGGTTTTGGATCTGACTGGAATCTTCAAGGAGGAAGAATAAAACAGTTAGGTGGAAGTGAATTGATAACTGTTAACTTATACTTGTTTAATGTATCCTTATTGAATGGATTAATAATTCTGTTAACAATTGATTTTTCTTGAAAGATGAAACTCTTTGTTAGGTTTATTGATTGAATAAATTATTTAAGTATTCGGTTTTGTATCTTCTAATCTTGTTTTCTATTCCTTAAAAGATTAGTGGGTTTGTGAAGGGTCTGTATTGATTCTTCTTCTTACCTTATTTCTTTTGAATGAGTAATAGAAATCCTTTCCTATGCATAACTCCTTCCTCTTCCAATTTCATAGGTAAGTTTCTCCTTTTCATTCTGGAAACTGTAGGGTAGGAAGTTGACTCTCCTTTTCTGAAGATGCATATGAGATTTTGGTATAACTGAATGTTATAATTGAATCAAATGTATTACTTTATTAAGTAATTGATTAGTAGTTTTTCTAATTACTTCTCTACTTAAATTATATTTAAGGAAATAATAATTGTTTCATTAATTGAAATGAAACATTATTGCTGGGAAATACTTTTCTATTGTTAATAAGAGGCATAATCTAAGAACTTAGGTTATATTTCTTTGACTGAGAATTAGGCTATCACACCTGAATTGTGAATCTCTTATTTGTTTAAGTTGATAGTTGATTCATCTTAAAAATGTAATGATGCTGAAATGAACTTGTCTTCACATGTTTTCTAGAAACTTGGTAAAGATGACAAGAAGGTCTTTGATTATGAAAGTAGCTCTTTTTGTTTATCTATTGAAGTTAAAAATTTATATTTCAAATTCAGAAAGAATTATGAAATAACTCAATGTTAGGAGTTGTTTATTGATATAAATGAGTAATTGTTTAGGACAATACTTATTTGTTATAAGGTAGTAGTTTTTAATTATATTATGATCTTTTCTTTAAATAAATTCATATTGTTATTTGTGCTTATTTTATGGTTGTTATTACTTATGATTTATTTGGATGATTGCATTAATTGTTTCATTAAAGCAGAGTTGTTTTAATGGAACAATTAGTGGAATGCACTTCATTTTAATGCTTAGTGCTTATCATGCTCAGTTTGATGAAATGACCCATGCTAGAAATTTTGAGGATGGACTTTGTAAGTGATAAAAGAAGGAAATAAGTTTTATGATGTATTGGCTGATTTGAAGTTTGACTCTTTTAGAGAGAACTTCGATTCATTCTTGAGATGTATTAAAAGGAAAATTCGTATTCGTTAATGATCTTAGTACTGATTGACATGCAGTTTGTTTGAGATGCATAGTCTTGTAAATTGTATATTTTATCAGGATGAATTGAAAAGGTTGAAGGCTCACTTCAAATTGTTGTGTAATTAATCTTATACATTTTATGAAGGTAGTTGGAATACTATCTTGTTGATATTTGACGTATCTGTTCATATTCTTATTTTTGTTGTCATTTGATAAGTTGGATGAAGATAGATAGTTAAATATCTCTCTTAATTGAAAGGAACTTGTTGAGTTGTATATGATTACGTTCTTTATCTAAATAATATACAATGGTAATGGGATGTTTATTAAATATACAATTAAACTATAGAAAGTGCAAAAGATATAAATGGTATGATAACCTAACACATAACCATGTAGAGAGGAAGAATATTCCTCTCTCAAGGAATGTAAAGAGAAACAAGGGTGTTTATGATCGTTAATCACTCAAAATTCATTTTCTATGAAGTTTTCTCTAGTTGAACTTGAGTGGTTGTTGCACCGTATTTGAACAGTTGAGTCACATTAATTTAACCTTGCATTGTATGTTGTTCTGTTTTTTGGATAATTACTCGGCATGTCATAGTTACTGAACATAAAAGAAATCATGAGTTAATGAATTTCTTAAATATTAATTAAATCAAATATGGATGAAGAACTTAAGGGGTGTTGAATTTAAGGTTGGTAAGGTTTCCTCAATTTGAATCTTAATCCAAAATTAATTAAGTGTTAATGACCTCCTAGGGGTATGTACATCGTGATGAAGTAGTTTAGTCGATGATGTGTGCACACACCAACTACAAAACTATACCTATGTGAAGGATAAGGTATTCACAAGGATAGATTGTTGCGATTGATGGTTGCAACACCCTTCCATATTATTTCATCTAGATCTACACACATCCGGACTTGAACATAGTTTTCTCTATAGGCCAAGCTAGTAGCATGAGTTGGAATAAGAAGTATATTTCTATGAATTAGGGTACTTTGGCACATTTGGTCCACTTAGGTTGGATGAGTATGCCCATACGCCCTAAGTTTTTTTAAGTGAGCGTCTCCTATAAAAATTATGTCACTAACGTAGGTTAGGGTCAAACCTTGGCAAGTGGACCACGAAGTCGGTGAAGATAGTTCTAGATAATAGAAGAGTGAGGTGAAGGGCGTATTCCAATTTAATGATTATGCCGTCTAGAAATAGTAACATGAACATTATGTTTTATATATTTGGCCAAAGTATCACAAACTACTTGGTTGCATTGTTCGATGTCACCTAGTTTAAGGAATGTGATTTCAAATCAATATAGGTAACAAATATTCAAATAGGTTCTTTAAACAGTGACTCATAACCCATATTAGGGTAAGAAACCCAAGTATATGTAGTATACGCAAAATTATTCAATACTTAGAGACAAGCATGAGAGATCGGTTAGAGACCGAGTCATGAAATGAGAGATCGATAATTCACGATTGATTTACAACAACATATGGTTATCTCATGTGAGATTGATTGGCATGGAATGTGTGTTTTAAATTATTTTCTATTTAGAATAGAGAACATAGCGTAAATAAATTTTTTTCCCTTGTTTCTAACGTCTTAAAATGAGAATGTTACATCTTGGTATCGTAGTGAAGATTGCAGCTCTTGGACCTATTGTGTTCATAATATGATAAAAATTAAATTTTTTTATTAACAAAAAATGGTTAGAACAAGAGGAAATGTTGCAAATAATCCTCCACCTAAGGAAGGAGAAACAACTGCCCCAAAACTTGATGAGATCATTACTTTGCCCTGTTGGACACAAGAGATCATTTGGTTGTACTTGAACAACAAGTATTGGGCAATGAGGAGGAAGAATATGATAGTAATAATAATCATCTACCTGCTGAGGACAATGCCAATTTGGGTGTTGATAATAACAATTTAAACATACCGATCACCTAGAAACCAAAAAGGTTAGATTGACAGCTAAACTCACTAATAATATAAAAAGGATAAGTCCACCTAAATTTTATGGCACCCCATTAGGAGATGGAGCTGAGAATTGGCTCATCGAAATGGAGAAGTACTTTACAATAAGAAACTTCTTGGAAGAAACAAAAGAAATCTGGGGAGAATATCAGCTTTCCCATTAGGCATCTTCATGGTGGGAATGGCTGAGTTGAATATTGATGAAACTAATATCACATGGGATCAATTTAAAGGTTACTTTAGGAAACGTTGGCTGCCACAACTTTATTATGATCAGAAAATGACTAAATTTCATAACTTAGCGCAAGGAAAGCTAATTGAATCTGAGTATTGGGAGCAGTTTACTAAACTCCTTAAGTATGTACCTTAGTATCAAACTGACAAGAAGTTCAGGATATGGAAATTCATCATGGGATTGAATCCCATTATAGGAGGAGAGGTGGATGTTCACAGCCCAACCACTATGGAAGGGGTTGTTGAAAAATCCATAAGGCAGAACAAAAATTAAAGGCAATTTATGCTCATAAGGAGGAAGTGAGGAAGAAAGTTCCCAACTCCTCTTCATCATCTCTTGCACCTAAGAAAGGACCATGGAAGAAGTTTGGTATGAAAAGTAAGTTTTCAGCTGATAATACTAAGAAAACAACAATAAAAAAGTCTGATGGAAATCTATGAAACAACTTTGTCAAGAATAATAATAATAGACAGAAGTCCTTTGGAGGTCAGAATGATAAATTTAAGGCTGAAAATAAATCTGAGCCTAAAAAGGGACATGTAGGAGGTTGTTATAATTATGGCAAGGATCATTATGAAAACCAATGTCCTTTGAAAAGGATGATCGTAATTAGCGAGAACAAGATACATGCTGCAAGAGTAGGTGACAAACAGGATGAAAAACAAGTCACGCCCATAAAATTTTCGTAACTAGTTTGGCATACCAGTAACTATTCATTTTGACACAGGAGCTACAAAATGTTTTATTTCTAGTAAATTAGCATCGCAACTAAAAATAAAAGCTGTAAAAATGGATAAAACATGGAGTGTACATTATGGAAACAATGTTGTTCATACTTTGTTAGTATGTGTCTTTTTGGAGCATCCTTAAATTACCTAGTTTTTCCACCGAAGTTGATATTTATGTTGCTATTTTGGGGTCTCATGATGTAATCATATGTGCTAATTGGTTAGCCGAGCATAAAGAAAAATTAGAGTTTTTTTGAAAAACATATTAGTTGTTTAGTTGATCTAAAAAAATAGCAGAGATTCAGGGTGTGAAACGTGAGATTTCATTTAGGAAACTGTTAGCTATGCAACTTAAAAAGGCCAAAAATAAAGGTTGTACCTTATATGCAGTACAAATTTCTGAAACCGCTGAGGAAAACAATGATTTCATGGAATGATATCCGATGTTATGAAACTACAATGATGTGTTTCCAAAAGAGTTACCAGGTCTCCCACCCAAAAGAGAATTTTTTTCACAATTGAAATCAAGCTTGGAACCGAGGCTATTTATAAGGCACCTTATTAAATGACTACTATTAAATTAGTAGAGCTTAAGGCACAGTTGCAATAAAGTTTTTCTAAGGGTTTGATTAGACCAAGTGTTTCACCTTGGGGAGCATAGGCAATATTTGTGAAAAAGAAAGATGGAACACTTAGATTGTGCAATCGATTATAGAATGTTAAACAAAGAAACAATCAAGAAACAGACATCCACTCCTTAGAATTAATGATCTATTTGATTAGATGCATGGAGTATCAAGTATATTCTAAGATAGATCTTCGATCTGGATATTATCAATTATAGATTAAGGATGAGGACATTCATAAAACAACTTTTAGAACAAGGTATGGACATTACGAGTTCACAATTTTACCCTTTGGATTAACAAATACACTGCAACGTTTATGAATTTGATGAACAACATTTTTCAAGAATACTTGGACAAATTTGTGCTTGTATTCTTGGACGACATTCTCATATATTCTAAAATTATTGAGGAACAACATGAGTATTTGAAGATAGTTTGGGAATTTTTTAGAAAGAGACAATTATATGGAAAGCTATCTAAATGTTCTTTCCGGGTCAAAGCATATAATCGTGTCCCAATTTTTTGTAGTTTTTGTACTTTCAGCAAACTATGTCTGACAATCAAAACATGACCAAACACATATAAAATGACCAAACATGCATTTTTAAGAGGCTATAAATACCAAGGTGCAGGGCATCCAGAATTGACCTAATTTTTTAAATTTTTATAGTATTTTTTAACTATTTATTTACTAGTCGATTTTAAAATATTTATGGCCACAAAGTGGGACACACTTGTATGATTTGACCCTTCTATGACATAGAAGTGCACTATTTGGGTTATGTTATAAGTAAGAATGGAATTTTTATAGATCCTTTTAAAATTGTAGCTATAATCGAGTGGTCTACACCAAAAGAACGTACATGAAGTTAGAAGCTTCATGGGTCTTTCTCAGTTACTTATAGAAAATTCGTAAAATATTTTTCCAAAGTTTTTGCACTAATAACTTCATTGTAGAACAAGGATAAGAAGTTTTCTTGGAATGAGAAATGTGAATCTGCATTCAGAAATTTGAAGGATCAGTTAACATCAACACCTATTTTAGTTGTCTTACCGAACCTAATGGAGACTTTCTTGTTGTAATGGATGCCTCTGTGGAAGTTCTTGGAGGTATTTTGTTACCAAATGATCATGACATAGCTTACAAAAGTAGAAAACTAAAGTTACATGAGTTGAAATATGCTCCACATGATTTATAGCTTACTTCCATTATTCATGCGCTACAAGTTTGGAGGTATTATCTGCTTGGTAAACCTTTTGAATTAAAAACTGGTCATCTTGGGCTGAAGTATATTTTCACTTAGCCGTATCTAAATGAAAGACAACGAAGATGGTTAGAGTTTTTGTGTCAATATGATTTTGACATAAATTACATCTAAGGAAGGAAAATAGAGTATTTGATGCTCTAAGTCTTAGGAAGCACATTTCTACTCTTATAACATTAAGAACCGAGTTTAAGGATGAAGTAAAATGTGTTATGGAATCTGATTCTTACTTTCAGTGAGTAAAAATAATGCTTTCTATAGATCCAAATGATGTGAGGTATAAAGGTTTTCACTTTGACATGTGAAGGAATCTTAGGATTTGAAAAAAGAGTATACATACCTTCGCTAAATGATTTAAGAAAGAAATTGTTAGCAGAATTTCACAATTCACCTTTCTCTGGACACCTGGTATTACAAAGATGCTTGCTAATATAAAACAACAATATTTTTGGAAAGGGATGAAAAAGGAGTTATTGATTTTGTGACACATTGTTTGGAATGTCAATGTGTTAAAGCTAAACATATGCATCCATCCAGTTCTCAGTATCCTCACAAACATACCACAAAGTACAAATTCCAAGTAATAAGCATGGATTTTGTACAAGTTTTCCTATGTCAAAAATAAACATGATGTTATTTTGTTTGTTGTGGATAAACTAACAAAATTAGCTCATTTTATTGTTGGTAATCTTAAGGATGTTTCTCTGTTTTGGCAAAGAGGTTTGTAGATGAGTTTTTAGATTACATGGAGTACCTGAATTAATCATATCTGATAGAGATCCTAGAATGACTTCAAATTTTTGGCAAACACTTAATGCAGCTCTAGGAACTAAGTGAATTTCAGTTCTGCGTATCATCCGGAAATGAATGGACAGACTAAAAGGGTTAATCAAGTTTCGAGGATATGTTATAGATGTATTGCATGGATCAGCAGATAAGTGGGAAGAGTACCTTGCATTACTTAATTTTTCATATAATAATATTTATCATGCTTCTCTAAAGATGGTACATTTCAAGAATTATATGGAAGAAAATGCGAACCCCGTTAGTTGGGACAACATAGAGGATAAAGAGGTAATTGGATTGGAAATCCTTACTATCAAATAGAAGAAAGTTAAAATGATTAGTGAATGCTTTAAAGAGGCAACGAGATAGGAAAAAGAGTTATGCGACTTGAAGTGGGTTGATAGGAAATTTGAACTCGGTGAGAAGGTATTTCTTCGAGTTAAACCAAAAAAGTGTTCTATAAATTTTGGTAAGGCTACCAAGTTATCACCTCGTTTTGTGGGACATTTTGAAATAGTTTAAGTAATAAACCCGGTAGCTTATCATTTAGCATTACCTCTACTTTGCCACAAATGCATGATGTTTTCCATATTTCTTTGCTTAATAAATACATGTAAGATTTATCACGTGTTAAATTGGAATTCCTTACGTGTCTAAGATCCGGGAATAATTGTGGTGAAACCCTTGCGAGTGCTAGAAATTTTCCAATTGCACTTAAGAAACGTGAAATAAGTCAATGTAAGGTCCAATGGGACTAGTTTAATGAATAAAATGTAACTTGGGAAAATATGGAAGATATAAAAACTATTTTTCCATACTTATTTGAATAAAATTGATTCTATTGATGATAAAAATTGTGGTTTAATTATTTAATGAAAATAAATCTTCCATTTTTGGGGTAGATATTAGTAATATTAAATAAACAGCTATGTAAATGCTGATTTCTAGAACTTTAAAATTCTGATGTGTTATGAACACATGAAAAGAAAGTGGATAAACTGATTGTCCTTGATGCAAATTGTTAAAATAAGATAATCATCGGGATGATGATTCTTTTAGGAGGGAAGTATGTAACACCTTTGAAAAATTTTTATCTTTCCTCTTTTGCATTGCAAGCATTGACATGTGATTTTCTTGATAAGATGTGTTCCCTTGATTGTCATAAATCATGCTTGCCATGGATAAGTCATTTCTGCTCTTGATTTCATTAAGCTGAAATGTAGTAGCTTGCAAAGAATCCCTTTTCACTTATGATAGATGAGTTGTAATCTGGTAATGATGTTGCAAACTTATCTCTATTTAATTAACACATCCTTGGATCAATTCCATTGATCCAAGGTATGTTTTAAATCTTCTTACCTGATCTAAATGGTAAACTGACATTCAAAGGTTGAAGGACATAATGGACTAAACTTTTGTATGTTTACAAATTCTTTTATTTTTCTTGTAAGATCGTGCCTGCATTCCGTTGTATGTTATGTGCTCGTATATTTTGATTCATCTCTTCGAGATGCTAATGTAGTCAAATGAAATGAGGCCTACTTGAGGACTATGGAGGAAAAATAAAATAAAAACTAATTCCAAGGCCTATGTGATATATCCTAATGGAATTCTATATTAAGGTAAATGTACCTATCTTTTATCTATGCCTATTTCATTAGGGATAACATCCTAGCCTAGGTTGCATGTTCTAAATTGGGGTATGGGGGAAATAACCTAAGGCATTGTTAGGCTTATTTATAAGCTATACCTAATACTAAATAGCTATGAGCTATGAGCTATGACCTAACCTAAGGTGAAAATTTACCTATTGAAATATTTTTAAACCTAAGGTAAATACTTCTAAACTATCCTATGGTCATATCCTAAACTATTGGAATCTACCATAAACTAATAAAATATGGAAAGGGGACCTAAGGGTCGTATGACAAGTGGTAAGCTTGTGACAGTTCCTAAGCTATTAATGTGATTTGATGTTTACTATTAATTGTGCAACGAACTTCCAGTTTAGGCGAAGAATTAAATTTGGTGGAATCCACGTGGAGTCATCACTAAGGTTTAGTGATGCATGTAGAAGTTGAATTGGGTCTCACCAATTTTGGATGGCGGTGGAGAAGAGAGATAGGTGGGAATTTGAGAGTTAATGAAATTAATGAGTCTTGTTTCTAGTGAGAAAGCCTCCTAGAAACTATGCGGGTGGATATTTTGGAGGTTGTTTGGTCATTCACTCTCTTTTAGTTTTTGTTTGCATGGAGCTATCTGGTTCTTCAAACTAGCAGTTCTATTTTCAGTTTATGGCTATTTTTTATTCCCTTGGTCTATTTTTGATTCAAGGAAAGTATATGAGGCATTGGGGAAATAGATTTTTAGTTGTTGATATTTCTTGGAGAAGAAGAAGTGTTGGAAGCTCAGCTGAAAGTCTTCTTCGAATCGGCAGAAGCACTATCAGGCATGATAGGCTCTATCCATTAATATTTCTTTCTTTTCTCTAAATGTTTCATTAAAATAATTCTACTCTCATAAGATAAATGTTTTCGTTTTTGGTTCTAGTTATTTGCTTTGTTGTTGAAGAATCTTTGGGCTTTTGGTTTTATAACCCTTACATGATAATGCGGTTTTTGGGTATTTTCTCTATGTGAGATAAAATGGTGAAATATATTTATATCTGTCGAGACTTTTGTGTTTTGACTAGATTAATTACTCTGGATTGTCTACTCGAAAAAGAGTTTGAGTAGCTAGTTTTGGACTTAAGCTTCGAGCTAGAAGTTTCTTTTGAGAGTAGTATGTGAATGGGTACTTTTCTCTGATGCATTTTTGAGTTAAAATTTGTATTACTCCTTCTGCAATCTGTATTGATATATGTTTGTCTCATTATGTGAGCATGAACATGCATGAAAATGAGGAATGGACATCTTGTTTGTATTTATATTGTTAACACTTACATTCTTATATTGAATGCTTTTGCTTGTTTTGAAAGGTAGAAGAATATCCTTTTTAAACTGTATCATGTTCTGTTAAGTTTAATACTTCTTGTTAGGACTGTATTTGTATACTTTTTTTTCTCTGTATGAACTCGAATCGGCTTAAAAAAAAGGGTAATGGGTTTATTAACTTTATGGAACTTTTGGTGTTATGTACTTCATTAGGAAATATATATTAGTGCTCCATTTGTATGGGTGAATAATAATTACATGTGTAACTATTATTATGGTAAATTAGTGAAAGCACATTTACTATGTAAATGTAAAATGTGGTTAGTATGTGGTAAGTTAGTAAGTTAGAATAATAAAACAATTAGTATTGTTTTATTATTATATTGGTGAGAGGTTGAAACCATATGGGTGTATGGTTGTATATGAAGACAAATGTTGTTGTAAGGATTGTTATTTTACATCTCCTATATAATGGAGTGTATTGAAATAGTGAATTAATGAAAATATAATATAGAGTTTTTGATTTCAATTATTGTCTGTGTATCTATTTCATGGATTCTTTGTATTAGATCAGATTAATTTCTACATTTGGTACCAGAGCAGGTTAAATCTGTCTCGAAGATGATCTCGTAACTTTTGTTTCGCGATCTGGGTTTCTCCAAAATTTTGCGTGTGGAATGATCTGTTATACAAGAAGCTACAGTAGAAATTTCAGCAAAACCCAGTTCGTAGTTTGGGAGAAACGTGCAATTTACTATACAGCACATTGATCACTGCTTTTTTTTGAAGAAATCAGAGAATCAAAGGTAATTCAAATCTACATTCAATTATTTTTTTTGGATATTTAGATTCAGCAAAATGGATACACCATTAGATAAATTTAATGGGTTGAAATTCCATACATGGAGAGTAAAAATTCAGATGCAGTTAATGAATAAAAATCTATGGAGGATAGTAGATGGAAAAGAAAAAAAACCTACAGATGTAAGCAAAATTGTAGAATGGGAAACTAGAGATGAACAAATAACAAATGAAATTGACTATAATTATGAAGAATTTCTATACTAAGTGAATTTACTGGAGGATGGAGGCAAATGGAGGTTGGAGGTCATTCAGCGACCTCTCGTCAGTCGCCAACGACGGGGCCGCACAGATGGTTTGGTGACATTTTTATGGTGTATTTGCTTTCAGCTTGTGTCGTGTGCTTCTTGTCATAGTTCCAGTATCAGTGTTCGTGATTGAATAAGTGGAAATTTCACATTGAGGGGGGGAACATGATCCAATGTTCCATTTCCAGTATGTCAGCTTTTTCTATGTATGTACGAGCAACAAATTTCAGTAGAATTTCCTATGTTATTCCCTGCAGTGAGATAGTGATGAGAGTTGTTGATACTACTGCATCATCATGATATCGTGGTTGTTAGTTATCCAGAAAAACTATCCAGAGGTTGTTGGTACTATCCTCAAAAACCATCTGTTGTGTGGTTGTTGGTTAACCACTTGGAAAACCATCCAGAGGTTGTTGGTATTGTCCTTGAAACCATCCAGATCATGAGCATGCTACGTAGCGGCACGTTGCAGTACAAAGCAGGTTTTCCCATGTTCGCACTAAGGGGGGGAATGTTAGGAAATATATATTAGTGCTCCATTTGTATGGGTGAATAATAATTACATGTGTAATTATTATTATGGTAAATTAGTGAAAGTATATTTACTATGTAAATGTAAAATGTGGTTAGTATGTGGTAAGTTAGTAAGTTAGAATAATAAAACAATTAGTATTGTTTTATTATTATATTGGTGAGAGGTTGAAACCATATGGGTGTATGGTTGTATATGAAGACAAATGTTGTTGTAAGGATTGTTATTTTACATCTCCTATATAATGGAGTGTATTGAAATAGTGAATTAATGAAAATATAATATAGAGTTGTTGATTTCAATTATTTGTCTGTGTATCTATTTCATGGATTCTTTGTATTAGATCGATTAATTTCTACAACTTCAACTTGTATAAGGTCTTAGAAGAAATATCATGTTCTTATTTTATTCTTTCTAAATCTCCTCTTCTTCAAATCATAATTTGATGGGAGTTGGGTAAGTTTTGTTATTTGGAATTACTATTCAGTTGAACTCGTAGGGAGATAAGAATGAGAGTTGTCTCTTGTGTGTTTGATTACTAGAATTCTCTTCTCTGAAACTCTATAAGGTGATTACTAGTTTATTGAAATATGGAAGATGAGATGGTTGTCTTGGTTGAAGTTCCTTTTGATATTGTGATACTCTGGTAGTCAGCCTTCTCCAAGTTGTTGTGGTGATTATCTTTTTAGGTTTGTTTGACATTCTTAAGTTTGATTTTCTGTCCTTTTTGGGCTTGGGTGAAGTGATGAGAACTTACTCGCCAGAGTTGGAAACTTCCTTGTAGTTTGTTAACTCACATGTTTTAAGCTGATTGTGGTACATTCATGGGAATTGTTGAATGTATAATCAACTTCTAGACTGTTTCTTTTGAAAATGGAACCAACCAAACTATTTCGGTTTATGAGCTTTAATGATTTATGTTACTTTAGTGGAATCGAATGTCTTGCCTATTCATGGTAGTGTGCCACTGAGCCTGACTTGTAGAAAGGAAAACCTATCCATTTCCTGGACTGTTTGTTTTCAATGGTTGAGTCATGCTTATCTCTTGATGTACCATTAGGAAATTGTTTACGTATGGTTTTGGATCTTGATTAGAATCTTTGAGGAAGAATAAAATAGTTAGGTGAAAGTGAATTGATAACTATTAACTTATTCTTGTTTAATGTATCCTTATTGAATGGAATAATAATTCTTTTAACAATTGATTATTCTTGAAAGAAGAAACTCTTGTTAAGTTTATTGATTGAATCAATCATTTAAGTATTTGGCCTTGTATCTTCTAAGTCTGTTTTCTATTCCTTAAAAGATTACTTTGGGTTTGTGAAGGGTCTGCATTCGATTCTTCTTCAAACCTTAATTATTTTGAATGAGTTGTAGACACACAGTAGTTTGGCCAGTGCACTATTATGACTAATATTGCGCTAGTTGTGCTTCTCCCTACAAACCGACGATACACTACCGGTTTGACCTATCTAACTTTCTTCCTACGACATCCCTTTTGTTATTTTTCCTCTTGTAAACCATTTAAACAAGCTATAATAGCTTCATTCTAACTACATTAGCTTCTTCCTTTCTTCTAGTCCACTTCTACCACCTCCCTAGCCTCTCAATCCATTCCATTGGATTGATCGACCTTCAAAACTCTCTTCAAACCCTAATCACCTCCTAAACCTGTTTAATTAAGCTTAAACATGGTTTGTCTCTCCCTAAAACTAGACAAAGTAATCTTCGACTTGCTAAAAGTGTTTTTGGAATTTAGTGTTTGTCCCACATGCACTCAAATTTCTCTTTTCCCAAATGGAAAACTATATATAGGGCTAGACCCCCTCTCTCATTTTCAAGAATTCCTCCCTTCTTCCTAAGCATAGATTATAGTATTTTGCATCTAGGTTCTAGTTTTCATTTCTAGATTTCATTTCTAGTTTAGATATTGAGCTATTTACTTCACTTTTGCATTGTTAATCCAATTTATAGGGTAAAAGAGAAGAACCATTGGCTCAAAAGCCTATAATGGGGAGATCTCTTTCTCTTAATCACTAAAACTGATTGCTTAGGGCTTATTAGGTTCATTATTTTAAGCTTTCAAAGAATAGAGATAGTTTAATTAGCTTAAATTTGAGTGTTTACTTCATAATGCATGCTAGTTAGAAGATCTTGTTCATTTCTTATCGGATGGTCCACTGATTTGTTGCTTGAAGCCTTTGGGGATTCTTTAGGAATTCTTACCCCAAATCCATGGCTCTCTACAAATTTTCTTTGAACACATTTGGCATGCCCGGTGGGACACTTATGTCCATCCTCCATTAATGGAGGTCCTTTGAGTTCTTCAAAGTCATTTTTCAAGTTTTTTTAGTGTAAATCACTTGTTATTTTCCTCATTTATGTTTTAAACCTTGGATTAATGAACTCTATTTACATACATTTGTGGGTTTAACATAGAAATAGGAAGCTTTGACTAACCAATAACCTATTTGCTTTTAAAATTTTGAAAATCCATGTTTTTTGCAGGTTTTTTACAGGGCACGCGTTGGTGTTTTGAGGTAGTGCATACACGTTGATATAGGCATGTCTCCATCGGAAAGGCCGCATACCCATCAGGGTGTCCTCTGTGTTTTTGAAATTTTACTCAAGGATGAGTCCACATCTCCGTTGGCCTATCCACGTCTCCGCCTCTCTGGACGTGTCTATGTAATTAATATCACTATGTAAAATTTTACAGACTTCTTTTTGCTTGGGCCGCGTATCCATCGGTAGGAGCACATACGCATTGAAACCCTAGCATACCTGTTGGATCAAGGTGCGTAGGTGTTGGTGACTGATTTAAATTTTAACATACCCGCGTAGGTGTTGGTTTAGGTGTGTACCCATTGGCTGGGGCACGTACATGTCGGTTTGGGTGCAGAGTGTTACTTTATCGAGAACTAAAAAAATTTTATGGTCTATTTTAGCTATTTTTCTGACATTTTTTTTGCAGGTTTTTAAAAAAAAGATTGACAAGTTTTAAAACAAGACTAACTCTTTAAAATTTCAGTTTGCATGATTAAGTGTTTTTCATTCCTTAGCTTAAATTAGGATTTGTGAAATGTGTGTATGCTCTCTCCTCGTGCTTTCCAAAGTGATCTTGGAGATCAAAAGCACTTACACAAAATCTATTTTACATGTTAAAAACACTTGCTTCTTAAGGATAAAGTAACATTTTTATGTGCTTTTTAGGATTTCCACTTTGCGTATGCTCTTCCTTCGTGCTTTTAGGTGATCTTAGGAATCAAAAGCAAGTGTGAGTTCTCTTTTACCTCAATCAGCAAAACAGGAAAACTACTAACCAACTTGTTGTCTACAGGACCTAACGTTGGTCAAAGAAAGGTGTTAAGAATGAAGTGAAAACTTCTAATACATGTGTGTTTGCAGATTGCCAAAAGGTGTGCCACTTTTGAAACCACATTAAGATTAAAAAAGATAAAAAACACACCACATTCAACACACTGTATTGCAGGTTTCAAAAATGGTAAGTCCCTCTCCACTTAATCGGGCGTAACCCCTTTGGCATAATGCCTTAAGCTATAACAATGGGGGTGGTTCCAAGAACCCCAAAGTAGTCCACCGCTGAGTAACCTCGTGGACGAAATGGGAAGTGCCTCGCTTACCCACTTGACTAGTACACCTTGTGAGATAGCGTTACCAGTTGTTCGTGTGGTGACCCCAGTGATAGTACATGTAGACGCAACACTAGTTTCCTATTGTTCTTGAAGGGGGTAAAGTAAAGTCGAGATACTCCCAAACTAGTCAGTGTGACTTTTTGGGTAAATCACACTCGCTTAAGACAACCTTGTAACACCTAGTTGAGAGAACTTATTAAGGAGACCATTTTGTCTAGAGGCCAACTTTACTAGTCCATTTGTGTCGTTTTCCATCATGAAGTGATAACTTGTTTGGATTCAGCACCTTGTTTGTCGAACACGGTAATGAACCCATTCTAAGTTGGATCTAAGTGTTTTCCATCACAAATTTAGACAAATGTATTACTTAGCTTAGCTTCCTTCTCATTTTTGAATGAGGTGAAGCTCTACCCAAGTGAAACTAAGTCTATTTTCACATGTTATTGATCTACACCCATGCATTCATACTTTCCATGTTGGAATTCGAATAGAGGCATACGCTACGTATCATGTCAGAGATAGTGCTAGCTACTTTTTTGTACATTTACATTCATCCATGTTTACGGCTGGGGTGTTAAAAAAATAAATTGAGTGGTTACGTTTTCATGTCTTTGGCGACTATGATCTTGACTTCAGGATCTTCGTCATTGTTATGGGTCGGTTGTGTCATTCTGTCTCTCCTTAGTTTGTGGACTCTTGCTCACATTTTAGTCATTTGGTATTGGAATTTACATTGCATCTCCCATTCTTTGGGCACATAGTCTGAATCCCTATATTACGTGGTTACACTGCTTGCATCGTTGAAGAATTATTTTTATACCTTCTACTTGGATTTAGTTCGATGTCATCTAGCTTTTTTATGAGTGTTGATAACACATTACATGTATCATCATGATGTTGTCTTGATATCGACACCTTTCTTGCTTGGTTGAGATATCTTGACAGTGTTGTTGTGCTATATCTAATTGTGACTTCCACTTTTCAATACACTTGGCTTGTTGTCAGTACTTGAGTTAGTTCTAGGTATACCTTGTTAGAGGACTTTGTCAGTATTGTGCTGATATTCAAGCCTTGTTAGATTTCTAACTTCGGCCCACATATCTGGTACAACATTGTCATTCATCTTGGTCTTTTAAGTATAGATTTGACATAACGTGACTTAGGTGAGTGATACATTTTCATCATCCATATCGGTATCCTTTGAAAACTAGTAAACATAGTGTTACATCTGAGTATTGGCTAGTAATGCCTAGACTTTTCAAAATGGCAACAAAATCCAATAAGCTTAATGTAGGAGCTAATCCTTTCAATGATTTCCCATTTAGCGGGAATAATTTAGGACCGCTCTTCTCTCAAGTCAAAGACACAAAGATGTTAATCGATCATAGTGGAGGAGAGTCAGACTCTTTGGGAGAACAACAAAGGTTAGACCCAAACAAAATTGATGAGCTCTTATATTATAACAAAGATCTAGTACTTGTGAGAGTCTTGGCATTAGGATCTAAACTTCCGCATGAGCACGAAGAAGAAACAAAGGTTGTTAACCCTAACTTAGGAGAGCTAAGGTTCATCTTAGACATAGATAATTCCTTTGATGTGGGATATGCAACCACTTTTGGGCAACATAAGGCTGCTGTTGAAGGTGAAACATCACGTAAACCTCGCTTTAAGGATTTGTGTAAAGTAAAAACTGAGTGGAAGGCCTCCCCTCCTCTGAAAATTCGATGAAGAAGAGGATCCCCTGGTTGAGGAGGAGACCCTCCAAAAATAGATCTTGAAGTTGAGTCACAAATTAGCGAGCCTAGGCGCTTCAAAAAGAAACATAGGTAAAGACAAAGACAAAAGTAAACTTAACGAGTTTCAATTTGATCCGCATATAGACTATACCTTTAAGGAAACTCAGGCTCACAGGTCGATATCACCTACTAAGGAGCAACTCATTCAGGATGAATTGAAATCTATGAAAGATATGATCACAACACTACAACAAGGAAATATAGGCCAAAACAGAAATAACCACTACGAAGAACTATGTCCTTATCCCTTTGATAAAGACATGTTATTGCAACCCTTTCCTAAAAATTTCACTATTCCAAAGCTCAACAAGTACAAAGGAAAAGGTGATCCCCACGATCACGTCAAACACTTTTACATGGCTTGTCAACAGTCACCTACAATTATAATTTTCTAATCCAACTCTTTCCCCACAGTTTGGGAGCTTTGGCAATTGAATGGTTCTCGTAGCATACCTAAAGGATCTATAACAATGTGGCCGACACTAGCGTAAAAATTTGTGCAGCAATATTATTTCAATATTGAAAACAATGTCATCATGAATGACCTTTGCAATGCAAAGCAAAAACCTAATGAAACCTTCACGGGTTTCTTACAATGATGGAGAGCGTTGGCTAGTCGCTTCCCTTGTGCTTTACTTGAAAAACAATTAGTGAGCATTTTTGTTCCTAATTTAAACTTGGAGATAGCCTTCCATCTTTAGATGCATTGTGGATCTAACTTCGAGGAAGTTATAGAGAAAGGTAGCCAAATTGAAAAGGCTCTTATTACCAAAGGAACACTTAAACCCTTTTTCAAAGACAAACATGAGGCCAAATCTGTAGACAAACCTAAGTTCTTTAATAAAAACAAACACGTCGTTGGTGATGGAATTACTGACTCCAAAAGAGTCCAAGCTATGCAGACAGGTCCGCTTTTGAAGCTTTCATAAGGACCTTGTCCCAAGGCACCTACAAAATGTACATTCACAACATTGAGCGAAAACCGTGACTGCCATATTAAAACAATTAGATGATGCTAAAATGGTAGAGTATCCAAGTACCACAGTATTGTTCCCAGAAAATGCTCCAAAACTTGGTTGGTATAAAGACCATGAATACTGTGACTTCCATCATGTCAAAGGACACAAAATAGATAGATGTCTATGACTGAAGCATTTCATACAAGACCTCATTGAAGAGGGCAAGATTTCCATAGAATCACCTCCTGATTCAGGATAGGGTCCTAATGAAAAAATGGGCATATACAAAGAACCTTTTCCCGATCACGTGGATAACAAGAAAAGGAAACCAGATCACAAGCAAGCCTCTAATGACTATCACACTGACTGTGTATGTTTACCCTAGTAATAACAGTCCATTCGAATCCCTTATAGGTTGCATCCATTCACCTGATGACCGAGTAAACACAATCCAAATTCTCGAAAAGAGTTGTGCAGTTGGAACACGACGCGCTCACTTAATCATACCTGATCCAATACCAACTACTCAAAGCCAGTATAATTTACTAGACCAGCTAGAGAAAACACCAGCTAAAATATCCATTTTAGACCTTCTTAAAATCTCTACTGCTCACAAGGATATATTGTACAAAACATTACAGAATTCTGGAGTCTCTACTAAGGTAGATCCCGCGCACTTGTAAGCTATGGTCGCCCACCTTAAACCTACTGATCACAATGGTATCATACGTAACAACCCTGAGAATAATTTTCCTCTCTATTTAGAAGTGGTGTTACCCATCGTAAGATTAAAAGAGTGCTTGTGGATGGGGGATCTGGTCTAAACATATGCACATTGAAGCTAGTTAGGTAGCTAGGCCTTTTAGAAATGGATCTGGGAGCTAAGACCATCACCATCACAGCGTATGATAATGAGGAGAGAGAATCTATAGGTACTATTATAGTGCCCATGGAAGTAGGTCCAACCTATCATGATACGACCTTCCATGTCCTGGATTTAGATCTCCCATATAACATGCTCTTGGGGCATCCATGGATTCATGCCATGCAAGCTATCCCTTCAACATTTCATCAGTGTATCAAGTTGTGCCATGAAGGGTGTATAGTCACTATCTCAGGTGATCCTGAGCCGTTCACTCATTGTCAAGAATTTCATAGTTTCTCTCGTGACAACCTATGAGTTCCCTTCCATGGATGTTGTCATCCCTCTTAAAATGGAAGCTATGAAGAATCGGGTGGACTCGGAATCAATCACAACTTATAATTAGGGCTTCCTTCTTTGGTCAATCCTCTTACATCTTGGGAGGCTACATCAGCAAAATATGGCTTAGGAGAGCCATTTACTCTTGAACAAGCATTATTAATTTCATACTTATCAGTGTCACCTAGGACACGGGGTAAGCCCTATTTTCAGTTCAAAAATACATGAGAACCATTAGATAAATTTTTTTCATACTAGCCTCCCCGTCTCAAGAAAAATGTTGGAAGATCCCATTAGTAAGGTGCCGAAAGGAACCATGGCCTTATGCCATCAAGTGCCTCGAAGATACTAAAGGACACCGCATGATGTTTGTCATGGGTTATAAAGGATATAGATATGGAACCAATGCACAAGGCCGTCTAGAACCTATTCCTACTCACCATTTCAAATCTGACAAGCATGGTCTTGGGTTAAAATCCTAGGATGCTCAACCCATCGAGGTTGATGCTACCTTTTCTAAGTGTGAGGACGTTTTGTATAAAGAGGATAGTGATATAAGTTCCCAATGTAGCCTCTATGAATATTTGGCTACCATAAACCTATTTCTTGAATCAAATGTCCTTACCTATCTAAATCCACCCCTTCAACCGATTATCAAGTCACCGTAGTTTATCCTAAACTTGTAGATTGGGACCAACAACTTTACGTACCACTTAACATCTTTGAGAATGATGAAGCATTGACATAATTCATAGAACTCGTGGATTTTCTTCTGCTTTCAGGGACCATAAGAAAGGATTCTAAATTTAGTTAAACACATGTGCATACTTTGTAAAAGAGGCAGAGATGTGTGTCCACTTGGGTAAGAATGTTGTGAATAAAAGTAAAAATACTTCAGAGCAGCCTAGTATAAAGAATAAACGGAAATCTCACAGTGAAAAACTCTTTGAAACACTTATAGAAGAACAAAATGCAAAGCACGTGGATAAAATAACTTATCCATTTGAAGATGATAAAGAGCTACCTCAGGAGGTTGATCTCACCCTCCCTCCTAATCCTACTAGAATGGAGGATGCATCTAAGATGCTCATTGAGGAAACCATCAGTGTTAACATTGGTTCAGAGGATTTACCCAGGATGATCAAGTTGGGGGCTTCACTCTCAGCTCAGGAACAGAAAACCTTTGTGGAACTCTTAAGAGAATACGTTGATATTTTCACATGGACATATTCAGACATGCCCAACTTGGATCCAAGCACTAGTTGTGCACAACCTTGTTGTGCACCCAGACGCCAAGCCCATTAAATAGAAACTGAGGAAGATGCATCCTACAGTTGCACTTCTTGTCAAAGAAGAATTGGAGAAACTCTTGGCTGCAGATTTTATCAAACCTATTGATTACTCGATTGGATCTCCAATATAGTTCCAATACAAAAGAAACCCGTTGGCATTAGGATCTGTACTGACTTCGTGACATCAATAAATCATGTCCTAAAGATGATTTTCCTTTTCCGAACATAGATATGATTGTAGACTCTACCGCTGGCTATGAGATGCTATCCTTAATGGATGGCTTCTCGGGGTATAATCAGATAAGGATCGTAGAGGAAGATCAACAAAAAACTGCATTCATCACTCCTTGGGGAACTTTTTGTTACAAAGTCATGTCGTTCGGACTCAAGAATGTCGGGCAACTTATCAGCGTGCTATGACTGTCATTTTTCATGATATGATGAATGATATTATGGAGGACTATGTGGATGACATATTAGCTAAATCAAAGAGTAGAGAAGAGCACCCAGAAGTGCTTAGACATATCTTTCAGTGCCTCAGGGACTACAAGGTTCATCTTAACCCTAAGAAGTGTGTCTTCGGTGTATTATCAGGAAAACTCTTGGGATTCATAGTATCATAGAGAGGGATAGAAGTGGATCCCGCCAAGGTCACTGCTATTACGGACATGCCTCCACCCACCACTCTTAAACAACTCAGAAGTCTGCAAGGAAAGATCCAGGCTATTCACCATTTTATTTCTCAGCTTGCGGATAAATGTCATCCGTTTACACATCTTTTGAAGAAGGATGTTGCTTTCAAGTGGGGGCCCGAATGTCAGAAAGCATTTTCTCTGCTCAAATAGTACCTTGTAAATCCACCTGTGTTGATGCCCCCTACTCCTAGAGAGCCTCTCCTTTTATATATTTCTACTACTCAATCCACTATTAGTGCACTAGCTTTCCCAATACAATCTTAACCATAAAGAGAGAGTTGTTTATTACCTTAGCTGTACATTGATTTCCTATGAATTGAACTATCCACATTGAGAAGGCTTGTTTAGTGGTCATATTTACATTTCAAAACTCGCCATTACCTCCTTAACAATAAAACTAAACTTATTTCTAAGTTTTACCCTCTTAAGTACCTCTTATCCAAACCCGCCATTATAGGCCGAATGGCTAATTGGATAATTCTTTTGAGTGAATTTGAGATAGAGTTTGTAAATCAGAAGTCCTTAAAAGGATAGGTATTGGCAGATTAGTTGGTAGAAGCACCTTTACCAGGACGAGCCTTTGTGTCTGGATCTCCCAGATGCATCTATGATGTATATCAAAGAATCCATGGAATGGCAGATCCATTTCGATGGATCATTTACTTTTCATGGATCAGGAGCAGGAGTAGTGCTTATTACTCCCATAGGAGATATTATACCAAGGGCATTCCGGTTGGGGTTTCCTATACCAACAACATTGCAGAGTATGAGGCACTCATTGCTGGCCTCAAGCTAGCTATCACTTGGAACATCAAACAACTGCACATTGTTGAATATTCTCAGCTTATCATTAAGCAGGTCAATGATGAATACAAGGTTAAAGATGAAAAACTTGTTCCCTATAAGAAGTTGGTTGAAACCCTGAAGGAATATTTTTCACATGTTATATTCAAACAAAAACCCAGATCTCATAATAGATCTACAGATGCCATGGCTACCATCGGCTCTCTCTTGTGCATCCCGCCTGAGGAGAGTAAGATGCCTTTCTTTGTGGAACACTTACAGATGTACCGGCATATGATATGCCTGAATCCTATTTAGCATGTGAAGTTGTTGGTCCCCTATCCCCCTGGTATGACCCTATTTACCAATACCTACAAGATGGAACCTTCCCACCTGACATTACCCATTAAGAGAAAAAATCCCTTATTCGCCGTATAGACTGTTATATCCTCCTAGGAGGCACACTTTATGATCATGGCTACGATGGGTAATTTCTTCGTTGTCTAAATGTTACTGATTCGGTTCACGTAATTAAAGAGGTACATAGTGGTATCTGTGGGGCACACACTAGTGGAATGGTGCTAGCTAAGAAACTGTTGAGAGTAGGCTACTATTGGCCTACCATGGAATCTGATTGCTACAACTTTGTGAAGAAATGTGAACTTTGTCAAAATTATGGTAATCTCATACATGCACTAGCATAGGCTTTGCAGCCTATTGCAATGCCTTGGCCTTTTTCAAAGTGGGGTTTAGATCTCATAGGGAAGCTCCACCCTTCTTCATCAGATGGTCATACACACATCATAACTGCCACCGAGTATTTCACTAAATGGGTGGAGGTTGTTCCTCTTACCTATATCACCGGTGCGTAGATATCCAAGTTTATCATGAACCATCTTATATGTCGTTATGGTATCCCCTCAGCCATTGTCACTGACAATGGTAAATATTTCAAAAACAAGTCGGTAAAATCCTTGTGTCAATGCTTTCATATTCAACTTAAATGGTCCACCCCTATTACCCTCAAGGTAATGGGAAAGTAGAGGCTACAAACAAAACTCTTGTGCATATCATGGAGAAAATGGTTAGTAAAACTGGTCGTAATTGGCACTTGCAGATCCATCCCGCCCTCTAGGCTTATCAAACCTCCATTCGCACCCCTACTGGTATGACCTCATATTCACTTGTCTATGGAACTGAAGCCATCATACCTTTGGAAGTGGAGCTTCCCTCCCTGATAATATCTCTCAGGGACTACCTTGACAAAGATGAAGACTATAGAGTTGCTCGCCTCATAGAGTTGGAACTGTTAGATGAACGGCATATCAGAGCGCTTAATCACCTTAAAGTATATCAAAATAGAGTATCCAGAGGATACACCAAATGCATCATTCGTAGGGAATTTGATGTAGGTGATCTTGTATTGAAAGAAAATTAGAAGAATACCACTAAATATAGGGAAAAGAAAGGTAAATTTGAGGTCAATTGGCTCAGGTCCTATGTGGTGACTACTAAATATGGATCGGGGCATAGAGGCTTATCTATTCAGATGGTGAAGAACTTCCAGATCCCATGAATGACATTCACCTCAAGTGCTTCTATGCTTAGGCATTCCTGGAATATTGAGATAAGAAACTAAAAAAGTAGAAAAAAAAAAACAAGAAAAAATTTGAAAATTTGAGAAAAAGTAAAGAAAAAGCAGGTCATCCTCATGTGAAAACTACACAATTGTGGCGCATTGGACATGTCCTTTTGTGAAAACTTGTTTCTGGAACTTAAGGAAGGTTTCGCATACACAAGTCACTCTTGCGACAAGATGGGTAACTCTTGCTACTTGCTAAAATTCTGCAGTACCCTGGCTAGGTCTAGGGATCTGACCTCGAGCTCCTCTAAGGCCTTGTGATCTGGTTTACTTACGCTATATCTATGTGATGGATGTGGCCTATTTGTATATTCCCACATCATGCTGGGGCCACATTCACATTCACTGTACACTAACACGTGGCATTCAACCCTTTGTATATTCCCACATCACGTTGGGGCATTCCACGTTTCTTTAAAGATTGTACATTGCTTTCAGAACATGACCTTGAAAATACAAAAACATTTAGAAAATGATACACAAAAATATAAACATATGGAAAATTTCCCTTCTTAGGGATGCAGCTACGTTAGTTTCACAAAGTCATCTTAGGGAAACCTAGACAACAATGATGAACACAGCTGTGAAAACTTATCCTTCGTGATAAACTCAAAAACATTAGAAAATATGTCAATATTGTCCCGTAAAAACAAAGTGGTAGTTAGATTGCTTTTAGTTGTTGGTTTGTATAGTTTTGATGTACTTAGCTTGTTGTGTTGTTCGTTATTTGAATAATTCTTTGTTTCCATTATATTAGATCTTGTTAGGTTTAATTATGTGTTGCACTGCGTTGATTATTAGGATGTTATGCTTGTAATTAATTGTTGTATGTTTCTTTGATTGCTATGTGCATCTGTTAGAACTCATTTTTACTTGCTTAGATTAAAGTGTTAGATTAATCTTCATTTTAGTTGCATTGCATTGTGTTGCATGTGTATATTTGTTTAGTTTTGTTAACTTTTTCTTGTGTGTTTGTTTAGCACATTTGTTTGTTATCACATCTATCATCTATCATTTCATCACATTTATACCATCATCTATACATCATATATAAATAAAATGCTAAGTATTACATCATGCATGTATGCTAAGCTAATCATCACATATCGTATCATCAATGGGGGCAAGAGGGGTTGTGCATAATCACTAATCTATCCCCCGCACCAATATCATCTAGTATCATCCCAAAATGCTAGCCATGTGGAATCAAACATCTCATAAATTAAAAAACACATGATATCAAATACATGAGTATATCATCGCTATGAAAGGAAAACATGTACATCTCTACATCTGAAAGTATGTCACATACATGAAAGGGAAAAGATACAACATGAAAATCAATGAAACGTAATTACCATGACAATATATCAATACATGACAAGATATACAAGAAAGTGTCCATATGATACATGTATAATCAATATCTCAGTGTCAAAGTCTAGTATATACAAAATGCTCTATCCATCTACCATATAAAAGGGGCAGGGATCAAATACTAAGCCTGCATACAGAGGCATGGTGGTACATCAAAAGTACATACATCGATCAAAATCGAGCCTTCATCTAGAGGCATCCACAAAAGAATCAAAAGAATCTATACATGGGCAAAACCCACCTTCATAAGAGGCATATACAAATGAATACATACATATACAAATGGCATGAGTAGGAGACTCAACCACAACTCTCGCCCTCACCGGGGCTACTAGGACCATGTCTTGGGGATAGAATAATGGAGGCCATGATGGGCCTGCCCCTGAAGAACCTACCAACTATGAGGAGGGACCCTGTGTACCCCTCACATTGCGTACTCGGTTGTGTGGACAAGATTGCTATACTAACCTCACCGACCTCCGTGATCTAGAGCCTGTGCGGCTCACATCAAGCTGGGCATATGGTGTCACTTGCTCCTCTACTGAACTACTCGAAAGTAGGTTTTCCTATAATAAAGAGCCTTGCCTATGGCCCTGATAGTGTCACGTATCAAATCCTCATCTCCTATGGCCAAGGCTTCCTGTAGGGCGGCATCACGCTCACCTATCAATCAACCTCTATCTGCATCAGCCTACCTAGTAGCAGTAGCCTCTCGATCTCTCTCTAGTGTGATAGTCTATAAATCACTCATGGGCCTGGTCTCTCTCTATCAAATAGGTCTGTCCCTTAGCCTGCACCTGGTCATGTTGGACCATGACACTGTGTAACTGGCTCTATACTACTGGCCTAAGGCACCTAATAATTGAGCACCCTATGCTACCAACTGTGTAATCTGACCCTGCCATATGGCTCTACCACTATCCTATACCTGAGACCTAGCCTGGTCTCTCTCGGTAGTCAATACCTGAATCTACACTCTGGCCTGATCTCTCTCTGTGGCCACCTGAAGTTGTACCGCTATTGTGGCCTGTAGCTACTACTGTAGTGCAACAAGCTGTCCATCACCACCTCCTGGGGCCTAAAGAGGTGGACCACCTCCGCGTAACCTCACCGTAGTGGGACATATATACCCACTGGAATGCCTACTAGAGGCAACTGACCAGCTAGGGCCTGGTGTACCTATCTAGGTATAGGCCTAGGACCCTGTACCTATGGTTGTGGAGCCCTACCTCTAACCTAATGTTGCACATCATGGCCAACCTTGTCATCAGAATACTCATCATCAGCGCCATCGTCATCACTAGGTAGCCCCACCGGGAAGGCTTCTCACCGCATTATATGTTTCCCTCGGAATGGTCAGCCTGTGTGGAATCACGCCATGGTACCAGGGTGCATACTTTTTGTGCACCCTGGATCTCGAACCTACCTCAAGGGTACCCATGCAATGGGTACCACCTATGTAAAATTGGCTCAGGCTCTATCATAGGATATCTGGGGCCCCATATCAAAATACTCACATGCCCTCCATGCGTACCACATGTCAGGCCCTGGAACATCCTATGTGGTGCCAAAATATCACTGGCACCTATCAACTCTATAAAAATCCCGCATATAGCTGCGGCTTGTCATCACCAATCCAAGTCTTATGATAATTCTTCATCGTGAACTCCTTGTGCTATGATTATTTACTAATGCACAACCTTTAGTTTGGTGGATGTAATCTGGAAACACAACAACAAACATAACACAAGAATACCATAGACTATGATACGAAGGAAAGATGAAAAATCTGAAAATATAGGTGTAAATTATAATATCAACATGAAATTGTTACAATCTCACCCATGAGGTACTTCAACTGTTACTAAATTCACTTGCCTTCCAACAATAATTGTGGGAGAAACTTCACAATGGATTCTTTAACACACCTTCAAAATGATGGCTTCCTTTACACACTTACTCATACAATATTTCTCACTACTTCCCTTTATTCTAAATGAGGGGGGTGGCCTTTTTATTTATAGGAATTCAGGATTATCCACCCTATCTCTAAGATAGGATAGGAAATCTCTTTCGGCCAATCATATTCCATTCCTAAACTCTAGCCTTTACATGTAGGCTTATCTTCTAAGATAAGATAAACCTTATCATCTCACATGGGTTCCACCTTTTTTAGACTTTTCCATAAATAAAATACACAAAATATTTATGACATCACTCTTTGTCCTTATTACAAATATAATATTTCTAATTCCTAATCATGTAGACCCTACTTCTTTACTTACCCAAACTTTGAGATTTTAACATTACCGGACCAATTATGACAAATATTTACTTTTTACAACATTCCTATTGTAATTTAACTATTACCGCGTCTTGACGGTGCCATTATCTTCTATTGGACTCCACTACTAATTATACTTAACACCATCCTATTCCTAATACATACATTAATAAACTAGAAACTACGGAGGAAAATTTTAATGTCGACATTTTCCCCTTCTTAGCTTCTACTCCGTCCTTGGAGTAGACTATTCTGGTTCTTGGAAAATCTTTAACTTGTCGTGGTTGACCCATTTCATAATGGGGGTGCCATTCAATTCCTCCAGTCGATATGTACCATTTTCATGCACAGTTGCTATTTTGTAGGGCCCCATCCATTTGGGAAGAAAAATTTTCTGCCTTCTTTTTTTATATCGGAATCATATACTAGAACCAAGTCATTCACATGAAATGGAGACCAATGGATCTTTTGATCAAAGTACTCCTTCTACTTCATCTTCTTCTTATAACTTGTATCCTTCACTGTTTCCCTCATTTCCTCTAGAAAATGAAGATGTACTAATCTTTCTCTTATTGAATCACTTTCATCCATCCTTTCATTTTTCATAACTCTCATAGTGGGAATATCAAACTCAATAGGAAGAACCTGGATCAATGCCATAAGCCAACCGAAATGGGGAGTATCCTTTGTTGACTTTGATGTTGCCCTATATGCCCACAATGTTGTATGAATCCTTTTATCGCACTTATGTACTGCAAGGCTACATCTTTTGCTAGAATTTGACATAACACAAAATTTGTTCATTCCACTAGTCCATTTGTGCTTGTCCATTTTGACTTGTGCTTGTGAAGTGGCTTCCTTGATCCATTACAATTTCTAATGGTCAACCAAATCTAGTGACAATGCGTCATTATAAACCTTTCATCCATGGAAGCTTAATGGCCTAGAAACTTTTTAAATAATGACTATACTTATTTCTACCTAAAATGTCTATTCCCACTTTTCAAAGGGACCAAGTGAAAGAATAGGGCATAATGGAGCTAATGGTCTTCCTTTGAAAAATCCATTCTTACAATTTATAACAATGGTCATAATCTTCATCCAATCTTCTAACCGTAAGTTGTCTAGAGAAGTGTCCTCTACATGTACCATTTCTATCAACTCCTTTCCTTGATCATATATTTGAAATAATACCTGCAAAATAGAATATGGATGACTCACACTCTTCCTCTTATCTTTACATGGAAACTTGCATTCATAATTTTCTAATTCACTAGGCAAGAGAAAACAATGTTACATCTGGCATCATCAACAAGATGAACCTAAACCATCATAGGCTCATTCCGCATTAACATGCTTTTTTCATTTTCTATATTAAATTCAAATTCTTATCCATCTTGCTATCCTCCCCGGGGTTAGGCTTATTTACAATATATTTTAGAGCCTAATGGTATGTTACTTAAATTTCTTCCCTAGCAAGTGTGATAGATAGAGCCTCTTTTTTCTGACATAATATAATTTACTTCAAGATCAAGCATTTATCTCGCTCCCAAAGTAAACTAGATGATCATTCCCATTTTCATCCTTTTCGCTCAGAGTATGGCAGATCTCGAGGCATCAATATAGATTAGATTCTTTAAAATAGGTGAAGACACCAAAGCCTCCTTCGATTGTTCAAAAGTTTCATGCGCCTTATTTCTTGGTTCATAAGTAACATCCTTCTTCAAGAACTAGATTAGTGGTCATGTGCAATCTTTGATAAGTTCTTGATGAACTTTCTATAGTAACCCACATGGCCCAAAAATGATCTCAACTTACTTCTATTCATAGGAAATGGTAACTCTTTGATTTTGAAACTTTATCGGGATCGATTACAATACCATCTCTAGATACAACATGCCCTAACAAAACACCTTTAGAACATCCAAAGAAACACTTTGTAGGGTTTAGTGAGGCTTGTGCTTCATCTAACCTTTGAAATTTTGTCTCCATCTAATGCAGGTGATCCATCTTGCTCCCATAGATGCAAAAATCATCCGAAATACTGCGATGAAGTTCCCAATGTAGGGTTCAAACACCCTATTCATCAAGCATTAGAACATTTCCGGAGCATTACACAACCCAAAAGGCATAACTCTATAAGAAAACATTCCCCAAGGAGTGGTGAACGTGGTCTTCAGCTAATCTTTCTCTGCTATACAAAATTGGTTTTATCCACTATATCCATCACCAAAACTATAACACTCCTGGCCAGCTACTTCATCCAAGATTTGATCTGAGAATGGAAGAGGGTAATGATCCTTCTTTGTTTCCTTGTTGAGCTTCCTATAATCAACACAAATGCGTAGTTTCCCATTTTTTTATTGAGATCACAATGGGAGAAACCCATTCTGAATTCTCCACAACAAATATGAATCCTACATCAAGCAACTTATCTATTTCTTCTTTTACAGTCTTAGAAAAATTAGGATTCATTCTATATGGCATTTGCTTTATGGGCTTAGCACCATCTACCAGCTCAATAGAATGTTCTACCCAACTTACTTGATGGAGTTCCTTGTAATCAAAAGTGAATAGGTGTATGTACCTTGAAAAGATCTTGAGGTTTGATTCCTTCTCACTCTCCATCATAACATCACCAATCTTTATTTGTTGGAGACGATCGTCAATTTCTTCTTCGAGATAATTTTATGGGTTCATGATTTGGTGTGACTAGAAGGGTATCCATGACTGAAACATCAACCTCACTTTCTTCATCTTCTTTGTTGACTTCACCGGTACTAGAATAATTAGAGGAGGTCCAATCATCGGTTTCATCACTTGAATCCATAGGTTCTTCCTTATTATGTTGAGGAATCACGTTTATCTTCACCCTCTCTCTCCCACATCCAAGTGTCATGAATCCTTCATTCCATTAGTTTCTTACATGAACTCTCTTTAGCCATGGCCTTCCCACTAACATTAGGTACGCAAGCAAAAGACCATTTTTCATCACCTGAAAGTCTACCACACATACAACAACCATAACAGATATTGCAACATTTGAAACAACACCTTCTAGTTTAGTTTTTCCCTTATTTAATGACCTTAACATAAGTTTTGAGGGCGATCAATTTTTAAACCCAACATATTCATTACTGATTCGGTCATTACATTAATCGCAACACCTCCATCAACTAAGACATCATGAATTGAAATACCATTACATAATACCTCACTTGTGGAGCATAAGGATCTTCCTCTACCTCCAAAACATGGACCTCAACCTCCTTTCTTCATCGAGCATTGAGTCCACTTCGCAGCTCCCACCTCTTCTCAAAAGACATAGCCAAGAGTTGACCATATGTAATATTTGCAGGCCTTTTGGATAGATCTTCTAAGATGGAGTATGGTCCTTGTCCCTGTGAAATCATAAAATCCTGCACACCCAACTTTCTTCTCTTATGTTTCTTACTAGTTTCTCCTTTCATCTTCTTAGGATCATTTCCATCTTGGTTATCTTTTTATTTCTTTCTTTTTGTTACAAACACATCTACTTCATTATTTATGCTCTTATCTACTACATCAAAAGAATTCACAGGTGCTTTTCCTTTATCATTATCTCTTGTACCAGATGTAGAAGCTCTATCTGGAACAATTATACTTATAATGACCCTTTTATAACAACCATAACATATAAATTCAGAAATATTTCTTTTTGGACCTTTTCTCCTCCCCGAGAAATAAATTATTTTCCTTGAAGAAGATTAATAGTTAATGGCCCATCTTCCTGAGTAGATCTTCATACTTAGTAGATGTACTAGGAGAAAAATTTTGCTCACCGAGAGTGGTTGTGGATTCTGGACCAAAGGTGTTGGTGTAGGCTCTACCTTAGCAGCAATTTCTTTGGGCTCCTCTTCCATGCTTTCTTCTTACCTTCTTGCAATCTCCTTTTCTTGTTCAATGGTAGCTGGGTGGTCATACTTCACTGGTTTTTGATCTTTTGCTTCATCCCAAGAATGAAGTGCTTACAAAGGAGATTATCCATGCCATTCATCAACCCATCCGCTAATCCTTCCTTTCGGATCTGGGCATCGAGCTTCCTCCTTATCTCTAGAACACGAGCATGATAATCTCTTATCTTCTCCTTCTCTCCTTGGGCTAGCTTTGTGATCTTGATAATAAGATCTGCATATTTCGTTGTTCACCAAATTCTTCAAGAAAACTTTCGGTTAATAAATCCCATGAGTTTTTCACATTATCACTAGTGTTTCAAACCACCTAAGTGTTGAACCATCAAAAAAGTAGAAAAAAATTCAGTCCATTGTTCCTTCTTATGAAGCCATTACAAATGCAAGATCGTTTAAACTTGAATGAAAGATGAAACATCTTCATTAGATTGGGTTGAAAAAATAGGAATCTTCCCCATTTTTAAATGTAACCACAGTGAAATACCAACTCACAAGTACAATCAGTAAGACTTATGTGCAAAAATAATTGGACTCACTACAATAGAAAGTGACTTTACACCTTTCTATAGTAAAATAGGAATGACCACAGTAAAACTTGACTTACTGCGGTAAAAACTGACTTTACTATGGTAAACACTATTCACGGTAAATAGTGAAGTTACTGTGGTAAATACTATTCATGGTAAAAAGTGAAGTTACTATGGTAAATACTATTCATGGTAAAAACTAAAGTTACTGTGGTAAATACTATTCATGGTAAAAAGTGACTTTACCATGGTAACTACTATGCACGCAGTAAAACAAGGTTACTCTCCAAATGATTTCGACTAAGTGAGAATATCTCTCCGGAAAAATCCACCAAACGAGGAATGGTCCTTAAACGGAACCAATATGTCATCACCAATCCGACACTATGATAATTCTTCACCTGGGAACTCCTCATGCTTTGATTATTTAGTAATGCACAACCTTTAGTTTGGTGGATGTAATCTAGAAACACAACAACAAACATAACACAAGAATACCATAGACTATGATACGAAGGAAAGATGAAAAATATGAACATATAGGTGTAAATTATAATATCAACATGAAATTGTTACAATCTCACCCATGAGGTACTTCAATTGTTACTAACTTCACTTACCTTACAACAAAAACTATGGGAGAAACTTCACAATGGATTCTTTAACACGCCTTCAAAATGATGGCTTCCTTTACACACTTACTCATATAATATTTCTCACTACTTCCCTCTATGCTAAATGAGGGGGGTGGCCTCTTTATTTATAGGAATTCAGGCTTATCCACCCTATCTCTAAGATAGGATAGGAAATATCTTCCGGCCAATCATATTTCATGCCTAAACTCTTGCCTTTACATGTAGGCTTCTCTTCTAAGATAAGATAAACCTTATCATCTCACACGAGTTCCACCTTTTTTAGACTTTTCCATAAATAAAATACACAAAATATTTATGACATCACTCTTTGTCCTTATTACAAATATAATATTTCTAATTCCTAATCATGTAGACCCTACTTCTTTACTTACCCAAACTTTGACATTTTAACATTACCGGACCACTTACGACAAATATTTACTTTTTACAACATTCCTATTGTACTTTGACTATTACCGTACTCTACTTTATTGGCGGCACTATACTGATGGCACCATTATCTTATATTGGATGCCACTACTAATTATACTTAACAACATCCTATTCCTAATACATACATTAATAAAATAGAAATTACGGAGGAAAATTTTAATGTTGACAGGATTTCCATGATAAAATGATCTACTCCAGCTATAGATAGCTCTCGGGCATCCTCGGGCCACTGGAAATGTTGATATGGCCTCCATACTATGACCACTTGCTATAAGTCATCGAGCTCTCGACGATAAGGATAAGGATCGCCCTTGTAGGGCTGAACATCATCCCCGATGGGGACCCAACCCATGGTAGATGGCTCCTCTGGAGCCCAAACTCTTAAAGCACCTAAAGGGCACCCGATAGTAATGTGATCCCAGGCCCATATCATGAGGAGCCTAGCTGAACCTACCATCTTCTGACGGTAGTAGGTAATAAGATGAAGATCCCAATAAAGATGTGCCAGAATGCACTGGCCCCAACAATAAGTCTCTCCCTGTATCAATCCAAGAATGACTCCAAGTAGTCCAAGAGGGAATGAGGAGCCGGTCTTGTCAGGGAGTAAAACTCCACTGACAAAGGCCATCATATAAACCACGACCCGATCTAGAGAGAGGTCGTCGATGCAACGTGACAATCTCACTAGTCATCCTACGATGAGGTATCATCGAGACTCGAACAGCTATACAATGCATCCATCCAATGCTGCTCTGTCACTCATGTACTGAATGGGCTGGCCAACAATGGGAACATGCATGATGCGTCAGACGTCCTCCAATGTGATGGTAATCTCCTCTGTAGGAAGTCGAAAACATTGGCTCTCGCTATGTTATCTCTCTGCTATGGCCATGAGAAGGTCGTGGTCCAATGTGATCTAGGGCATGTCAACCACGTAGGCTAACCCTGTGACATAAAGGAGAATGTCTAGAATACCCCTATCTCCATCCTCGAACTATGCCTCTATCATCTCGAGGTGTCATATCTCTCCCGCATCTGAAGTGCTTTGGTAATCTACGCTGCAAGATCAAGAAAAACAAGTGTTAGGAACTTATCTAATTTCTAGCTATCTTTCTAAGGAAACATAGTCCGTAGAGTCCTTGAACTTACTAATTTCCCTTTTTCTTGCTAAATTCTTCTAATTTTTCTCCTCTACACTTTGCTATTTTATTGTTATAAGTGTGTTTCATTTTCTTCCCGATGCATGCATGCCCTTTTCGACGCACACATGCCCTTCTTGACGCCTACGCACCCTAATCGATGCATACACACCCCCTACCATTTTCCACTTTTCCTATGTATGCCACACAGGATGCCAACGCACCCAGTGTGATGCCTACACATCCCTCCCAAAGCCACAGCAGCGCGTGCGCACACCCATTTTTAAAAAATCAAATTCCCCCAATGCTTACACATTTGGTTTGGCATGCACGCGTGTGTGTCCTGTTTTCCCCCTTTGATGGATACACGTGCACGTATATGTTTTTCAATGCATACACCCACACGTACCCACTTTTTTTATGTGTGCGTGTCCCGTATTTTTGACACATGCATGCACGTGCATGCATCTTTTCCCCACCTACCTACCCTAGAAGTGACCTAAAAAGTAATAAATGTGTAATTTAAGAGCGAAGGGATAGACTACTCATGAAGGGTCCATCCGCGGGGTCTCGCTGGTACTCTCGGATCTGGTCTGCTTGCCTCCATCTCATTGGTAACCTCTGCATCGTGCTCTAGGCTCTCTCACTAACACCTCGCAGTAAAAATTCACAAGGGCTCTAGTACAAATGAATTGATTGTGATTGTTTTTACCCCGGGTGGGTATATTAACTCATCGCGATGCCCCTGGGGCATGTTTTCTCCACCGTGGTCATTCTAATCTTCTTCTACCCACCGTGATAATTATTTTATTATTAAAATAATTATTTTTATTAATTTTCACATCTTTGGGGCACTTTGTGCTACCCTGCAGACACTTCCTCTTAACCCTGGCATTGTTTATGAACCTTACAGGTGTTTTCCTCTATTTTGATTCCTCTTTTTCGTCTATCTACCTCCCGTCATGAAAAATAATTATTTAAAATAATTATTATCACCCTATCTTTCTTTTCATGGGGATCCCCTTTTGGCTCTTTTATGGCCTCACCTTCCCCTCGTTCACCTTCGCGCGTACTTTTTAAGAAGATATTTGATCTTTTGAATTCTTCTGACCGATCAAAAAATTTAAAAAATTGTAAAATTGATTCAGAAAAATAAAAAACAATATAAAACTTTGAAAATGAACTAAAATCGGTAACCAACTCATTTTTCAGCTGAAATATGTGTCTTTTACATGGCGCTCATCCTGTATCCTGTTGGCATTTTCACATGTTTTGAAACAATGACTTGCAAATCACCCTGATCTATAATCATTTACAAAAGACTGCTACTTACTTCGTCTATACTCTGGGGCACTATTAGTTGCCTGGTACTGTTTTGTCATGCACGTTGCTTTTTCATCGACCCAAGTGTCCTCCATCATTTCCCTTGCATGTGCATATTGCTTGGGGCATCGTTCTTACCCTTTTCATTTATCAAAACATTTGGGACTTCAACTTGATAACAAAAATATTTGTGCAACCTTCTTGAACGTTGTTGGTTTAAGTGTGTGTGACTGTACTTATTTCCCTGTTACATGAGTTTGTTTACTTCTCGTTTTGCGTTACATGTTTGTATGTTGTGCAGAGTTGGAATTTTAGCAATAGACAGTTGCTTTGTATCTTGGCTTTTCATGTCACTATACGCTTCTGTTGTATGCTCACATTTTTAATAAGGACCGATGAGGAAGTCTCTAAGCAAAATGATGATTTAAATAGTGGATACAATTAATTTGTGGATAGCTCAATATCTCTTTTCTTGTTTCTCATTCTCTTTGCATCCTGCCCCTTCCCCATTCTTCTTCTTATATCTCACCTTTTCGAGCGTCGATCGACTTCTTTCATCACCCCATCGACACTCGAGGGGGCATCCTTCATCCTATTAATTTTTCTTCTATCCCTTCAAATTTTCTTCTCTTTTATATTTGTCTACTTTCTTCGAAGTGATGTAACTTACATCACCTCAAAGAGGGGAAAATGTAGACACCTGTAGTTTGGCCAATGCACTATTACAACTAATATTGTGCTAGTTGTGCTTCTCCCTACAAACCGACAATACACCGCCGGTTCGACCTATCTAACTTTCTTCCTATGACATCCCTTTTGTCATTTTTCCTCTTGTAAACCATTTAAACAAGCTATAATAGCTTCGTTCTAACTACATTAGCTTCTTACTTTCTTCTAGTCCACTTCTACCACCTTCCTAGCCTCTCAATCCATTCCATTGGATTGATCTAACCCTTCAAACTCTCTCCAAAATCTAATCACCTCCTAAACCTATTTAATTAAGCTTAAACATGGTTTGTCTCTCCTAAAACTAATCAAAGTAAGCTTTGACTTGCTAAAAAGTGTTTTTGGATTTCGGTGTTTGTCCCAAATGCACTCAAACTTCCCTTTTTCCCAAATGGAAAACTATATATAGGGCTAGACCCCTCTCTCATTTCATTTTCAAGAATTCCTCCCTTCTTCCTAAGCATATATTATAGTATTTTTCATCTAGGTTCTAGTTTTCATTTCTAGAATTTTAAGACTTTAGAAACAAGGGAATTTTTTTTTATGATTAATGTTCTCTATTCTTAAATACATAATTTAGAACACACATTTCATAACAACCATATCAACCATTCATATAATAGATAACCATATGCAGCTGCAATGACTTACGTAACATCCCCAGGTGAGCAACGATCTATTCATTCCATGACTCATAATCTACATTCCATCTATTCATGGGTAACATTGAGTTTTGAGTATTCTTCTGAATACTTCATGTACTTGGTTCTCTTACCCTGTTCTGGGTTCTGAGTGATCTACCTAAGGAACCTAACTGAATATTTGTTACCAATATTCATCGGCATCACGATCCTTAGACTAGGTGACATAGGACAATGCAATCAGTAGCTTGCGATACTTTGGCCAAAGATTTCTAACATACTATTTGTATTACTTATTCCTTGATGGCATACTCATCAAACTAGAATACGTCCTTCACCCCACTCCATTGTTATCTAGAATGTCTTATACTGACTTCATCAGTCCCCTCACTCAAGGTTTAACTCTAGTTCAGGTTAACAACATAGGTCATGATATAAAAAGGCTCATAAAGACTTAGGGTAAATTGGCATACTGGGTCAACCTAGGTTAACCCCATGTGCCAAGGTACCCTGAGTCCTAAAGGGCTACTTCATATCCTAGCTATGATACTAACCAGTCCTGGAGGAAAATCTTGATCAAGTTCAAAGGTGTGTAGATCTTGACGATCAATGCGAAAGGTGTTGCCACATGTTAACTGCATTGTTGTATCCTCGAGAAGATCCTAATCTTCTCGGAGGTACAACCTTGCGAGTGATGAATGTGTCAACATCCTACTGAGAAAACCTCGTGAAGATGTACATACCTCCAAGAATTTACTCATGTTAAGTTAAATTTGGGTTAAAAGATGACAGAATATGGCAGCCTAACCAACTCCGAGTTCAACACTCTTTAAGTTCTTTTTACATTGTAGGTTCATATAATCTTAAGAACTTTAATTAACTTAAGATTGCTTCCAGATTCGATAGATTTGACCTAACAACCCGTTATCCAAAAATAGAACAACAACAACTTATGTTCCTTTATTCTAATTAACTTAACTAATTAAGGAAGTGCAACAACCTACTAGGCTGAAACATGTCAGACTTATTATTCTTAAGTCTTAATGATTAACCATCATACCTTCCTCTTCGTAGTTACATTCTAGGGCTTAACATACCCTATAATGTCATTTATAATTACAATAATTTTATTATAGTTTTATTTCACATCACAAGATATAATGAATTACTTAGATGAGAATGATGTATTCTACCACTTATTTAATCTGTAGCTTAACTTAGGATATTTATCTAAATTCCTTTTTATAATACCATCATGAATACACATCCAATCATATAGATAACAAGAAGATTATCCTCAAAATAGATAATTTACACAATCTATACAAGTAAATTTCCATCTTTCAATTCATTTTCAAACTTATACATTTATGACTTATGCATTACAAACATACTACAGGACAACAACCTTTATTCAAAAGAAGGTAACTTTACTTTTTCAATACAACTTAAGAACAAATCAAAATTCTTCTCAAAATCAACATAGTTCAACCAATGCATCGTATTAGTTTTTTCCTTCTCTTATCACTTACGAAGTCCATCTGTAAAAATTGCTAGCATGGGTCAGTTCAAAAACTGAGCATGATAAGCACTAAGCCTTAAAACGAAGTGCATTCCACTAATTGTTTCAATAAAACAACCCTGCTTTAATGAACAACCAATCATTCATACTCCCAAGCGTAAGTAATATCAATAAAAGAAGAGCAACACAAAAAGATTTTTAACACAAGGAGGAACATGATATAAACTATAATACCTGTCCTATAAATTAAAGTATAATTGATTTCATCAAATATCTTTACCAAACAACAAAACATAATATATCATTGTTTCCAAGTTTTCAATAAAGTACAACACATATCTTTACTATAAGATTCATAAATGTTTACAACATAATCTTTCAAGTAAAGAGGAAAAGATAGAGTTCCATTGCCATAGTACATAATCATCAGCAAGGCCAAACCGAGTAGGCCATGATTTAAATTGTTCCTTTAAAGTAATTCTACTTTAAGACAGAACAATATAATATATTTATCAACAGATCCAAATGAAAGAAATCCAAGGAGAAGTGATAGATTGGAAATCATCTATAAGTTTCAATTTCATTTTCCAATCTAACTTTAATCTAATTCCAAATCACGTCAGTCAAATGAAAAGTAATCAAGATTAATAAACGTTGTTTTCTCATTTCACTAAGAATAGAAATCAGGAGGTTCAAATCAAAGTACTTAACCCAACTGCATTATAGAAGGAGTCTTCTAAAATATGATCCCAAACTCAAATAATTTCCTTCAACGTAATAGAATAGTTTTACCTTCTAGCATTCATACAGTTTAAGTTCATTCAGGAGTTTCAAGGAAGGAAAACAATGACCATTCCAAAGAAAGAGATAGAGTACCAAAACTAACTTCCTTTCTAAATCATCTCATTCAAAAGCGTAAATTTCTACTTTCCGTTAGAGATAATAAAATAGTCTAAGCTCATACAAGTTCATGAATCATTGAGCTTCACAGAATATTTCCTTAAAAACCAAACATTCTCCCATTGGTTCAGAATAACCACAGATAAGAAGTAATCATGCTATCAATGTCTACTTATAGAATCCTATAAATTCAACAGTGCAGTTTGACACATTTGAAACCAGTTTAAGACCGCAATCAATCTTCCAAGACATGATATACCCTTATTAGACCCAACAAGAAGTAGGAATCTAAGTAATGGCTAACACTTAAGACTGCCCAATAGTTCGGCAAGGTAGAACCATCTTAACGGTATGCCAACACATCACTACCAAATTTATAAAATGGGTATCCAATCAAAAGACAATATCAAACATCAAAGAATAATATGTACAATCCAGGAATGGTTTACAATTCCGGCACAATGCCAAGTATAAACGTCATTGAAGTATCAAGACCATTCAAATATATGTAACCAAATTAGGGTAACTATATGTCCCCTTAAAAGTGTATTACAAGATCAAAAGGCCATAATACCTGAACCTACACCATGTTCAGGTTTCTATTCCATTAAGAACATCAAGTAATAAATGGTGAGTACAAAGTGGAGGATATCAATACCACAACACAATTTATAATATGCCATGCATCTGTAAGACTAGACCGAGCAAGAAAAGTATTGCATACAGTTTGAAATAAGAAGAAATGCTTCCATTTTTCCATTAACATTCTATCAACCTTATTTATGAACAAAATGGAGTGTAAGATGCTTAGACAAAGCTCAGAAAGGATGACTCTCAAGTCGGGTTTACAAAGAATCTCTAAATACCATTAACATGGTCAAAAGAACAAGATTCCACAAGCAACATGCAAAAGTGACTTGAGTTACAGTCAGGTTATCCAAAATGATAACAAACACAAGTCCCAGATCAATCAAGTTCATAGAATTAAAAACAAACCAAACCTTATATTGCTTTTCCTGTGCATGCAAGTTTCCATAACCGACCATGTTTTCACAAGGAGAAACACAAACCAACTATATATGGTTTATCCATGCATGCGAACTTTTCTACCATCAAAGTTCCTCAAGGTAAAATACAAAACAACAAGACATATACAGGTTTACCTAAAGTGCACGTGAAACCTAGTTAACAGTCAACGATTTACTCAAGAAGAATACAATTCCCAGCTCTATATGGTTATATTCATAGCCTATTTATCTATGGATCAAAAATGTATGCTAACAAACCCTGAGAATCTCAGTTACAGTCCTCTTTACTTAAACAAGTTTCCCAACTGAAGCTAGTACTGCAAAACAAGTTTAATAAGACTGAATTTTACCAGTTTGAATTCACAAGACATGACCAGTTCACCCAACAAACATTTCAAATCACTGAAGAAGCAACCAAGTGTCACTATTTTTGTTTAAGTATTCATGGTTCCTTTATGAAAAGACAATGTGAATAAAACTTTCCACCGATTCAAGAACACACAGAAGCCAAATACACAGAAAACAAGTTTTCTTACAAACCCATCTATCATTTTATCAGCTAAGCATGAATGCATAGATCTTAATAGAGAAAAGTTGTTTTAATGAAAACACTTAGAAGAAAGCAAGAGATTTTAATAGTTAGGGCCTATCATGCCTGATAGTGTCACCAAAAATCAAAGAAGACTTCTTAGCTGAGCTCGCTTCTTCCCTTCTTCTCCACGAAAGACCAAAACAACAAAATACTTCCTCCACATTGCCTCATATACTCTCCATGAAACAAAAATAGATTTGTAACCACAAAAATAGCCATGCAATATAGTTTAACTACTGGTTCAAAAAACCAGAGTGTGAGTAGAATGAAAATCGAAAGCATGCAAGTGAAATAACTCAACCAAAAATCCACTTGGCATACCTACCAAAGTGGTTCGGGCTCATCAAACAAGGAATTAATTACATTAATTTCCCGATCTCCCACCCAATCTTCCTTGCCACCACCTGCCAAACTAGCGAGCTCCAAATCAAATAAAACATGAATTTCCATTTCTAGTAATACTACCACCTAGGCCTCCACCATCCAAATTAGCCTCTGCCAAAGTCGGCAGTCCGTAGGAAATAAATAAACCTTATCACCTTCATAAATGTTTAGAAACCATCACCATTGTACATGCGACCCTTTTTGTTCCAATTCACATCCTTTAGTTTAGGATAGGTTAGATTGCTTAGGTTAGATCTTAGGTAGGATTTACATTAGTACCTTAGGATGTAACACTAACCACTAACCTCTAACATAGTTCTTAGCAAATAGGTTAGGTAACCCCTCAAATGAGTGAACCAATAATACTATAGTTTAAAGAACTAGGTTAGGTCACCAAATAACTTTGTAGTGTTAGGTTAAAGTTTTAGTACTTAGCAACCCTTATAACCCTTTGTATCAAGTTTAGGTTAGCAACAAAAATTATATCAAGTAACATAGCTTAGGTAGGAATACTTTCACCTAGCTTAGGATTCCGGAAGTAAATCCTTAATAGGTTCTGGATATCTTTCTCCTATGTTGTGAACAGCTTGCATTCCCATCGTTATCAGCAATGACCTATCATGGTCGACCTTCAAGGACCCAAGCCAACATCCTGCTGAATGGAAGTGTGTTCACACAAAAGTAAAAGAACTTGCAACAACAAAGTTCAGTCCAGCATGAAGCCTAACTCATGGAATGTCGATTTTACCATTCACTTCACAGAGCATTACTAAAACATTCCTTGGATCACTGAAATTGATCCAAGGATGAGTCGGACAAAAGACAAGTTTACAACTCTTAAACTAGAATGTAATTTACCTTCCATAGAACTGAAAAGTGGATTCAGAGAAGTCACACCAGTTTGACCATAGGATCTTAAGAGTAGAAAAGACTTATCCATACCAAGCATGATTTCCAAAAATCAGAAGATCATATCCTTATAAGGAAAATCACCTATCAACACTTGAATGCAAAGGAGGAAAATAACAATAGTCAAGGGTGTTACATGCTTCCCTCCTAAAAAGAATCATCATCCCGATGATTACCTCTTTTAACAATTTACATCATGGACAATCAATTCATTCACTTCTCTTATCCTAAGTCTAGTATTTCCAAACCTCATAGTTCCAGAAATCAATAATAAATAACCTTTTATTCAATTCAAGTAAATATTTTCCCAAAACTAGCTTTCTTATCATCATTAAAGAATAATTTCATATAATTTTTTCAGTCAATAGATTCAATTTTGTTCAAACAGATATGGAAAAGTAGTTTTCATATCCTCCATATTTTCCCAAGTTGCACTCTCTTTGTTAAACTGGTCCCACTGGACCTTACATTGACTTATTTCTCTATTTCTTAGATGCAACTGGTGAGTTTCCAACACTCGAGTGGGTTTAACCATGATTATTCCTGGGTCTTGGACCTACAAGGAATTCCAATTTAACACATGTGATAAATCTGAGACGTATTTCTTAAGCAAGGAAATATGGAAAACATCATGCATTCATGACAAAGCAGGTGGTAGTGCTAAACGATAAGCTACAGGGTTGATTACTTCAACTATTTCAAAAGGTCCCACATATCGAGGTGATAACTTGGCAGCCTTGCCAAAAGTTATGGAACTCTTTTTCGTTTAACCCGAAGAAAAACTTTTTTCTCCAAGTTCAAATTTCCTATCAACCCACTTTAAGTCAGCATAACTCTTTTTCCTATCTGTTTCTTCTTTCAAGCGTTCACGAATCATTTTAACTTGTTGTTCCATTTCCATAAGGATTTCAGGTCCAATTACCTCTCTATCCTCAATGCTTATCCCAACTAATAGGGTTTTACATTTCCTTCCATAAAGCACCTCAAAAGGTGCCATCTTAAGAGAAGCATGATATGTATTATTGTATGCAAATTCAACTAAGGGAAGGTACTCTTCCCATTTGTACTATTGATCCATACAATACATCCATAACATATCCTCTAAAACCTAATTCACCCTTTCAGTCTATCCATCCATTTCTGGATGATACGCAGAACTGAAATTCAATTTAGTGCCAAGAGCTGCGTTAAGCATTTTCCAAAACCTTGACGTCATTCTAGGGTCCCTATCAGATATGATTAATTCAGGTACTCCATGTAATCTGAAAATTTCATGTACAAATCTTTTTGCCAAAATAGGAGAATCATCCTTTAGATTTCCAGCAATAAAATGAGCTACTTTCGTTAGTTTTCAACTACTACCAAAATAACATCATGTTTATTTCTTGACATAGGCAACCCTTGTACAAAATCCATGCTTATTACCTAGCCATTTGTACTGCGGTATGCTATGAGGATATAGCAAACCAGCTGGATGCATATGTTCCGCTTTTACTCGTTGACATTCCAGACAATGAGCCACGAAATCTATAACATCCTTTTTCATTCCCTTCCAGAAATATTGTTGTTTTATATCAGCAAGCATTTTCATAATGCTAGGGTGTCCAAAAAAAGGTGAGTTGTGAAACTCTGTCAACAATTTCTTTCTCAAATCATTAAGTAAAGGTATGTATACTCTTGTTTTCATAACGTAAGATTCCTTCATTATCAAAGTGAAAACCTTTATACCTTTCATCCTTTGGATCTACAAGCGTTACTTTTACTTGCTGAAAGTATGAATCAAATTCCATAGCACTTTTTACTTCATCTTTAAATTGAGTTCTTAATGTTATAAGAGTAGAAATGTGCTTCCTACGACTTAGAGCATCAACTACTCTATTCTCTTTTCCTTTAATGTAACTTATATCAAAATCATATTGAGACAAAAACTCTAACCACCTTCATTGTCTTGCATTCAGATTTGGCTGAGTGAAAATGTACTTCAATCCAAGATGATCAGTTTTCAACTCAAATGGTTTACCAAGCAGATAATGCCTCCATACTTGAAGTGCATGAACTATGGCAAGCAAGCTCTAAATCATGTGGAGCATAATTCAACTCATGTAACTTAAGTTTTCTACTTTCATAAGCTATGACATGATCATTTTGTAACAAATACCTCCAAGACCCTCCCCAGATGCATCCGTTACAACCGTGAAGTCTCCATTTGGATCAGGTACAACTAAAATAGGTGTTGAAGTCAACTGACTTTTTAAATTTTTAAATGTAGATTCACATTTATCATCCCAGAAAAATTTCTTATCCTTCTTCTATAATGAAGTTATTGGTGCAACCACCTTAGAAAAATCCTTAACAAATTTTCTATAATAACCTGCAAGGCCCATGAAGCTTCTAACTTCATGTACATTCTTGGGTGCAGGCCACTCAACTATAGCTACAATTTTAGAAGGATCCACAACAATCCCATCTTTACTTATAACATGACCCAAATAGTGAACTTTAGTGTCATAGAAAGAACATTTGGACAGCTTACCATATAACCTGTCTTTTTCTCAAAATTTTCAAAACTATTTTCAAGTGTTCATGATGCTCCTCCACACTTTTAGAATAAATGAGAATGTCATCCAAGAATACAAGCACAAACTTGTCCAAGTATTCTTGAAAGATATTATTCATTAAGTTCATGAAAGTCTGTAGGTGCATTCGTTAATCCAAAGGGTAAAACCGTGAATTCATAATGTCCATACCTTGTCCTAAAAGTTATTTTATGAATGTCCTCTTCCTTAATTCATAGTTGGTGATATCTAGACCGAAGGTCTATCTTGGAATATACCGATGCTCCACGCATCTGATCAAATAGATCATCAATTCTAGGAAGTGGGTATCTATTCTTGATTGTTGCTTTGTTTAACATCCTGTAATCAATGCACAATCTGAGTGTTCCATCCTTCTTTTTCACAAAGATCACTGGTGCTCCCCAAGGTGAAACACTTGGTCTAATCAAACCCTTAGACAAAAGTTCTTGCAACTGAGCCTTAAGCTCTACTAACTCTATGGTAGTCATTCGATATGGTGCTTTAGAAATAGGTTCAGTACCTGGTTTGATTTCAATCGTGAAGTCAAACTCCCTTTTGGGTGGTAGTCCCAGTAATTCTTCCAAAAACACGTCACCAAAGTTTTGTAACAGTGGATAACATTCCAAGAAACCACTATTTTCTTCCATAGATTTAGAAATCTTTACTGCATATAAGGTACAACCCTTATTCTTGGCCTTTTAAGTTACATAGCTGACAATTTCCTAACTGAAATTTCTCATTTTACACCTTGAATCTCTTGTTTTTTTGCAGATCATCCAAACAACTAATATGTTTTTCAAAATAGTCTACCTTTGCTTTATGCTCTACTAGCCAATTTACACCTATGACTATATCATAAGATCCCAAAGGTGCTACATAGAGATCAAATTCAGTGGAAAAGCTAGGTAAGTCAAGGACTTCTCCGAAAAGACACATACTAACTGTATGAACAAAATTATTACCATAATGTACAGTCCATGATTTATCCATTTTTCCCACTTTTCTTTTAAGTTTTGAAGCGAGTTTACTAGAAATAAAACATTCAGTTGCTCCAGTATCAAAAATAATAGTTACAGGTATGCCAAATAACTTACCAGGAACTTCTATAGGTGTAACTTGCTTTTCATCTTGCTTTTTGTCAGCTACTGACAACATGTATCTTGTGCTGACTGATTACGATCATCCTTCTTCAAAGGACACTGATTCACGTAATGATCTTTGCCACAGTTATAATAGCCTCCTACCGGTCCCTTTTTGGGCTCAGAATTATTTCCAGTCTTGAAGTTATCATTCTGACCTCCATAGGGTTTTCACCCGTTATTATTATTTCTGGAAAATTGTTCCATGTATTACTAGCAATAGTCTTATTCATTGTTTTTTTCTTATTATTTTCTGTTGGAAACTTACTTTTGTTACCAAAATTTTTCCATGGTCCTTTCTTAGGTGCAAGAGAAGTTGAAGAAGAGTTTGGAACTTTCTTCCGTACTTCTTCTTTGTGAGCAGAAATAGCCTTTAACTTCTGTTCCTACCTTATGGATTTCTCAACAACCCCTTCCATAGTGGTTGGGCTGTGAACATCAACCTCTCCCCCAATGATGGGATTCAACCCCATGATGAATTTCCGTATCCTGAACTTCTCATCAGTTTGATACTGAGGTACATACTTGAGTAGTTTTGTAAACCGTTCCCAATACTCAGTTATAAGTTAACTTCCCTTGAGCTAAGTTCTAAAATTCAATCATTTTTTATCATAATAAAGTTGTGGCAGCCATCGTTGCCTAAAATAACCTTTAAATTGATCCCAAGTGATGTTAGTTTCATCAATGTTCAGCTCAGCCTTCCGGTTGTCCCACCATGAAGATGCTTCATGGGAAAGCTGATATGCTCCCCAAATAGCTTTGGTCTCTTCTGAGAAGTTCCTTATTGCAAAGTACTTCTCCATCTCACTTGAGCCAAGTTCTCAGCCCCATCACCTAATGTGGTGCCATCAAACTTAGGTGGACTTATCCTTTTTATATCATTAGTGAGTTCAGTAACCAACCTAGCCTTTTTGTTTTTCTAGTGGTCGTCGACACATTAACATTGTTATTATCAACACCCATATTGGGGTTGTCCTCAGGAGGTGGCTGATTGTTATTACCAGCTTCTTCTTCCTCCTCATTACCCATCACTTGTTGCTCGAGCACAGTTAAATGATCTCTTGTGTCCAACAGGGCAAGCAAGGATCTCATCAAGTTTTTGGGTGTTGTTGCTCCTTCCTTAGGTGGAGCATTATTCACAATGTTTCCTCTTGTCCTAACCATTTTTGTTACAAGAAAATTCAAGTTTTTATCAGATTATGGACACAATAGGTCCAAGAGCTGCAACCTTCAGCTCTGATACCAAGATGTAACATTCCCAATTTTAAGACTTTAGAAACAAGGAATTTTTTTTTTTACATGATTAATGTTCTCTGTTCTAAATACATAATTTAGAACACACATTTCATAACAACCATTCATATAATAGATAACCATATGCAGCTGCAATGACTCGGTGAGCAACCGATCTATTCATTCCATGACTCGATTAACTACCGATCTATTCATGGGTAACATTGAGTTTTGAGTATTCTTCTGAATACTTCATGTACTTGGTTCTCTTACCCTGTTCTAGGTTCTGAGTGATCTACCTAAGGAACCTAACTGAATATTTGTTACCAATATTCATCGGCATCACGATCCTTAGACTAGGTGACATAGGACAACGCAATCAACAGCTTGCGATACTTTGGCCAAAGATTTCTAACATATTGTTCATTACTTATTCCTTGATGGCATACTCATCAAACTAGAATACATCCTTCACCCCACTCCACTATTATCTAGAATGTCTTATACTAACTTCAGTCAGTCCCCTCGCTCAAGGTTTAACTCTAGTTCAGGTTAACAACATAGGTCATGATATAAAAAGGCTCATAAAGACTTAGGGTAAATTGGCATACTGGGCCAACCTAGGTTAACCCCATGTGTGCCAAGGTACCCTGAGTCCTAAAGGGCTACTTCATATCCTGGCTATGATACTAACCAGCCCTGGAGGAAAATCTTGGTCAAGTTCAAAGGTGTGTAGATCTTGATGATCAATGCAGAAGGGTGTTGCCACATGTTAACTACATTGTTGTATCCTCGAGAAGATCCTAATCTTCTCGAAGGTACAACCTTGCAGTTGACATGTGTCAACATCCTATGAATAGCCTCGTGAAGATGTACATACCTCCAAGAATTTACTCATGTTAAGTTAAATTTGGGTTAAAAGATGACGATAGAATACGGCAACCTAACCAACTCCAAGTTCAACACTCTTTAAGTTCTTTTTACATTGTAGGTTCATATAATCTTAAGAACTTTAATTAACTTAAGATTGCTTCCAGATTCGATAGATTTGACCTAACAACCCATTATCCAAAAATAAAACAGCAACAACTTATGTTCCTTTATTCTAATTAACTTAACTAATTAAGGAAGTGCAACAACCTACTAGGTTAAAACATGTCAGACTTATTATTCTTAAGTCTTAATGATTAACCATCATACCTTCCTCTTCATAGTTACATTCTAGGGCTTAACATACCCTATAATGTCATTTATAATTACAATAATTTTTATTATAGTTTTATTTCACATCACAAGATTTAATGAATTACTTAGATGAGAATGTTGTATTCTACCACTTATTTAATCTATAACTTACTTAGGATATTTATCTAAATTCCTTTTTATAATACCATCATGAATACACATCCAATCATATAGATAACAAGAAGATTATCCTCAAAATAGGATAATTTACACAATCTACACAAGTAAATTTCCATCTTTCAATTCATTTTCAAACTTATTCATTACAAGCATATTGTAGGACATCAACCTTTATTCAAAAGAAGTAACTTTTTTTTTCAATACAACTTAAGAACAAATCAGAATTCTTCTCAAAATCAACATAGATCAACCAATGCATCGTATTAGTTTTTTCCTTCTCTTATCACTTACGAAGTCCATCTACAAAAATTGCTAGCACGGGTTAGTTTCAATGAACTGAGCATGATAAGCACTAAGCCTTAAAATGAAGTGCATTCCACTAATTGTTTCAATAAAACAACCCTGCTTTAATGAACAACCAGTCATTCATACTCCCAAGCGTAAGTAATATCAATAAAAAGAAGAGCAACACAAAATATATTTTAACACAAGGAGGAACATGATATAAACTATAATACCTACCCTATAAATTAAAGTATAATTGATTTCATCAAATATCTTTACCAAACAACAAAACATAATATATCATTGTTTCGAAGTTTTCAATAAAGTACAACACATATCTTTACTATAAGATTCATAAATGTTTACAACATAATCTTTCAAGTAAAGAGGAAAAGATAGAGTTCCATTGCCATAGTACATAATCATCAGCAAGGCCGAAACCGAGTAGGCCATGATTTAAACTATTCCTTTAAAGTAATTCTACTTTAAGATAGAACAATATAATATATTTATCAATAGATCCAAATGAAAGAAATCCAAGGAGAAGTGATAGATTGGCAGTCATCTATAAGTTTCAATTTCATTTCCAATCTAACTTTAATCTAATTCCAAATCACATCAGTCAAATGAGAAGTAATCAAGATTAATAAACATTGTTTTCTCATTTCACTAAGAATAGAAATCAGGAGGTTCAAATCAAAGTACTTAACCCAACTACATTATAGAAGGAGTCTTCTAAAATATGATCCCAAACTCAAATAATTTCCTTCAACGTAATAGAACAGTTTTACCTTCTAACATTCATACAGTTTAAGTTCATTCAGGAGTTTCAAGAAGGAAAACAATGACCATTCCAAAGAAAGAGATAGAGTACCAAAACTAACTTCCTTTCTAAATCATCTCATTCAAAAGCATAAATTTCTACTTTCCATTAGAGATAATAAAATAGTCTAGCTCATACAAGTTCACAAATTATTGAGCTTCACAGAATATTTCCTTAAAAACTGAACATTCTCCCATTGGTTCAGAACAACCACAGATAAGAAGTAATCATGCTATCAATGTCTACTTATAGAATCCTATAAATTCAACAGTGCAGTTTGACACATTCAAACCAGTTTAAGACCGCAATCAATCTTCCAAGACATGATATACCCTTATTAGACCCAACAAGAAGTAGGAATCTAAGTAATGGCTAACACTTAAGACTACCCAATAGTTCGGCAAGGTAGAACCATCTTAACGGTATGCCAACACATCACTACCAAATTTATAAAATGGGTATCCAATCAAAAGACAATATCAAACATCAAAGAATAATATGTATAGTCCAGAATGGTTTACAATTCCAGCACAATGCCAAGTATAAACATCATTGAAGTATCAAGACCATTCAAATATATGTAACCAAATTAGGGTAACTATATGTTCCCTTAAAAGTGTATTAAAAGATCAAAAGGCCATAATACCTGAACCTACACCATGTTCAGGTTTTGATTCCATTAAGAACATCAAGTAATAAATGGTGAGTACAGTGGAGGATATCAATACCACAACACAATTATATAATATGCCAGCACTGTAAGACTAGACCGAGAGCAGTGAAAAGTATTGCATACAGTTGAAATAAGAAGAAATGCTTCCATTTTTCCATTAACATCCTATCAACCTTATTTCTGAACAAAATGGAATGTAAGATGCTTAGACAAAGCTCAAAAAGGATGACTCTCAAGTCAAGTTTACAAAGAATCTCTAAATACCATTAACATGGTCAAAAGAACAAGATTCCACAAGCACATGCAAAAGTGACTTGAGTTACAGTCAAGTTATCCAAAATGATAACAAACACAAGTCCCAGATCAATCAAGTTCATGTAGAATTAAAAACAAACCAAACCTTATATTGCTTTTCCTGTGCATGCAAGTTTCCATAACCGACCATGTTTTCACAAGGAGAAACACAAAACCAACTATATATGGTTTATCCATGCATGTGAACTTTTCTATCATCAAAGTTCCTCAAGGTAAAATACAAAACAACAAGACATATACAAGGTTTACCTAAAGTGCACGTGAAACCTGTTAACAGTCAATGATTTTTCTCAAGAAGAATACAATTCCCAGCTCCTATATGGTTATATTCATAGCCTATTTATCTATGGATCAAAAACGTATGCTAACAACCCCGAGAATCTCAGTTACAGTCCTCTTTACTAAACAAGTTTCCCAACTAAAGCTAATACTTGCAAACAAGTTTAATAAGACTAAATTTTACCAGTTTGAATTCACAAGACATGACCAGTTCACCCAACAAACATTTCAAATCACTGAAGAAGCAACTAGTGTCACTATTTTTGTTTAAGTATTCATGGTTCCTTTATGAAAAGACAGTGCAAATAAAACTTTCCACCGAATTCAAGAACACACAGAAGCCAAAACACAAAAACAAGTTTTCTTACAAACCCATCTATCATTTTATCAAGCTAAGCATGAATGCACAGATCTTAATAGAGAAAAGTTTTTTTAATGAAAACACTTAGAAGAAAGCAAGAGATTTTAATAGTTAGGGCCTATCATGCCTGATAGTGTCGCTGAAAAATTGAAGAAGACTTCTTAGCTTGAGCTCACTTCTTCCCTTCTTCTCCACGAAAGACCAAAACAACAAAATACTTCCTCCACATTGCCTCATATACTCTCCATGAAACAAAAATAGATTTGAAACCACAAAAATAGCCATGTAATATAGTTTAACTACTGGTTTGAAAAACCAGAGTGTAAGTAGAATGAAAATCGGAAAGCATGCAAGTGAAATAGCTCAACCAAAAATTCACTTGGCATACCTACCAAAGCGTTCAGGCTCATCAAACAAGGAAATTAATTGCATTAATTTCCCAATCTCCCACCCAATCTTCCTTGCCACCACCTACCAAACTTGGCGAGCTTCCAAATCAAATAAAACATGAATTTCCATTTCTAGTAATACTGCCACCTAGGCCTCCGCCATCCAAATTAGCCTCTACCAAAGTTACAATCCGTAGGAAATAAATAAACCTTATCACCTTCATAAATGTTTAGAAACCATCACCATTGTACATGTGACCCCTTTTTGTTCCAATTCACATCCTTTAGTTTAGGATAGGTTAGATTGCTTAGGTTAGATCTTAGGTAGGATTTACATTAGTACCTTAGGATGTAACACTAACCACTAACCTCTAACATAGTTCTTAGCAAATAGGTTAGATAACCCCACAAATGAGTGAACCAATAATACTATAGTTTAAAGAACTAGGTTAGATCACCAAATAACTTTGTAGTGTTAGGTTAAAGTTTTAATACTTAGCAACCCTTCTAACCCTTTGTATCAAGTTTAGGTTAGCAACAAAATTATATCAAGTAACATAGCTTAGGTAGGAATACTTTCACCTAGCTTAGGATTCTGGAAGTAAATCCTTAATAGGTTCCCAGCTTTCTCTTGTGCTAGATATCCTTTCAAAAACTATTTGTAATAATAAAAAAACATAGCTTAGGTAGGAATACTTTCACCTAGCTTAGGATTCGAAGTAAATCCTTAATAGGTTCCTGGATATCTTTCTCCTATGTTGTGAACAGCTGCATTCCCATCATTATCAGCAATGACCTATCATGGTCGACCTTCAAGGACCCAAGCCAACATCCTGCTGAATGGAAGTGCATTCACACAAAAGTAAAAGAACTTGCAACAAAAAATTTCAGTCCAACGTGAAGCCTAACTCATGGAATGTTGATTTTACCATTCACTTCACAGAGCATTACTAAAACATTCCTTGGATCACTAAAATTGATCCAAGGATGAGTCAGACAAAAGACAAGTTTACAACTCTTAAACCAGAATGTAATTTACCTTCCAGAACTGAAAAGTGGATTCAGAGAAGTCACACCAGTTCAACCATAGGATCTTAAGAGCAAAAAAGACTTATCCATACCAAACATGATTTCCAAAAATCAGAAGATCATATCCTTATAAGGAAAATCACCTATCAACACTTGAATGCAAAGGAGGAAAATAACAATATAACATTTATGATGTATTGGCTGATTTAAAGTCCGACTATTTCAAAGAGAGATCCAATTCATTCTTGAGATGTGTTGGTACCCAAATTTGTTCTCCTTTTCAGTTTGAGCAGCATCATAGATATGACATGAAGCTTGAAAGCGAAAGATCATGATGTATGTTGTTTTGTAGCCGGGGATGTGATCTAACCGATCACGAGATTTGTTGAGAGATGGATAGCACTCAAAATAGGACTTGATCTTGTCCTAACTATTTTAGGTTGTGCTTTTCAACCAAGGTAAGAGGACCTATTTTGTAACCCTTAAATGGTGAAGGAGATGAATATATCCCTCAATTTGTGCAAATAGTATGAAGGGGTCTTGGGAAAATATGATCAACACTCCAAATATGACTTTCACAAGTTGTCACTCCCAGTTTATGGAGAAAATTTCACCGCAAGCCGGGGGTTCTTGAAGACATTTTGAAATCCCGATATGTTCTCCATACTTTAGCAAATGGATTTTGATCTTCTTGGGTATACAAAGTCAAAACACGGGTAGTATGGGGTTGGCTTAGTTTTTTAGAATGATTTTTAGTGGGATATTAATAAGAAAAACTTGACTATGCCAGTCTTTGATAACTCGTACAACATTTGAACAATTATCGATAAAAGGATTCAAAATAGTCAGGATGTTCTTTCAATTAGAAGAGATACAAAAATGGATGCCTAGGTTAGCACTCTTCACACAATCTTTGAGAACTCAACACAAAAGCTTGAGTTAAAGGACCCAATTAAACATCAAAATCTCTGATCAAATCACGCCTAAGGTACCCCCAAAGGCTTACAAGCAATCTCTGTCAAAAAAATGAAGGTGAAGTGATTTTAAACTACTTATTTTCAATGATAGATGAAATATCTTCTAACAAATGAAATTAAAAATGCCACTAAACAATGAATAAGGATGAGATTTGTGTGATTCCTAAAAATTTCAATGCAAGATTACAACAATAACAAGGAAAAATATTTGTAGACATTTAAACACGATAAAAACATCATATTGCCCAAAATAACACAAATTAATTCAAAATATTGTTAGATTCATTAGCAACGGAGAGTTTCAGAACAATATCGAGCTATGTGATGGCTATACACTTGTAACCAACTCAACATGAATGAATGTCTAACACAAAACACATTAACCAGGTTTTTGAAGGGTTTCTCGAAAAATGAGCTTCTCTCAAACTAGTCTCATGATTTTAAATTTCCAAACCTTTTGCATGTCAAAAACATGCATTATATATCATTTGTTACATTTGATCCTTCTTTCCCAAGAAAATAATATCCTATGGCATCAATTTGTTACAAAATTCCATCATGATTTTCTGAAAGTGACATTTAACCAATTTTGCGAGGAGGAGATGCCAGGCATGCAAAAAAAGTAAATTATTACAAATTTTCATCATTTCTTGTCATGGGAGCATGTATTCTTCTTTTGGTCCCTAAAAATATTCTTCTTCCATGATTTCATCCTTTTCCCCTTCAAATTTCCATTATGGAACTTTTCTCTGCAATTTGGATTTGATATTTCACGTTTTGCATGAACTAGAGCAAAAGCATTTTGAAATGTGCCTTGGATCTGCAAATTGACCCTTCATAATGATCTATTTGAATCATACAAGCCAAAATGACATGAATCCACAAAAATTTGATCAAAAACGATGCAAAAATGCATTTCCACACTTCCTAGAGCCAAAATGGCGGTAAAAATGTCAAAATTTCTAGTTGCCATCGATTTGACTTTCTCCCTTCAATTTGAGCCCTCCACATGTCAAAATGCGATCGAAATGGGTTTGGGATCATTTTTGACTTTTCAACACTTTTGGAAAATGTAAAAATTGACATTTTTCTCAGCCTCTTCGAGCTTGACACGTGTCCGAAGGTGGGCCCCATTGTAATCGTGGATCAATTTTGCACATTTCCACCTTTTTTGGAAAAAAGGAAAAATTTCACTTTTCCTCATGAGACCCACACCTCGAGTCTCTCGCCACATGTCACCTTCTAAATCACTGAGGATATGCGGGCTCATTTCACATTTTAACTCCTTTTTTTGCCAAAGGAAATTTTCCCACTTTTCTTCCATTAGCTTGACCACTCCGCACAGAGCTTTAAATTCCTTCCTTGTTGGGGTTGTGCTTCTTTTAAGACCTTAAGTCCATTTTCCAAAAAGGAAAAATTTCCAAATTGCCCCCGAAATCCCGAACCTCCACTTTTCCATTATGAGAAAAAATGTGAACAAGGCATTAATTCAACTTAGCGGGCCCACGACCTTGTTTTGCATTTTAGTAAATTTTTCCAAAAAGGTAAAAATTCTCCAAGTCCACCGCTGACGCACATCCCCTCTACCAATTAGAACAAGCCATGTATGTAAAAGTATGTGAGCTATAATTTGATGGGAAAAGGATGCCCTTATGACTATCAAAGGACGTAAAATTTGTCAATGATGCGATGCCTACGATGTCTTTGAAGATGAATTTGATGGGAAAATGACACCCGTCTAGCCATCAAAACATAGAATAATGCTAGGGATGGCCAAATTTGATTTTTTTTTGCGGATGAAGAAGTTTTGGAATAAAGGATAGATGAAACATGTTTTTAAACATTTTACGACCATGGAAAATGATTTTCAAATGCATACAAGTAAAATTTGATTAATTTTGAGCCTCCATGGTTGGGAAAAATGGCAGAGCCCACAAACTTGAAACATTCAGGGGAAAAACAAGAAAACTTAAGTTTTCTCTTAGAAAGGGGCAAGGCAAATGAGTTTGCAAACAATTAAAGGCATAAAAAGGGAGACAAAACATTATATCATCCATCTCAAAAGGGAATCACATTTCAGGGCATGCAGAGCAAAGGGAAAAACATTACAAAATGATGGAGGGTCATAATGGGCACCAACATCGGCTCGCCGAGGATGGGCATTCCCAGTGAGTGCGACAAGAACAACATAGACCAAGTTCCAAAATAATCCATTGGGCAAAGGATTCATGACCAAGGCCACCAAAAACCATCTGAGAAACCAAAAAAAATGGCCGCCACACACCAAGGCAAACCACAAACCGAAAAACACAAAAAAGGGAAAAATCCAAACACTATACACTGAATGTTGGTTCATACGTCAAATTTGGGGATTAATCCAAGAAATGCTTCAGATGCCTGCCATTAACAAGTAGTTCAAGTAATTCCCCATATAATTCCTTGAGAAAAAATGTATTTTCACCAATTCTGATATCAATGGAGTAAGAGCCCATCCATAATGCATCAAATTTACCATGTTTTCCCTTATCTTCATTTCTGTTGTCCCACAACAAAACTAGATCTCGAATATTGAAGGCCCTAGGAGTGGCCTTCTTATCAAACAACATCTTCAACTTCTCTCTAAATCTAACATGCCTTTGGTGGGATGCTCTTCTTTCTTCATCCATCTCAACAATCTGATTAATCCTTGCTTTATATTGACTGACCTCCTGATCTTCAAGTTGTTGAACAAACTAAAATGAAGATAATTGCAGATGTAAGGGTAGTAGATCTTGAGTTCCATACACAAACTCAAATTTTCTCTTACCAAAGGTAGCTCTTTTGGCAAGTGATTCTATTAGCCCAAACTACAAATATCGGTTGTTCACCCCATTTTCTCTTGCTTAACTCCAAAGTTCTCCTAATGATCTTTAATAAGTTCTTATTGTTGGACTCAGCTTGTCCATTCCCTTGAGGATTATAGTTTGAAGCATAAGTCAGATTGGTTCCATAGTCCTTGCACATTTCCATCAATGGTTTAGCTTTGAAACACATGGTATTATCAGCAACAATCTTTATTGGCACACCAAATCTGCATATGATGTGATTCAACAAGAAGTCCATAACAACTTGATGTGTTGCTTTCTTGGTGGGGATTGCTTCTACCCACTTGGTGAAGTAATCTATGGCTACAAGGATCCACTTATGTCCAGCACTAGAAGGGTCTAAAATCTCACCAATGAATTCCATTCCCCATTGTTTGAAAGGAGCTTCAATTGATACAGGCTGCAAAGGAAGGGAGCCTGAAGCTTTCATTCTTCTAGAGAAACGCTAACAACTTTCACATTTTCTAACTAGCAAGGTTGCATCTTTGAAAAGAGTAGGCCACCAATAACCATCTCTCAAAACTTTGTGTGTTGTAACCCTTCCAGCAAAGTTTCCTCCATAAACTCCCCCATGGAAATCAACAACTATTTTGGGAGCTTCATCTTCAGTTATACATTTCAAGAGGACACCTTCAGGGTTCTTCCAAGCCAACCCAAAGTTAGTGATGATGTATTTTTGAGAAGCTAGCTTGAGGGATATTTTCTGATTTTTATTTAAATGATCAGGGAAACATAGGTGTCTGAGGTAAAAGATTACATCCTTTTACAACTCATAACTTGTCAAATTCTCAAAAACATCTTCCCTTTCTTCCTCTACTTCATTCACATAAATTTTCCGCAGTTTCTCTCAACCATGAGCTCAGCAAGACCCAAACCTCTTACCAACTTTTTGGTTTGGATTTCCATGTCATACTATTGTAGTTTGTTAACCCATTTACATATTTTTTTTGAGATCTCCATCTCTCGATAAGATGTATTTTACCATGGTGTGGGGAACATAAGCAACAACTTTTGAACTTCATATATAAGGCACGAAAACCTTTGTTGCTTTCTTTATCCCGTAAAATTGACAAGGGAAATTTTACCGATAACCATACCGAAATTTTGTTCCGATCCCTCGTTAGGGATCCCTTGCGTTCGAAACGTTGTAAAATCCCTTCCCGGGAAATCTGGTTTTTCGAACTTAGTCTTTTGAGCCTTTTTTGGCTGGGCGCATGAAATTGCTATGTAACACCAAATTTTGGTGTGCCCCCTTTAAAACCTTTGGTGCATGATTTTCAGTGTCAACACACCTTTTGGTGCGCCAAATTATGTTGAGCCTTCCCTGCGTGCGCCAAGGCGCATGCGCCTTTGTGTTGGCACAACTTTTGTTGCGCCATTTTTTGGTGCGCCAAAGGCGCATATATAACTCATATCGACATAGCTTTTGGTGCGCCAAAGGCACGCTTAATTTCCTGCTGGAAAACATTTTCATGCGCCAAAGGGTGCACGCTTTTCCCTGTCGACAGCAACTCTCATGCGCCCTTTAAAAAGTGGGTGGCGCATTGATGACCAGCTCACCTATATATATATATATATATATGTGTGTGTGTGTGTGTGTGTGTGTGTGTGTGTGTTTGCGCCAAATGTCATTTTCACTATTCGCAGAGCACGTGATTTCCTTTCTCTCGAGCCTCGCCACCTCGCCTCGTTTTCAACGCGTTGTGGACCCGTTTTCCAGATTTTTGCTATTTATCCGGGTAAGTGCTCTTGTCTCTTTCGTGAGTTTTGCTAGATAGTGCTTCTTGCTTGCTGGTTTGGTTTTTGATATGCATGTGTTGAGCTTTTTTCCCCCGGATGTTGTCTTTCCTTATCTTCCTCTTTCCAGATCTGCTGGAGGAGGATGTCATCCTAGAAACAATGGTTTGTAACCCTCCTGGTTTTAACCATTTCATTTACCCAAATGACCTATCAAAAGGAAAAGAGGAGAAGAAGAAATCTAAACCATGTAAAGACCCCTTTGAGAGTGATTTAGTTCACTGTTTCTCTCTTGCCTTCGGTGCATCTGTCACCCCTATTACATGAACAAAACCCGCGCCAATGGCGCACCTTTCATAATTGTTGCATCATGAACTCCTACGCCCTCAAGGCGCGCCTCTTTCACATGCTGAAAGTGCTAAACTTGCGCCCCTTTGGCGCACAATCCTTCCTTGCTGCACCACATTTCCATGCGCCAATGGTGCACCTAGCATCCATGCAACACAAGCTTTATCTGTGCTAAGTACAAATCTTTGAAGGCGCAGGCGCTTTGTTCATCACAGTAACATTCGTGTTGTGTAAACCCTTCGTGCGCCGCGCCATATTCCCTTTGGCACACGAAAATTTCTTGTTACACACTTTTACCAGGCACCACAGGTGCACCAAAACCCAATGTAACATGAAAATTCCATGCGCCTTTGGCGCATCCTGTCTCTATGCAACACATTGTTTTCATGCACCCTTTGCAAAAATGCACCCTGCAGTTTTCATGCGCCATGCGCCTTTCGCGCCAGTTTAACCTTTGCAACACCCCTTTCCTGTGCGCCCTACCTATTTAGCCCTATAAGCTGTAATTTTCCTATGCCCTGAGCCTAAAAATCTCGACTCTTTCTTCTGCTAACATTTCAATGGAAGATCAAATGGCTAATTCAACCTTTTCGGATTGGGTCTCGCTTCTTCTTCATGCAGATCAGCAACTGAGTTCGAAAGAACATATGTCTACATCCAGCAAGAGACCCACCAAATCGAAAGGAAAGGCTAAGCTTACAGAGGAAGAGATGAAGTATAAATATCAAAGGGTCAGAATGCCCGAGTCCCAGGCCGAGTGTAGCATAGACGTCAGAGATTCAGAATTGGGGCATATTGATATGGAGGAATTCTGGGCTAGAACTCAGAAAGTCACAAGGAGTCCATGGATGGACAAATTAATCGGTAGTGCCCTGCACTTCACCGGAGGAATTCCAGTCAGCGCCGTCAACAATGAATTCTTGATGGTGATTGCCCAAAGTTACAACAAAGACACAAGATGTGTCGAAAACAGCAAGGGCGAGGTAATCATTAACCTCACTGCCCGTCACTTTGAGGGAATACTCGGCATACCTCACCACCGGCACTTTGTGGCCGTCAGCCAAGCGGAATGCATCAAGGCCTGGGAAGACAATGAAGACCAATGTATGCAGCTAATGAACGAAGTATATCTGAAAAATAAGAAGGTGGTAACCCGGTGGCCCCAAATCATCCACCGCAGTGACTTCTCAGAAGAGCTCAGCGATACCATTACCTTCCTGAGCAGGGTCTTCGGGATTTCTGACGCCCATTACTTCCATAAATGGATGCTGCGCTACTTGGAAACAATGAACAAGAATTTTCCTGATCAGCACTTTTGCTGGGGGGAAATTATAAGCAGCACCATCTCCGAGCAGCTACAACAATTCAGCACAACAGGGGCATTCCATATGAACTCCTACGTAGTCTACGCTGCAGCATCAGCAAGGGACTATCCAGGCCTGACGAGGAGTGGAGTTTGGCCTCAGGTCAAGATATACGAGTACTACCCAGAGTTGAGGCTGGAGAATAGCATCTCCCAGTTCACAAAAGTTAACGATGTGTTTTTCTATCACATCATCTGCCTACTGAGGCCGAACATGACTTATGGTCGCACGACCAAAAGCATAGTGGCAGCCACGGAGAAATGGGGAGCCCTGTTCACCCAGTTTCCTACATTCACCTATCTAAGGGCTGCCAACTTTTTGGGAGAGCCAACCAGACACCAAGGTATCTTTTGGGCCTAAGTTGATCTTCATGAACTATCAAGGCACTAATCACATACCACGAAAAATGTCTCCCAAAGGAAGAAGGGTGGAACTCCTTTCCCCCTCACAGGTGGGCGATATACATGCTCTACCCAACACAAGGCGAAGGAAATGTTCGCAGAGCAGGAGTTACTCAATTTGAAGCATGATTTCCCAGCCAGGACTACCTTCGACCCAAGGAACCGTGTCTGCGAGGGTGAAGCTTGATCCAATCCATGTTCCTTAGATCGAGGATATTTATATTGACGTCCTCCATGAGGTAGAGCTCAGAAGAAAGGATCATTCTCACCTAGCATTGGCAAAAATCATCCAATACGGGATGGCCATTGTCCCCAAAGGCTACCGACTATAGAAGATGAAGTAGACAAGGTATATACTTGATGACGATGGGGACGATTGGCCCTTTCCGGCCATTGACAAACAAAGCTCCTCAGAAAATTGAGGAGAGGGTCAAGGAAACTCTGCGTAGGACAGAGCACTGGTGCCGAATGAACGGGCTAATCTACCTCGGGGTAGATTTCACAACCTCCCCATTGGGCAACGCACCTTCACGATCCAAGAAGCAGCTTAAAGGCAAAGGTGTAGAAGGTGAATCCAGCACCATTCAGGAAGAAGCCCCTGAAAGTCCTCCTTCCATAGTGCCAGAACAAGTCATAACTCTGGAGGAAGAAATAACAGAGGATAGTCCCATAGGCCCATCCACTCAGGATGTCGGCATTGCTACCACAACAGAGGTCCCTTCTATCCCTTCTTCTTCTCTTCCTTCCCCTCCTCGAGTGACTCAAGCGACCATCCCTTTGGTCATGTCCTCTGTCCCTTCTTCTACTCTTTCCCCTGCTTCTTCGTCTATCTTCTCCTCCCTCACTGATCTGTCCTCCTCCATTTCTTCCCTCATCTCTGATCTCCCTTCCCTTCCTATGTCTTCTGCAGCTGTAGTTTCTCTTCCTCCCGTGGACACTTCTTCGGCTATTCTCTCAATGTCGCCACCGCATGTCTCCACATTTTTCCCCTCTTCTCTTTGTTGCCTCCTCCTCGTCTCTGGTCCTTCTTCTATAGGACCAGCCTGGATCTCTCAGCAGCTAAGCCAGCAAAAGAGGAAAGTTCCCATCGCTCCGATGGACTTTTCAGTGATCCCAGCCAAAGGGGTGAAGAAGCAGAAGCCTGTTACACGCTTCTCTAAAAGTGCTGCAGGTGAGAGAATCATGGAAATTGCATAACCCAATCCCCTCAAAGATAAAAAGGATCTGTCTCCGATAGATTTTACTATGACCCAAGTCACAATGGGGACATCTTCTGAAAGTCTCCAGGGGGAAGCTCTTTCCGCGCAGGCCGACGCCCTCTGCAAAAGCTTCAGAAATCAAGGAAGATAAAAGACTACTAAAAGAGCAAAACAAATATCTGCTCCAAGCCTTACAAGAAAGATGGGTAGCGTGCCTCCCACAATCGCCGCCGAGACTTCGGGCTTCTCGGCCAGAGAAAATCAATGAATATGCAAATATCGGTGAGTAGGGTATGGCCGTTTTTGCTTGGAGGAGCCAGATCCTCAAGGACAGTGAAAGAGTGATCACCAAGTTTGTCGATTTGTATCGAACATCGAAAGGAAAATAAGGAGCTCCAAGCATTAGCGGGGCCCATATCAGAAGAGCTTGAACATGCTACACTGTGACACAAGACCTTTGAACAAATGTTTGACTGCTCGAGTCAAAGATCTGGTCGAGTTCGGTGTCTTCGGCCATCCAATGGCCCTCAACAAAATCATGTCCACTATGGACTACCGGGTGGATCAGCTTGAATTTGTTCTCGGAAAAAATCGACAAGGTCAAGGAAGAAGCCCTGGATGCGATGCACCAAATGGAATGAATTGTTCTCAACATGTCTCCAGGGTTGCTCACTCCTTCCTTTACCTTAAGGTCAGCTGATGAAACCATCCGGATCTTCAAGGAGATAACTTCTCAAGGAGCGGGCCGAGGTCACATTTGACACCGAATCTCTCAACAACTCTGCTTTGGCTGTAGGGACTTCATCGGGTTCCTCATTGAGGCAGAGAAGGACTATTCCAAACTTCCCGAGAAGCTCATAGATGAGCGGGAGACTTGTGAGGCGATCAGCGAGCAGCACAAGGATCCTTCCCAGGATCAATTTGGACCAATGATTAACAAGTTTTTGGAATACCGTGCTCAGTTCCATATCTCGTCACCTGAGCAGCATCAAAAGCAGGCTACCCCCTTTCGGCCGCAGGATGATGATGACGAGTAGCTTCTTCTTCTTCTTCTTCTTCTTCTTCTTCTTCTTCTTCTTCTCTCTCTTCTCCGACTTTCTTGTTGGAATGTCTAAAGTATGTTGGCACAAATGATGACATTATCCGTGTTGCATCATGGGATGATGTCATGCATCAAGTTGTCAAAAGTCAACATGACTTTTAGATATTTTGTAAATATCTTTGTAAATAGTTGTTGGCTCCTTTTTGCCTTCTTTTCCCTTCTTCTTCTATAAATACTCCAACACTTGTAGTATTATGGATGCATGAGTGAATATCTTTCAGATAAGAAATAGGAGTAAGGAAAAGAGACTTTGAGCTTTTTGTAACAGAAGAGTAATTAATACAAATATTTAGACTTTGTGCTGAATACCTGTGTTATCGCCATTAGATCTTTCTTATGTCTGATCTATGTGCTTATTCTGTTAAATCTGCTTCTGTTTCATTGTCATTTATTCATCATCAGTATTGCTTTGTTTATTTATGCAAGTAGGTTTGGCTCTGTTTACTACCAATCCCAAAACATAAATCTTCTGACCTTTCTGCTTTGGAATTCATTTCTTTTCTTCCTTCGGACCTGCTCTTTCCTCATCCCCTCTTCCTTTCCTTTCTTTTCACAGTCGGAAACACCCCACTGGGATGAGATCCCAAACCCCCGAAGGCGAATACTGTGAGACTTGCATAGATTCCTGCTTTGGTAGAATAAAGAATAGACAGTTTCACTTTGCTAACTCAAAGAGGGGGCTATACCACCGCACACTGCTGTTGGCTCGTTTATCCATAGATCTGCCCAGGCGACAGATTTTTGGACCAACAGTTTTTGGCGACTCCACTGGGGATCGAACGGATCTATCAGATCTATGAAGGTGGTAGGATAGAAAATTAGAAAAAATCAGAAAAATCACTACCTGTTTGCAAACTTGAACTTTTTGTTAAAAATCCAAAATTTTGCAAAAATTCTCCAAATTCAAAATTTTCTTCTGAGATCCATAGATCGGGCCTAGTTAAAGATCTTTAGTTCGCTGAGTTTTTATAAAAATCAGTATTTTTCCGTAGATCTGAGTTTTTGACTGTTTACTAAAAGTTTGAAACCCTCGAAAAAGTCAAAATCAGATCCGAAAATCAGCTTTCCAATCTTCCTGCCATCTTATCGTCATTGTTATTTTTCATTAACCACAATCGATTTTTTGAAGAGGATAGTTTTAAATATTTAGAAAAGTATTTCTTTCTTTAGTTTTTATCGGAAAAACTAGAAAATCAGCAAGTACAACCAAAAAGAAAGTTTGAATCTGTGCCATAACGTTACAGATCTGGAAGGTACACTGGCGAGTGAACCTTTTACGCGCAGCAGGAGAGCCCGTGGAGAAGCTGATCCTACTTTCGATCTGCTTCAAAGGCATAATTTCAGCGTGACACCGCGCATTTTTTCGATCTTAAGCTCGCTGCCAGCCGACATCCAGAGTGTCTCACCTTCACGAAGAAAAAGTCCTCCGCAGGGGGCATCCACATCCCTTTGTAGTGCCTTGCTACTCAGCGGAACCACACTTCCAACTCGTGCTCTCTTTCCAGCTTTTCAGATGGCGGTGCCATGGGGAAACGCCATGGGTCCTTTGGCCTTACCACATCCAGTTCATGCGCTCCCTCACGGAAACCGAAAGAATTTTCCCAAATTCGACGGGAGCGGAAATCAAAGCATGGATTCCCACATATCTGCATTCATCATGTCATGCAGTATCCTGGACGTAACTCACGAGGATGTGTCGGTTCACCTTTTTCTTGAAACCCTACAAGGGCACTGCGGCTGAATGGTTTCAGCATTTTCCGGCTGGGTCTATTACCAGTTGGGCCACTTTGCGGGATGCTTTCGAAGATAGATACAAACCTTTAGAGGATGCATTTTCATTATTATCACGAATCACTCACCTGAAGAAAGAGGAAAATGAGACCATGCGTGATTTTATCACCCGGTTCAATGCACTAATCAACCGTGTCCCTCATTGCCATGCTTCCAACGCCGGAAAATCAAAAGTGTTTCTTCAGAAACGCTATGAGTTCGAAAGTCGTTTCTTACTCCTTGAAGAACGAGTAGCTACCTTTATTCTCACCTAAGCCGCTGCCATTCGGATAGAGGATAATCTAATAATATCTGGAAAATTAAAAAAAGAAGTAGCCAAGCCTAAATCTTTGGGCCCTTTGCCCACTACTTCGTCTGATCCAGCCTTTCAAAAGATGGCAAATGACTTGCTTGCATTGAAGAAGCAGTTGGCCTAGGCCTCCCCCAGTTCCTCATACTGGGATATTCCTCGGAGGAATTTCGTTCCTAACAATGTTTCACAAAGGCCGCGCTTACCTACAGCTGCTCCGCAGTTGGTGCTTGAGGCTCCTCCGGTCAACGCCTCGTCTCGAAATCGAAGAAGAAGAGCAAGATATGAAGAACCTTCGCCTCAAGGCGAAGATGATCAAGATGTCGGTGAACCGGCTGGCGACTCTACTATCGGGTATATGGAATTTGATGAGGAAGAATCTGATGAAGAAGAGGGTACCCAGGGATATGCAAGCGGATAGTCATATGTTGTTTTTACTCGCTCGCAAGGAAAAGAAGCGGAAGTTGCTGCCCATGTCCAGCAGGAGAAGGCCGTGTCAAACACGCCTCCGATCATTGCTAAAAGAGGTAATCCTCTTCCTACTCAACTCCCTGGAAAATCTTTTACAAGGAAATCCTTTCCCCTATCTCTCCTCCAAATCAATCCTCTCACATTCCTACCAAGACCACCAATCCTATTCCATCATCGCGAGGTGAGGGACTCATTCCTTCACCAATGCAACCCTTGGCTACGTTTGATATTATAGATCATGCAAAAAAGACCAAGATCCAAATGTCTGAAGCTGAGTACCTTCAGTCAAACCCCGAACAGCTTGTAAGATTGACCAAATATATTCAGAGTCAAGCTGTTGCATCTAAGCAGGTTTCCCCAAAAGGAATCCTTTCCACTCCCCCTGAATCCCACATAAATGTTGCTTCAACATCGGCATCAGGAAAGATAGAGCCTTTCTATCTCTCTCTCCTGATCAATGGACACAAGTTGAGTAACTGCATAATTGATTCCGGGGCTTCTGATAACGTCATGCCGGAAAAAGTCACCCATGCTTTGGGCCTCACTCTTACCAAGCCTTTCGCCAATGTTATTCATTGGAAACCAAGCAGGTTCCATTGGTTGGCCAAATCAAAGACGCGCAATTTGCATTTGCGGCTTTCCCAGATAAAAGAGTAAAAATGACAGTCCTCGTTGCTGACATTCCGGCAGCCTATGGAATTTTGCTGGGAAGAATTTTTTGCAGCGAAGTTGGTGGAGAAATTCATATGGACTGGTCTAAAGCTAGAATTCCAGTCAAAGGCGTAATGCAGACTTTGGAGCTAGAATCACAAAAGAAGTACTTGGTTACTAGTTCTGAGGACCCCAAAGCTCAAATCCTTTTTGAATCATCAGGGATGGGGAACTACTTCTTGTCTACCGAGCCTGATAAAGGGATTGTTCTCGTTCAAGAAGGAGATCTTAATAAGATCTGGACCTTGCAGTTCGATGGCAGCTGCGTAACTAGTGGATGTGGCGCTGGGGCCGTGCTGATATCTCCCGAGGAAGAAGTCACTCCTCTCTCTTTCAAGTTGCAGTTCTTTAACACAAACAATACTGTTGAGTATGAATCTCTCTTACTCGGTATGCAAGCCGCAAGAGAAAGAGGGATTAAAAATCTAAAAGTACAGGGTGATGCATAGCTAGTTGTAAATCAAGTCAAAAGGATTTACCAAGTGAAGAATGAAAGGCTCAGGCATTACCGTAATGCGGTGTGGGACAGCATCAAAGAATTCGATTCTTTTTCAATAGAATCCATTCCAAGGGCTCAAAATGACATGGCCGATTCATTGGCCATTTCAGCGTCCCTCATGCTCCCACACCCAGGTTTGAAAACAAGCAAATACACCATTGAGGTGGTTTTCCGCCCGAGCGTGCCAGATAATTCTCAGCATTGGCAGGTGTTCAACGACGATAATCAACTCATTGCATTTCTTGAGAAGGCAGAAAATTTTAAAGAATTGCACTTTGAAGGATCTACTTCCACTTGCCGTGAATCAGTCACCGATCAAGGTGACGAATCCGAAGGGAACGACGGCATATGTCAGCTCAAAGGAAATAAAATTCCAAAAGGCCTGGTTTCTCTGGAGCGCCTGTTCGACAGGCATGACCGTTTTGTAAAAAAGAAGAAGCGGGACGACCCTAACTCATCCCCAGAAACCGAACCGGTCAATATAGGTTCGGTAGAACACCCGCAATTTGTGAACATTGGCAAATGTTGCACGCCTGAGGAGAAGCGAAAATTTGTCAAGTTGCTGAAAAAATATATGGACGTGTTGGCGTGGTCCTATGCCGATCTAAAGTCCTTTAATCTAAACCCAAAAAAGTCTTTTTTGGAGTCACGGAAGGGAAGTTTCTAGGGCATGTGGTTAGCAAAGAAGGAGAAAAGATAGATGCCGAAAGAGTTAAGGCTATTCAAAGCCTTACTCTGCCTATAAGCAAGACTGGTGTTCATTCTTTCTTTGGAAAGGTGAACTTTCTCAGGCGTTTTGTTCCTGACTTTGCTGAGAAGACCCGTCACATATTGAACATGATGAAGGGGTCACCAACTTTCAGATGGAGTGAAGAGGGAAAAAGGTCATTTGAAGAAATAAAAGCTTCTGTTGCTCATGCACCAGTCCTGTATGTCCCGATTTCTCCAAGGACTTCATCATGTATAGTTATGCATCTGAGCATACTGTGTCCGCAATCTTAATGCAAAAGAACTCGGAGGATGTTGAATCTCCGATCGCGTTCATGAGTTCTCCCCTCAAGCCTCACGAACTAAAAATGACTCAACTAGAAAAGCATGCCTTTGCCGTTGTCAAAGCAGTGAAGAATTTCAGGTATTACATTCTAAACTCGCATACGGTGGTGCTGGTCCCTGACACGGCGGTGAAATCAATTCTAACTCAGCAGGAGTTAGGAAGCTTGCGAGGAAATTGGATCACAAAGGTCCAAGAGTATGACCTGGATATTAAACCAACCAAGCTGGTGAGGGGTAAGGGCCTGTGTCAGCTAATGGCTGAAAACAAAGATTTAGAAAACCCTGATGACAGGGGTGACTACACCGACAAAACACAGGACTGGCAGGAAGATCCCGATTCTCTGCCTCTGGTTCTATTTGTTGCAACTAGTGATGAATGGTACTCCGACATCGCTTTCTTCCTTACCTACGGCGAATGCCCAATGCACCTAACTGTAAAGGAGAAGCGCACTATAAAGCTCAGAGCGGCTAAATATGTCATCTGGGATGACGGTTTATATAAACGTGGGATAGATGGCATCTTTTTGCGATGTGTTGACAAACCCCAGCAAGTAAAACTATTGGAAAGTTTTCACAATTCAGCCTGTGGAGGGCATTTCTCTTCCTCCGTGACTGCACACAAGATCATTCAAGCCAGGTACTATTGGCCGACACTCTTTCAAGATACAGCCATCTGGGTGGCGAAGTGTGAACCCTGCCAGCAATTCGTCAGCAAGCCCAAGTTGGCTGCCTTTCCCCTAAGGCCGGTCATTATCAATGAACCATTCAGGAAATGGGGAATTGATTTTATTGGCGCACTCAATCCTCAATCGAGTGCCGGACATAGCTATGTCCTTACAGCAACGGATTACTTCACCAAGTGGGTGGAAGCCATACCTGTCAAGCATGCCACTTCTGAGGTGGTTTGCAATTTCATTAAAGAAAATATCATTGTCAGGTTCGGCGTTCCAAACAAAATCATTGCTGATAATGCTTCTAACTTCTCCTCACGAGAAGTTATTAGTTTTTTCTATGAATATGGGATAACTTTGGCTCATGCCTCAGACTATTACCCTCAGGGAAATGGTCAGGCGGAATCCAGTAACAAGAACTTGGTGACCATCATACGGAAGTTAGTAGATGAGAATCAGCGAATGTGGCACAAGTCTTTGTACGACGCTTTGTGGGCCGATCGTATTACTCCCAAGAGATCTCTCGGCATGTCACCTTTTCAAGTATTATATGGCACTGATGCCAAGCTTCCCATTTCTGCGGAACTTCCTGCTCTACGCTTGTGCGAGCTATCGAAGATGAAACTTTCCAAAATTCTCTTGAAAAGAGAATCATGTATCTGGCAGAACTTGAAGAAAAGAGAGTAAGGGTGGTCGACAGGATCACTGAACATCAGAATCAAGTTAAGAGGCTTTTTGATAAGAAGGCCAAGCAAAGAGATTTTCAAGTGGGAGATCTCATCCTTTTGTGGGACAAGCGAAGAGAGCCAAAGGGCATGCACGGAAAGTTTGATTCCCTATGGAGAGGGCCCTTCAAGATCAAGCAGCTCAACGGAGAGAATAGCTTCTATCTCTCATATCTGGATGGAACCGAACTCCCGCTTCCTTATAGCAGGCAACATCTGAAGATCTTCAGGAAGTAGAGCTTGCTCTCTTCTTTGTACAGTTTGCTTTAGTTGTGTGTTTGCTTTCGTCGTGTGGTTGCTTTCGGTTTGTTGTGTGTTTCCTTTCTTCTCCCTCCGGTCGCCCTTGTTTTTGACTCTGTTACCCAATGGATAGGCACATGAGAACTGGGATTCTCTACCCCCGAGTTAACGAGGATAGTCCCTTAAAGAGCCAGCTATTATCCCGTAAAATTGACAAGGGAAATTTTACCGATAACCATACTGAAATTTTGTTCCGATCCCTCGTTAGGGATCCCTTGTGTTCGAAACGTTGTAAAATCCCTTCCCGGGAAATCTAGTTTTTCGAACTTAGTCTTTTGAGCCTTTTTTGGCTGGGTGCATGAAATTGCTATGTAATACCAACTTTTGGTGCGCCCCCTTTAAAACCTTTGGCGCATGATTTTCGGTGTTAACACACCTTTTGGTGCGCCAAAGTATGTTGAGCCTTCCCTGCGTGCGCCAAGGCGCATGCGCCTTTGTGTTGGCACAACTTTTTTTGCGCCATGCTTTGGTGCACCAAAGGCACATAACTTCATGTCGACATAGCTTTTGGTGTGCCAAAGGCGCGCTTTAATTTCTGGCGGCAACGCGTTTTCATGCGCCAAGGGCGCATGCTTTTCCTGTCGGCCGACAAGAACTCTCTCATGCACCCTTTAAAAATTGGGTGGCGCATTGATGACCAGCTCACCTATATATATATATATGTGTTTGCGCACCCAAATGTCATTTTCACTATTCACAGAGCACGTGATTTCCTTTCTCTGAGCCTCATTTTTCGCCTCGTCATTTTCAACGCGTTGTGGACCCGTTTTCCAGATTTTTCTATTTATCCTGGGTAAGTGCTCTTGTCTGCTTTCGTGAGTTTTGCTAGATAGTGCTTCTTGCTTGCTGGTTTGGTTTTTGATATGCATGTGTTGAGCTTTTTCCCCCCCGCATGTTGTCTTTCCTTATCTTCCTCTTTCCAGATCTGCTGGAGGAGGATGTCATCCTAGAAACAATGGTTTGTAACCCTCCTGGTTTTAACCATTTCATTTACCCAAATGACCTGTCAAAAAGGAAAAGAGGAGAAGAAGAAATCTAAACCATGTAAAGACCCCTTTGAGAGTGATTTAGTTCACTGTTTCTCTCTTGCCTTCGGCGCATCTGTCACCCCTGTTACATGAACAAAACCCGTGCCAATGGCGCACCTTTCATACTTGTTGCATCATGAACTCCTGCGCCCTCAAGGCGCACCTCTTTCACATGCTGCAAGTGCTAAACTTGTGCCCCTTTGGCGCACAATCCTTCCTTGCTACATCACATTTCCATGCGCCAATGGCACACCCAACATCCATGCAACACAATATTTATCTGCGCTAAGTACAAATCTTTGAAGGCGCAGGTGCTTTCTTCATCACAGTAACATTCGTGTTGTGTAAACCCTTCGTGCGCCGTGCCATATTCCCTTTGGCGCACGAAAATTTCTTGTTACACACTTTTACCAGGTGCCAGCAGCGCACAAAACCCAATGTAACATGAAAAGTCCATGCGCCTTTGGTGCATCCTGTCTCTATGCAACACATTGTTTTCATGCGCCCTTTGCAAAAATGCACCCTGCAGTTTTCATGCGCCATGCGCCTTTCGCGCCAGTTTAACCTTTGCAACACCCCTTTCTTGTGTGCCCTACCTATTTAGCCTGTAAGCTACAATTTTCCTGCGCCCGAGCCTAAAAATCTCTAAACTCTTTCTTCTGCTAACATTCCAATGGAAGATCAAATGGCTAATTCAACCTTTTCGGATTGGGTCTCGCTTCTTCTTCATGCAGATCAGCATCCGAGTTCGAAAAAACATATGTCTACATCCAGAAGAGACCCACCAAATCGAAAGGAAAGGCTAAGCTTACAAAGGAAGAGATGCAATAAATATCAAAGGGTCGAATGCCCGAGTCCCGTGCCGAGTGTATCATAGACGTCGAGATTCGAATCGGGGGCATATTGATATGGAGGAATTCTGGGCTAGAACTCAAGAAAGTCACAAGGAGTCCATGGATGGACAAATTAATAGGTAGTGCCCTGCACTTCACCGGAGGAATTCCAGTCAGCGCCGTCAACAATGAATTCTTGATGGTGATTTCCCAAAGTTACAACAAAGACACAAGATGTGTCGAAAGCAAGGGTGAGGTAATCATTAACCTCACTACCCGTCACTTTGAGGGAATACTCGGCATACCTCACCACCGGCACTTTGTGGCCGTTAGCCAAGCAGAATGCATCAAGGCCTGGGAAGACAATGAAGACCAATGTATGCAGCTAATGAACGAAGTATATCTCGAAAAATAAGAAGGTGGTAACCGGTGGCCCCAAATCATCCACTTGTAGTGACTTCTAAGAAGAGCTCAACGATACCATTACCTTCCCGAGCGGGGTCTTGGGCTTTCGACACCCATTACTTCCATAAATGGATGTTTGCGCTACTTGGAAACAATGAACAAGAATTTTCCTGATCAGCGCTTTTGGGAAATTATAAGCAGCACCATCTCCGAGCAGCTACAACAATTCAGCACAACAGGGGCATTCCATATGAACTCCTACGTAGTCTACACTGCAACATCAGCAAGGGACTATCCAGCCCTGACGAGGAGTGGAGTTTGGCCTCATGTCAAGATATACGAGTACTACCTGAGTTGAGAGGCCGGAGAATAGCATCTCCCAGTTCACAAAAGTTAACGATGTGTTTTTCTATCACATCATCTGCCTACTGAGGCCGAACATGACTTATGGTCACACGACCAAAAGCATAGTGGCAGCCACGGAGAAATGGGGAGCCCTGTTCACCCAGTTTCCTACATTCACCTATCTAAGGGCTGCCAACTTTTTGGGAGAGCCAACCAGGCTACCAAGGTATGCTGGGCCTAAGCTGATTCTGCTAGAACTGTCAAGGCAGCTAATCACATACCACGAAAAATTCCTGAAAAGGAAGAAGGGTGGAACTCCTTTCCCCCTCACAGTGGGCCGATATACATGCTCTACCCACCACAAGGTGAAGGAAATGTTCGCAGAGCTGGAGTTACTCAATTTGAAGCATGATTTCCCAGCCAGGCCTACCTTCAACCCAAGGAACTCGTCTCTTGCGAGGGTGAAGCTTGATCCAATCCATGTTCCTCAGATCGAGGATATTTATATTGACGTCCTCCATGAGGTAGAGCTCAGAAGAAAGGATCATTCTCACCTAGCATTGGCAGAAATCATCCAATACGGGATAGCCATTGTCCCCAAAGGCTACTAGACTATAGAAGATGAAGTAGACAAGGTATATACGATCTGAGATGGGGACAATTGGCCCTTTCCGGCTATTGACAGAAACAAAGCTCCTCAGACAATTGAGGAGAGGGTCAAGGAAACTCTGCGTAGGACAGAGCACTGGTGCCGAATGAACGGGCTAATCTACCTCGGGGTAGATTTCACAACCTCCCCATTGGGCAATGCACCTTCACGATCCAGAATCGCTTAAAGGAAAAGGTGTAGAAGGTGAATCCAGCACCATTCAGGAAGAAGCCCCTGAAAGTCCTCCTTCCACAGCGCCAGAACAAGTCATAACTCTGGAGGAAGAAATAACAGAGGATAGTCCCATAGGCCCATCCACTCAGGATGTCGGCATTGCTACCACAACAGAGGTCCCTTCTATCCCTTCTTCTTCTCTTCCTTCCCCTCCTCGAGTGACTCAAGCGACCATCCCTTTGGTCGTGTCCTCTGTCCCTTCTTCTACTCTTTCCCCTGCTTCTTCGTCTATCTTCTCCTCCCTCACTAATCTGTCCTCCTCCATTTCTTCCCTCATCTCTCGGGCTCCCTTCCCTTCCTATGTCTTCCGCAGCTGCAGTTTCCCTTCCTCCCGTGGACACTTCTTCGGCTATTCTCTCAATGCCGCCGCCGCGTGTCTCCATGTTTTTCCCCTCTTCTACTGTAGCTGCCTCCTCCTCTATCTCTGGTCCTTCTTCCATAGGACCAGCCTGGATCTCTCAACAGCTAAGCCAGCAAAAGAGGAAAGTTCCCATCGCTCCGATGGACTTTTCAGTGATCCCAGCCAAAGGGGTGAAGAAGCAGAAGCCTGTTACACGCTTCTCTAAAAGTGTTGCAGGTGAGAGAATCATGGAAATTGCATGCCCCCGATCCTCAAAGAGAAAAAGGATCTGTCTCTCGACAGATTTTACCGTGACCCAAGTCACAATGGGGACATCTTCGAAAGTCTCTGGGGAAGCTCTTTCCGCGGTTGACGCCCTCTACAAAAAGCTTCAGGAAATCAAGGAAGAGAAAAGGCTACTAAAAGAGAAAAACAAATATCTACTCCAAGCCTTACAAAATATGGGTAGTGCGCCTTCCACAACTGCCGCCGAGACTTCGGGCTTCTCGGCAGAGAAAATCAACGAATATGCAAAGATCGGTGAGCGCGTGGTATGGCCATTTTTGCTTGGAGGAGCCAGATCCTCAAGGACAATGAAAGAGTGATCACCGAGTTTGTTGATTTGTATCTGAACATTGGAAAGGAAAACAAGGAGCTCCAAGCATTAGCGGGGCCCATATCAAAAGAGCCGGAACATGCTAGAAGCGACACAAGACCTTTCAACAAATGTTCGATTGTTGCTCACCAAGATCTCGGTCAAGTTCGACGTCTTCGGCCATCCAAGGGCCCTCAAGAAAATCATGTCCACTCTGGACTACCAGGTGGATCAGCTTGAATTTGTTTTGGAAAAAATCGACAAGGTCAAGGAAGAAGCCCTAGATGCGATGCACCAAATGGAACGAATTGTTCTCAACATGTCTCCGTGGTTGCTCACTCCTTCCTTTACCTTAAGGTCAGCTGATGAAACCATCCAGATCTTCAAGGAGATCGCTTCTCAAGAACGGGGCCGGAGGTCACATTTGACACTGGATCTATCAACAACCTATTGGCTGTAGGGACTTAATCGGGTTCCTCATTGAGGCGGAGAAGGACTATTCCAAACTTCCCAAGAAGCTCATAGATGAGAGGGAGACTTGTGAGGTGATTAGCGGCGCACAAGAGATCCTTCCCGGATCAATTTGGACCAATGATTAACAAGTTTTGGAATACCATGCTCGGTTCCATATCTCGTCACTGAGCAACATCAAAAGCGAGCTACCCCCTTTCGGCCGCAGGATGATGACGATGAGTAGCTTCTTCTTCTTCTTCTTCTTCTTCTTCTTCTCTCTTCTCCGACTTTCTTGTTGGAATGTCTAAAGTATGTTGGCACAAATGATGACATCATCCATGTTACGTCATGGGATGATGTCATCCATCAAGTTGTCAATGGTCAACATGAATTTTAGATATTTTGTAAATATCTTTGTAAATAGGTGGTTGGCTCCTTTTTCCTTCTTTCCTTCTCCTCTTCTATATATATTGGAACACTTGTAGTATTATGGATGCATGAGTGAATATCTTTCAGATAAGAAATAGGAGTAAGGAAAAGAGACTTTGAGCTTTTTGTAATAGAAGAGTAATTAATACAAATATTTAGACTTTGTGTTGAATACCTGTGTTATCGCCATTAGATCTTTCTTATGTCTGATCTATGTGCTTATTCTGTTAAATCTGCTTCTGTTTCATTGTCATTTATTCATCATCAGTATTGCTTTGTTTATTTATGCAAGTAGGTTTGGCTCTGTTTACTACCAATCCCAAAACATAAATCTTCTGACCTTTCTGCTTTGGAATTCATTTCTTTTCTTCCTTCGGACCTGCTCTTTCCTCATCCCCTCTTCCTTTCCTTTCTTTTCACAGTTGGAAACACCCCACTGGGATGAGATCCCAAACCCCCGAAGGCAGAATCTATGAGACTTGCATAGATTCCTGCTGGTAGAATAGCAATAAACCAGTTTCGCTTTGCTGACTCAAAGAGGGGCTATGCCCTGCACACTGTTGGCTCGTTTATCCATAGATCTGCCTGTGCGATGATTTTGGACCAACACTTTCACCAAGGCAAATGCTTGTTTTTCCATGATTGTGTACTTTAACTCAACAACTTGTAAATCCTTGCTAAAGAAGGCAATAGGCCTCTCAACCCCATCTTCATCCTTTTGGAGAAAAATAGATGCAATCGTATTTTCGAAGCAAAAGATAAGATTTGGAAAGGCTTCTTGTAATTTGAAGAAGTCAAGATAGGTGCATGCTTAAGTGATTCTTTGATTCCTTCAAAATCCTAAAAAGCAACCTCCTCCCACTTGATAACTTGGTCTTTCTTTAACATGCTTGCAATAGGAAGATTCAATTCAGCAAAATTTGACACAAACCTTCTAATGAAATTGATCTGCACAAAGAAGGATTGGATGCCCTTCTTTGTTCTTAGAATTAGAACCTTGTTGATTACTTCTACCCTTTCAGGGTCAATCATTACACCATCCTTTGAAACAATATGACCAAGAAGCTTGGCCTTTTGCACCCCAAAATGACACTTCTTTGGATTGAGAGAAATGCCATATTCTCTACATCTGATCAACATTCTTTCCAAGTGCTACAAGTGATATTTTCTACTCCTTGAAAACATAGTCACATCATCATGATAAACTGCAATAAATTCATTTATGTAACCGAGAAAAAAGTAACATCCATTTCTTTTTTAGCACCATCATTCATGAGCCCAAAAGGTATTTTTACATAAACATATGTCCCCCAAGGAGTGGTAAAGGTAGTTTTAAATATTTTTGACTCCTTGACAACCACTTGATTTTAGCTAGAGAAACCATCCAAGGTGGACAAAAATTTAGATCCAGGTCACCAACTACAAAGATGTTTTCCATGTTTGGCAAAGGATAATTTTCTTTCAATGAATCTCTATTTATATTTCTGAAGTCTACGCAAAGTATGATGTATCCATTTTTCTTTTTGACTCACACAAGGTTTGCAACCCAAGATGAATACCTTGTGGGATGAATGATTCCTACCTCCTTCGCTTTTCAACTCATCTTGCATCTTCATAGATAGGAGTGGATTAATTGTCTTGTGCTTTTTCTAAAGGGCTTGGCATTTGTTTCAAGAGGAATCTCATGCTGAAAAAAGTCCTCTCTGTATGCTTTTAGCTCTGAATAAGACCAAGCAAGATAGTCCTGATATTTCTTTAATAATTGGACATAGGACTATTTTTCCTCTTTGTTTAGATTTCTGCCTAATTAAACCTTTCTTGGTTTATCATTAATTCCCAAGTTATGCTCTTCCACATCCCCTGAGGTAGACATGTTTCTATTGATGATGTAATCAACATTGTTAAAATTTGACTCAAGTGCAACAAGACCTCTAGGAATGGTGTTAGTTTTCAATTGGATGATATCCTTTCCAAACAAAGTCTCTCTTCCTTCAGTCACACACACCATTGGTTCCCAATTAATATTCTAATCTACAAACTCACCTTGATATTTTAAGAACCTTTGCACTTGAGCATCATCATCAAAACTTGCCAATGCTTGATGTTGTCGTGGATAGTGGCCTAGTTAACACTTCAACATTGTACTCACAATAAGATGAAACCGTGCAATCTCCAAAACTGGACCCCAACACTACCAACTTGTCAGCAACAAAATTGAAACTTCTCTCATGATGCATAATATTTAAGTAATCAAACATCTCAATTAGATCCCAAACTACATGTTTGTATTGTTTCATGCGCTAGTTTTTTATAGTATACAATTTTCTTATTTGTTTGACAACTAGCTCTAAATCTCCTTTTGCAATGATGTCCTTGAAACCATAATTCCATGCAATTATTAGACCCAACAACAAGGCTTCATACTCAGCAATGTTGTTAGTACATTAAAAATTAAGCTTGAAGGAAAAAACAAACTCTTCCAAGCTAGGAGAAATCAAAATTATACCAGCACCATTTCCAAATTTGGAGCAAGCTCCATCAAATAGCAAGGTATAAGGAGAACCTACCTATTCAAGTCACTTTGACTGATCCATCTTTTTCTCCTTACAATAAATAAACCCAATAAAATTGTCAACATCAACATCAGCAAATAATACTTCATAAGAAGCATTGTTTGGATCCTCAATTAGATGTAACATCTTCTTTTCTCCATATAATTTGACAAGGCTGCCCTCAATGGGAATGATGGAAAAATACAAGTCCATTTAGACACTCCCCCAACACTTTTAGCCCACTTTCTTGACAATAACATACCCCATTTAGCAGGGGCAACCAACAATCACAACATCCATTTTAAATACCTCCCAAGATAAGATGCAAGTTGCACCACCAAACCCTTCACACAACCAACTACCGCACTTTTCTTGAGTCCATGGTAGTACAATTTCCATAGGATTTTTAACTTTGATATCTAACTCATCCATGACTTCTAAAGTCATGACATTACATGATGCACTAGAATCAAACATACAATTATGAAGTATTGTATCCTTTATGATCAAATTTGTATAGAATGGATCAACATTCAACTGGGATTCAACCAAGGATGTCCCCAAATATACCTCAGGTGTTTCTCCAAGATCCTCAAATCCTTGTGGTGTCTCAAGGTCTGCATTTATCTGAGGAGGAGTTTCAACAACCTTTACATTTCTACTTGGGGTACTCTTCTCCTCTTTCAATCCCAAGTACTCAAATGCTCTCTTCTTGTGCTCAAGAATCCTAAGAAACTCAATGATTGGAAAAATCACTTTTATTTGGCTCAATACTTTGGCTATGTCATAGGGAACATTCTTAGGCAAGGCAAAATTGGAAGGGAGACAAACATATTCATCAGATGGCATGGGATTCTTGGCAGCTTGGGCATGAGGAGGACTATAATTTTTACTTGGGATAACAAATATTTTGGCAGGTGTTTCTCTTCTAGGAGCTTCTTTGGGAATTCTTGTGAGAAATGGTGTTTTAGGTTTGGCATGAGGCCCATCTCCCTTAACAAATTTTCTCCTAGTGTTATAGTCTTTCTCTTGAGATAGAATAACATTCATCAACAATTATCTATCTTCCTCCGAAGGGATACCACCATCGTATTTTATTAATCATCAAAGCTTTTAAGTATTCAAAGTCATTTTTAGGAATTTAAAAGCTTGCACTACATCAACTTCAAGAGAATGAGGGGGAAGAAAGACTTGTACCTATTTGATGTAATCCCAAAAGGTTGTAGTTGTCCTTGCTCTTATGACCTCATTTTATGTTTCTCCTTCTTGTGAGCTTAAGAACATACCACCATAGAGATATCATCGTCATTACCATCTTCACCATCTTACTTGGTCCATTTCACATGGAGGATGGGGCATAAAACACCTATCACACCAATTAATATCAGTAACTTCCTCAATAGCAGCAACCCTAGTAGTTAGGGATCGGTAACACTCTTCCTTCATGTGCTTGAGGATGTTTATTTGAAGACTATTGTGGCAAATCAGCAGCACCCCCTGGATGTTGATCAGATTTCTAGTTTGATCATACTAGCATCTAGTGTGATTGCACAACATTGAATCCTTTCCCCAAGTGTGGGACTTGCAAAATGAGAAAGGAATCTCTAGTTTAGAGGTTGGTTCCTCAATTCCTCTGGTCAAATTTATCACTTACAAGTGTCGAGGTCTATATTCCTAACACTACCCTAAATTCCAAACAAGACACGATAGTGAATGCAAAAAAGATAAAACTAATGCTAATAGGTGATGCACCAAAGGAGTGGTGAGCATTTTTTACTTCTGTAGATTGACACAGTCCATAAAAATGCAACAAAGAACCTCATGCACAAACTGATAATTGTAATGAAGGATCATAAATTAACCAAACAACACAGGTAGAGGATGAAAACTAATCACAGAGGTTGTATTGTTATTTTAATCATCAAAATCACTTGCATTACAACACCTGAGAGGCAAAATAAAGTTGTAGCTCTTAGAAAAGGTCTGATATTCCACCAAAATCACTTCCAAGGTGAGAAAGGGGACCTGCAATACACAAAAAATGTTCCACCCTTTGAAAATGAGCCAAATCTGGCTTTTACAGTGCAAGGGACGAGCCCAGGAGAGAGAAACACGGAAAACATGGGAGAGGTTCAATCATTGACCAAAATGCATTCAAAATAGCATGGGCATCCTTACAGACCCATTCCCTGACATTTTTAACCATGCTGGGAGAGAATGCGAGCCATTCTTCATTAAAAACGGTGGTTGAAACGTCATTTCTGCTCATCACCACATGCCAGAGACATTTTTAATTTTCTCTCTCAAAATCCATCAAAATGCAAAATTGACCCCAGAATCTTGTATATAATTTCACCATCTTTCCATTGATATAAAGAACGCAAAAACCAAGCTCTAGATCGAAAGATATGGCCATTTGAAGTTTTAGGGAAAAACAGGGCCAAATCGGGTTGGCGGGCAAAAATTCAAATTTTTGCACCTTTTTGGTCATTTGGAAAATTTTCGAAAATTTCCCCATGCTCTGCCACTCTAGGTGCCATGTGGCAGCATCTCATTACCATGGCCTTTTAGGGGAAACTTTTCCTAAAAAACTCCGTTGAGCCATAACTTCAAAAATACATGGAGTTAGGAGGAAAACTTTACCTTTCTGGAAAGCTGAGAAAGAGCTCTATCCAATGGTGCCATTTCTAGAAGGTTTTGAGTGCCTAAAAAGAAAAATATTATGTCTGAGGCACAAGAGAAGGAAATATGAAAGGGAGTTAGCCACAAAATGAGTAGGGGGCACATTTTGGATAACAATTTTGGCGACTCAGAGGGGTCATCTCGTCTTGGATGAAGTTACCAGTTGCCTGAAGCAATCCATTGGGCATGGAGTCACCTGATTTTCTATCTGATACCCCAACTGACTAGAACGTTGCAAGGAGGAACATGGAATATCACCTGATGGAGCAAGGCCTGCAAACACATTCCTAGGAACAACAAGCCTGTGCCAAAGCACTTAGGGAAAGCAAAACTAACCTATAACAAAAAAATGTGCACAAGCACTTGGAGGAATGAAAACCTAAGCTAATATTTACAAGGTGGAGAATTTCCCTTTAGTAGCAATGCTTTAGATGGATCCCATTGACTGGAATCTATAGTTCTTCGCCATCCAATGAAGACAATTGGAAGGCATTGTTGTCCTTACACTTTGTGACCATGTATGGGCCACTCCAAATGGCATCAAATTTTGAATGCCTTCCCGTTTTTCTCTGTCTGCATCCCATTTTAACACTAGATCTCCAACTTGGAAGGATCTATTCTTGGCCTTTCTATCAAAGGTCTTCTTTATCAAAGCCTGATCCTTCTCCATTGCTTGGGATGCCTGATTCCTGATTTCTTGGAGCTCCATCAATTCTACATATCTATCTTCTATAGGCTCAAACTCCAACAACTCCAACTGTTTCATGAGTTCCAATGTTGGCAACTCAAGTGATATGGGAAAAATTGCCTCTCTCCCATAAACAATCCTGAATGGAGAGTTACCTATAGATCTTTTAGGAGTTATCCTATCAGCCCATAAAGCTGATTTCAATTTAGTATGCCAAGACCTCTGATTTTCATCAAGAGTCCTCTTAATGATCCTCAACAAGTTCTTGTTTGTAGATTCACTTTGACCATTACCCCGGGGTAATAGTTTGATGAAGTACTTAGGTAGACCCCATTCTTGACAACCCATTCAGTCACCTTGGACCTGATGAATGCCAATGCATTATCTAATATTATTATAGTAGGTACACCGAATCTGGTTGCTATTCCCTCATAGAAGTCTAGGATGCTAGATTCATTTGCTTCCTTGAGTGCTACTGACTTCAGTCCACTTAGTGAAGTAATATGTGGCTATTAAAATCCACTTGTGCCCTTGGCTTGAATTGGGATTAATGACTCCAATGAATTCTAAACCCCATTGCATGAATGGCTGGTCAACTGAAATTGGATGCAATGGAAGGGCAGCTAGCCTCTCTTTACCTATGAAGAATGCACAATTCTTGCACCTCTTGATCCATGCATAACAATCATTGAAAATCTTGGGCCAATAATAGCTAGCCCTCATGATCTTTAGAGCTATCACTCTTGGTGCAAAATGACCACCAGTTGGTCCACCATGGAACTCTTCCAACATCCTATGAATCTGATTTGTACCAATGCATCTCAGCAGTACTCCATTCACATCTCTTTTGAACAAGACACCATCAACAAGGGCATATGGGACAGCCTGCAATCTGAAGTGTCTTCTTTGGGTCTTGTTCATCTCTGGAGGGCATAGGCCTGTGCTTAGGAAGTGCATTATACTTTGGGTCCAGCAAGGAGTGGGGACACCATTATTTTCCTCTTGAGTGCTTCCTTGCTCATGGCTGTCTTGCAACTTCAAAACAGTCTCTTTCTCATTGCATGCTTCCTTTTGCTTGCTCAAAATCAGCTGCTCACACAATCCTTTTCCTCTGACCAACTTGGTGACCTTGATCTCTATGTCATACTCCATGACACGAGTAATCCAACCTGCTCTCTTTTCATTCAAGTCTTTGTTGAGGAGGAAGTCTTTAACTCCCACATGAGAAACCAGCAATTGGACCTTATTGTTTGAAACTAGATGCTTGAATTTCTTCAAGCTCCTGATTACTGCAAGAACATGCTTCTCAATGAAAGAATATCTCACCTCATAGTCCTCCAAGATTTGGCTGAAGAAAGCAATTGGCTGCTCATCATTGTCCTTGTTCTGCTGTACCAAAATTGCAGAGATAGTATCATCACCCCCAAATGCATAGAGGATGAAATCCTTGGAGAAATCCGGGTTGATGAGAGCTGGGGCTTGAGAGATGGCTTCTTTGGTTGCTTCAAAACTCTCCTTGCCTTCTGCTGTCCATTTGAAATCCATGCTTTTCTTTAACATCTTGGTGATGGGCTTGACAAGGGCTGCAAAATCTGGGACAAACCTCCGAACAAAATTTATTCTCCCCAAGAAACTCTGGAGGGCCTTCTTGTGGCTTGGAAATGGTAGTGCTCTTATGGCTTCAACTCTTTCTGGATCAATTGCTAATCCTTCTTTGGAGACAATGTGACCAAGGAGCTTTCCTTCATGAGCTAAGAAAATACATTTTTTAGGATTCAAGGAGACTCCAAATCTTCTACGCACCTTTGGAACACTTGTCTCAAATGAGAGAGGTGGTCTGCTGTATTTTTTGAAAAAATAGTGATATCATCAAGATATATCAGCACTATGTTGTTAATCAAACCTTTGAACGCCATGTCCATTGCTCTTTGGAAGGTAGCTCCGGCGTTGGACAGCCCAAATGGCATTTTCCTATATGCATAAGTTCCCCATTTAGTTGTAAAGGCTGTCTTGAACTGATCTTCTTCCTTCACCATAATCTGATTATACCCTGAATAGCCATCAAGTAGTGAAAACCTCTCGGGGCTAGCAACAACTTGTAAAATCTGCTCCATGGAAGGAAGTGGATAATGATCCTTGAGAGATGCTCTATTCAAATCTCTGAAGTCAACACACAATCTGATTTCCCCACTCTTCTTTCTGACTGGAACCAAGTTGGCAACCCAACTAGAATTCTTGATAGGGAATATCATTCTTGATTCTATCAACTTATTCAATTCTTTTCTCATGAGAGGCTCCATGTGCGGGTTGACTGGTCTTTGTTTCTGCCTAATGGGCTTAGTATTTGGATCCAATTCAATGGTGTGTTGAGCTAACTCGGGATTGAAACCTTTCAAATCTTCATAGCTCCAAGCAAACACATCAGGGAATTCTTGACAAAGTTGTATAAACTCATACCTTTCTTGCTCAGTTGTCATCTTTCCAACTTGGAGTGATTTTCCTTCTCCTACCGAGATGGACACTGAATCTTCTTCTTGTTGTCACCAAATCACTGCACCCTCCGAATGGCTAGGATGTGAATAGGATGTTTGGTGTGATTGGGACACATGGGATCACCTCTCAAGCTATGGGACTTGGGCTCGAGGTGAACCTCCGGAGAAGGCCGGCTTCCTCTTCCTAAACTAAGTGTTGTACTACTCCTAGTGTAACAAAAATGATTATCTAGTCCTATGCTAACATTTTCATGGGGTTTTAGGGAAAGATATTTACGAAATGAAACTATACTAGGGATGGTGATGCATCGGATAAAGGGTGTCTTCGGACTTAGGAAGGGTTAATTTGAAGAGGGTGTGTGCACCACAGGTCAACTTCACCTACTGCAACTTAGAAAGGGTACAGGATACCATAGACTAAGAGACACGCGTTCCTTTGTTAAACTTTATCGAGACCGAGAATTATACTAGTTTCCCAGTGAAGAAGGATGAACTCAAGAAGGGTGAACAAACACCACAACTCAACTGCATGCAATACTCCACCACTTGATAAGCACAAAACTCCAAGAACCTGCAATAGAACTTAAACTTGCACAGTGTACCTATAAGTATGAGAAAGGCACAAAGAAGCACAAAAGGATGAAAGGACCGAGATTAGTCACAAAACACACACTTTTATTTCTTCAATAACATGCACAATGCATCATACATTCAGAAGAGGCAATAGTTTCCATTACAGTCTTGAAGAGGAGGCTTGAAAGTTCTCTCAACACACAAGAACAACTTGCAGAAGAGAGAGGACCCTTGAAAAGTATACACTCGCCTGAGATATCTAACTGTCCAACTTGTCTAAACTGTTGGAACCCTTTGAAATGAGCTTCCAACTTACATTTATAGAAGAATATGTGAGAAAGAAGAGGAAATGGTCATAATTGCATTCCTAAAATGAAGGCCCATGATGTATTTATTACAGTTAGTTGAACTACCTGAGAAGGTTCCATCATGGGTCATTAATTACCTGATGACCTAGTCTTCTCAATTAATTAAAAGAATATTTAAATAAAATATTTAAATAATAATAATAAATATTATTATTAAAATATTTAAATAAAAATATTAATTTAATTAACATAATGTTGGGACCCCCATTGACCCGTTTGACTTGAAGAGGAGGGGGGTCCATGTGGATAGAGTCTGCACAAATCTCAACTCGGTGAGCTTCGAATCCTCTAACTCGATGTTGCAATTGATTTGAACCCAACACTAACTCTTTCCTTGCCTTGGTAATTGGGCTCTTTTGCATTGAGTCCTCCGAATGGTGAGCTATCAAACTCGATTCTTATCATTTTCCTAAAATGCATGTAGATCCTGTGAACCTGGCCTGACGTAAATTAAGACTCGCCTCATGAATGCCACTGCTACGGTCTTGCTTCAAACTCCAAATCGAGCCATTCTGAATTACCAAGCCACCTATATGCATCGTGAACATGAAGCTTTAAGCTCAAAATTGAAAGCCTCTACAAATACATTAAACTTCAACACCCGTGAGCTTATTCTTTATCTCGACTTGGTACCAATGTTTCCACAATATGAAAAGTTTGACTCTAAATCATACTTAGTGGATTTGATCCATAATACATTGGTTGTACCCACAGAGGTTAAACAATTCAATGAATTTAAATTATTTCACTCCTGCATGTTGCGCCATTTAGAAATGATTTTCAAGCTATGAAAATTGTTAGGGATCACGTTACGTGGCCCTGTCAACACTGAATCGATTGATTTCTCTGTGATAGCTCTAGTCTTGACAGATAGAGTTATTTCTTCTTGTTTTGGACCACATATTCACATGCATTCCACGTTCAAACTCCATGAAACAACACCACGAGCTCTTCAACTGATTCGACCTGGCTTTGTTTTGCATATCAACCCGAGCACCCGGTTGGCTCAAACTCACTTGAATGTCGTGCTTAACCCAACATTTCTAAAAAGAATGGTTTTACCACAATGCTCACGGTTCTTCCTTATCATATAACACTTGCAGTAAGAATGTTTTAGCTTGGCCATAATAAGCACAATTGTACCTTCCAAACGATGAGAAAATGCCATTATCAATAAAGACCTAATGCTGCCATGATGATGACCCAGGTTCATGCCCATAACATGTCGATAGACACCCTTAAGACTGATTCTTGGACAAAGAGACCTTCGGTATTTTGGCAGTGCACTCTGCAATCTAGGCTCCAACCAACAATTATGCCACTATTGGGATCTTAGTATGGAATGGGTAGCTGCGAGCTACACAATATACTCATTTTTTCATAAACTAAAAAGATCCTTTATGTTACAATTTGCAACACATAAAATAATCCCTTCAAAAAATACGTTGAACAAATTGGGGCAACCAAAAGGACATTGGAAAAATGTATAGGTAACAACCATATGAATTCTTCCTTAGTCGTGAATCAAAGCTGATAGAAATAAGCTAGATAAAAACGACTTGAAATTACAAGATAATCGTCCATTGTTTAAAAACAAGCTTCTCTCGAACCTCGTAAAATAATATTTTTATTATCGATTGACGTACATAATGGAAGGGTATAAATATTGCCTACTGCCCACAGAGTTTCTCAAAGAGACCATTTACGAGTAACAAGGATGCAGCATGCAAAACGGCCGACCAGGTATTTCAGAGTTGACCTTCACATTCAATTCATTTCTAGGAGAAGAAATGCTGAGCAATATGAATCGTTTCATTCTACACGTAATAAAACTCCATCTCCTGGTTCATGGAAATTTTATGAAGCCTTGAATGGCGTGACTCCAATCCATCGTACATGGCAGTGAATGTTTGTTTCATGCAGCTGTCATTCGATCTGAGTTCAGAATAAGGATAGGCATGCATTCGACATCAATGAATAACAATACGACTGACAACTCCGCTTGTTTAAATGCTTTCAAAAGGCTTTTACTGTACTGCGCATGCCTGCTTGACTGTGTGTGGGAGCTTGTCTTGCGACCACCGAATGCTCAGAGAAGTATGCTGGCAAAGGCGAACTGAACGGGAAAGGAGAAGTATGTTGGCAAAGGTGAAATGATCAGGTCGGGCATCTGTTTGTTGCATTCGGAAACCTGTGTCTTCTGTAAGCTGCAATTACGGTATTCCATGAGAAGGCATTTCTTTTTTGTGAGCCTGAAACTGGATACTGTTTCCAACGTCGACCCATCTTCAACCATCTCGCCATCATCCTCCCTTATCGCTCGGAAGATTACTCAACGCCCAATTTGCAACTGCCACTTTAATTCTCCTGGTAACTCGCACAAAGACTCGGACTACTCCAAGCTCATGTGGGGTTTTCATGACGGATAGCCATCTTGGTGGTGCTGCTCCAAATCTCCCCACGTGGAATTTCTTCCTTGGCTTACCATCCATGAAAACCCACTTGGCATTGCTCTCCTTATTTCCCACATCCGGGATTAGAGTGCGGGGTTTCGTTATCATTTGGCCATATCTCATTTTGGACAGATGGCCACCGATCTCCACTTTTCCACCAACGCGTGGGATCTTTTCAACGGCTTGACATCACGTCATTTCCCTTGCGCGGAAATATTGTTCTCTTGCCATGATCGTGCCTAATTGGCTATACGCAGCAGCTACAGGGTAGAGAAGTAAGCTTTATCTCAGAAAATCAATCGCCTCCAGAGAGAGTTAATTGTGACAGCTGCCACAGGGTGATCCCAAGGAACCGTTGGTGTTGATCCTGATGTTCTGGTTGCATGCGACCATAGCCATGATCAGTTGTTGTAAAATCTTGCCACTGTAGTAGAAGAATGAGATAAATTTTTAGTTGAGTTGTCTCGCCTTTTCATTTTGGAAACTCTCTTCCATGGAAGAAGCTTGACCAAATCTTGAGGCAGCTATTGTATCCGTCGAGTCATTAAAACTTAATTCATATTCCAACAAGGAAGCATCAATATCTCCATTTTGAATTAAACTGGTCGAACTCATCATTTCTCTCTGCCTCAATGAGCCAACCATCAAAACATCCTCCGCTCCTATCGAGACTCTTTTATGACAAGCCAAACTCGATTCTTGAACTTACATTTCCTACTCATGAACTCATCTAAGGCTTGTGATCTGAGTTATGACCGAGTTAGGACAAGGCACAAGCTCCTCCGAGGAGTCATCTCTTTATTCTTGATTTGACACTGTTGACCAGAAGTGGGTCCCTAGGACCAATGTCGTGATTTGATTGTAATAAGGCCCTGTTTTCCAATTTTTCCATGTGCGTAAAATTGGATAACATTTTTGGTGACCTCTCGGGATGATTTCTGCTAAGCATGATTCCAGGTAGCCTTAAGTCATCCATTGGGCATGGAGTCTATGTTGGAATCCTGAAAGTAGTATGATTTTGTTTGACACATCCCAGAATCTCCTTGAACATTGCCGATATCCTGGGCCTCCTTGGAATGCTAAGCATGAAGTATACTAGATCTATTGAATGCTTGACATCCATGGAACACTGTAAAAATTTGAATGAAGAAAATTTTGAACTCTTATGGAAACCTTGAACCTTTCCTCTCCTTGACACCTTCCAATGATGAAAAAAGTGTAGAACACCACAAAACACAACAACAAGGAAAGCAAAACAACAACACACAACAATGTGCATAAGCACTTGGAGGAAAACACCTAATTTAACTGTACAAGGGGTGGAACACTTCTCAAAAACAAGCTTTGAGATGTATCCCATTCACGTGAATGGGAAGTTCTTCTCCATTGAGCCTAGATAGATGAAATGAATTTGCCTCTTTGCAACTTGTGATGATATACGGCCCACTCCAGAGAGCGTCAAACTTGGCATGCCTGCCTGGTTTGGCCCTGTCTTCATCCCATTTGAGAACTAAATCTCCCTCTTGAAAACACCTGTCAGATGCCTTCTTGTCAAAATATTTCTTAACTTGAGCCTGATGCTGCTCCAAAGTTTTCATAGCCTTGTCTCATACTTCCTCTAACTCCATGAGTTCAAAACCTTCTCAGGAGGATCACTCTCTATAACTTCAAGTTGATGAGCTAACTCCAAAGAAGGTAACTCCAATGAGAGTGGGAGTTTTGCCTCTCTTCCATATACCAAAATGAAAGGAGAATTTCCGATGGCCCTTTTAGGTGTGATTCGATCTGCCCATAAGGCGCTCTTAAGTACATGTATGCCAAGTCCTCTTGTTAGTCTCCATCGTGTGCTTAATAATCCTTATGACTTTTTTTTGCTAGACTCGGCCAATCTGTTTCCTTGTGGATAGTAATTGGATGAAGTTTTGTTGTATACCCCATTTTTAACAACCCGTTCACTCAATTTTGTACCAAGAAAAGCCAGTGCGTTGTCTGAAATGACTGTAAACAGAACACCGAACCTCGTCATTATACCCTCCAAAAAATCTAGAACTGCCTTTTCATTGCTCTCTTTTAATGCTACCGCCTCTGTCCATCGAGTAAAATAGTCTGTTGCGGTAAGGACCCACTTATGTCCGTCACTGGATGGAGGATTAATCATTCCGATGAAGTCCAACCCCCATTGAACAAAGGGTTGATCCACTTGAATTGGATGCAGCGGAAGAGGTGTCAGCTTCTGCTTACCTGTGAAAAAGGCACATTCCTTACATTTCCTTACCCAGAGATGGGCATCCTTGAATAAATTCGGCCAATAGTAGCCAGCTCGCATGATCTTGGTAGATGTTGTTCATGGAATAATGTCCTCCAGATAGGCCATTATGAAATTCTTCTAGTATCTTACTTACCTGTTCCGGTCCTATGCACCAAAGGAGGACGCCGTTCAAATCTTTTCGAAAGAGAACGCTATCTACCAAAACATATGGGATAGATTGAAGACAGAAAGTTCGTCTTTGGTTTTTATCCATGTTTGTTGGGTATGCTCCTGAGAAGATGAAATTCTTCATTTTGGATAACCAGTCAACTTGATCAACATCCTCATCATTATTTAGGAGTGTCACATCTTCATTACTTTTTGATTCCATGTCTGTTGCAAGTTGCTGACATAAACCCTTACCTCTGACAAGTTTAGTGACTTTGATGTGCCCGTCATACTCCATTACCTTCGTGATCCATCCAAACACTTTTCATTCATTTCTTTGTTCAGAAAAACTCCTTGACATCTGGATGAGACACCATCGATGAATCTTGTTGTTGGACAACATGTGCTTGAATTTCTTGAAAGCTCAAATAACCGCAAAGACTTGCTTTTCAATGAATGAGTATTTGAACTCGTAGTCTTTGAGGGATTGACTGAAGAAAGTGATTGGTTGCTCCATCAGGTTGTTGTTTTGTTGGGTGAGGATCCTGAAATGCTCTCTTGACCTGCAAAAGCATAAAGGATAAAATCTTTGTCAAACCTAGGGTTCACAAGCGTGGTAGCTTGAGAAATGGTTGTTTTGATGGCTTCAAAGCTTTCTCATCCTTCCTTTGTCCATGAGAGTGGCATGTTTTTCTTTAGCATGGCTGTCAGTGGTTTAGCTAATGTCGCGAATTGAGGGATGAATCTCTGCACGAAATTTATGGTTCCAAGAAAACTCTGGAGGCCATTCTTGTGACTTGGGAGAGATAAGGACATAATTGAATGAATCTTGGCTAGATCGATTGATAATCCTTCCGCTAAAACCACATGCCCCAACAATTTTCCCTCGTGCACTGCAAAAATACATTTCTTGGGGTTAAGTGAAACCCCAAATTCCCTACACCTTTGGAAAACTTTCCTTAGATGCGTGATGTGATCTTCTACATGCTTAGAATATACAGTTATATCATCAAGGTAAACTAAAATAATGTTGTTGATTAGTCCCTTAAATGCCATGTCCATGGCTCTTTGGAAAGTAGCCCCGACATTGGACAATCCGAATGGCATTTTATTGTAGGCATACGTGGCCCATTTGGTAGTGAAAGCCATTTTGAATTGGTCGATTCTTGGACTAGGATTTGATTGTAACTCCGAATATCCATTGAGAAAAGAAAATCTTTGATCTCCCGCCACCGCTTTGAAGGATCTGCTCCATCGATGGAAGAGGATAATGGTCTTTTAATGATGCACGATTCAAATCCCTGAAATCTACGCATAACCGGATCTCTCTGTTCTTCTTCCTCACGGGCACCAAATTGGCTACCCATGACAAATGCTTGATGGGAAAAATTATATAGGCCTCGATGAGCTTGGTTAGCTCCTTTCTCATTAGTGGCTCAATTTTGGGATTAATTGGTTTCTGTTTCTGACGAACTGGCTTAGCATTAGGATCCAGTTCGATGGTATGTTGTGCTAGACCTGGATCAAAACCACGCAGATCTTTATAGCTCCATGAAAAGATGTCATGATACTCTTGACAAAGTTTGATGAAAGCTTCTTTCTCTTCATAAGTACACACTTTTCCAATCTTAAGAAATTTTTCATTTGATACCTCAACTTCCTCAAAATACTCTTCTCTGACCACCATGTTAGGGCTTTGTCTTGTGGCTTGGTCATCTGAATTGAAAATGGATTCCAAAGTGACTAAACCTTTTGGTAACTTGTTGCTTTTCAATTGGATAATTTTCTCACCATATGACTCCTGCAACTTATCTTGATTCTTTGTAGCAAACTCCGCCTCTTCTTGTAGGAAGAGGACAATTTGTTTGTCACTATCAAACACTTGCCAACTACTCACATTATCAGGGACTGCTGGTCGAACCACCATTTTAACAAATTGCTACCCTTCTTTCATGATATCAACTGGTATGTTGTATTGTGAACCAATTGTAGCAAGCCTATCTGCATCTTGATTTTGATTTCTAGGGATTGCATGGATTCCAAAAGCTTCAAAATATTCAATCAGGTCCCAGACTCGATTCTTATATGATCTTAAAAGATCATTTTTGGATGCACTACGTGCCGAAACTTGATGAACAACTAACTCACTATCTCCAAAATAGTCAGGGCCTTGATTCCCTTCCTTTGGGCTAGCTGAATTCCTTGCACAAGAGCCTCGTATTCAGCAACATTGTTAGTGCAACTGAACTACAATCGGAAAGATGAGAAGTACTTATCTCCCTCTGGAGAAATTAACATAACACCAGCACTGATCCATTCTTACTTCTTGAGCCATCGAAGAATAATTGCCACAATCCTTTAGAATCACTTGGTGTTTTGACAAGTTGTGGTATGATCGTATCTTCTTCATGGATACAGTAGGTACCTAATCCTATTTCTTCCAAGACCAGAAAACCAACTTCTTCTTCTGCCAATACATCAACATAGGGATCATACTGATGATCTCTACTTACTTCATCTAGCAAAGTATCGTGGACTTCTTCAACAAGGGTGGTTGGTTCATGATCGGCATCTTCCTCTTCCGGATCTCCGATGGTGTAATTCCCATTTATGGGACTAGCAGTGTAGGGTTCTACATGATTATGGAAGATTGGTTCTACCCTTATAGTTACTTTGGTTTCATATCAAGTCCTGAGAATCATATGCGACCAATCGGCTAATAGGTAACCGCCCATCTTGGCAGTGAAATCCCGCGATAGGCAGATGGCAAAGAGGGGAGGGAGATCGATGAATGATATGTCTTGGGTGAATGACAAACTTGGGCATGCATGAATGGTAAGTTGAAGTCCTTTGATAACCCCAACAGTCTTAATAGTTGTGCCATCCAGCTGAACAACCCCTCTTACAGTTCGGCACATATTGTATGCCTAGTACATCTACAATTTGTTTCAACATGACAGCGAGTTCTTTGGCACCGTAATCGATCATGCAATTATGTACCAGGTGGTCACCAATGATTAGGGAAATGTAGAATGGCGGTGGTTTGTTTGCCGTAGGAATGATTTTCCCTTCTAGTTGACACAAACTTGTAGCATTTTTCACTCCATGGCTTGGTGATCCACTAGTTGTACTAAAACCGCTCGTTGAGCTTCTCAACAGTTTCTTTGGGAAGGGATGGAGAGTCGTCCCACATGGTAACGCCTTCATTGGTTTTCTTCATTTTTTCTACTATCTTTGAAGGGAATTGCTCCAAATTTGATGACACTTTTTTTTGGGCATTGGGGTCCTCCTTTGGAAAATGTTTATTGGGCACCGTGATGCCCGGAGAACCATCTTTCCTGCGGTGTGGCGATCGGTGTTTCTAGTGATTTCTTTCCTGCATTTTTAAGAATCGCCATTTGAAACCCGGGTTGAGAAGTGGATGCTAGATCAGCTTCGAGAGGTTGAGGCTCCATTGCTCTCTTTTTGGAACGAGTGTTTGCTGCCACTGATGAAGAATCTATATTTAATCCACAAAAATCTTCTTCTTGCCAGTTTAGCAAAGCGGATTCTTCAGGTGCCTGCGGTTGATCTGCTGCTTCTTGCGTAGATGAATTGTTTGTTAACTCTGAAGGGGCAGATACACTTTGAACCATAAGGGCTCAAGCAAGAACCCCATTGGGACAAAGATTTTGATTGTGAGGTTGAGAGAAAGGACAACACCATTCGTAGTCTTGAACTAGATTATTTTGAGCAGTACTATAGCTCTAGATGAGCTAGGCTGTAAGAGGGTTACGAAAGTTCAAGGGCCTCATTTGTAACTTGACTTGTAGTTTGATTTCGAGGCTGATTGTTTCTCTTGAAAAGGAGGACAGATTAGCCTGATCTTTATGATTTTGTGGGTGATACGGACGATTGTATTGAAATTGTTTCCTTTTGAGTCAACGAGCTCATTTCCAAAATTTTGCAAAGAGTAGTGACTTGACTTCAAATAGGTCATTTGAAGAGGCAGGGAAGATTGAGGTAGTTGCTTGGAGTCTACTTTGGAATAGGAGCAATGATAGGTGATGATTCGTAAGATCTGGAGAAAAGGGCATTGGTGGTCGTGGAGCTATCTTTCCACTGAATCAAAGAATTCTCGCACTTATGGCAACTTCGTAAGCATCAAGAAGTGTAGTCCCTCCCATGGATGGATCATAACTGCTAAATCGCTATTCAAGGCTCACAAATAGTACAATAATGCATTATGCGCGAGAAGGCTTTACTGCTACTGGAATCCTATTCCAAGTTACGTGGAATCGGAAGTTGAAATCACTCATATATTCTTGGGAAGCTCTCTTTATGGTAGTAAGTTGTTCCAAAAGTGATAGGAGATCACTTTTGTCTTCAAATATTTACATAGCTTTTCTCCCAACTCATCCCAAGTGGTTATAGTGCCAACACCTAACCCATGAAACCATTGAAGTGCTTTTCCTTTGAAAGAGGTAGCAAGAATTCTAAGCTAACATTGTCTTCGGTGATATTATGTAATGCGCAGATCTTTGGCTACATCAAAGATATGCTCCACTAGAGTAACGTGAGTTTCCCTGTGTAGGGGTAAAATTTTGAGTGCCACAACAGGTATCGGATCACGTTGAGCCAACATCGGAGGACTTGCTTGCGTTGAAAGGGAAAAACTTGGTTCCTCGCCATAACAATGAAAGGTTGATTGTTCTGGGTGGGAAATCTTCCGTAAGGAGAAGTTGAATGACACCTGTAGACACCCCAATTTCACATCTATCCTAAATCAATTAATTCCCCTTCCTCATTTCCCACAAAAATACACTTCGAATTAATCAAATATAATTTGATTAATTATCCATTTCAAAATCTAAAAATAATCTAATCCTCACCACATGTCATTATTCTCCATGTTTTTCCACTATTGAATTAAAAATTCAAATTCAAATCCTCACCCACCATTCGTGGTCCCCACTCACCTAAAATCCTCCACTTATGAATTAAAAATATAATTCAAATCCTCACCCATTCTTCGTGGTCCCCACTCACCTAATCTTGCCCACATTTTCAAACCACTCACCTAATCTTGCCCACATTTTCAAACCACCCACTTAATCTTGCCCACATTTTCAAACCACTCACTTAATCTTGCCCACATTTTCAAACCATGATTACTTAAATTAATCTAAGCTAATCACTCCCCCAGGCTATAAATACAACCTTACCCCTCCCCTCTAAACACACGGAGAATAAGCTTTCATGCCATATCTAAGTTCTTGCATCCTTTGAGCAAAGAACATCATTTTGCCTCGTCCTAATGCCAAAATAGCCTCATAATCCTTTTTCCCATCTAGTGCAAAGTAAGAAGATCGTTGTTGCAGGAAGGTCTTGCTCCGTCTTGAAGAAAAGCACCTACATATCACAAAATCAGGGCTCAATCCAAGTTTCCTAGCCCATTCTGAGGTTTGCTACGGAACGCGAAGGAGGAGGTATGATTATTGGTATTTTACTTCCTTGTTAGTAGTGTATTTTTCATAGCTTACATTCTGGCACGCCCGGTTACTTTCGATCTGTTACCATTACTTTCTCAATTAGTGGTTTTATCTGTTCTTTGTTTATTATTGTTTATTATTATTTCTTTTTCTGTTCCTTTTGGTCTTCTTTGGTTAACCTTCACGCTTTGGGTAGTGTTTTTGTTGTGTGGTGTCTTGTGGTGTATCTGCAGGTTATAGCAACAATGAAACTATGCAGCTCATCCTGTCTTTGATCTCCTCGGTGCTTGGTGTTTAGTTGAAGTTTTGGCTTTGCTATTTACTCGTGTCATCTATAAAACATATGAACTAATCCATTAGTTTATCATCTTAGTGTCATGGGACAACTAATCCGAAAAATATATTTATTTATTTCCTTTTGCTAAAATAATCGCTTTGTAGGAAGTTAATCATTTATTTATTTTTTTCTTTCTTTTATTTTAGTCAATCATTTTATGATCTAATTATTTATTTTTATTATTGTTATTTTTTAACCTTGCTGTCAAAATTTTAGCTTCTCAGGTGAAGTATAGAAGTCAGAAAATAAAAAAACCAGCTCCCGGGACGTTTTTCTCACGTTCAAAATTTTCATTCAGAGCGTTCTCGTAGCCCATCTTCCGGAAGCCATAACTTTTGCTCCCGAACTCGGAATGACTTCATTTTTTTTTAACGGAAAGGTATTGAAAAGATCTATGCAATGAAAAAATAATTTTTAGATTTAGACTTACAAAAAAATTTGGTTTCATTTCTTCTAACACTGTATTTTTTTAACAAAAAAACAACAAAATTATAGTTTTATTTATTTTTATTTTTTAATTTTTATTTCACGAAACATCCTCACACGTATGCTCTTTCCTCGCACTTCAAAAGTGATCTTGGAAATCAGAAACGTGAGGCCACTCAAGCTTTAGAAAATAATTTTTATTTTTAATTTTTTGCCTTACATTTAAATTTTCCACGAAAACACTTCTAGGTAACGTTTTCACCCTCTTCTTTCATCATTTTTCTTTTTTGTGAAAATAATCATTATCGCTATTTCACAATCATGATTAAATTGCAATAATTATTAACATTTAAAAAAAAAATCGAAAATCAGAAAATCAGAAACTATTCCAATTGTATCCGCGTATGCTCTTTTCTTGCGCCTTCGAGCGATCTGGAAAATCAGAAACGGTCACATTTTTTTAGTTTCTTGTTCTAACATTGCAGGATCCTCTAGCTTTGTTTTCCAACTGTCATTTTAATAATTATTTTCCTTTTTCATATTCTTAATATTTGTTTGGTCGTTGGTTGTGTATGCTCTTTTCCTGCGCCTTTGAGCGATCTGGCAAATCAAAAACAACCACGATCACTTTTCTAACATTTCATTTACAGGATAACTACTAATTTGTTTTCTCGTAGAACCGCATTCTGAATATTGTCAAAAACAAAAAAAAAAAACAAAAACAAAAAATCCCGCAAAAAAATACCACCATTCAAAGACAATTGCTGAAACAAAAAAAAAAAAGTACGCCAGTACGCAATTATTTTCTCGCTAGTGATTTATTTCAAATTGGAAAGAACCCCGCGCTTAATCACTTCATCATATTGTTTTAGCACGTAGACAAGGTGGATTTCATCACCACCAAAGCTACACCGGTGACGTGGACTTGACTACCACGCACCAACAACATTTGCATCTGCGCATTGCACTTTGAGACCTAGTCTCATCACAAATGCTTCGTATTTACCTCGCCACGCTTCTCTTCACTTACAGTAATGTTTGCCGCAGTGCAACAGCATGCGAGTCACGCCTAAATAGCTGTAATAACGAAGCTTCCGGCATCGTCCCTCGTAAATCTTCGGGAGTTATAAGGACACCATACACATTCATCCCTCCATCACCTTCCACCTTTTCACAAAACCTGTTCGACGTGGTGATTCACTCCAAACAGTAAGTAAGAATTGGTGAGTCTCCTCCAAAGGTTTCTAAGGGTTCCCTCACTACCAATTATGTCCCCGCATGCACTTAGGTATATCAGACTAGGGTATATCGAGGACGATCTTCTTGGAGTAATAAGAGCCTCGCATCCACCATTTCACAAAGATACTTGTATGATCGCATGAAACAATGATCATTCCTGAAGAAGTTACCTCATAAGCCAAAACAATTGAATCCACATGATCTGCTTGCTGTTTGAAAACACAATAGTTTAGCATTATTTTATCATAAAACTTGGCTGATATCAATGTGTTCATTGTAAAAGTTTAGACCCTAGTTGTGTTCCACAAAAAAATCAGTTCTCGACCAATTCAATACCAAGCGAAAACATCCAAACAATCCAACAACACAGACCAAAACATCACACCAATTTCATTAGCTCACTTTAGCCAATAATACATCTGTCATAGCTTGTCTTCAGCTATATCCAATAGATATTGAGTGACTTGCGTTCACTCCTTATCTCATCAATTGTCAGAACATTCTTTCTAGCTTGTTTCAAGCTATATCAAAATGACATTGGGTGACTTGTTTGAGTTCACTCATTATTTCATCAGCTGTCAAGTTTAACAAAATCCCATCCGACACAAATCCCTTCAAAACTCATTTTGAGTTCACAACTGTGTTGAGTCACTTGTTTGAGTTACTCTTCCTATCAAAAATCCAGAGCTTGTTAAAGCCAAACCAATCAACATATTCATCATAGCTTGTTTGAGCTACATCCCACTTGTATCGAGTACCTTGTTTGAGTGTACTCCTTACATTTTCGTCTGCTAAGCTTGTTTAATCCAAACCAATCAACATATTCGTCATAGCTTGTTTAAGTTATATCCCACTTGTATCCCGAGTAGCTTGTTTGAGCTTACTTCTTATAGCCTTACTTGTTAAAACTCAATTAAGCCAAAACAAAGATCACAATCAATAGGTTGATTTCTTCATCGCACCTTTCTTCGTTCTCCCTCTCTTTCAAACATGATGAATTCACGAAAAACATCACACAATGAGCTATTAGAACAAATTAATAAGATGACAACACAACTCTCTCATATGGCTACCCAAATCAATGAGCAATCACCCAAAAAGCCAATCATACAACCTCACGAAGAAATCAGTTCACGTAAAGTCCAACGTCAGTTTACCCCCCTTGGAGAAAGTCTCTCTAGTGTTTTTCATCAACTAAAAGAGGCTAAACTGATAAGATATCCAATTACAAAACCCTTTGTCAAAGGGGAAGCTAAGCCATGTTGGTACAAACCTAACACATACTGTGACTTTCATCGCATTGATGGTCATCACATAGATAAATGTGTACGATTTAAGAATTACGTCCAAGACTTAATTGACGACGACATCATCTCTGTAGAACTTGATGACAATGCTCTTGCAACCAACGACACATCCAATACCACAACTTTCCATGAAGAGCTGACTACTGTCGAAACTCCTATATATACTGAAATTCCACGAGATCATGATGACAATAATCAAGACTCTCTAATTCCAAACCAATCCATATCTTCTTCAAATTTCCTTCCATTAGTTCAAACATACATTGAACCTATTTTGGACAACAACATTCTTCCAACATCTACTGAGCACTTGAACTTATTTCAAGACACTCTTTCAACCCAAACATACATAGAACATGTTTTAGACAACAACATTCTTCCCACATCTACTGAGCACTTGAACTTATTTCAAGACTCTCTTTCAACCCAAACATACATTGAACCTGTTTTGGACAACAACATTCTTCCAACATCTACTGAGCACTTGAACTTATTTCAAGACACTCTTTTAACCCAAACATACATTGAACCTGTTTTAGACAACAACATTCTTCCCACATCTACTGAGCACTTGAACTTATTTCAAGACTCTCTTTCAACCCAAACATATATTGAACCTATTTTGGGTGACAACATTCTTCCAACATCTAACGAGACCTTGATCTCGTTTCAAGACTCCCTTTCAAACCTTGATATTACTGTAGACACTACATACGAGGTTCCATTAACAAGTACCATTAAGTTTGATTCTATCATTCCAATATTGGCTCTTATGCCTAACATCTCTAGCCTTGTTGTCGAAACACAACCACATCGAGTTTGGCCACTTGCGACAATGCAACCTATTGTGTCCATCATGCTTTCAACAATCGATCTTGCAGGAATCTCATCACTAATTATTCTCACCTATCAAGACTTCTATGTGCATACATTCTATGAGGTAAGTATACCCAGGAATATCTTTACGCCACTTTTTCCATCTTTAATCATGAATCTATCCTCAAAACAATCAATTAATGGACAAATAGAAGCAACAAACCAAATAACACAAACCATCATTGTCAACACACATGGAAGCTATTGGCTTAACCAAATCTATCCCACTCTTTGGGCTTACCGCACATCTTATCACACACCTATTGGAGCCACTCCCTTCTACTTTATTTATGGTTGGGAAGCTATTTTACATGCAAGGTTGAATTTTCATCCTTCATAATATCCTTCAAAGATGTAATCAATAAAGATTATTATCAACAGTCACGCCTTAATGAACTCGAGCTTCTTGATGAAAAACGACTTAATTCCCTAGATCATCTTCAAGTATATCAAAATTGGCTACGACATAACCACCATAAAAAATTCAAACCTAGAAAATTTAAGGTCAATCATTTCATTTTCAAAGAAACTCGAAAGAACACACCCAAGGAACGAGACAAACAAGACAAATTTGAGCCCAACAAAATCATAGGTAATTTTAGGTTTGGAGCTTATAAATTGGCCATTGACACAGGCCAAGTCCTTAAAAAACCCATGAATGCATTCCATTTAAAGAAATTCTATTCTTGAAAGCACTCTATATTCCGGGAAACAACAACGTGTACATTGTTCCTTTTGTCTTACTTATTTCCAAATAATTTAAATTTATTCATTTCCATTGGCAGATATTTTCTTTATCAAAATCACATCTTCATATTTATCATCATGAGACAAGTGCTAATATAAATCCTATTAAGTTTGTGAGCATCATACTTCTTCCACTTTCAGTCGCTTTCCTCTATGGTCATACCTAGAAGCTTACTGATGGTAATATATCCCCTTCTAATACATTCTCTCTTTCATAACAAAGCTCTAAACTTCGTTACCCAGTTCGTTTGGTCGTCCATCTCAGTCTTCGGTGTTGAACCCTCGCGTCCTACTAGTCGTGTGGGGCTGAGATTGGGGGCAGATGTTTCTTCCCAAATACAAAGCACTATTGTAAAAAAATCCATCAATTCAATAACTTATGAATAATTCATTGTCACATCTTTCGTCCTTCATAGTCTTTGGTGTTGAGCCCACACTTCTTACTAGTAGTGTGAGACTGGGAATGGAGGAAGGTGCCCTTACTCGTCTACGTCTTGTCTTTGGTGATAAACCCTTGCCTCTTACAAGTGGCATGGGGCAAAGCGTAGAGGGTCATTCTCATACAAGCATAAAAACATTGCAAAATATTCCAAAAAAAAAAAAAAAAAAAAAAAAACAAAAAAAAAAAAAGACAAAAAGGAAATTCACTCGCCTATATTTTGCCTTTGGTGATGAGCCCTTGCTTCTCACTAGTAGCATGGGGCAAGGCATAGGGAGTCATTTCAAAAATACAAAATCTTACAGTGCTTACAAATTATAGAATCCCCAAACACGTAATTTAGATGCCTAAGTGAAGAGAGAACTATCCCTTAACCTCATATCTTATCAATCAGCAGGCCACATAACTGTCTAAGTCTAGCATGTGACTCATAAAGTGAAAGCTATTTTTGAAACCGGTTTAGTACCATTATGAAGAATGGAGTCACAATTTCCCAAAGGGATTGTTGTTAGCATTTGTCTCTATATTCATTATCTACCTCCTACGTCCTTCTTGATTCTTGGTGATGAGCCCACACATCTTACTAGTTGTGTGGAGTCAAGAATGGAGTTGGAATTCTTTTCATCATATCATCACCACCATATCATGCCAATGGAAAGTGAATTTATGTTATTTTGAGCATAAGTTACAATGCGGAACACGGTACATCGTCTCTCTCAAAATAAGTCTCGCACTCGTCCATAAATTGTCAATCACAATGTAAAAATAAAAAAACATTTGAAAATCGTAAAATCCAAAACAATGTGTAAAATCCAAAATCACAAAAAATTGAAAATCATCAAAAATCCAAAAACAATGTGTAAAATCCAAAATCCAAAAAATAAGTCAAAATCCAAAATCCAAAAACAATATAAAATCTAAAAACATTTGAAAATCATCAAAAATCCAAAAACAATTGTAAAATCCAAAATCCAAAATCCAAAACAGTGTCAAAATCCAAAATCTAAAAACAATGTAAAAATCTAAAATCAAAAACATTTGAAAATCATCAAAAATCCAAAAACAGTGTAAAAATCCAAAAATCCAAAAACAGTGTCAAAATCCAAAAATCCAAAAACAATGTAAAAATCCAAAAATCAAAAACATTTGAAAATCATCAAAAATCCAAAAACAGTGTAAAAATCCAAAATCCAAAAACATTTGAAAATCGTCAAAAATCCAAAAACAGTGTAAAAATCCAAAAATCCAAAAACATTTGAAAATCGTCAAAAATCCAAACACAGTGTAAACATCATAAAAATTCAAAAACATTAGAAAATCCAAAAAAATTATAAAATTCAAAAACAAACATTAGAAAATCAAAAAATCTAAAAACAAAAACATTAGAAAATATCCAAAATACAAAAACATTTGAAAAATTTTCAAAAGACCAAAAACATCCACAAAATTGTAAAAACTCAATAAGTAACACAGTTCATCCTTTGAACTATTATCCCAAACGAATGGTCCAACCACCTTATGACTACCAATTTCAAACCACTTCTCCTCGCGTGAATCCTCGCTTGGGGAAAATCCGGCTCTCATTGTTTCCTTGTTTGAGGAGACTGACCCAATCCTTTGTACCTCTGCTTGGGGGCACATCTAATCAATCATCACTGTGGAACACGTTAGGGACATGTTTACTGGTTCTTGTGTTGCATTATTAGTGGCAAATTATTAATTGCTTTCTTGTATCTTGATATATTACAGGGGGCATCTTGATTTTATATATCCTGGTGTTCTCTGTAATATTCTTATGTTATCTGATTGCATGTCGTACTGGGGCATCATACTTTCTTGATGGCCTCTGTCTATGCTCTCTTCCATTTGCATATCGTACTGGGGCATCAAACCTTTTTGATGGCCCCTGTCTATGCTATCACGCATATTACAGTCTAGTCATCCTGATCTTTTATATCACGATGCATCCTGTTATGTGCTATATTAAAATTAAGATGCTTTTCATCACGTGAGTATCTTCCTGCATGATCAACATCTTACTTTGCACCCCATCCATTCACCCATACTAATGCATTCTCCAGTTTGCGAATCCTACTTGATCACCGTTGCAGTTTGTGAATCCTACTTGACGATCTTTCTCAAGTAGCATTCACTATCCAGCAGCTCCTTCTCCCCCACCATGATCACCATGTATTTGATCCATTCATTCTCACTTCTCATTTTTACTCCTCCGCCGCTTATACCCATATTACCCTTCTCACCATTCCTGTCCCCTCTCACCCATTGGTATTCTTTCCTTTCACCCGTTTTCTTCCCGCTTGACAATCTTACTTAATAACCCCTTCTATATGGAATCCTCAGTGGAGGTTTACCCTCTCCCTAAGATCTTCCCACTGTAGAAGCTTCTTCACCACCTGCCCTCTCATCAAATAACCATCACCACCAAACACATCTTCCAACTCCACCTCTTCTACTTCCCATTCCCGCATCATTACTCTCACCACGTGGGCATCCCAATTAAGGATTCCCCTCACACTCTCCACCCTCCACTGCATATATTCCTTCATCCATTCATGTTATACTCCTTTGTGTCCTTTCTTTCTTATTATCACCTCATCTCATATCATATACCACTTAGGCATACCTCACTCACTCTTTTCTCATCCTTCCCCAAATCCACCTTATGCCTGGTCATCCTACTTACACGCTCTCATAGTATGGCAAATTCACTTGAGGGTTCCCCTTCAGTCCATTTTGTCATACCCTATTCCCACCAACTCTAACATCATCCTTCTTCTTCCTCAGCTTGGCGATCTTACTTAACCATTCCAGCCGCATGGCAATCTTACTTAATACTTCCACTTAAGGTTGATCTGCCCTGTGGCCTTCCCCATCCCATCATATTTCCCCCATCTTATTTCTCCCACCTCTCATCGCGATCATCTTCTTCACCCTACCATTCCACCCCTATCCCCAATATCATTTTGTCTTTCTCTTTGCATATCATCCCCGTCGGTTGGGTGACCCTACGAAACTTCTCTCCAAAGAAAGATGACGATCTTACTTAAGAGATTCTCTTAAGCATGACATGTCATCTTACACTTTCCCATCACTCTCCAATCTCACCATCCATATTTCCTCTTCATTCCCCATCATCACATCTTTTTACCACCACTATCACCCTCCTCTCGCTTGCAATCTTACTTAACCACTCACCCAAAGATGGCGATCTCACTTAAGAGTCCCTCTTAAGGATGATCTGTCTCCTTGCCTTTCCCCATCACTACCCACCCTTCACCCTTCATTTTTTCTCGGCATTCCCCATTATCACATCCTTTCACCTCCTTTTCGATTCTCGCAAACACCACTTCTCGCTTGACCATTTGTCATCTCCAGTTTTGCTCACATGGCAATCTTACTTAACCACTTCCGTCACATGACAATCTTATGTTAGGGTCCTCCCTACACTTAACTTGTCATCATGAACTTCTCCCCCGCCTCATTCTTAGTTCACTTTATTGATCGCTTCTTCCACCTGGTATCTCCTATTACCCACTTTTTCCTCCTACTATTATCCTTTCTCCACATATCCTCTTACAACATACAACTCATCTCTTCCACCTACAATCACATTCTTTTCCCCCATTTTCCCCTCCTTGATCCATCATCCTTCATACCATTTCTTCCCATTCTTTTCATGTCTTGGTTCTTCCTCCTCACCTCGTTCATCCTCATCACCCCCATCCTCTCCTTTCTTTCACTTAGTCCCAACTCTTCCCTCCCATCTTCTTCACTCTTTCCCCTTCATCTTCTCACATTCCCCCTACATTTCTACCCACACACATATTCGCCATTACTGTTAACACTCCTATATCATTCTTTCATCATCATCTTCTCTTCCCGCACTCATAATTGTCAACGGGTTTTCCCTAAAAATTATCAATCCTCATTCCGCACGACCTCATTCACTCCCTTGGACCTTCTAGAGTTTCCCTTCATTCCTTCCCTCCTCTAAGCCCACCACTCATTGGCAACGGGTTTTCCCTAACGTCCCTTTGTTGGCGTTACCCTTTCCAGTCCTCATTCGCTTTCTCTTTTTTCATTTTTTCTTTCACCCTTCCCCACCACTCATTGTCAAGAGGATTTCCCTAACATCCTTTCATTGGCATTGCCTCTTCTATCCCCTATTCTCTTTTCTCTCCTATTCTTTTCCCTCACTCCCACCCTTTCGTCGCTTCTTACCCATCTCTCCATCTCCTCTTTGACCTCTTCACTATCTTTTACCGTCTTCATCATACATCCTTTTTCTATTTTCCCATCATCGTAGTATCCTCATTTCATTCTCTACCACTTCCCCTTTTCTCTACCACCCTTACCTTTTCGCTCATTCTCGTATATGTTTCTCTTCCTTTCTCTCCTCTTTTCACACTTTCTCGCCCCTCATAGTTTCTTTTTTTTCTCTCCGTTCTACTTCTTCTTTTGTCCTCTTTCTATTTTCCTCTATTTCACCCCTACTCCCACCTCATTTTTCCTTCTTATTCATCCTTTCCCGTTTCCTGCTTTTTCACTTCCATGCATCCCTCTTTACTATCTCTCATGCTTCCTTCATTTTGCACATCTCTCTCTTTATCCCCTTCACCCTCTACTCTTGTCACTTTTTTGTTTTTGCCTTGTTTGTCCTTCATCATTCCCTTCTTCTCCTATCATCCCTCTCTCTTATTTCTTTTCATTCCTTTTGTTCCCCTCCCCTATTTCCCTTACTCTTCTCATAATCAACCCCCACTCCTATCCATTCCCTTTTCTCTTTCCCACACACCCTCACACCTAGCATTCAAGGTCGATTGAATCCTTCCTCCATTTGCGTCGTGCGGTCATTCCAGTCTCTTCCACTCCATTATCGTCCTCTTCTCCACCAAATCCATTTCCTTATTTTTCGAGAGTTCTCGCATCGTATATTTCATTCTCGTCAATCCTCTCGAGGGGGCATCACCACATCTATCCATAATCACATCTTCTCATGACATTTTTGTCTTGGAGGATACTATGACATCCGTCACTCACCACTTTCTATTCTCCCCAACAAACATTCGCTCTACCTTTTAAAAAGTAGATTGAATTCTTCCCCCATACCGTCTACTTTCTTTGAAAGGACACTACTTTCATAGTACCCTTCCAAAGAGGGGCAAATGTAGACACCCCAATTTCACATCTATCCTAAATCAATTAATTCCCCTTCCTCATTTCCCACAAAAATACACTTTGAATTAATCAAATATAATTTGATTAATTATCCATTTCAAAATCTAAAAATAATCTAATCCTCACCACATGTCATTATTCTCCATGTTTTTCCACTATTGAATTAAAAATTCAAATTCAAATCCTCACCCACCATTCGTGGTCCCCACTCACCTAAAATCCTCCACTTATGAATTAAAAATATAATTCAAATCCTCACCCATTCTTCGTGGTCCCCACTCACCTAATCTTGCCCACATTTTCAAACCACTCACCTAATCTTGCCCACATTTTCAAACCACCCACTTAATCTTGCCCACATTTTCAAACCACCCACTTAATCTTGCCCACATTTTCAAACCATGATTACTTAAATTAATCTAAGCTAATCACTCCCTCAGGCTATAAATACAACCTTACCCCTCCCCTCTAAACACACGGAGAATAAGCTTTCATGCCATATCTAAGTTCTTGCATCCTTTGAGCAAAGAACATCATTTTGCCTCGTCCTAATGCCAAAATAGCCTCATAATCCTTTTTCCCATCTAGTGCAAAGTAAGAAGATCGTTGTTGCAGGAAGGTCTTGCTCCGTCTTGAAGAAAAGCACCTACATATCACAAAATCAGGGCTCAATCCAAGTTTCCTAGCCCATTCGAGGCTTCGGGCGCGAAGGAGGAGGTATACGATTATTGGTATTTTACTTTCTTGTTAGTAGTGTATTTTCATAGCTTACAACACCTACTAGGTAAATCTACAATGGGATGTGGAAATGCCTCTTCGCTTCTCTTTGGAGGAGACAAGGAAAGTTCGATATGCTGATTCTTTCCTTTCTTTGAAGTAAGCTCTTGTGCGATTCTTCGTATAAGTTCTTGCCTTAGATTTGGAATCCAGAGATATAGAGTCACCACGTACTTTGACTTGTGTAAGTGAGAAGAGAAATACCAACTCTCTCGTCCCAGGGCGTGCTAAAAATCTGTTGTGTGTGTGGTCGCATGGTGGCTTAAGATTCCTTTTTCAAGAAGCTCTTCGTCAATTCTTCGTTTGATAATGAAACAACTCTGAAAGATGGAACTCTAACTTTTGTGATGTCCCACCGGCATGCCCAAAAACAACTCGTACCCTCCGAATGGCCGGGATGTGAATAGGACGTTCGGTGTGATTGGGACACATGGGATCACCTCTTAAGTCAGTGGGACTTGGGCTGGAGGTGAACCTCCGGAGAAGGCCGGCTTCCTCTTCCTAAACTAAGTCTTTGTACTACTCCTAGTGTAACAAAAATGATTATCTAGTCCTAGGCTAACATTTTCATGGGGTTTTAGGGAAAAGATTTACGTAAATGAAACTATACTAGGGATGGTGATGCACCGTAAAAAGGGTGTCTTCAGACTTAGCAAGGGTTAATTTGAAGAGGGTGTGTGCACCACAGTCAACTTCACCTACCGAACTTAGAGAGGGTACAGGATACCACGAGACTAAGAGACACGCGTTCCCTTTGTTAAAATTTATCGACCGAGAAATATACCAGTTTCCCAGGTGAAGAAGGATGAAATCAAGAAGGGTGAATAGACACCACAACTCAACTGCATGCAATACTCCACCACTCGATAAGCACCGAACTCCAAGAACCTACAATAGAACTTAAACTTACACAATGTACCTGCAAGTATGAGAAAGGCACAAAGAAGCATAGAAGGATGAAAGGACCGAGATTAGTCACAAAACACACACTTTTATTGCTTAAATAACATGCACAATGCATCATACATTTAGAAGAGGCAATAGTTTCCATTACAGTCTTGAAGAGGAGGCTTGAAAGTTCTCTCAACACACAAGAACAACTTGCAGAAGAGAGAGGACCCTTGAAAAGTATACACTCGCCTGAGATATCTAACTGTCCAACTTGTCTGAACTGTTGGAACCCTTTGAAATGAGCTTCCAACTTACATTTATAGAAGAATATGTGAGAAAGAAGAGGAAATGGTCATAATTGCATTCCTAAAATGAAGGCCCATGATGTATTTATTGTAGTTAGTTGAACTACCTGAGAAGGTTCCATCATGGGTCATTAATTGCCTGATGACCTAGTCTTCTCAATTAATTAAAAGAATATTTAAATAATAATAATAAATATTATTATTAAAATATTTAAATAAAAATATTAATTTAATTAACATAATGTTGGGACCCCCCCGTTGACCCGTTTGACTTGAAGAGGAGGGGGGTCCATGTGGATAGAGTCTGCACAAATCTCAACTCGGTGAGCTTTGAATCCTTTAACTCGGTGTTGCAATTGATTTTGAACCCCACACTAACTCTTTCCTTGCCTTGGTAATCGGGCTCTTTTGCATTGAGTCCTTCGAATGGTGAGCTATCAAACTCGATTCTTATCATTTTCCTAAAATGCATGTAGATCCTGTGAACCTAGCCTGACGCAAATTAAGACTCGCCTCACGAATGCCACTACTACGGTCTTGCTTCAAACTCCAAATCGAGCCATTCTGAATTACCAAGCCACCTATATGCATCATGAACATGAAGCTTTAAGCTCGAAATTGAAAGCCTCTACAAATACATTAAACTTCAACACCCGCGAGCTTATTCTTTATCTCGACTTGGTACCAATGTTTCCACAATATGAAAAGTTTGACTCTAAATCATACTTAGTGGATTTGATCCATAATACATTGGTTGTACCCACAGAGGTTAAACAATTCAATGAATTTAAATTATTTCACTCCTGCATGTTGTGCCATTTAGAAATGATTTTTGAGCTATGAAAATTGTTAGGGATCACGTTACGTGGCCCTGTCAACACTGAATCGATTGATTTCTCTGTGATAGCTCTAGTCTTGACAGATAGAGTTATTTCTTCTTGTTTTGGACCACATATTCACATGCATTCCACGTTCAAACTCCATGAAACAACACCACGAGCTCTTCAACTGATTCGACCTGGCTTTGTTTTGCATATCAACCCGAGCACCCGGTTGGCTCAAACTCACTTGAATGTCGTGCTTAACCCAACATTTCTAAAAAGAATGGTTTTACCACAATGTTCACGGTTCTTCCTTATCATATAACACTTGCAGTAAGAATGTTTTAGCTTGGCCATAATAAGCACAATTGTACCTTCCAAACGATGAGAAAATGCCATTATCAACAAAGACCTAATGCTGCCATGATGATGACCCAGGCTTATGCCCGTAACATGTCGATAAACACCCTTAAGACTAATTCTTGGACAAAGAGACCTTCGGTATTTTGGCGTGCACTCTGCAATCTAGGCTCCAACCAACAATTATGCCACTATTGGGATCTTAGTATGGAATGGGTAGTGCGAGCTACACAATATACTCATTTTTCATAAACTAAAAAGATCCTTTATGTTACAATTTGCAACACATAAAATAATCCCTTCAAAAATACGTTGAACAAATTGGGGCAACCAAAAGGACATTGGAAAATGTACAGTAACAACCATATGAATTCTTCCTTAGTCGTGAATCAAAGCTGATAGAAATAAGCTAGATAAAAAACTTGAAATTATAGTATAATCGTCCATTGTTTAAAAACAAGCTTCTCTCGAACTCGTAAAAGAATATTTTTATTGTCTGATTGGACGTACATAATGGAAGGGTATAAATATTGCCTACTGCCCACAGAGTTTCTCAAAGAGACCATTTACGAGTAACAAGGATGCAGCATGCAAAACAGCCGACCAGGTATTTCAGAGTTGACCTTCACATTCAATTCATTTCTAGGAGAAGAAATGCTTGAGCAATATGAATCGTTTCATTCTACACGTAATAAAACTCCATCTCCTGGTTCATGGAAATTTTATGAAGCCTTGAATGGCATGACTCCAATCCATCGTACATGGCAGTGAATGTTTGTTTCATGCAGCTTGTCATTCGATCTGAGTTCAGAATAAGGATAGGCATGCATTCGATCACTGAACAGATAACAATACAGTTGGACAACCTGCTTGTTTAAACGCGTTCAAAAGGCTTTTACTGTACTGCGCATGCCTGCTGACTGTGCGTGGGAGCTTGTCTTGCGACCACCGAATGCTCAGAGAAGTATGCTGGCAAAGGTGAACTGAACGGGAGCTAGGAGAAGTATGTTGGCAAAGGTGAAATGATCAGGTCGGGCATCTGTTTGTTGCATTCGGAAACCTGTGTCTTCTGTAAGCTGTAATTACGGTATTCCATGAGAAGGCGTTTCTTTTTTGTGAGCCTGAAACTGGATACTATTTCCAACGTCGACCCATCTTCAACCATCTCGCCATCATCCTCCCTTATCGCTCGGAAGATTACTCAACGCCCAATTTGCAACTGCCACTTTAATTCTCCTGGTAACTCGCACAAAGACTCGGACTACTCCAAACTGCGTGGGGTTTTCATGACGGATAGCCATCATAATTTTTCCACTTGGCAATCTGATCCAATTTCTCCCCTACGCGGAGTAAACAACATGGTTTTCCATCCCAAAATTTCCACTTGGCGGTGCTGCTCCGAATCTCCCCGCGTGGAATTTCTTCCTTGGCTTGCCATCCACAAAAACCCACTTGGCATTGCTCGCCTTATTTCCCACGTCCGGGATTGGAGTGCGGGGTTTCGTTATCATTTGCCATAACTCATTTTGGACAGATGGCCACCGATCTCTACTTTTCCACCAGTTGGCACGTGGGATCTTTTCAACGGCTTGACATCACGCCATTTCTCTTGCGCAGAAATATTGTTCTCTTGCCATGATCGTTCCTAATTGGCTATACGCAGTAGCTAAGGAGTTAGAGAAGTAAGCTTAATCTCGTAAAATCAATCACCTCCAGAGAGAGTTAATTGTGACAATGCCATGGGGCGATCCTAAGAAACCGTTGGTGTTGATCCCGATGTTCTTGTTGCGTACGCGACCACAAATGTGATTAGTTATTGTAAAATCTTGCCACCGTAGTAGTAGAAGAATGAGATAAAGTTTTAGTTGAGTTGTCTCACCTTTTCATTTTGGAAACTCTCTTCCATGGAAGAATCTCGACCAAATCTTGAGGCAAATTTATTGTCTCCGTCGAGTCATTAAAATCCGAATTCATATTCCAACAAGGAAGCATCAATATCTCCATGTTGAATTAAACCGGTCGAACTCATCATTTCTCTTCCTCAATGAGCCAACCATCGAAACATCCTCCGCTCCTATCAAGACGCTTTTATGACAAGCCAAACTCGGTTACTGAACTTACATTTTCTACTCATGAACTCGTCTAAGGCTTGTGATCTGAGTTATGACCGAGTTAGGACAAGGCACAAGCTCCTCCGAGGAGTCATCTCTTTATTCCTGATTTGACACTGTTGACCAGAAGTGGGTCCCTAGGACCAATGTCGTGATTTGATTGTAATAAGGCCCTGTTTTCTAATTTTTCCATGTGTGTAAAATTGGATAACACTTCCTTCACTTGGATGTTTGCTTTCTCCTTCCTAAACTGATCATTAGGATTGAAAATGGACTCCAAATTAATAAGCCCCTTTGGTATTTTGTTGGTTCTCGCCTGCACCGCCCGGTCACCATCTTTGCTACTCTAACTTTTCCCGATTTTGGTGAGAACTCAACCTCTTCTTGCAAGAAATGGATGATTTGCTGATCATTTTCAAATACTTGCCAACTTACATTGTTGTCCGCATCTTGAAGGCCTCACAATCACATGGATGTTTGGATGTACCTTTTCCTTTTGAATGCTCTCCACAACGTCAAAGGCTGCCCCAACCGCTGCAAGCTCACGTCGCCAGCTTGGTTCTCTTTTCTAGGAATGGATTTTATGCTAAAGCCCTCAAAATCTTCAATGAGGTCCCACACCCTATTCTTGTAGCACTTGAGTAGATTATTCTTGATAGCATGCTGCCCCTTAACTTGGTTGACAATCAACTCACTGTCACCAAAGACTTGCAAGTTCTTTATCCCTCTCTTGATTGCCCAATGCAGTCCTTGCACCAAGGCTTCATATTCAGCAGTGTTGTTAGAGCATGCAAACTGAAATCTAAAAGCTGAATAATACTTAACTCCTTGAGGTGAAACCAACATGGCTCCCCCTCCTACACCTTGTCTACTCCTTGATCCATCAAAAAACAACTGCCATACCTCATTGTCATCCTTGTGGTCTGGCTTGGTGATGCTAGGAATAGGCTGATTTTCTTCATGCATGCAATAGACTCCTAACTCAGATTCTTCTATTTCTTGATAAGGATCAAAAGCATGCACCTTGCTTGCCCATTCATCAAGAGTCAAATATGGGATGCTTCCTACCTTGGTGTCAGCTTCATCAGTGCTTGGATAATCTTCTTGATCAAATGTTGAACAATTGGTATTGATCTGACTTGGAGTGTAAGGCTCAATGTGAAAGTTTGCAATAGGTTCAGACCTGATTGTGGCTTTGGTTCCATATCTTGTTCTGAATAGCATGTGTGACCAATCAGCAGACAAGTAACCTCCAATCTTAGCTATGAAATCCCTTGACAAACATAGGGCAAAGAGTGGTGGAAGGTCTATTACTGAGACATCTTGCAAAACAACCACGTTGGGACAGGCATGCAAAGTAAGACTCAAGTTTTTAATCACTCCAACTATTGTTACTACTGTCCCATCCAATTGTACCACCCCTTTGGATATGGTTTCATACTGAATTCCCAACTGATCAGCTATTTGCTTGGGCATTACTGAACTACTTGCCCCGGAATCAATCATGCAATTGTGTACTAATTGGTTCCCAATGATCAATGAAACATAGAATGGAGGGGGCTTCAACATCTTACCTTGCTGTCCTCCATGATTCCCCTCAGGCTAGGCAACATTTGTGAGCACCTTCTCTTGCATTTGGACTTGCTGATTTGAAGTTGACCAGTCCTTCATGGCAGCTTGTAGCAAATCTCTTTGTCCTGGGATAGATAGTGATTCCCACATTGATATGTTTACATTTGTCTTCTTCATCTGATCAATGATATTGAATGGGGATGAATTATCCTTTTGCTATCCCTTGGCCTACACATTCATCCCTTTTATATGGGCAACAACAACTAGCATTTGAGTTGGCCTAGAACCGCTTTTTAAGCGATCTTTGTGTGCTTGGTATTGCATTTTCTTGCCAATAGTTTGTGGAGTGATAGAAGGTCATGAATTACTTGGGGCCAATGGCTGTTCTTCACCCAAATTTCTCCTCTTTGACCTTTTGTTGGCTACAACACTTTGGGAAACTATCTGGTTCATGCCACAAAAATATTCTACCTACCAGTTTACAAGTGTGGTATCATTTGGAGCTGATTGCTGCTGGAATGTTTCTTGTTGCTAGTCATTTCTTTGACTACCTTCACCCTCCACACCAGTTGTTGTCACCATTAATGCTTGATTCAAGGCACCGTTGAAGCACATGGACTGGTTATGAGGTTCATTACATGGGAAACACCAATCATACTCTTGAGCCATATTGTTTTGTATTGGCACTAATGCTTTAGAGGCAGATGTAGCATTGGGATTATAGGGCTGAAATGGTCTGTTGGCAGGAGGCCTTGCTTGATTTAGGTTTGTAGCTGGATTGGGTGGTCTTTGGGGTTGATATGGCTGCCTGTTAGGCTGAGCTTGAGGCTAGAAGGAAGGTCTAAAACCTTGAGCTTGCTGCCTTTTGAGTGTAACCAGCTCATTACCTAGATTTTGCAATTGCTTCATGACTTCTTGAAGTTCATTTGAGGCACTAGAAGATGAAGTGGAAGCTTCACTTGAATTCTGATTTCTAGGAGTGGGAATAGAAGCTAAATTAGGCACTTGGCTAGTACTTGGGCTCTCTAAACTTGGAAATAATGGCATTGGAGGCCTAGGAGCTAGCTTGCCAGCTTGAATCAAACAATTTTCAGCTCTAATGGCAATGCTATAAGCAATGGGGATAGTTGTGCCTCCCATGGACTGAATTAACATAGAAATATCATAATTTAAAGCTTTAAGGTAATAAAGAAAAGCACCTTCTACTGTTGGCCTGACTACCACTGGAATTCTCTCCCAAGTCCTTTGAAATCTGAAATTAAAATCAGTCAGCTACTCATTGGGAGCTCTTTTGATAGTTGTCAGCTACTCCAAAAGGGACAAGTTGTCTCCCTTTTCCCCAAACTGCTCATGGAGGGCTATACATAGCTGATTCCAATTTTGAATAGAACCTGAGGAAAGACTCCTAAACCATTTCAAAGATTTCCCTTTGAATGAAGATGCTAGCAGTTTGACAGCAACTTGCATCTCATTGATCTCATGGATTGCACAAATGTTAGCAATATCCTTAACATGATCACCAGGAGTGGTCTGATTTTCTCCAGTGAAGTATGGAATATTCTTCAATGTTGCAACTGGATTGGATTTTGTGCATTGAGAGCAAGTGGGTTGCTGCCAGTGAAATTGACATAGGGGTTGTTTTGTGCCATTCTGATTGGCCTTAGAACCCTTGTTGATTGAATGAAAGGCCTACTAGGTGGAGAAGTTGAGAGAGTTATGTTTGGTGGAGATGGAGACCTTTGGATTCTCCTCCCACTTTGCCTTATTCTTGGAGATAATTGTAGATATTCAAACAGCACCTCTTCTTCTCTAGCTCTTGACCTTGTAGTGATTCTTCTCATGAGTTTTCAGGTCTGCACTGCTAAAACCAGTTGATTCTTCTTCCTTGGAGTCACCAGATGTGTAATTTATAGCTCTTTTAAAGCAAGAAACTTGCAACAAATGCACATCAATTTTGTTGCAATGAAGATGAAGACTTCTATGTCCCACCCGGCATGCCAAAACTGTTGTGGCAAATCAGCAGCACCCCCGGATGTTGACCATATTTCTAGTTTGATCATACTAGCATCCAGTGTGATTGCACAACATTGAATCCTTTCCCCAAGTGTGGGACTTGCAAAATGAGAAAGGAAGCTCCAGTTTAGAGGTTGGTTCCTAAATTCCTCTGGTCAGATTTATCACTTACAAGTGTCGAGGTCTATATTCCTAACCCTATCCTAAATTCCAAAGGAGACAGAGATAGAGAATGCAAAAAAGATAAAACTAATGCTAATAGGTGATGCACCAAAGGAGTGGTGAGCATTTTTTACTTCTGTAGATTGACATAGTCCATAAAAATGCAACAAACAACCTCATGCATAAACTGATAATTGTAATGAAGGATAAGAAATTAACCAAACAACACAAGCAGAGGATGAAAACTAATAACAAAGGTTGTATTGTTATTTTAATCATCAAAATCACTTGCATTACAACACCTGAGAGGAAAAATAAAGTTGCAGCTCTTAGAAAACGTCGATATTCCACCAAAATCACTTCCAAGGTGAGAAAGGGGACCTACAATACACAAATAATGTTCCACCTTTGAAAATGAGCCAAATCTGGCTTTTACAGTGCAAGGGACGAGCCTGGAGAGAGAAACGTGGGAAACGTGGGAGAGGTTCAATCATTGACCAAAATACATTCAAAACAACATGGGCATCCTTATAGACCCATTCCCTAACATTTTTAACCATGCTGGGAGAGAATGCGAGCCATTCTTCATTAAAAACGGTGGTTGAAACGTCATTTCTGCTCATCACCACGTGCCAGAGATGTTTTTCAATTTTATCTCTCCAAAATCCATCAAAATTCAAAATTGACCCTATAATCTTGTAGATAATTTCACCAGCTTTCCATTGATATAAAGAACATGAAAAACTGAGCTCTGGATCGAAAGATATGGCCATTTGAAGTTTTAGGGCAAAACAGGGCCAAATCGGGTTGGCGGGCAAAAATTTGAATTTTTGCACCTTTTTGGTCATTTGGAAAATTTTCCAAAATTTCCCCATGCTCCGCCACTCTAGGTGCCACGTGGCAGCATCTCATTAGCCATGGGCCTTTCAATTTTTGCACCTTTTTGGTCATTTGGAAAATTTTCCAAAATTTCCCCGCGCTCCGCCACTCTAGGTGCCACGTGGCGGCATCTCATTAGCCACGGGCCTTTCAGGGGAAATTTTTCCAAAAAACTCCACCGAGCCATAACTTCAAAAATACATGGAGTTAGGAGGAAAAATTTACCTTTCTGGAAAGCTGAGAAAGAGCTCTATCCAATGGTGCCATTTCCAGAAGGTTTTGAGTGCCTAAAAAGAAAAATATTATGTCTGAGGCACAAGAGAAGGAAAGATGAAAGGGAGTTAACCACAAAATGAGTATGGGGCACATTTTGGATAACAAAGACCCCATGGGTCCTTTCCCTCTAACATCTGCCCTTTGATTACCTCTAAGATGATTGGAAAATATTTCATGGTTTTGTGCCTTTTTTTGACCTTGTAAAGTCTTCCCAATTCCCTTCTCAGCTCTTGCCAACTTGTAGGAAATCTCTTTGACGGATCCTGCCAAATTCTTCACCACTTCCTCTAATTCTACACTCTTGTTTGCTTGAGGTTTTTCAGGGTTTATCAACTTTACACCATCTCTCTTGAGAGGTTTCCCAACAGCCTTAATGTTATTTTCAATCTGCAGTGCCATGGTAAAGTCCTGCCTCAAATTGGTAGGGTTCTTGTCTCTTAGGTAATAGTCTGCCTTCTTATCAAATGCATCTACATATTTGATCAAGCATGACTGATCACATGGCCTCAAATTAACTTTTATCCTTCTCAAAGTCTTGTTAAACCTTTTGTTAAAGTCACAAATCGAATCATTGGGGTTCTTCTTGATATTTTCAAATTCGCACAAGAGAAATCTAGGATTAGTCTTATCACCATATTGCACCTAAATGCATTGTTCATCTCGGATAAGAGTCTATAGAATTATGAGGCAGAGCCTTGTACAAATCTCTTACATCCTCTTCTAATGTATGAATGAACAATTTAAAATACACATCTTCATGCTCAATTTCAAAATCCTCCATCATGTTAACAAAATTTTTGAGATGCTGATTACTTGTTATAGCATTATTCCCTTGGAACTTTGGCAATCTATTTCGACATCTTGTGGGACAGCATTTGGGTAACCATCCATTCCTCTAAAGTTTATAGGACCAAAGGTGTTAACAAAAAATGGAGGTCTAGGGGGAGGGTGATCCATTCTATTTTAAGGTGGTGATCTTGGAGGAGAAACAAAATGATGAGGAGTAAGAGGTCTTTGGGGCTCAAGAATGTGATTCACAAGATTGGTATTCTCTAGGTGTTGATTTTCTTGAAAAAATTTATTTGAATTGAAGCACACATGTGCAGATTGAGACAAGAACTTACCAGTGCAATGAAGGACCTTCACTAGTTGAAGTCAACAAGTTTATGAGAGGATTTCTTGAATCAAAATCACTGGAAGAAGAGTGATAATCCTCTACTAAAGACTGATCTCTCTCACCAATGGATATACCTTTGCTTGGTGTCTTTCCTTCAACAACCTTCCAAACTTTTCTTTCCTTTGAAAATATTTTTTCCAATTCTTGAAATAACTTTCTACTTGGGTCCCTCCTGAAGAGAGATCTTCTTCCTTCCAGTTTTGTAGAGATTAGAAACACAAAAATAAATGATAGAAAGCTAAGACACTAGTATTTATCAAGATCAAATCAGCATGGAGTATCCACTAAGGAATTTCACCCTAGTTTTGTAAATGCATTAAAATACTCACAAATATCTACCAAAGACTTTGAAAGTCTTGAAAAACTTTATAGATCGACCTCCTGTTTCTTGAATCTATCCACCAGAAATGCAAATGAAGTACAACTACTGCTAGAAACTAATAAAATTGTAGGCAAAACTTATATATTCACTTAATCCTTACAAATCTGATCATAAAATGATGCTTCAATAATTTATTTACATGAAAAACTTGTAAGAGACATTACCATGGTTTTATATGCATTCAAATACCTCAAATATGTATGCACATGGATAATATTGAAACAAGAATGTCCCCAGCAATGGCACCACTGGTGTTGGTACCCAATTTTTTTCTCCTTTTCAGTCTGAGCAACATCAAATATATGACATGAAGCTTGAAGGTAGATAGATCATGATGTATGTTGTTTTGTAGCTGGGGATGTGATATAACGGCACTAAAAATAGGACTTGATCTTGTCCTAACTATTTTAGGTTGTGCCTTTCAACCAAGGTAAGAGGACCTTTTTATAACCCTCAAATGGTGAAGAAGATGAAGATATCCCTCAATTTTTGTAAATAGTATGAAGGGGCCTTGGGAAAATATGATCAACACTCCAGATCCGACTTTCACAAGTTGTCACTCCCAGACATGGCGATACTTTCAATGCAAGGCAAGGGTTATCAAGAGATTTTGAAATCCCGATCTATTCTACACACTTTAGCAAATGGATTTTTATCTTTTGTGGGTATACAGTCAAAATAGGGAAGTATGGGGAAGGATTAGTTGTTTAGAATGATTTTTGGTGGGATATTGACAAGACAAACTTGACTATGTCGGTCTTTGACAACCTCTACAAAATTTGAATAGTTATCGATAAAATGCTTCAAAATAGTCCAGATGTTATTTCAACCAGAAGAGATACACAAATGGAGGCCCAAGTTAGCACTCTTCACACAATCTTTGAGACATCAACACAAAATCTTGAATTAAAGGACCTAATTAAACATCAAAATCTCTGATCAAATCACGCTTAAGGTACCCCCAAAGGCTTACAAGAAATCTCTATCAACAAAATGAAGGTGAAGTGATTTTAAACTACTTATTTTCAATGCTAGATGAAATCTCTTCTGACAAATGAAATTACAAATGCCACTAAACAATCAATAAGGATGAGATCTGTGTGATTCCTAAAAATTTCAATGCAAGATTGCAACAAGAACAAGGAAAACTATTTGTAGACATTCAAACATGATAATAGACATCATATTGCCCAAAATAACATAGATTAATTCAAAATATTTTTAGATTCATTAGCAGGGGAAAGTTTTAGTAACAATCTCAGAGCTGTGTGATGGCTATACACTTGTAACCAACTCAACATGAATGAATGTCTAACACAAAAGACATTAACAAGGTTTTTTGTAGGGTTTCTCAGAAAATGAGCTTCTCTCAAACTTTTCTCATGATTTTAAATTTCCCAACCCTTTGCATGTCAAAAACATGCATTATATATCATTTGTTACATTTGATCCTTCTTTCCCGACAAAATAATATCCTATGGCATCTTAGTTTGTTACAAAATTCCATCATGATTTTTGAAAGTGAAATTTAACCAATTTTGTGAGGAGGAGATGCCAGGCATGGAAAAAAGCAAATTATTACAAATTTTCATCATTTCTTTTCATGGGAGCATGCATTCTTATTTTGGCACCCGCAACATCTTCCTCTTCCATCATTTCATCCTTTTCCCCTTCAAATTTCCATTATGTAACTTTTCTCTACAATTTGGATTTGATATTTCACGTTTTGCATGAACTAGAGTAAAATCATTTTGAAATGTGCCTTGGATATGCAAATTGACCCTCCAAAATGATTGATTTGAATCATGTAGGCCAAAACGACATGAATCCACAAAAAAATTGATAAAAATGATGCAAAAATGCATTTCCACACTTCCTAGAGCCAAAATGGCAGTAAAAATGTCAAAATGTATAGTTGCCATCAATTTTCCTTTCTCCCTTCAATCTGAGCCCTCCACGTGTCAAAATGTGATTGGAAATGGGTTTGGGATCATTTTTTTGACTTTTCAACACTTTTGGAAAAATGTAAAAAAATTGACATTTTTCTCTGCCTCTCTAAGCTTGACACGTGTCCCAAGGTGGGCCCCATTGGAATCGCAGCTCAATTCTGCACATTTCCACCTTTTTTGGAAAAAAGAAAAAAATTCAATTTTCCTCCACGGACCCACACCTCCGCCTCTCCCTAGCCACGTGTCACCTTCTAAATCGCTAAGGATCTATGGGCTCATTTCACATTTTAACTCCTTTTTCACCAAAGGAAAATTTCCCACTTTTCTTCTTCCGGCCCACCACTCCACGCAGGCTTCAAATTCCTTCTTTGTTGGGGCCGCGCTTTCTTTTAAGACCTTAAGTCCATTTTTCCAAAAAGGAAAAATTTCCTAATTTCCCAAAATCCCAAACCTCCACTTTTCCATTATGAGAAAAAATGCGAACAAGGCATTAATTCAACTTAGCGGGCCTGCGGCCTTGTTTTGCATTTTAGTACATTTTGCCAAAAAGGAAAAAAATTCTCCAAGTCCACCACCGATCCGCATCCCCTCTGCCAATTAGAACAAGCCACGTATGCAAAAGTATGCGAGCTATAATTTGATGAGAAAAGGACGCTCGTATGACCGTCAAAGGACGCAAAAGTTGCCGGCGATACCCTAGGATGCTGAAGATGAATTTGACGGGTAAATGATGCTCGTCTAGCCGTCAAATCATAGAAAAATGCTAGAGATCCCCAAATTCGATTTTTTCTTCGCGGATGAAGAATTTTTGGAACAAAGGATAGATGAAACATGTTTTCAAACATTTTACAACCATGGAAAAGGATTGTCGAATGCATACAAGTAAAATTTGATTAATTTTGAGTCTCCATGGTTAGGAAAAATGGCAGATCCCACAAACTTGAAAAATTTAGGGTAAAAACAAGCAAACTCGGGATTTCTCTTATAAAGGGGCAAGGCAAATGAGTTTGTGAACAATTCAAGGCATAAAAATGGAGACAAAACATTATATCATCCATCTCAAAAGGGAAAAATGTTTCAGGGCATGTAGAGCAAAGGGAAAAACATTGCAAAATGATGGAGGGTCAAAATGGGCACCAAATGGATGTATTAAAAGGAAAATTTGTATTTATTAATGATCTTAGTCTTGATTGACATGCGATTCGTTGAGATGCTTAGTCTTGTAAATTTTATATTTTGTCAAGATGAATTGAAAAGCTTGGAGGCTCACTTCAAATTATTGTGTAATTACTCTTGTACATTTAATGAAGATAGTTGGAATACTATCTTGTTGATATTTGACATATCTATTTGTATTCTTATTTCTATTGTCATTTTATAAGTTGGATGAAGAGAGATAGTTAAATATATCTCTTAATTGAAATGAACTTGTTAAGTAATAAATGCCCCAATGATGATACAGGTCTCCTCGCAAGGTGTTCGGGATCCAGAAAGAGCTCTTCGGATATGCGTTAACATCCCGCATACCCCACTTAGCCCCCGTGTCCTTTGTTTTCCCCTTTTTCCCTCTTTTCTTGCCCCTTTTGATCTTGATGATTTAAACCGCCGCCTTCCCCGCGGCAAGTCTCGTGACCGCCACCCCGAACAGGCGGCGGTCTGTACCGCCGCCCCGAGCGGGCGGCGGTCCCGGCATGTTTTCGAACACCCTTTTGGCGCGACCCGCGTGAAATATCACGTTTCACCAGCTTTTCTTCGCCGACTTGAGCATGCATTAATGTTTTTGGTCCCCTGGAACAGTGTTTTTCCTTTGTTTATTGTTTAGGAGTTCAATTTGGTTTTGGTTCTTGGGTGTTTGAATTCCTATAAATGCATGGTTTGTGTACATGCAAATGGTCTGATTTTGGTCTGAATTTTGGCTGAGTTTTGATGAAGAGTTTGAGCTGAAGCTTTGATCACCATTTTTCCTTGTTAGAGTCTTCTGGTTTTTAGTATTTTGGTTAGCTTGCTTAGGATTGATAGCATAGTTTACTTCATACTTGGTTTAGCATTGCTCAGCTGTTGGTAAGCCACAGACCCATCTTGTGCAGGCAGTGTTGTTGCTCCATCCAATCCGGTTAGAAGCTTGCCTCTGAATTCCTTTTGCTGTAAATTTGTTTTACTGTGACTTAGAGTTCTTAGTTCAATTCATTGTATACCTGGTTAGCTTTATTCAGCTGTTGGTAAGCCACATATCCAACTTGTGCAAGCAGTGTCTTTATTTTGGAACGAAATAGCTTAGGAAGCCATTAAAGTTGCAGGTTTTGCTCTTCGTATAGGATAGTCAAAGGTTCTGGTCGCTTCACGTTGCATGACTCGCAGTAAAATCCCGCTAGGAATCGCATAAGCCAAGCTCAGTACTTGCGCTATCCCTCTCCTACTCGCATTCTCGTGCGCATTCTACGCCGTCCTTATCCCAAAATCTACTCCTATCGGTGCTTTGGCATCACACGCTTTTCTGGATCCACGTGAACACGAAAGAATGAAGAGACCATACTGAGGGGACGAGATCACATGCACACCATCGGATTCGCCACTGTTCTGCGGAGTCCAGGTTTTAAATTTCAAAGTTCTAGTCAGATTCATATTAAATAGAGTAGTTAAATTACTTTATTTCATTTCATTATATTCTCGATATTGCCAGGGAAGCTATGGGGATTGATAGTTTCTGAGAGGCTATGATTCACTCCTCACTTCTGAGGTAGGATCGAGAATCTTGCAGGTAGATTAGACAGGCTATTTTATTTATTTAGAATAATTCTACAAATCGCACGCAGCAAATAACCACACTCGGTTATCTTGTCTCTGCTTTTAAATACTTGTTTAGTTATTATTTCTAGATACGTTTAAAATAGTTTGTTTTCCTTAGAATTGTTAGAATATTTCTTAGAAAGATAAAGGTTATATATGTTAGATTTATTTCACGTAGTTAGAATTTATTTCATTACAGTTAGATTACATTTTGTTTCGTATGACAATCACGGGACCTCAAGAGCCCAGGGAATATATATTTGAGCCAATCGTGCCTCAACCAAACATCGTCACAGCGATAGTTGACATAGACCAAAATCTCAGGATACAAGTATTCCGAACAACCACAGATTTACAACTGATCAGTTCACAGTTAAGAGGATTAAACATAGAGGACGACCAAGCACACACGTTTTGGTCAAATCAGCCAAACTACAGATTACCCTAGAAAATATCCACATGACTGTAGAAGGGCTCGAAAGAGGACAAATATTCGGGTGTGATCCTTTAGTTCCACAGCCAGACGCTGGAGACACCCTCGTAGACATAGATACCAGCTTAAGAATCCAAGTTGCTAGAACACCTGTGAGGTATTCTGAGAAAATCACACAACTGCTGATTCTAAACATAGAAGCTGAGAAAGCATACGATTACTGGATACTAGGGATTAGAACTTGATCTCGCGTATGACCATAACAGGACCACAACAACAGAGAGTATACGGTTGTGATCCACAAACCCCACAGCCCAACGAGTCCACAGGTCAATCCGATATAGACGCTAGCCTACGTACTTTGGTATTCAGGTCTACCCCAATTCCACCTATCATCATCCAACAGTTATCCCTACTGGACATAACAGCTAACGAAGCTAGAGAATTCTAGACTAGGCCAGAGAATCGTCCATAGAGTTGACTATATTCACCATATGACCCTATCAGGAGAAATACACGAAACCATCCCGGGTCATTTCCCACGTATTCCACAACCCATAGATCGAATCACGCCAGAGCTCGATATTGATTGGAGCCTTCGAGCAGTCATCCTTGCTGATCGATCTATCACACCGGTCCAGGTTAGAAGGGCCTTCTTTGCCTTAGATTCACAGATTCCATTAGTGCGTGTCGAAGATATTAGATTGCCTAACTAGTCTATCCGTATACTACCTATTCCATCCCCACCGGCTGTCTCGGCACGACCTCGGGAGGTCGGGTACGCGGAAGAGTCACTTGTAGATTCTCACGCTCGCTTGTCGCTTTTCCGACGTACAAAATTGGTGAACCCGACGTGAAACTTACAATTGCTTCACCTTCTCTCTGAGAAGTTTCATCTTATCCAAATCACCTTCGCTCCTTCCCATTATTCTGCGGGTATTCATATACCCCCCGAATATGTCAGGATTCGATGCATATGGCAGACCCCTCCTGGGTCTTGAGGCATATTATGCCCAACAGAATAGACAGTCATCACCCTCACTCTCAATGTGGGGCGACAACTATTCAACTAGTCAGTTGTCAACACAAACTCCAAGGACTAGATATAACTCGTCCTTCCAAACAGAGGGGTTGGAACAACTCGCTCAAACACAAACAGAGCCTTCAGGCTCAAACAATATGACATTTACTGGAGAATCTGTTTCATCTCCTCAGATGCTACTTAGACCACATATTAGTAGACAATCAGACCCATACTCGGTTCTAGATGACGAGTACTCAATACGTTATCCTAGGAGTGAACAACGCTCTCAAGGCATGTACCCACCTGTAGGAGGTTTGCAAATACAGCCCGAGTTCTCTCCTCAAGAAAATACCTCTATGCCATCACGTATAGAAAATACTCTCAGAGATGCTTGGCAAGATAATGATCAGTTCATAGCAGGATATCACATACCTCCACAAAACCATAGCATACAACAAACGCCACCAAGGCACGATATCGTGACTTCACCAAACGAAGTCATTTCAACTCTAATAGAGAAGGTTAGAGGATTAGAACTTGCCCAAGCAAGTCAAAATTCAAGATTCATACAAACAGGGAGTTCCAATCCTCCGCACCATCCTAGCCAAGTAGATCTCCTCACAGGAGCAGGCACATTAGGTATGACTCCTCAGTATTCACAACAAGTGCCAACTAGACCCACTATCACTAGCACTGTTCCTCCTGGTCTAGTACAGAGCAATCCATTCCTGGATAGTACCCCTTCGTACTTAAACATGTACTCTAAATCGCCACAAGGGGATATGTTCTCCTCTCCCGGCATGTTTGCCCAAATACAGGGGTTGCCTTATGCCCCTGCCAACGCGTACGTTACGCCATATCAACAACCCGTTCCGCCACCGCCTCCTCAACAGACACCATCAATGGTTGAAACATATGCAATAGGGACATATTCAGAATATCTAAAGGAACCCTTAGATTTCACCATACGAAGCGTCATGCTTCCAAGACCTCTCCCTGATTTGCCCAAGTTCAAGGGCGAAGGAGATCCAAACGCGCACATCAAAGCTTACGCTACAGCCATACGAGAATTACTCCCATGGGATGGGGTTGTTGCTAAAATATTCCCCAAAATGCTGGAAGGCATTGCCCTCGATTGGTATTACAGAATACCCGAGGCTTCCATACATTCATTCAAACAACTCGTGTCTGAGTTCATCAAAGCCTTCGACATGAACAAACTATTAAGGACAGGAATCAGGGAGTTCTTACACATCAAGCAAGAACATAATGAATCTGTCGCCCATTTCATCCAAAGGTGGCGCACAGTCCTTTATTCCTCGGCAAGCGCTCCAAACATGGATCAGATGGAACTATGTGATTTATTCCTTCATTCTCTCAGCAGAGAAGTGAAGGAAGAAGTCCAGAAGTTCCCACTAAGGACTTATGATGAAGTACTTGAGAGCGCTCTACGAATAGACCAGGCAGCAATAGATAGTGGTCGTAAGGCATATGGAGCAAATGGGAGGTTAATCACCTCCACTCAAAATACTACAACTACCACAAACGTCAATCAAGGACCCAAAATCCTTAACAAAAATCGTGGGGTAACAACGGATGGGGTAACCGACCAGCCCAAGAGGGTAAATGTTGTTAATACTCCGTCACAAACAAACAATCAACGAAACAACAATTTTACCCCAACGGTCAATACAGTGGATTTTAATCATCCACAACAACAACAACAATGGTGAAATCCCATACAAGGACCAAGCCAGAACTCATTTGGTTATCAAAACCAAAGTCAAAACCAGAAACAACAAAACTTTAGTCCTAATAGGCAACAGTTTGATCGGAATTTTAGGCCACAATACACACCAAACCAACAAAACACGAATTACAATCCCAATTCTTATTGTGGTTTCCATAAAATTCGGGGTCATGACACTAGAACGTGTCGTGACTACAACAAGTTCATGCAACGTTTACCGGAAGAACAAAGACAATTCTTCACAGATTTGTTTCTGGCAGATCCTGCGCCATCGCCACCTAATACGTTCGCAGGGGCAGTTTCCCCTCAGAATGCTCCTCTCAAGATCTTTAACGATCCACTCCCAAATCATGATAATAATCGACTAAATTCAACGGGAATAAACAAGGGTGCAATAATAGGAAACAATGACCATGAAGCCTCGACTTCGCTAAATCCATTAGTTGCGCCCCAACTAGGGAGTCAACCACGACCTAAGGTGGTTGGATTGGTAGAATTAGACTCAGAATTACCTATTGAAGCTGTAACAAGGACACGAGAATATTTTTCTCAACCAAGTCCAAGCCACTCGCCAGACACGGATAACATCCAACGCAACTTACAACAAAACCTGTGGGTGCTTACGATTTAATTAATGATCTAACGAAAACCTTCTCGCATATTTCGTTCCTTGACTTGCTAAAGAACTCCCCTGCCCACAGGGCCGCTCTTTTAGAGGCGCTAGGCTTAGGTCATTTAATTAATATCACTCCACCACCCGAAACACAGGTAAATCATATAGACTTTGATGTTCATCCTCCGGGACAGGCAGATACAGATGTCGAATTCATATTCGACATAAGAAAAATGCCTACGGATGCTGAGATCGCACGCCGAGGCGATCCAGCCTTACACTTGCAAGTGTGGGTTTACAATAATTACGTAAAACGGGCAATGGTTGACGATGGGGCTGCGGTTAACATAGTCCCCTTCTCTTTCCTCCAAAAACTTGGATATGGAGAAACGAACTGTTCTACTACACGAAATACCTTGAGAGGCTATGATAGCCTTAAAGCCACTTCAATAGGAACTATAATATTACCGGTCACCTTGGGACCTAAAACAATCCTGACTGAGTTTTATATTATAGATCGGGAAACCAATTATAATATGATCCTCGGCCGACCATGGATACACCGCATGAAGGCAATCCCTTCCACGCTATTTCAAGAAGTAAGATTCTTGCATCTGGGAAAGGTATTCGTAGCCAAAGGCGATCCAAAACCTTTCGATTTGCACCTAGCTGATTTAAAGAAAAGACCAGGGGTGCACTCAGAATTCGAACTGCCAACAAATCAACTTAACAAACCCTCTGACCCAAAGCCAGAGGAAAAGTTGATACCTACGACGGATCTTGAAACTATCAGCATAGCCAAAACAATTCCAACCCCTAAAAGTAAAACTAAAGAAACAGTATCATTAGGGACTACTGCAAAAATCGTTGAGTTGATAGAACAAGATTCACCAATGTTCTTACCATTCGATTCAGTAGGCATGGGATTTTCCCTAGGTGTTGGTTCCTTGCCAGCAGAGGATCTCTGTATGGTAGAAATAGAGTGCGCAAGCGCAACTGATGCCCCAACACCTATGCTCCCGGCTAAGTATTGGACTCTCCATTTCGATGGAGCTAAATGTCGCTATGGAGCGGGGGCAGGTATAATTCTTACTTCACCCGAGGGGAAAATCCTCCCATTCGCTTTTAAGTTAAACTTTGAATGCACAAACAACGGCGCTGAGTACGAAGCCCTCCTCCTTGGTCTCACTTTAGCCAAAAGAATCGGTGTTGATGATATCAGAGTTTTAGGAGACTCGCAATTAGTGATAAACCAAGTTTCTGAAATATATGAAACTAAAGCCGAACATTTACAACTCTACAAAGACGCTGTGTTAGATTTAAGCAAAGCGTTTAACTTCATATCCATTGAAGCGGTCCCGCGAGAGAAAAATCTTCTCGCCGATTCGATAGCAACTTCAGCGTCACGTTTTACTCCAAGCAATGAACTAGAAGATACTCACTTCACAGTATCCATTCGTGACGAACCATTAATAAAAACAATGACAAATCCTCTTTTTAGTGGAGGTGAATCTACCGTCCTAGACCATGTTGGAAATGATGCGGCTACTTTGGATTATTTAAATGCCTATGCAGCATTACATCTCTCCTATCACACGCTAGATTTATCTCTGATTCCGCATTCATCTTCCTACTTCGGAAATCCCGTAACGGGTCTTCCCTCACAAAGGGAACCTAGCATATACGCAATAGAAAATGGGGATGATATAGATTTACCTCCAGCACCACCTGAGTTCGAAGAGGGTAACGCCTCTTTAATCGAAGAAACAATCGATGTCAACATTGGGACAGAGAATGAACCAAAGATATTGAAACTAGGTTCTTCATTAACCCCAGAAGAAGTAGAAATACATACTCAGGTTCTCAAAGAACATCAAAAGGCATTTGCATTTAATTACAAAGAGATGACAGGAGTCGCACCCCACATTGCGGTGCACAACCTCGTCACTAGATCAGATGCAAAGCCAATTAAGCAAAAATCAAGACCTATGAAGCCCAAGGTAGCCCTCATGGTAAAAGAGGAGGTAATAAAACTCCTTCAGGTAGGATTTATCAAGCCAGTTGACTACTCCCAATGGGTATCTAATATCGTTCCCGTTCTCAAGAAAATGGAAAGATACGCATCTGCATAGATTTTCGAGACATCAACAAAGCGTGTCCTAAAGACGATTTCCCATTACCATCCATAGACGTTATTGTTGATGCAACAGCTGGTTTTGAACTCTTGTCTCTCATGGATGGATTCTCGGGATACAATCAAATCAGAATATCTAAGCAAGATCAAGCTAAAACCACCTTTATAACTCCTTGGGGAACCTATTGCTACGTTGTTATGCCATTCGGTCTCAAGAACGCCGGTGCCACGTACCAGCGGGCTATGACTTATATATTTCATGATTTAATTCATAAAATCATGGAATCTTACGTGGATGACTTATTGGCTAAGGCCAAAAAGTGCTGTGACCACCCTGAAGTACTCCGCGTCATTCTTTCACGTTTAATAGAATACGGAGTTACGCTAAATCCAGAAATGCGTCTTTGGTGTAACAGGAGGAAAGCTCCTAGGTTACATCATATCGTCACGAGGGATCGATGTTGATCCAACCAAAATTTGGGCTGTCCTCGAAATGGTCCCACCTTCTAGTGAATCTGGAATCAGATCATTTCTCGGAAAGCTGGGTGCAATCCGGAGATTTATCCCGGATCTAAGCTTCGCCGTTCATCCAATCAACAATTTACTCAAGAAGGACTATAGCATTGATTGGACTGAAGATTGCAATGAAGCTTTTGATGCAGTTAAGCGTTTCCTGTTATCACCACCCACGCTAATGCCACCTAAGTTAGATCACCCGTTAATTCTATACTCACGGGCTACCGATGTCTCGCTGGCCTGTATGTTGGCCCAGGAAGACGATGACAAGAGAGAGCGTGTAATTTATTTCATTAGCCGAACATTGCTCGACTATGAAACACGCTATACACAAGCAGAGCGAGAATGTCTTGCCATAGTCTTTGCTACTAAACGTCTAAGACATTACATGCTGAATCAAGAAACAAAGGTCATGGTAAAGACAGGACCATTTACGGACTTTTCTCACACAAGGTTCCTTGTCCAAAAAAGCTGGACGCTTTATAACCTTAATGGGAGAGTTCGAATTAACATTTGTAAATCAGAAGTCAGATAAAGGACAAATCATCGCAGATTGGTTAGCTGATAATCCGTTGATGGAGGGGAGATTTAGTAGATTTAGACTTTCCCATGAATGCGTATACTACATCGAAACCCGACCTCGCTATCTCTCGAGTGCCCTTGGTACACGCTGATATCATTAATTATATCATGGACCATAGGTATCCGGAGGAGCTACACCGCAACAAAGAAGGCGGTTACGCATAATCGTATCTAAGTACGTTATTATAGAGCAAGTTCTCTATCGAAAAGCATTCGATGGAATGCTTCTAAGGTGTGTCGACACAGAAGAATCCAAGAAGATTCTCCATGAATCTCACAGCGGTATATGTGGAGGCCACTTCGGTGGCCATGCCACCGCTCGAAAAATACATCGAATGGGCTATTTCTGGCCCACTCTAGAACATGACGCGATAGAGTTTGCACGCAGGTGTCATAAGTGCCAAGAATTCTCTCACGAGATCCACATGCCAGCACAAGCTCTGCAACCAATCGCTACTCCATGGCCCTTTTCTACATGGGGCCTAGACTTAATAGGGAAATTCTCTCCCTCATCCACAGACGGCCACAATTTTATAATCACGGCCACTGAGTATTTTACCAAATGGGTAGAGGCTATGCCTCTTACTACCGTACCTGGCTCGGTGATCGCTAAGTTCATCTTGAATCAAATCATTTGTAGGTACGGTATCCCGCAAATCATTATCTCTGATAATGGAACTTCTTTCAAAAATGAAGAAGTCCGCGAACTATGCGGTAAGTTCAAAATAAGCCATCATACGGCTTCCTTGTATTATCCCCAAGCCAATGGACAGGCTGAAGCAACAAACAAAACACTGAAAGCCATTCTCCTTAAAATGGTGAAAGAAAACAAGCGAGATTGGCACTTGAAGTTATACCCGGCCTTGTGGGCCCACCGAACCTCAATAAGAACACCAACGGGAGCAACTCCTTTCTCGCTAGTATTTGGGGCAGAAGCAGTTCTCCCGCTTGAGGTCGAAATACCCAGTCTCCGCATTTCACTACAAGGGATTCTGGATGAAGACGCTTACAGAGAAGCACGTCTCTCCCAACTAGAAAGCCTAGATGAAACTAGGTTAGATGCTGAACAACGACATAGAGCTTATGCTGACCGAATGTGCCGGTAGTATAACAAGAAGGTCTATGAACGCGACATATATGAAGGTGATCTAGTTCTAAGACTAGACAGCCGGATCGACAAGAAGACCGGCGAAGGAAGGAAATTCCGGCCCAAATGGTTGGGCCCATACCGAGTCATGAAGGACTACGGGAATGGTGCTTATCTCTTATGCACGCTAGAAGGTGAGGAGTTTGGCGAAACAGTCAATTCCCTCCACCTCAAACGTTTCTATGCATAAGCAGCAAGCGCTGCCTATATAACTATCTACATTGCATTTTCATATAAATTAGGATCATTTTGTCCACTTGTTCTTACACAAATTGTGATCAAGGAATCTATTCTCAAAGTAATTTATTTCAAACTCATGATGTTTCTGGCATAAAACTTTCTTTAATCATACCTCTCCATCTTCGATATCATCAAGTCATCTTGGAATCTTTTATCAAATAAAATCAAACATGACGAAGTCCTAACGGTAACCATACCAAGATCTGCAAGTTTGTTCTCGCTTTGATTTCTTCTCAGGATTGGTGTCTTGCCTATGGTCTATTCTAGAAGCTTCATGGTGTCACATCTATCCCATATACACATCTCTTTGGAAACAAGCATATACTGACATTTTACTCAAAAAGACAAGTCAAAAAGTGATTAAACAGAAAATTTTATTTTACACATTTCCTTGCCCCACCAACCTTCGGTGATGAGCTTGCGTCTCTTACTAGTGACGTAGGGTTGGGAAAGGATGGAAATGCCCTTACTCACCTATGCTTTGCCCACGGTGATAAACCCACGCTTCTTACTAGTAGCATGGGGCAAAGTGTAGGGGGTCCTCTAGACAATGCAAAACGTTAAAAGGTCATAAACAAACTATTCAAACTTTGAGTCAAAAATGAATGAATCAGATGCTCAAAATTCCAAGAGAGTTAAAAATCCTAAAACCCAGATTTTGTCTACTATGTGGCCATCTACGGGTCTAAGTCTGGATAAACCGCAAAGCAAGTTGCACCCAAAACTATGAAGTCATTCAGGTAGAGTAAGCTTGTAGCTTTCAATTTGGTTCCACCAAAGCTTCGTCTGTCTTTCATCACTATCATTTCACCATTCTTCATAAACTTGCGCTCTTCTTGGCTCTTGGTGATGAGCCCTCGCATCTTACTGGTTGCGTGGAGTTAGGAGCGGGGCAAGTTAATCTGTTCATCATACTGGTTATTTTCATCATTTTGCCAAAACAAATACAAGTTATCCAAATTGCTAACAAAAGTTAAGATTCAAGATCACAGTATATCTACAATATCATGTATCAGCATCATGAAACACAAAAAGAAAGCAAACATTTGCATCATCTGTTTTCCATTGCATACATTCTAGAAAGCATATAAACATACATCGTAGTATACACAAAGCAGTTGGAAATAGAAAGGACACACACGAGTGACAAGTTTTGATCCAAAATCGACGCATATATATAAATAATCAATATTTGTATACAATGCCATCATGCACTAGGCATGGTCAAAACGCTCAAAGAGCCCGTGATACACAAAAGAATCTATAATACAAAAATACATAGGAGCCAAGTGGCCTCTCAACCCCTGCGCGATCCCGCCGAAGGTGCGCGCCCTCGCCTAGGACTCCGGCTACGCTGGCGCTCTGAATGGACGGAGGGCTCAGGGTCCCGAGGAGCAGCCGTGGTCTCGCCATGAGAGTGGCTCCTCATAAGACGCTCGGCTGTCCTATAGCCTGCCAACTCTGTACGAAGAGTCGACACCATCTTGGCCACATGCCAAACAGGAGCGAAGACGTCGGTGTGCCTGCCGGCTGCTGAGGGCTCCCCGGCATCTACAGATAGCTCCGCACGGGTCTTATCCATAGGGATCATCAGAGAATCAGTACATACCCTACGGATGAGATCCCGCCACTCGTCAACAGTCTCTGCAAACAAAGAAGAAAAATGAATTAGAAACTAGGCAAGAGGCTAAAATATACAAATATAAGGAGAGATAGCAGTTAAAACAAGTCCTAAATCAAACTAACGCTGAAAGGGGAGGAGGATAACTTACTCGGATCACCAGGCCTCCAAGATGGGTCACTAGGGCCAGCACCCGCTGCAGATGCCGCTGCCGACTGAGGAGCTGCTCCTGTAGTAGGGGCAACATGACGCCCCGCAACGGACTCATCATCTCCACCATGGCCCCGGGAGAGTGGCTCCTCGGAAACCAGAGTCTCTCTCTCTGCGCTCTGCTCCGCCCTCTCTGCCTGCATGATATCCTGAGTGTCATGCCACTCAGGATCACTCTCATCCGTCTGCTCCTCCGACCCTCCCTCTGTGGACTCCTCAGAATCGGAGTCAATATCTATAGGGTCATCGCTACTATGAGCAGGACCCGCAGTAATCTGAAGTAAAGGTGCCCGAGGCGCACCAGCTCTCCCTCTGGCCCGAACTATCCCCCTGCAATAGGGAATACCAGGGGTGACCACTGTCCAACCACGGCCTCTAGGCCCCCCTCTAGCCTCCCGAACTGATCTATAAACTGGTGCTACTGGAGGAAGCATGCCCACATATGGGAGGCCGAACTCTGAGGAACCCTGCTGAAAGGATGTACCTCCACCCGTCCCACACGGTCAATAAGCTGCCCTGTGGTGGAGCAAGAAATCAATGTGAGAGTCTCCTCTCCCCAAATGCCGGCCATGAGCTGGTACGGTGTGGCCTCCATATCTGCTGTGGTGAGGGAAGCTACTGGCTGGTGAGGTGCTCTAAGCACCGACATATCTGACCACCTGGCTGCCCTCACAGCCCCAGGATCTGCCACCTCCACGCCTCTGCCATAAGGAATAAAATGCTCATACACCCAACTCATGACTAGAGTTGGGTGGCTCAATGACTGTCCCTGTAAACGGACCACCCTATATAAGTCGTGATAGGTGGTCCCCAAAATGTCTGCACCCCAGGCGTATATCCGGCCATGCCCCTCTATCTGTGCAATGATGGGAGCCCAGCAGTATAACAATGTATCCCCTCCCTTGTCCCCGATCAGTCTCGAGGCAAGGATCCCCATGATGGCCTGTCGAAATACGGGGATGGGCAAAGAAGGAATGGATCTAACTCTCACTCCCTTCTTCGGCCCCGTGGAAATAGCTGCATCCCCCATATACCCTGCCCACTGTGCAATCTGTGCCCTGGACCCTGCTGTCTCCAGTGTGAGTCTCCGCCCGATGATCGGGACCCCCAAAATACGGTAAACGTCCTCCAGAGTAATAGTCCACTCACCGCGGACCCCTGGCAATCGGAAAGTGTTCCGATCTGCATCCCAATAAGAAAACAAGTCACAAAGGATGTGACTCGATGGCGTAACATGGGGCACACGTGATATACGCAATATGCCGGCCCTCTGCAACGTGTCCTCCTCGTCTGGCGAAAGGGCATCCAGTACCCCGGGCAGCCAGTCACACTCTCTCTCCCGGCTCCATCTGATATACTCCTCTTTTGCCTACATACACCCAAAAACACACAAAACAGAGCAAGTTAGTATCTAAACGATATCAAGAGAATCATAAAAACATATAGAAATGCTAAAAATACAAGTGTAAGTTTTCAAAAGAGGTTCTTTTGCATTCTGTGCAAAACCGCCGCCCTGAGCGGGGGCGGTTCTGTAACCGCCTTTAAGGCCGCCATCCACCGCCCGATCGTCGGCGGCGTAACCGCCGCCCGGCTGGGCGGGCGGCGGTCGCGGTCCGAAAACCCGCGCGGGTTTTTAACCCTAAAAAGTCCAAAAAACGCAAAAATAGACCATTTTAGCTAAAAAAAGAGCCTACCCAGTAGGCGCCCCCCCTAGATGGACCTTTTGAACCAAACATTTTCAAAAATAACCCCCCCATTACAAATAATTTGCCATTTCAAATTTGAAGGGGGAAAAATGCAAAATTGAAGAAAACCAACCTGTGATCTCGCGGGGTGGCGTTCCGCACGTGGAGGCATGATCACGATCTCACTGCGGACGTTTCGACTATACTCACGCGAGAAACCGTCACCGTGGGTCCCAGAGCTCAAAATCGATCAAATCAACTCGCGCAAATGAATAGGAAAATGGGCCCACTTTCATATATATATTGTTCTATTTCGTCTTAAAATGACTTTTTCGCAGGTTCGGAGCGCTGACGGAGGTAAGTTCCTATCCCCGCACAAATGGTACGTCCTCTTTCCCTGTTATTTTAGCGTTTATTTTTCAAATTATTGTATCTATCTGCACTTGAGATCTCTTTTCATTTTGCAGGTAGCGGGAATTTCGGATGGCGCCATTTCGACACACGGACGTGTAAGGTATAACTTCTAAACCCCCCATTTCGGGACTGCCATACTCGGACCCACCGTTTTATGCCCTTTCATGGCTAAAACGCTTCTCCGAGGGGGCAATATGTACGTACCCAAAATTGTAAGGTACTGTACTGCGGAACGGTGTAATAAATGCCCCAATGATGATACAGGTCTCCTCGCAAGGTGTTCGGGATCCAGAAAGAGCTCTTCGGATATGCGTTAACATCCCGCATACCCCACTTAGCCCCCGTGTCCTTTGTTTTCCCCTTTTTCCCTCTTTTCTTGCCCCTTTTGATCTTCAGTGACGAAACCGCCGCCCTGGGTGGCGGTCTCGTGACCGCCGCCTGGAGCAGCGGCGCGGCGGTCTATAACCGCTGCCCGAAGAGCGCCTCCCGGGCGCGCTTTTCCAGAATGCCCTTTTGGCGCGACCCGCGTGAAATATCACGTTTCACCAGCTTTTCTTTGCCGACTTGAGCATGCATTAATGTTTTTGGTCCCCTGGAACAGTGTTTTTCCTTTGTTTATTGTTTAGGAGTTCAATTTGGTTTTGGTTCTTGGGTGTTTGAATTCCTATAAATGCATGGTTTGTGTACATGCAAATGGTCTGATTTTGGTCTGAATTTTGGCTGAGTTTGTGTGAAGAATTTGAGCTGGAGTTTTGATCACCATTTTTCCTTGTTAGAGTCTTCTGGTTTTTAGTATTTTGGTTAGCTTGCTTAGGATTGATAGCATAGTTTACTTCATACTTGGTTTAGCATTGCTCAGCTGTTGGTAAGCCACAGACCCATCTTGTGCAGGTAGTGTTGTTGCTCCATCCAATCCGGTTAGAAGCTTGCCTCTGAATTCCTTTTGCTGTAAATTTGTTTTACTGTGACTTAGAGTTCTTAGTTCAATTCATTGTATACCTGGTTAGCTTTATTCAGCTGTTGGTAAGCCACATATCCAACTTGTGCAAGCAGTGTCTTTATTTTGGAACGAAATAGCTTAGGAAGCCATTAAAGTTACAGGTTTTGCTCTTCGTATAGGATAGTCAAAGGTTCTGGTCGCTTCATGTTGCATGACTTGCAGTAAAATCCCGCTAGGAATCGCATAAGCCAAGCTCTGTACTCTTGCGCTATCCCTCTCCTACTCGCATTCTCGGTCTGCATTCTGAGCTGTCCTTATCCCAAAATCTACTCCTATCGGTGCTGGCATCACACGCTTTTCTGGATCCACGTGAACACGAAAGAACGAAGAGACCATACTGAGGGGACGAGATCACATGCACACCATCGGATTCGCCACTGTTCTGCGGAGTCCAGGTTTTAAATTTCAAAGTTCTAGTCAGATTCATATTAAATAGAGTAGTTAAATTGCTTTATTTCATTTCATTATATTCTCGATATTGCCAGGGAAGCTGTGGGGATTGATAGTTTCTGAGAGGCTATGATTCACTCCTCACTTCTGAGGTAGGATCGAGAATCTTGCAGGTAGATTAGACAGGCTATTTTATTTATTTAGAATAATTCTACAAATCGCACAGGCAAATAACCACACTCGGTTATCTTGTCTGTTTTTAAATACTGTTTAGTTATTATTTCTAGATACGTTTAAAATAGTTTGTTTTTCTTAGAATTGTTAGAATATTTCTTAGAAAGATAAAGGTTATATATGTTAGATTTATTTCACGTAGTTAGAATTTATTTCATTACAGTTAGATTACATTTTGTTTCGTATGACAATCACGGGACCTCAAGAGCCCAGGGAATATATATTTGAGCCAATCGTGCCTCAACCAAACATCGTCACAGCGATAGTTGACATAGACCAAAATCTCAGGATACAAGTATTCCGAACAACCACAGATTTACAACTGATCAGTTCACAGTTAAGAGGATTAAACATAGAGGACGACCAAGCACACACGTTTTGGTCAAATCAGCCAAACTACAGATTACCCTAGAAAATATCCACATGACTGTAGAAGGGCTCGAAAGAGGAAAAATATTCAAGTGTGATCCTTTAGTTCCATAGCCAGACGCTGGAGACACCCTCGTAGACATAGATACCAGCTTAAGAATCCAAGTTGCTAGAACACATGTGAGGTATTATGAGAAAATCGCACAACTGCTGATTCTAAACATAGAAGCTGAGAAAGCATACGATTACTGGATACTAGGGATTAGAACTTGATCTCGCGTATGACCATAACAGGACCACAACAACAGAGAGTATACGGTTGTGATCCACAAACCCCACAGCCCAACGAGTCCACAGGTCAATCCGATATAGACGCTAGCCTACGTACTTTGGTATTCAGGTCTACCCCAATTCCACCTATCATCATCCAACAGTTATCCCTACTGGACATAACAGCTAACGAAGCTAGAGAATTCTGGACTAGGCCAGAGAATCGTCCATAGAGTTGACTATATTCACCATATGACCCTATCAGGAGAAATACACGAAACCATCCCGGGTCATTTCCCACGTATTCCACAACCCATAGATCGAATCACGCCAGAGCTCGATATTGATTGGAGCCTTCGAGCAGTCATCCTTGCTGATCGATCTATCACACCGGTCCAGGTTAGAAGGGCCTTCTTTGCCTTAGATTCACAGATTCCATTAGTGCGTGTTGAAGATATTAGATTGCCTAACTAGTCTATCCGTATACTACCTGTATTCCATCCCCACCGGCTGTCTCGGCACGACCTCGGGAGGTCGGGTACGCGGAAGAGTCACTTGTAGATTCTCACCGAATCTTAATCCAAAATTAATTAAGTGTTAATGACCTCCTAGGAGTATGTACATCATGATGAAGTAGTTTGGTCGGATGTTAGCACATGCAAACTAAAAGACTAAAGGTCTTCACAAGGATACAATTTTGCATTTGACAAGTTACAACACCCTTCCGTATTAGTTCCTCTAGATCTACACACATCTGGACTTGAACTTAGTTTTACTGTCTAGGCCAAGCTAACAACATGAGTTGGAATAGGAAGTATTATTCTATGACTCAGTACCTTGGCACATTTGGTCGACTTAGGTCGACAAGTATGCCCATATACCATAAGTCATCATGAGCATCTCCCTATAACAAATTATGTTGCTAACCTTGGATTAGGGTCAAACCTTGGCAAGTGGACTAACAAGTTAGTGAAGACCATTCTAGATAATAGAAGAGTGAGGTGAAGGACGTATTCGATTTGATGAATATGCCATCTAGGAATAGTAACATGAACAGTATGTTGGAAATATTTGGCCAAAGTATCGCAAACTATTAGTTGTGTTGTCCAATGTCACCTAGTTTAAGGAACATGATTTTAGATGAATATTGGTAACAAATATTCAGATAGGTTCTTTAAATAAGTAACTCAGAACCCATATTAGGGTAAGAAAACCAAGTATATATAGTATACATAAAACTATTCAATACTTAGAGACAAGCATGAGAGATCGGTTAGATGCCGAGTCAAGAAATGAGAGATCGATAATTCACCGAGTCATTTACAATTGCATATGGTTATCTCTGTTATGAGATTGATTGGAATGGAATGTGTGTTCTAAATTATGTTTTATTTAGAACATAGAGCATAGTGTAAAGATATTTTTCCCCTTATTTCTAAAGTCTTAAAATGGGAATGTTACAACCGTCATTGGTTCCTTCATCATACCACCACCGGTTAATCGACCTACATCTGTCTCCTTATGTTTTCGATTATTCTGTCAAAAAAACATTCTCTTCTTACATACCAACTTTATGTGTTCTAAATATTTCAATACACTTATTTCTAAGTCTTTTTCACCCTTAACATGACCCATTTCTACCAATTTTCCATTTTTCTTCTCCATATTTTTAAATTTCTTTATTTTCATAGTAATGGCGCATCGGTTCCCTTCCAACCGACATCGATCTAGCGGTGACATCGGTCTTTCTACCTAACTAACATCAACCTTTGGTTTACTGAGACCAACATTGGTCACTATGTTTTTGATCTTAATCAGAAACAACAACCTATTTCTACCCTCCAGACTCCACCAAATATCCGTTTCTAAGTTATGTTAGTTTTGTACTGACCTAGAATACATATTTCCCATATTTCTTATGGTTTAGAATCGCTAATAAGTGTGAGATTTTTCCTTTCACCCCAGTCACATATCGTTACATTCTTTTCCTTTATCGCTATGTATTTCTTCACCGATGGACCTAAATGTTCTTGTAACTATACTTACAAGTGACAAGGAATTGTTAAATTCCTCAATCATAATATCATAGCCTTACAACATTACCTTTCCCACTCTTCTACCCATGACTCATCAAGCTCGCCGCTTTATGTGGTATGCCTACTTCCATGCCATACTGTTAAAGGCACTACAACATTGCATACTCTTGTGTTAACACCACCTACTATACCCTTGACATCCGTCACACCTTCGGCGTCTGTCACACCTTCAACATTTGTCACTCCCCGACCTCTGCTAGTGCCTCGACACCTACCATATCCTCATCCATGACTCCTAGTATAGGGATCCCCACATCATCGCATTACTATTACTTCACACCGCTAGTGGCATTGACAACCTATACCCCCTTTTAGAATTTTGTCCTTTCTATACCCCAAACTCTCCCACCCATCACTATGAGGGTATTTACACAAATTCCTCCTACCTACACCTTGCCTTAGTCACAGTCTATCATTTCCACTTCCTATTCATGGTATTTTCCTCCCTCTTCTACCAAAGGTGCATGTATACCCACATCTCAATTTGAATACTCAACACCACCATATACTAGTGTTCCTTCTATGACCTACTCATCTTATCCACCCCCTTATACCATAGGGGCATCCATCAACCTAATTCTACCATGAATCTTATCAAGATGATGATGGGTAAGATGCAAACACTCACGGCCTCCATTTCAAAGTATCTTTTAATGTCCTCAATTATAATGAAATATGTAATGAGCCCATCCACCTATCCATACCTATATGCCCTTATCCCACGTAATGGGAGTTACCCAAGTTCAACTTTGTTTCATTATCAAATAATATCTCCAACAACATTTATGATCATTCAAACACGTGTGTTATTTGGTTGTCCATGACGATGCCTTTCTTCTTTGAACATTCCCCATATCATTGTCGGGACCCACTCTAGATTGGTATAGTGCTTTACCTAGGCACTTAGTATTTTCCTTCAATCAATTGGCCTAGATTTTCTTGGATCACTTCTTAGTTAATATTTCTAAGAAATTCTCTATGACTGATCTCTATTCTATTCGATAATACAAGGATGAATCTATTACAGATTTCATCACATGTTGGCGGGGCCTCATCAATCAACTCTCCTTCCAGCTACCACAAGCGAGCTCATAGAGTTATTCACAAGGCATGTGCTAGACACATTTCCCTGAATCTCCAAGTTCAAATGTTTCACACATTTGATGAAGCCTTCACCATGGCCCGAAACTAGAGATTCGTGCCCTTGAAGAAGAGAAAATTAAGTTGCGTAACAAGAATGCTAACTTTAAATTGAACGAATCTTCTTCTAAACCACCGAACAACCATTCTAATAACCATTCCAAGGCCAAAGGATCTGCTAACATAGTGATTCTGAAATCTAGCCCCTCTCATCCATCTAATCAACCAAAACCACTTACCAACCTCTCTCTTATTCAAAAATTTCAATACAAATATGAACAAAGGGCTTACACTCCTATCGGAGAACCATATTATTCTGTGTTGGAAAATATTTTAAAATATGGAGCCATCACCCTTCCACCTATCAAACCAAACACTAGTTTTGATCCTTCTCATCCTACACCATCATGGTATAAATAAAATGACTTCTGTAACTATCACCGAGTTAGAGGACATAGCGATGTAAATTGTAAAACTTCCAAGAACATTGTCCAAGGAATACTAGATAATGGTGATCTCATCCTAGATAACCCTAGTGCACATGCCAATGCCACTATGGATTTGTTTAAAAAACCATTTCCTAATCACATGCCTTCATTCAACCAAACTTCAGATACCTCTACTAGGGACACCAATGTGCATGAGGTTTATGTATTTTTCAATACAGTACTTATTCCATCTAGTCAATTTCCTCCTATAGTGTCTATCAAGGAAATTATTGCACAAACTCCTTTATCCACAGATGATCCTGTCACACCTACTCCTCCAACCATAGAGAATCCTACCCCACCTATTTCTGTACCTACCATAAAGCCTATCTTGCATGTTCCTCTACCCAAGGAGGAACCTATCTTGTTCCTTCCTCTACCAAAGGTGGAGTTAACCCTACACACCTATTTACCTAAATAAGAGTCAACATTGTTTATTTTTCCTTCTCCTCAACCCATAGGGCATCCACTCTTATCCCCTCTTCCTATAGGTGATGCTTCTCCAAAGGTATTCTAAGATCCTGTCAACCTTCTTACATCACTCCTACCTATTGAATTAGAGGAAAAACACTTCCTTGTGTCACAAGACATAGATTTCTAGATGGGTTTCACCACATGTTTATCATCTTCTAAACCAAATCAATTCTCACGTTTGGTTGAATGATTAGAGTATTTTGATTACTCCACACCCTAGGGGAATCTTCAACTCCCATTATCCACCCAAATGAAGATGTTGTCCCTAGATACCTAAACTATCTATCCTAAGGTATTCAAGGAAAATAAAACCATAACACTGACACCAATCATATCAGTCTCTTATTCTTTAGCCTCGCCTTCACCCAAACCCCTATCCGAACCTAAATGTATCACTTCTTTAGGGTCTTACCAACACCTATCCTACTACATCCCAAAGTGAAACTAGACTTGTCTACTCAACCACAACCCATCACAAAATTGATTTCTACACCTAAAAGGAAGACCCAACCTCTTAGGCCTCACACCCCAGTTTCTTGCATGCCTTCATTTTCACCTTCACCTCTACCTTTGATTTTAGACCCACACCCTTCCACCTTAGTCAAGTTACCTCTTCACCAAAACAAATCCTATGTGTGGCAACCCGCATCTACACCTTTACCTTCACTTTCCCCACACCTTCACCTTCATCACCTCTTTTGCCTATATCTTTTCAATCACCTATAATCACATTATTACAAACACTTCCACTCTCACCTTGGCTTTCTATGGTACCTATGCCTTCTACATATACTTATATATTGTGCACCCAACCTGAAATGTTACCCAAGAATGTGAAACCAAAATCAAAACCTTCATTACCTACACGAAAGGTAGTCATGCCTACACCACCTCCAAAAGCACCTCTCACATGAAAATCACATGCACCTTCATCCAAGCCAACGTTGACTTCACACTGTGATTCATTAGTAGGATCCTATTCTAATATCCTCACTAGGTTGTTAGAAACCTATGCTATCTCATTGCCACCTATTAAGCCTTATGACCTGCTCAAACCCAAACCAGTAGGGTTTGATGACACCAAAATTTGCACATACCATCTCTCACTAAGGCATGAGGCCGAAGGTTATAAGTCCCTTAAAAACATTCTTCTTGAAATCTATACTTTAGATGGTCTCTTTAATGAATATAACATGTTAGAGGAAAATTACATTCCCCCTTTGCTTGCTACCACATGACCTAGCTCTATACCTACTCGAAGCTTTTACCTACATCTCCACAACCCAATTTTCCTCCCAAAATATTTGAAATAAATATGGTCTAAGTAGCCACTCGATCGCAAAAAGATAAAACAGTACCCCATCTAGTGAACCTTCACCACCATTCCACTTGCACCTACCCCCAAGGTAACCATCTATGGGCAAGCTTATCCTATTTCTGACGGAGTCACACATCACTTTATGATTAAACAACTTCATCAATATCCTATGAATATGTCCTTGTGCGACATAATTCAAACCTCTAAGTATCATTGTGAGGCCCTCATTTAGGTCCTACGATCTATCGATGTTCCATTAAATGATCCTACACATGTCATCACCATCTTTACCCCTCATCATGTGGTCGCCCTACCACTTCACCTCAAACCTCTTCCCCATTACCTCTCCTCGGGTTTCGTATTTATTTTTGATGATTCGAGATATTTACCCTCTATAATAAGATGATCCTTATCCCACCCTACTCATCACTACCTACATCAATGATACCCACGTTTGATGGATTATGAATGATGGATTTTCTAGCATTAATATCATATCTTCCATGTATGTGATAAATTGCGCATACCCATCCACATCATGCATAAAAACCCTATATTTTATGTTCTTTCAATGATTCCATGACTTCTACACTTGGAAATGTCATCCTTCACATCTACGTGGGTCCCCGCACTAGTCCCGAACTATTCTATGTGCCCGAGTGGGAATTCTAATATAACATACTTCGTGGTGACCCTAGATTCACGTTATGGGGTGTGTCACTTCAACCCTTCACCATTTCCTAAAGTTTGAATATGAAGGGAACCCCTACACCATTAAGGTGGATCCTTCACCTTTTAAAACATGTAACATGTTGTACCACCCAAATGATGTCCTTATTTGATTCATGAAATCTACCATGTATGTCACTTCATCTTCTTCCACTTCCTCATCTACCAATCCAATGCTTTATTTTATTCCACTACCTCATATACCACTTTTGTCTCTACACCTTCCACAACTAGCCCATCTATCCCCACTACTGCTGCAACTTCCATAACTATCCCATCTACCAACCCACCTACTTCACTAGAAACTGATGCCTCATCTTCTCTTGCTAAAAATATGTCATCCATCCCCACTACTTAAGTACCGACCTCTGACCCCTTTGTAGGTTTTTTTCAAAACCTTTCCCTAAGAGGATACTATCTATACAACATAAACACTTTCCTTACTCCTCAGGAGTATAGAATCCTTCACCAACACCCACGTTACAACCGTCATGTAGGAGAGGTTTTTCCATATGGTCCTCCCCACCTTCATACCAAATTGACATATGGGGGACTAGACAGTTATTCTTATTCTATTAAACCACCTACCCAAACCCAAACTTTATCATATGACTTCTAATACCTCACCAACCATCGCTTTACCCACACTTTTCTTCACTGATGTGTTTGGAAGAGCTTTGGCTTTGGCCTTTATGAGAAAGGTCATCATACAGTCATACCTTACACCACCTTGAAACCCATAGACTATTGTTGACTTGGTTTTCTTCATAGCCTCATCCTAAGAAGGTGCACATTGCCCTCATCGAAGAAGAAAAACCTTCCTCACTATCCTTTCCTATCGCACCACTTTCACCCATGGAGTCCATGCATCTAGAATCCATCCCTTCTAAAAAAACTTTCATAAACACGATTTTTTGGGATCTCGACCTATCATAATAATGGCGAGGTGCCCTCTTCCCTTCATCTCCTTTATATTAACATGCTAGATGAAGAAACACCTTTTATCAATGATAATCAATGTCAGGATGATAATTCTATTCTCACCTATCTAGGTGAAGAATATTCTTACATTCACCAATCATTACCTTCTGAGAAACAAACCATGTTGAATGAATCAACCATAGAGATCAACATTCACACTCAAGATGACCCTCAAATTCTAAATATAGGAAAATATTTAGATTCTACTAAACAAGAATCCTTAACTTCTTTCCTTTGAGATCATAGCAACGCTTTTTCTTGGTCTTATTCTAATATGTCTGGTATTGACCTTAATATCATGGTCCACAATATTGTGACTATTCTTGATGCTAAACCTATGAAACAGAAGCTACGAAAAATGCATCCATGCATTTCCCTTCTTGTGAAAGAAGAACTCCAATGCCTTCTTTATGTTTCCTTCATTCTACCCATTGACTATCCATAATGGATTTCTAACATTGTTCCTATCACCAAAGCCACAACGGGACTCCACATTTGTAATGACTTTCGTGACCTTAACCTTTCCTACCCTAAGGATGACTTTCCTTTGCCTAGCATTAATGAACTCATTGATCTTATAGCCAGCCATGAGATGTTATCTCTTATTGATGGATTTTGGGTGATAATGAAATACTACTCACTCCAGAAGATCAACACAAAACCTCCTTGATCACCCCTTGGGGGAATTTCTGTTATCGCGTCATGCATTTTTCCTTGAAAAATATTGTGCCACCTATCAATGCACTATGAACTATATCTTCCATGATATCATGCATGACATATTAGAAGATTATGTCAATGACATTCTCAAAAGTCCAAAAGTCATGCCGAACACCTCCCGGTTCTTAAATGTCATCTTTGATCATCTCATTCAATCTGTATTCTTCTTCAACCAAAGAAGTGCATATTTTCCATTCTCTCCATAAAACTCCTTGGTTTTATAGTATCTTTCCGGGGCATCGAATTTGATCCCACCAAAATCAAGGCTATTCTTGAGATGCCTTTACCTACTAACCTTTGATAGCTTCGTAGTTTGCAAGGAAAATTTCAATCCATTCGAATCGTTATTTACAAAAATTACAATCGATGTCACCATTTTCATCATCTTCTTAAAAAGGATTTCTCCTTCAATTAGAATGATGAGTGCCAAAAATCATTTGAAGCATTAAATAAATACCTTCTTTAGCCACTGTGCTCATCCCACCTAAAGATGACAAACCTTCTTACTCTACATTTCTATAACTAATCATTCCTTAGGTATCATGCTTGCTCATCATCATGAGAAACACATGGAGTAAGTTCTTTATTACATAAGTCATACTCTTTTATAATATGAGACTAGGTATATTCATGCTGAAAATATTTTCGTAGCCTTCATCTTCATGGCCACCAAAATTTTCCACTACATACTTAGCCACAAAACATTCATTGTCACCTACGTCGAACCTCTACATTACATGTATGATAAACATTATCAATACCAATGCACCATGCATTGGCTCATCATCCTTATAGACCTAGATTTGGAATTCAATTATAATTTTTTGTTCAAGTGATAAACTATTACAGATCAACATGCATATACCCCTCTTCCTGAAATCAATGTTCTTACACTTATTATCTTGACGAATCTATCACCACCCTCTTCCTTGATGACATTATTTTTAAAATGACCTTACTCTTTAAAGGTTACAAATGTTAATGTGGGGGTGGTGTAGGGGTCATCCTCATTCCTCTTGATGGTGATTCTATGCCTCTATCCTTTAAAATTGACTTTGAATGCACCAACAACATCATCAAGTATGAAGCACTTGTGGTAGGCCTTCAGACTTCCATAGCCTTAGATGTTAAATCCATTAATATATTTTGTGAATCTCAATTAGTTGTGAACCAAGTCAATGGTTTATACCAGTGTCGTAATGAGTTCCTTCAAAAGTATAAACATCATCTTGACATATTTTTGACCACATTTAACACCTACCTTGTTCAAACCAATAGGTAATCCACTAACAAATTTGTGGATACCATGGATTTCCTCACCTCACAAATACCCACTTCACCTTCAGACTCTAAAATATTTTCACTCTGGTACAATGGTTTTAGTCACCCTCTTATCTTATCCACAACATTAATTTTGTGGGAAGAATCAAATCTGACCCACACAACATTTGGTATAAGTAGTTCACTCAATATCTCTCCCTTTCAATTATGCCTCCAGGATATCACTCGAAATGGATGAAGATCCCTCCTAAAAAGTGTCTCTCATTTCATAATCATCGGGGATATCCTATACAAATTCAGCTTTGATGGTATCCTCCTATGATGCCTCACAATTTTGAAATTCCATACACCATTAAATAAATCCATGATGGGATTTGTGGTGGACATTTCAATGGCATCGTTATTGCCAAGCATGTCCTTTTCCTCACCTATTATTTTCCAACCCTTAACCAATACTTTTGTGACTACATCAAATGTTGTGTGAAGTTTTAGTAGCATTCTAATCTTCATCATACCCCTAGTCACACCTTACAAGTTACTAGAGAATTTTTATCCTTCTCTCAATGGGGATTGGATCTCGTTGGAGAGATTAACCCTCATTACTCTCAACGTCATCAATGGATTATCAAAATAATTGAATATTACACCAAATGGGTGGAAGCCATCCCTCTCATTTCTACAAAATTCAAAAAAATTCAAGTTCATCAACCAACATCAATTTTCGCTTTGGTGTTCCTCATCCCCTCATAACTTACAATGGAAAATAATTCAAAAACACAACCCTCAAATTGTGTGAAAATTTTGGCATTCAACTCAATTTATCTTCACCCTATTACCCATAGATAAATTGCTAAGCCAAATATTCCAACAAAACCCTGAATAATTTTTTTATGAAAGTCATCGATGCACTTTGGTAAGGATTGGCAAACACACATTCCTTTCACCTAAAGGGCTTATCATACCATCATTCGTACCTCTATCAACACCATAAATTTCTCTTTGCTCTATGGTATAGAGGTTGTCTCGCCTCTCAAAGTCTAAATTACATCTCTTTATATATCACTTAAGGATATTTGTAGTCATTATTTTACCCTCAATACTTCTTTCTAACCCCAAGTGTGTCAGCCTATCACCAAACATACATTGAGTGCTCACCCAAGGAAATCACAGCACCAAGCCCCTCGTTTATGTGAGCCTTACAAGAGAGTTTACCGTTAATGGAGGATTGTTTGCAGAAACAAAAGTACATTCATCTACTTCAAAAGGAAGAAGATATAACTAACAAATCTACACATTAATGTATCACAAAAGGTAAATATCATTGTAAGAGGTACAAGAAATCAGATCTGAGTCATGATACACAAAATAACATAAGGGTTTAGACCTATAAGAAATTTTTATAGAATAGATCCATGTATATTGATTTAACAGAGTTTTGGTAGCCATTTTACATTCAAAAGGGTCATCTCTCGAACATATTCATTAAATGATAGAGAATCAACTCCTCTAAACTATCTCGATCAAAGATCCAAACATATGCTTAATGGAATCCCTTATAACCCTCTAGCACTAAGTAGTCTAAACCCTAGCACTATGAACTCTAAACCCTTAGCATTTCCTAAAATCTCTGCATACCTTGTTACTCTTCTTTTATTTCTCTACATGTGTCTCGTAGTCTATCTACTCTATCTCTCCATGTGTATTCAATTTATCTACTCTCTATCTATTCATGTCCCAAACACCACTTTAAATAAGATCATCGACCACCACCATGACTTATATCCCTGTGCGGATCACGTGCCAAGTGTTGATTTGGTCCTCCATTAGTGAATGCTTATCCCATTTGAAAACCTTCAAATAACTATAATGATGCCTCTGGGAATATTCCCTATGTGGAATATCCTTTTCTTGACCTCTAAGGTTCAAGGCTAACACCTTATCCACTTATCATGCCTAGTTGGGTCCTCACTTTTTCCTCAAGTGACTCCATGATGCCAAATATGGATAAGTCCTTTAAACCCTTGTTCTGTGTCCCACACATGCCATAGTTTCACATAAACCCTTCTTAAACCCCTTTTTAATGTGTGTGTTTCCTTACACACCCTTCTATTTACTAATCGTGAGCGTAAGAATTTTGGTACTTAGCCAATATTCAAATTCTAACAACACCCCACACTACGCATGTTCTCCATCCTTGGGAACATTCTCGCTTCCTCAAAAATAAATAATAGTGGTATGGAAAAAAATAAATATTGGAAGAATGAAAGAATAGAATAATATGCTACTATTGCATGAGGAGTGGGAACTCGTTCTTCATAGATGCCTCAATATTCTCCCAAGTATCTACTTCTCCCTATGCCTACTAAATTAGGTCACCCACTAATGTGCTTACTTCATCAAAACTAAGTTCCTCTCTCTTAGCTTTCAGTGTATCTACAATGCTTTACACCGCTTGATAAGATCACCTAGCGTGTCCATCCTGTGAAAATTTGGGGGTATAGTTTCTTTAGCTTATTCTTAATCAAACCCTGCAAGGTTTCAATTACTTCCAACTTCTTCTCAAATTTAGATAGGATCTTATCATGCTCCACCCTATTGCCTTTGTGCTTTTCCTAAAATTATTTTAGATCCACCTCATGTGTAGTAACCAATATTCTTGTCACCCCGTATTTGTTGATATAATTTTCATACATGGCTTCAAAAATATGTGTGGCGGTATTTACTGTAGCAAGGAGCTTAGAATACCAAGTCACTATCTCCCCAATCTTCCATTTTTCCTCCTTCTGGAATGCCATCACCTCCTTTTCTGACTCTCATGTGAGTGGATGAATTTCTATGGTGAGGATGTAGGTCAAGTCTTCCAAGTAGTGCATGGTTGAATCATATTTTTTCTTAGGTGGGGCCAGTGTCTGGTTCCTCAAGATTATGGAATCTGAAATAGCCTTTATCTTCTTATGGATTTCACACACCTTTGCCTTTTCATCCCTTAGATCATGCCTTAACTATACAGAGATCAATTCCTTCTATTTTATTTCTTTGTCCCACTTAATGATCTCCTCATTCTTTTTCTCAAGTTATTCTTCCAAGACCCTTATTTTTTCATTCTTTCCAAAGAGTCTTGCTTCCACCTCCACTGATACCTTGTTGACTATGTTGAAAAATTTCTCATCATACAACTATTGGGAATTTAGTAGAGGGTTTACTCCTTGGCATCCGGTATCTTCATCAATGCATCTCAATTTACCTCAAACTCGGGTTCATCAATGTGGGACTCAAAAGCCCAAGATAATATCTTCCTTATGTGTGGAGATGCACCTTCTTCATAAAAAGAAGACCAACCAAGGATTTGGTTTATGGGAAAGGTACTTTGGAAGTGTGTGTACAGATACCTTGTTCAAATCATCAATGTAAGTCATCTCTTATTCTTGCATCACTATTATGCCCTTTCCACTTGTGTGTGCTACCTTTGAGAAGATCATTGCTAAGTTGGGGTCTCCACCCATGCTTCCATACTCCTTTCCCATACTCGTGCTTTCCTTAGTTTCCATCAACACTTCTTCAGCACTTCACTCAATTTCATGCTCCACTCAATGTTTGATAATTCTTGCCACTTCCCTCTCTATGGTATTATCCATCTACTACTTAGTCAAGGTCGGGTCTTTTGATCCTTCATGTTTACTTCCTCATTTCCCCCTTTGTCAAGGGTTCCTTCCTCATCGTCATCCTTTTATTTTCTTCCTTCTTACTCTGACTCATGTACATCATACACAGGATGATTCTAAGCCTCATCGCACTCTTCATCATCTTCATCACCCTTTTCGCCTCCATGCTTTTTGTTTCACCTGAGTCTAACCCTTTTGTCACCCTCTACTTCTTCCTTACTAGTGACTCCAATTCAGGGGAATTCTCTTTTTCTTCTTTCTCGGGTGACTCTCCCTTACTAGTGACTCTTCCTTTTGTGGTGAATCTTCCTTCCGTGGAGATTCCTCCTTCTGTGGTGACTCTTTTCTCATGGGAGACTTCTTCTAGCAAATGTAAGTACTTGTGCCCATGCCTAACTCCTATGCCCCTAATGTCTGTACTATCTCATGTGCACTCGACATCTTTTTCTCATGAACCTCTCCTCTGTCTATTTTCATTAACATAGAATTTTTCCATAATGTGGGGTCCTCGAGATTGGAGAAATCATCTTTAACATAAGTTCCCTTTTCATACTTAGGCCTTATGTGCAAATACACCCTCGTTGTTGTCCTCCCTATAACACGGTGTTACTAGTTTTGACATGTGCATGTAATGGGAGGTATACTTCTCCACATAGGCATGCTTCTTTGGGTATATTAGTTTCCTACACAACTCATGGTAGTATTCATATAATACAATTAGATAAAACATGAGTTTCTTCTCCTCTTTGAATCAATTAAACTTGACTGGAAGTACTGCGATGTGGAGGAGAAAGGTAATTTATACCAAGGACTCTTGGTGTTGTCGACATTAAAATTTTCCTTCGTAATTTCTATTTTATTAATGTATGTATTAGGAATAGGATGTTGTTAATTATAATTAGTAGTGGCATCCAATAGAAGATAACGACATCTTTGTCGATGGTGCCACCAATAAAGTAGAGTACGGTATGTGATTAAAAGTACAATAGGAATGTTATAAAAGTAAATATTTGTCATAAGTGGTCCGGTAAATGTTAAAATGTCAAAGTTTGGGTAAGTAGAGAAGTAGGGTCTACATGATTAGGAATTAGAAATATTATATTTGTAATAAGGACAAAGAGTGATGTCATAAATATATTTTGTATTTTATTTGTGTAAAATTCTAAAAAGGTGGAACCCATGTGAGATGATAAGGTTTATCTTATCTTAGAAAATAAGCCTACATGTAAAGGCAAGAGTTTAGGCATGGAATATGATTGGGGAAGATATTTCCTATCCTATCTTAGAGATAGGGTGGATAAGCTTGAATTCCTATAAATAAAGAGGCCACCCCCTTCATTTAGCTTAGAGGGAAGTAGTGAGGATTATTGTATGAGTAAGTGTGTAAAGGAAGCCATCATTTTGAAGGTGTGTTAAAGAATCCATTGTGAGAAGTTTCTCCCACGCTTATTTTTGGAAGGAAAGTGAAGTCAGTAATAATTGAAGTACCTCATGGATGAGATTGTAAAAATTCATGTTGATATTATAATTTACACCTATATTTTCAGATTTTTCATTTTTCCTTCCTATCATAGTCTATGGTATTCTTGTGTTATGTTATTTGTTGTGTTTCTAGATTACATCCACTAAACGAAACGCTATGCATTAGTAAATAATCATAGCACGAGGAGTTCCCGTGAAGAATTATCATAGTGCCAGATTGATGATGACATTTTGGTTCCGCTTTCCGGATCATTCCTCATTGGTGGATTTTCTCGGAGATATTCCCACTTAGTCGTAAATCATTTGGAGAGTAACCTTGTTTTTACTGTGCATAGTAGTAGTTACCATGGTAAAGTCACTTTTCTCGTGAATAGTATTTACCATAGTGACTTAACTTTTTGCTGTGAATAGTATTTACCATAGTAACTTCACTTTTTATTGTGAATAGTATTTACCACAAGAATTTCACTTTTTACTTTGTGAATAGTGTTTACCATAGTAAAGTCAGTTTTTACCACAATAAGTCAAGTTTTACCGTGGTCATTCCTATTTTACCGTAGAAAGGTGTAAAGTCACTTTCTATTGTAGTGAGTCCAATTATTTGTGCACATAAGTCTTACTGATTGTACTTGTGAGTTGGTATTTCACTGTGGTTACATTTAAAAATGGGGAAGATTCCTATTTTTTCAGCCCAATCTAATGAAGATGCTTCCTCTTTCATTCAAGAGTTTAAATGATCTTGCATTTGTAATGGCCTCATAAGAAGGGAACAATGGACTGAATTTTTCCTACCTTTTTGGATGGTTCAACACTTAGGTGGTTTGAAACACTAGGTGATAATGTGAAAAACTCATGGGATTTATTAACTGAAAGTTTTCTTGAAGAATTTGGTGAACAATAGAAATATGCAGATCTCATGATCAAGATCATAAAGATAGCCCAAGGAGAGAAGGAGAAGATAAGAGATTATCATGCTCGTGTTCTAGAGCTAAAGAGGAAGCTCAATGCCCAAATATGGAAGGAATGATTAGCAGATGGGTTGATGAATGGCATGGATAATCTCCTCTATAAGCACTTCATTCTTAGGATGAAGCCAGAGATCAGCTTATCATGCTCGTGTTCTAGAGCTAAAGAGGAAGCTCGATGCCCAAATATGGAAGGAAGGATTAGCATATGGGTTGATGAATGGCATGGATAATCTCCTCTATAAGCACTTCATTCTTAGGATAAGCTTGAATTCCTATAAATAAAGAGGCCACCCCCTTCATTTAGCTTAGAGGGAAGTAGTGAGGATTATTGTATGAGTAAGTGTGTAAAGGAAGCCATCATTTTGAAGGTGTGTTAAAGAATCCATTGTGAAGTTTCTCCCATAGTTATTTTTGGAAGGAAAGTGAAGTCAGTAATAATTGAAGTACCTCATGGGTGAGATTGTAAAAATTCATGTTGATATTATAATTTACAGCTATATTTTCAGATTTTCATTTTTCCTTCCTATCATAGTCTATGGTATTCTTGTGTTATGTTTGTTGTTGTGTTTCCAAATTACATCCACCAAACGAAACGCTATGCATTAGTAAATAATCATAGCACGAAGAGTTCCCGGTGAAGAATTATCATAGTGCCAGATTGGTGATGACATTTTGGTTCCGTTGCTGGGATCATTCCTCATTGGTGGATTTTCTGGAGATATATTTCCACTTAGTCAGAAATCATTTGGAGAGTAACCTTGTTTTTACCGTGCATAGTAGTTACCATGGTAAAGTCACTTTTACTATGAATAGTATTTACCATAGTGACTTAACTTTTTACTGTGAATAGTATTTACCATAGTAACTTCACTTTTTTACTGTGAATAGTATTTACCATAGTAACTTCACTTTTTACTGTGAATAGTGTTTACCATAGTAAAGTCAGTTTTTACCACAGTAAGTCAAGTTTTACCGTGGTCATTCCTATTTTACTGTAGAAAGGTGTAAAGTCACTTTCTATTGTAGTGAGTCCAATTATTTGTGCACATAAGTCTTACTTGATTGTACTTGTGAGTTGGTATTTCACTATGGTTACATTTAAAAATGGGGAAGATTCCTATTTTTCAGCCCAATCTAATGAAGATGCTTCCTCTTTCATTCAAGAGTTTAAATGATCTTGCATTTGTAATGGCCTCATAAGAAGGGAACAATGGACTGAATTTTTTTCCTACCTTTTTGGATGGTTCAACACTTAGGTGGTTTGAAACACTAGGTGATAATGTGAAAAACTCATGGGATTTATTAACTGAAAGTTTTCTTGAAGAATTTGGTGAACAATGTATATATGCGCAGATCTCATGATCAAGATCATAAAGATAGCCCAAGGAGAGAAGGAGAAGATGAGAGATTATCATGCTCGTGTTCTAGAGCTAAGGAGGAAGCTCGATGCCCAAATATGGAAGGAAGGATTAGCAGATGGGTTGATGAATGGCATGGATAATCTCCTCTATAAGCACTTCATTCTTAGGATGAAGCAAGAGATCGATAACAACGAGTGAAGTATGACCACCTAGCTACCATTGAACAAGTAAAGGAGATTGTAAGAAGGTAAGAAGAAAGCATGGAAGAGGAGCCCAAAGAAATTGTTACTAAGGTAGAGCCTACACCAACACCTTTGGTCCAGAATCCACAACCACTCTTGGTGAGCACAAATCTTTCTCCTAGTACATCTACTGAGTATGAAGATCTACTCAGGAAGATGGGCCAGTTAACTATTAATCTTCTTCAAGGAAAATAATTTAGTTCTCAGGGAGGAGATAGAGGTCCAAAAAGAAATATTTCTGAAGTTGTATGTTATGGTTGTTATAAAAAGGGTCATTATAAGTATAATTGTCTAGATAGAGCTTCTACATATGGTACAAGAGATAATGATAAAGGAAAACACCTATGAATTCTTTTGATGTAGTAGATAAGAGCATAAATAATGAAGTAGATGTGTTTGTAACAAAAAGAAAGAAAGAAAAAGATAACCAAGATGGAAATGATCCTAAGAAGATGAAAAGAGAAACTATTAAGAAACATAGGAGAAGAAAGTTGGGTGTGCAGGATTTTCTGATTTCACAGGAAAAGGACCATACTCCATCTTAGAAGATCTATCCAAAAGGCTTGCAAATATTACATATGGTCAACTCTTGGCTATGTCTTCTCGAGAAGAGGCGGGAGCTGCACAAGTGGACTCAATGCTTGACAAAGGAAGGAGGTTGAGGTCCCTGTTTTGGAGGTGAGGCGGATCCTTACGCTCCACAAGCCGAGGTATTATGTAATGGTATTTAAATTCATGATATATTAGTTGATGGAGGTGTTGCATTTAATGTAATGACCGAGTCCGTAATGAATATGTTGGGTTTAAAATTGATCGCCCCTCAACACTTATGTTAAGGTCATTAAATAAGGGAAAACTAAACCAGAAGGTGATGTTTCAAATGTGGCAATATCTCGTTATGGGGTTGTATGTGTGGTAGACTTTTAGGTGATGAAAATGGTACTTGTGTACCCAATGTTGTTGGGAAGGCCATGGCCAAGGAGAGTTCATGCAAGAAACTAATGGAATGAAGGCTTCATGACACTTGGACATGACAAAGAGAGGGTGAAGATAAACGTGATTCCTCGACATCATAAGGAAGAATCTGTGGATTCAAGAGATGAAACTAATGATTTGACCTCCTTTGATTATTCTAGTACCAAGTGAAGTGGACACGAAAGATGAAGAAAGTGAGGTTGATGTTTCATTCATGGATGTTCTTCCAAATGTGACTCATGAACCCATAAAATTATCTGAAGAAGAAATTGATGATCGTCTCCAACAAATAAATATTGGTGATGTTGTGATGGAGAGTGAGAAGGAATCATATCTCCAGCTCTTTCAAAGGTACATACAAATATGCACTTTTGATTACAAGGAACTCCATCAAGTAAGTTGGGTAGAACATTCTATTGAGCTGGTAGATGGTGCTAAGCCCATAAAGAAAATGCCATATAGAATGAATCCTAATTTTTCCAAGACTGTAAAAGAAGAAATAGATAAGTTGCTTGATGTAGGATTCATATTTACTGTGAAGAATTTAGAATGGGTTTCTCCCATTGTGATCTCAATAAAAATAATGGGAAACTACACATTTGTGTTGATTATAGGAAGCTCAACAAGGCAACAAAGAAGGATCATTACCCTCTTCCATTCTCAGATTAGATCTTGGATGAAGTAGCTAGCCAGGAGTGTTATAGTTTTGTTGATGGATATAGCGGATACAACCAAGTTCATATAGTAGAGAAAGATTAGCTTTGAAGACCATGTTCACCACTCCTTGGGGAATGTTTTCTTATAGAGTTATGCCTTTTGGGTTGTGTAATGCTCCGGAAATGTTCCAACGCTTGATGAATAGGGTGTTTGAACCCTACATTGGGAACTTCATCAGAGTATTTCTGGATGATTTTTACATCTATGGGAGAAAGATGGACCACTTGCACTAGATGGAGACAACATTTCAAAGGTTAGATGAAGCACAAGCCTCACTAAACCCTACAAAGTGTGTCTTTGGATGTTCTAAAGGCATTTTGTTAGGGCATGTTGTATCCAAAGATGGTATTGGTACTGATCCTGATAAAGTTTCAAAAATCAAAGAGTTACCATTTCCTATGAATAGAATTAAGTTGAGATCATTTTTAGGCCATGTGGGTTACTATAGAAGGTTCATCAAGAATTTCTCAAAGATTGCACAGCCACTAACCTAGTTCTTGAAGAAGGATGTTACTTATGAACCAGAAATAAGGTGCATGAAGATTTTTAACAATCAAGGAGGCTTTGGTGTCTTCACTGCTTTTAAAGAATCTAGATTGAGCAAGCCATTCATTGTGTATACCGATGCCTCGATACAACACTAGGAAGTACTCGAGACAAAAGGATGAAAATGGGAATGATCATCCAATTTACTTTGGGAGTGATAAATGAGCAAAGTCTTGAGGTAAATTATACCAGTAATCGAAAAGAGGCTCTAGCTATCATTTTTATCAAAGAAGTTTAGGAATTACTTGCTAGGGAAGAAATTTATAGTTGTAATAGACCATCAGCTCTAAAATATCTTGTAAATAATCCTAACCCATCAGGGAGGATAACAAGATGGATAATTTTTCTACAAGAATTTGAATTTGATATTATAGATAGTTTAGGAAAGAAGCATGTCAATGCAGATGCAATCTCTCGAGCCTATGATGGTTTAGGTTCATCTTGTGATGATGATGATTTCCCAGATGCAGCATTGTTATCCCTTGACACAATCCCTAGTGAATACATAGATATTTGGAATTATCTGAATGAATTCAAGTTTCCTAATGGTGCCAATGCAAAGACTAAGAGGAAGATTACTCAAGCTAGTCATCCATATTCTATTCTGCATGGAGTATTATTTCGAATAGGACTTGATGGACAGTACAAGAGAGCAGTTGGATGTGATCAAGGAAAGGAGCTGATAGAAGAATTCCACAATGGTACATGTGCAGGACACTTCTCTTGACAACTTACAACAAGAAGGATCTTTGATGTAGGTTATCATTGCCCACTCTTTTTAGATATTGTTATAAGTATTGTAAGACATGTGATATTTATCAAACACATGGTAACCATAAGACTTCATCAACTCCATTATGCTCTATTCTTCCACTTGGTCCCTTTGAAAAGTGGGGAATAGACATTGTAGGTCCACTTCCAACTACCCCACACAAAAATAAGTATATTGTAGTTGCCACAGATTATTTAACCAAGTGGGTTAAAGCTAGGCCATTAAAAACATCTTCCAGTGGATGAAGTGGCAAGGTTCATATATGAATGCATTGTCACTAGATTTGGTTGCCCATTAGAAATTGAATGATCAAGGAAGCCACTTCATTAATGAGGTGGTAGAAGACCTAGTCAAAAGTTTTCTATTAAGCACGGAAGGCAACAACATACAAGCCAAGCACAAATGGACAGGTGGAACGATTTTTTTTTGTGTTATGTCAAATTCTAGTGAAAGATGTAGCCTTGTAGTTACGTAAGTGGGATAAAAGGATTCATGCAAAGCATTGTGGGAATATAGGGAAACATCAAAGTCGGCAACATGATACTCCCCATTTCAGTTGGCTTATGGGATTGATCCAGTTCTTCCTATTGAGTTTGATATTCCCACTGTGAGAGTTATGAAAAATGAAAGGATGAATGAAAGTGATTCAGTAAAAGATAGGTTGGTGCATCTTCATTTGCTAGAGGAAATGAGGGAAAGAGTGAAGGATACAATATATAAGAAGAAAATGAAGTAGAAGGAATACTTTGATCAAAAGATCCGTTGGTCTCCATTTCATGTGAATGACTTGGTTCTAGTATATGATTCCAGATACAAAAAAAGAAGGCAGAGAAAATTTCTTCCCAAATGGATGGGGCCCTACAAAATAGTAGTTGTGCATGAAAATGGTACATATCGAATGGAGGAATTAGATGGCACCCCCATTACGAAATGGGTCAACCACGACAAGTTAAATATTTTCCAAGCACTAGAATAGTCTACTCCGAGGATGGAGTAGAAGCTAGGAAGGGGGAAAATGTCGACATTAAAATTTTCCTCTATAATTTCTATTTTATTAATGTATGTATTATGAATAGGATGTTGTTAAGTATAATTAGTAGTGGTGTCCAATAGAAGATAATGCACCACAAGACAATGCCTCAAATAAAGTAGAGTATGGTAATAAAATAAAGTACAATAGGAATGTTGTAAAAAGTAAATATTTTTCATAAGTGGTCCGATAATGTTAAAATGTCAAATTTTGGGTAAGTAGAGAAGTAGGGTTTACATGATTAGGAATTAGAAATATTATATTTGTAATAAGGACAAAGAGTGATGTCATAAATATTTTGTGTATTTTATTTGTGAAAATTCTAAAAAAGGTGGAACCCATGTGAGATGATAAGGTTTATCTTATCTTAGAAGATAAGCCTACATGTAAAGGCAAGAGTTTAGGCATGGAATATGATTGGCCATAAGATATTTCCTATCCTATCTTAGAGATAGGGTGGATAAGCCTGAATTCCTATAAATAAAGAGGCCACCCCCCTCATTTAGCATAGAGGGAAGTAGTGAGAAATATTATATGAGTAAGTGTGTAAAGGAAGCCATCATTTTGAAGGTGTGTTAAAGAATCCATTGTGAAGTTTCTCCCATAGTTATTGTTGGAAGGAAAGTGAAGTCAGTAATAGTTGAAGTACCTCATGGGTGAGATTGTAACAATTTCATGTTGATATTATAATTTACACCTATATTTTCAGATTTTTCATCTTTCCTTCGTATCATAGTCTATGGTATTCTTGTGTTATGTTTGTTGTTGTGTTTCCAGATTACATCCACCAAACTAAAGGTTGTGCATTAGTAAATAATCATAGCAAGAGGAGTTGCCGGTGAAGAATTATCATAGTACCGATTGGTGATGATAGTGACGTGTACCAAAGTAAATCTTCTGATATAAAAATGTTGGTACATGGTGAAATCAGCCTCTCCTTGCACTATTGAAGGAAACTATTTTGGTATTCTCTATTTATCCCCAAATACATCATGCATCCGCTTATACCACTTTTCTAGGCACTCCTTATGAGCGGTCATCATGGTGTCACATGTATACTATTTAAACCTCTCGACGGGGAGGGGTTCTCATCTAGGTATTATCAAACAAACTTATCTAACCCATGGGGAACTCCAATCTCAAAAAATAAAATGGTGAGGAGAACATTACCAAACATGATCTTCTCCCCATTGTGCCTAGCATTTATGATCTCCTCTACAATAAAATTTGAGAGGTTTTAGATGGTTCCCTCCAAGATCTTAGGGCACACATTCAACCGGGCCTTGTTGATCTATGTCGATCTCTCTTGCCCATTTAACTTTATAACCAATTGCGTGGCCATCCTCATCATTGGGTTAGTAATTTCTGAAATGTCAAAGTAGCACAAACCCTTCTTGTAGTCATAAGCCTCAACGGTATTTTTAATGGCTTCCTTATCTTCTAGATCCTCGTCTAATGAATCTCCTTCGTAGATAATACCGGTGGTCTTAGAAATTAGCTGGGGGTCATGCATATCCTCGGACATATGAAATAAAAGTGGTATTTGTTAACGCATGACATAAACCATTGGTATAATCACTCAAGATTTCCAAAATAGGGAAACTCGTAGAGTTGTAACAACCGAGCCTTCTTGATTTTTACCTTTACCTTATTCTCATAGATGGGCATTCCATTTGATGTCCTATTCTCTATAGGGAGAACTAGTTCTATTGTCATTTCATCCTCTCATGGTGCTCATTCGATGGTTGTAATCACTCGATGACCATCTTCCTAGTGTGTGACACCCATTATTTATCAAGTAATACGTCGTCTCGAGTACTAAATTTCCGTGTACCATTCTTCATTGAAACTAGTAGAAATGGTTTGTTTTCCTTTCCTTGCCATTATGTGGTGAAACATTTACTACTTTATTTAGTGCCATTTGTTCATCGAGTCCTTAAAAATTCTTCTTCTCTCCTAGTACTAGCTCTTCCCAACTTCAGCGGTTCCACTCTACAAAAATTCCTTCAATCCCCGTGTCCTAGCTATGAAACCCTAAGCTAGAAAATATTTTTTCCACAAGATGGCATAACATCCATGGGATTCTTCCACACAACCTTATTTTCTTACACTCGTGTACTCCTTTCCACTCTGGTTTGCTGATCAAACTAGATATGAACACAAATCTTAACTACTCTTCTCAAACCTTCTTCCCAAGGATGCCCTAGTTCATGAGATCTCTTTGATAACTTAAAATGTAAGGTATAAAATAACACACCCTCAATCTTCTATTTATAACTTTTTATATTCTCTGTAATAAATTTCATGCCACCTAATAACGTACTTTTTCAATAAAGGTGGATTTTTTTCCTAACGCTAAGCTTCAAAGACTTTTCCTTCATACTCAAACCTACGTGAACACTTACAAGAACCTTCTAGCGAAAAAACTACCTTGAACATATAATTCTTCATACTTTATTCTCGTACAAATTCAATTCTTCCTTTATGTCTTAGACAAATTTCTTTCTTCTTCATACCTCATGTTACTCCTATGCTTTTTACCCTTATACATGGTTTCTCAAATCCTTTTGACACCATCCTTCCCTTATGTTCACCTTTTCCATGCGCAATCTTCCAATCCACGTGTTTTTTATTTTTCAACTTGGGCCATCCATAACCATAGCTTCCAGCACTTTTCACATCACTCCACCCCACACAAAAATGGATGCGTGGTCCTCTATGCATAGATTTTTTTGAAAATAATAAGTAGCTACCAGCACACAAACGTGCACAAAACAAATAAACAAGAAAGGGAAACACAAAGAAAGGAAACTACATCAAATAAAAACCTAGGATAATTGGCAATACTACCTTATTTACAAACACAAAGAAGACTTATTTATAGTAGGGATTCAGCCTACTCTAATTGAAATGGCCTGGAAACTATGTTCCATCTAGCTCTTAGAATCGACAAGTGCCTAAATCAATTATATATGAAACAATGTATGGGCCCATCCAATGGAATTTGAATTTCTCATGATGGCACAAAAACTTGGAATCATACAATAGAACCATCTTCCCAACCTCAAATTGATTTTCTTCATGTGTTTATCCTGGCATGTCTTCTACCTAGATTTTTCTATTTTCTAAATCTAGTGAGAAATGTCCCACCTCTCATCTAACTACATCAACTTATCAATCCTCTCTTTAAGAACTTTTTCATCATCTAACCCTCCTACGTGCCCTATATGAAGTGATGGTGATATCAACTCAATAGGTAACATCTTCCATGCAAAAACCAATTGAAAAGGTGTCACCTTGTTCAGTCTCTTATAAGTAGTTCGATATGACCATAACACAATAGAAAATTTGTCATCCCAATGATTTCTTCCTACATCACAAATCTTGGTTAACATGTGATTAGGAATTTTGTTAAATTCCTCAGTATTCCCATTAGCTTGTGGGTAATAAGGGGTAGTCTTTTGATGGGCTACCATGAATTATTCCAATAAGATTCTAACTATATCATTTGAGAAATGAGTACCCCTATCACTTGCTAAGCTCAGCGGGCATCCATATATGTTTATTATATTTTCCCACAAGAACCTATTTTTTGTTTCCGTTGTGAAATCCCTTGTAGGTGCTGATTTTACCAACCTTGTAAGGTAATTTTTGCATGTAATGATATAGCGCAAACCTATCCTTCGTATGCGATTGGAGAAATAGGTCCTACGAATTTAATTATCCATTTATAAAATGGATATGAACTTTCAATTGGTATTAAAGGCATTTCATCCCTTTTCCTTGTTACCATGGCATTGGTAGTTGTCACAGTCCTTGCAATACTTGTTACAATATTTTTTATATTGTTTCCCACCAAAATTCTACTAGAAGGATCTTACACAAGGTTGCATTCGCTAGATAATGTCCTCCCGCATTCCACCAAGGGAATCCTCCATGATTCCAACACACTTATGCTCTAACATGCACCAAACAAAACCTCATCACAACCTAACTTATATAAGTCGCCACCAATTAACATGTAGGGTACAACATGTATGGTTAACCGCTTTTTCTAAAGTCTTCATTGCCTCTGGTGCCACACCCATTTTGAAAAATATAGCAATATCTTCAAAGTCAGAGGGCATGCACGTAATCTAAACAGCTTGTGCATCTTGAATTACATCCTTAATGCTCTGCATGTCCTCTCCTGAGTCAATCCTTAATAAATGGCCAGTCTAAAATTACTCTTACCTGGTTCTATAACTGTAAACTGAAATTATTGAAATAATGGGACCCACATGCATATGTGCCCTTGTCAAATAAGATTTTTACCAAGTACTTCAATGCCATGTTGTCTGTGTAGAATATAAAGGGTGTTGCCAATAGATACTACTTGAATTTGTGCAACACATAGATCATCGATAAATCCTCACATTCATTAGTAATATAGTTTTTTTTTGTTAGGGTTAGCATCCTACTATAAAATCACAAGGGGTGGTAAACAATTACCTCTCTATGTTGTGCTAAGATTTTTCCAATCACCAACCCCGAAGCATCAACATATACATGGAATGGTTTATCTTAAGAGGGTGTTGGTATCCAAATTTGTTCTCCTTTTTCACCGAGCAAGCAGCACCATAGATATGTCATGGAGCTTAAAGATAGATTAGACCATGTTGTATGTCATTGGTAGCCAGGGATATGGTCTAGCTAGCACTCAGGTTTGTGGAGAAATGGATAGCACTCCAATAGGAATTGATCTTGTCCTAGTTGTTTTAGGTTGTGCCTTACAACCAAGGTAAGAGGACCTATTTTTTAACCTTATAATGGTGAAGGAGATGAAGATGTCCTTCTCTTTGCTTGAAATTCTGTGATGGAGGCCTTGATGAAAACATGATCAACACCCCAAATCTGAAATCTCACAAGTTGTCACTTCTCAAAACATGGGTATGTTCTCAAAACAAGGCAAAGGTTACTAGAGACATTGTAATCCTGACATGTTGCGCATACTTTTACAAATACATTTTGATCTTCTATGGGTATACACATGCAAATCAGGGATAGTACATGATAGGATCTTTTTTTTGGATGATTTTTGGTGGGAGATTGATAAGACAAACTGGGATAGATCAAATATTTGACAACTGCATAATACTTGAACAATTATCGATGAAATGCCTAAAAAACAGGATGTTCTTTCAACCAGAAGAGGCACAAATGGAAGCTCAGGTTGCACTTTTCACACAATCTTTGAGAACTCACCACAAAATCTTGAAGTAAAGAACTCAATTAAACACAAAAATCCATGATCAAACCATGCCTAAGGTACCCCCAAAGGCTTACAAGAAATATCTACAATCAAGGAAGGTAAAGTGATTTTAAATTTTTTTATCTCCTTATTAGATGAAGGCCCTTCTGAGTATGAGATTGCAAATTCCACTAAACTATCAACCAAAAATGGAGATCCTATGTGACTTCTAAATATTTTCAATGCAAGATTGCAACAAGAACAATAAAATTTATTTGCAGGCATTTAAAATTGATAATAGACATCATACTGCCCAAAGAAAAACACATGATTTAATTCAAAACTTGTTAGATTCAATAGAAGGGGAGAGTTACATGAACAATATTAGAGCTGTGTGGTGGCTATACACTTGTAACCAACCCACATACATGAATTTTCCAACACATGAGACATTAACTTGGTTCTTTGGCAAATTTTCTCAGAAAATGAGCTTTTTCTCAAAATTTTCTCGTGATTTTCAACTCCCAACCTTTTACAATTTCTCCAAAATGAATTATATACCTCATACCACATTGGATTCTTCCTTCCCAAGCAAAGAATATGCTATGGGATCAAATTTTTACAATAATTCTTCATGATTTAATGAGAGTGACACCAAATGGAAAAACAACTTACAGGTTGCCAAGTATGCACAAAAATTTAAATCATTACACAAATTCAGATCATTATGCACCCTGGGGTACATTTTTATCATTCAAGAATGCACACATCTTTCATTCATAATTTTTTACCTTTTCCCCTTTTCAATTTTACCTCTATAACTTTTGATGTTGACATTTCACGTTTTTCTCGGGCCTGAGCCAAAATTACATCAAAACACCATAGATCAAAGAATTAGGTCATGAAAATGATGCCAATGTTCTCAGAAGGCCAAGATGACACAAAATCATATAAGATTTGATGAAATTTGATGCAAAAACATGATTTCCAAGCTTCTTGAGCTCCCATGGTGGCCCAAACAAACGAATGCATAGTAACTATCAATCTCATCCACCTTTTAATATCATCCCTCCACGTGGAAAATGCCATTTAAAAATAAGCTCAATATTACCCTTTTAAAATTTGGATAAGGTGGGACACGTGTCAAAAAATGATTAGATTGGGCCCATGCCTTTAAAAATGCATTTGCAACCTTTTTAAAGTTTTGGAAAATTTTGCAAAATTTCCCACTTCTCCCCTAGACCCGCCACGTGTTCATTGTAGACACTAAAATTATGTCGCACCCCACCTTCGTCCCTCAACATATAATCCCCTTTTATTACATTTACCTAGCCATGACCCCCTTCACCCCACTAATATTAATTTAATTAATTCTTTATCCTCACTGTGTTTATTATTTAAATAATATCTATGCACACAATTCACTTAGACACCTCACCAAGTTAACTCATCTTAAGACCTATTTTTAGCAAGTTACCATAACTAACTAAGACCTACCGAAACCTTAAAAATCAATGCCTACATTCCTCTAACCATATTCCCACATGCTCACAAGAAGTTTTGGCTCTAATCTATGGGATAATGACATGAGATCCAAGAAAATTAGGAGGATCTCTCTAAGTTTAGTAAACCTAGGAAATCCCACCTTGACCGATGTCGGTTACCCCTAACCATCACTAGTTAAGCCAGACCGCCATCGGTTACCCCTTTTAACCCAAAACAACCTTATTCTCAAGGTTGGAAGTTGGAAGTTGGAAGTTGGAAGTAAGAAATTTGATGAGTAAAGAAAAAATCTCAAATAGATAACACATATTTAGAGAGACAATTTCAACAAGAACTCACATCCAAGGAAGGAGATTGAGCATCTTCTCCCCGCATGTACCAATCCACCACATTCGATCTATCCAAGCAAAGAGGAGTGTGCATGCAGCCCATGTAGAATATTTTCTTCAGTTGGTGATCACTTGTAGCCTTCAAACCCATCATCAACACCTCTATTCTTCACACATACGTAACACCAGAATGAAATCTAAGTATAACATTATACTTCATCGGCTTGTTTCATTTCATCATTATTTTATCATCCATTGTTTATCTTGCTCTCTAGTGACCTTCTCCAACATTTTCACCTCTCAGACTCATTAAAACCTTGTAAAAGCATATTCCAGTCACCCAATACCTCTTCCCAACCAACCAAATCCTTTGTACAATCACAAAGGAAACCAAAACCCCGTTCTGTGACATTTCCAGATCTCACAAGAATCGATGCCGGTTATACTAACTGCTTGTCGGTCACCCCCGACCGACATTGGTCTCTGTTTTTTCCTACATAGTATTAAATAGAGACCTAACCACCTCGCCTTACCTCACCCTCACTCACCCGTGACCTACCCGAGACCTTTATTAGACTGCAGAGACCCAAAACCTATCCCCGATCTTGGATTCTATTCTAGCTTAGCCTGTTAGATTAGATCTATTTCTTATTGTGTTTTTAAGTGAGATACCTAAATCATTTCAAAATAACAATAGGATTTACTTTGTTTACAACATTAATTTGTTTAAAATAGTGGACTAATAGCCATCTAGGAAGTACCATATTTCCTGGATCTAGCTCACATTAGGCAGTTCACTGCCCATATTTTTTAATTCTTTCTTGTGGTCTTGCTTTCATTACAGGTAGTTCCTCCTATCCAAAAGGAATCTCTCATAGTCAGTTATGGATTTGGAAGTCATACGTGCACAACAACCCATCAACCGACATTTGAATAGGTATTCCTCCTACACCCGTTACCCTATCTATTTTGTCAACGATTCGAGGAAACAATCTAAGAAAAAGGTGAAACATTTTGGCACACCTGGTGGGACCCATCCGAGGTTTCTTGCATTTCATTCATTCCTATGAAAAAATTGTGTGTTTGTTTCCCTTCTAAGAGACTACATACTAATTTTCTTCCCTGGTAATCCACTCCTTCTTTCTAATTTCTCTAAAGGAAACTTTTCTTTTGGTGTATTTAAAAGGAATAGTTCCTTCATGTTTTTTTGCATTATAGTGAAAGAGAATCCCTCTTCCTCTTCATCTTATTATGTCATCCAATTTCACATTTTTGATTTGGGTTTTAAAATCATTACATTTCATTCTTATTTTCTGCATTAGCTCACATTAAATGAGAGTAACCTATATGTTGGAGGTCATGACCAGCTTATGGTTGATAAACAAATTTTATAAAAGCACTTCTATCCTTTTCTCTTTCTCTAAGTCTTACCAAACCACACAAAAATTCAAATACATACATTCTTAAACAACATCTTACCTAGAAGAAGTTGTAGGTGATCACACAATCACAAAGACAAAGGGCACCCAGCTCACTACTCTATTTATTCATACTTCAGAGTGAAGCCCGCCCCCACAATAACATACTTGAAACCTCACCTGTAGATCTCCTTCTTTGTAAGAAGCCATCCTCACCAAAAACTCTATTTCAAAATTCATGTGTCAGTCCCTAAATAGCATAAGCTAAACAAACATAATAGAAAAGGGAACTCTTAGGATCACATTTTCTTAGTGTTTCTACTTGGCTTGCATTTTGAGGTGAAAGATCATGTTCATCACTTTTTTGTTCATCCTTGCACACTCCTCATCATAGCTGGTGTATTCCGGCTTCACCTGAGTGTTCCTAGACCATATCACCATCATTCCCAAAATTCCGGGTCCGATTCCTCATCAAATTCTAATTCACAACCACTTTTTCTCATCAACTGCTTTCAATTTCATAAGAATCATCATCGGTTACCTTTGACCACCATCGGTTAAACCCAACCGACATTGGTTCCAAGTCCTTTTCCTAACTTACTCAAAAGGAAATTCTCATTTCACTTTTTTCCACTTTCCACAGCTCTATCACTGCATTCTTTCCCATTGATGTTTTACACATCCCAGTTTGGCATTCTTGTCGATCTTGGCCTCTGCCTTGTTGTTTACTCACTATCTATTTTATACAAAGTGACCGGCAAAGTGGTTATCCCCGATCGACATCATTTTTTTCCTAACTCGGCATCGCTTAGCCTATTTCACATTCCACCCACCATTTGTTACTTCATCCATTTTTATTTATCACTGATTCACTTGTTCTTGTTGTTCTCAGATCATTTACAGGGAGGCAACCCTACATGATCAATACTTGGTTCACATGGTACTAACCTACGATAAGAAAACGCCCCGTGTTCCATGTCGGCCACAACAATCGCTCCCCACATAGTCCTTCACTACCTTGTATTTTATCACCAGCCATGGATCCTATCTAGCTTACTAGTATCACTATCAAGATGAGGAGTTTGCACGAATCCTTCAGCAGAACCCTGTTGCCTTGTAGTTTTACCTCTCCCACTTGTCCACTCGAGATGCCTCGGGTCAGTTGATATACAGTATGCCCATATCTATCCCCTTGACTCTTGCACCCACTTCCGCATCAGCCCCATCTAGCTCCTTGCTACCCACATCCACCTTACCCCCAATCGTTTCACAATTAGGTTCTATACTGCTATATGATCATATGTCTCATATCTCTATGGCACCCATTACATCCACCATACCCTCAAATATCACCCCAAACAAAACCTCATCCACCCCTCGTGTCTCACACATACCTATAGCTACATTCCCACCTCTAGTTTTGGTGAGCTCCTACCCCATTTCAGAATGTAGTTCTTTCCATTCCACAATAATTAGCCCCTATTGCCACTAGGGTTACCATGACCCTTCCACCCCCATATACATACTACCAACAACCACCTATTTCATCTATTATCCATTCTGGGTATGTACCCCCTATTTCATTACCTTCTTCTCCACCACCTTATATGGCAGCCCCATACACTAGAATGCCACCCCCATTATATACCCAAAACCAACCTCCTCATGCTATAGGAGGCATCCAATCATCACAACCCACTAATGACCTAATTAAATTGATGATGAATAAGATGTAGACATTAGAGGCATCGGTTTCGCTCCCGCAACACTCTCATCTATGATGAGATTTGCAATGAGCCTATTCACCCATCCATTCCTATCCATTCATACCTCATGCATTAGGACATTCCAAAATTCAACCGCTTCAATAGTAAGGAAGATCCACAACAACATTTGTGCTCATTCAAACACGGGTGTTATCTCGAGTACTCATGATGATGCCTTACTTTTGAAAACTTTTCCTATGTCCTCACTAGACCAACATTAGACTGGTATAGTGGGTTACCCAAACACTCTATATTTTCATTCAATTAGGTAGCCCAACCTTTTTTGGATCATTTCTCTATCAATATCACCAAGAAAGTTACCATGACCGATCTATATTCCACACATCAGTACGAGGATGAATCTATCATAGATTTTGTCACTCGCTGGCGTAGCTTGATTAATCAACTTACCTTTCAACTACCACAAACTGAACTCATTGAGATCTTCACTTGAGCTTGCGCTAGACATATCTCCCCAACCTTGCAGGTCCAAACTTTCCAAACATTCAATGAGGCATTCACTATGGCATGAAAGTTAGAGATTCGGGCCATCGAAGAGAAGAAAATCTAATTACGAAATAAGAATTTGGCATTCAAGTTGAATGAAACATCTTCTTCTTCCAAACCACCAACCAATTATTCAAAGTCTAAAGGTACTCAAGGCCAGCCTAGCTCATCCATCCAATCAAGCTACACCCTCATCTAATCTATCACCTATCTAGGATTTTCGATTCAGACAAGAGCAGCGAAAATATACCCCAATTGGGGAACCTTACTCTTCTATCTTAGAAAATCTTATCAAAGCTGGTGCCATCACCCTTCCACCCATAAAACCACACACTAGTTTTGACCTTGCTCGCTCCATGCCCGCGTGGTATAAGGAACAAGATTTCTGTAACTATCACCGAGTGAAGGGTCATAGTGATGGAAACTGCATCACTTTTAAGAATATTATCCAAGAAATTCTTGAGAAAGGTGAGTTGACTATGGATAATCCCAACGCCACCCCCAACCAAAATCTACAAATCTTCAAAAACCATTTCCCAATCATGCCCCTTCATCCAATCAAATTGGTGAGACATCCACTCATGATACCCATACCCGTGAAGTTCATGCAATCTTTAACGAGGTACCTGTGACTTCTTAATTACCTCACATCCCTTCCATAGAGGAAATCCTAGCCTAAAATCCTCCTTCCACATCGAACCAACCATCACTATTCCTTCACCAATATATGAACACCTTTCATCTCCTACATCACCTACAAAGGAGTCTTTTGCTAATATTGAGACCATCTCACCCCTAGCTTCTCCACTTAGAGAACCTTTACCTACCATACCTCCTCAACCCATAGAGGAGCTCCCATTACCTCCTCCATCAATAGAAGAGCTCCCATTACCTTCTCTATCCATAGAGGAGCACTATCCATTCCTCCACTCATAGAGGAACTCCCATCATCTCTTCCACCCATCATAGACCTGGTGGAGATACCTTTGCCTCTTGGCGAGCATTCTCCATTAGCTACCCAACATCCAACAAACCTACTTTCAGCTTTCTTACCCACGGAAGCTAAATCTAGCCAATTCCCCATCTCTAAGATTAATTTTACGAGAATTCCGATTACATCCTCACCAACTCCACCCAAAAACATGCCATTCTCACATTTGGCCGATCACTTAGATTATGTTGATAGGGCTTTATTATGGGGGCACCTCTTACTCCGTGTCTCAACACAGATGTAGAGATCCCTCGATGACACCTCCATTATCTACCCAAACACATTTCCACCCATCAAACCACATACAACCACTGTTGTCACAACCCCTTCCATGATACCAGTTAGCGCTCACACCACACCCTTACCCATAACTCTCGACCTATGCCAAAACCCAAACCCATACCCCTACGACATTTACCTCCACTAAACCTATTACCACTTTAGGGGTCACCCCGACCACTAACCTTACTCATCCACCTATTAAATTGGATTTATATACATCCTCCAACGTCAATACTACACCTACCCCAACACTTAAACTAAAGAAACAAACTCATCGGCATCATACCCCAACCACACCAATCACACCCGCACTTGTCCCATCCACATTCGACCTCAACTTCCCAACATGGTCAAGCACCCTTCACTCATCCATAAACCAATAACACCACAACCCATTCCTTCCTCACAAATATCTACACCACCTGGCACACAACATGACTCATACCCAGTGCACTGTAGTCTCTTTACAACCAATACCTCTGATACCTTCAGCCATTGTTTCACTATCCACTACACTTTAGTCGTTGTCCCTCACACCCCAAGCATGACCCATGTCATCTACCTACATAGCACCCATGTTATCCCCATGGCCAACTCACCCTCTTCCTTCATATACTTTTCTTATAGACCTCGTACACCCACATCACCTTTACCCAAAAAGATGCAACCCAAAAAAAAACCCCACTACCCCACAATAAGGTAGTTAAAACAACCCCACACCCTCCCACCCATCCATCTACTGTACCCCTACCCAAACGAACCCGAGCGATACCTCAAACCACACCGACACCTAAACCCATAGCTCAACTTGTTCCTACACTTCCAAAAACAATTCCCCGAAAACCAACCACACCTACACCCAAACCCACATTCACTTCCCATTGTGATCCACTCATAGGGTCCTATGCCATAAATTTAATCAACCTCCTTGAAACTTCATTATCACATTACCACCACTCGACCATATGACCCCCTCAAACCCAAGCCAAAGGGGTTTTATGATACCAAACTTTGTGCATACCATTGTGTGCCAGGGCATGATGTGGAGAACTGCAAGGCCTTAAAAATTTCCTTATCCAATTGTGTCCACCCAAAACCAACTTTGATGATGATGACCTTCTTGAGGATCTTTGCTTCACCAACACCCATTCCCACACTTCCCACTCAACAACCACAACCTCCACCCTCACATCTCTCGGAACCACACACAAAATTTGAAATTAACATGGTTCACATCATATAACTTGCCACACCACAACCCAAATTTCGTTGTTCCAAACTGACCTCACAGGATTTTCTCCTCCAAAGAGGTTTTTGCCCTTCATGTTGTTATACCACTTACCCTACACCTTCTCCATTTGACACTTCCCTCAAATCAACATGGTACATGTCACTACATGTGCACTGAGTATGGGTAAAGAAAAGGAAGCTGAGCCACCAATCAATCCTATACCCCACATACCATCTGCATCCATACCTAGGATAACTATCTCGCAGCCCCACATACCCCATTTCTAATGGTATCACACATCACACTATATTAAAACAACTACACCAATCTCCCCTCAAAATGTTCTTATACGACCTCATCTAAACCTCAGAATCCCATCATCAAGCCCTCGTGGAGGTTCTTCAATCTATCAAGGTTTTAGCTAATGACCCTACACCCATAGCCTACATTATCACACCCCATCATGTAGCCTCTCTCACCAAATTACCACCTTAATCCTCACCTCACCTTGTTCACCAAGTGGCCTCCTTAGCTTCTCGGAGGGCGAGATCATGCCATACCAAAATGATGAGCTAGACCTAGCCCTCTTTATCTCTATGTCCACATTGATGACATACGGGTACACCGTGTGATGATTGATGGAGGTGCTAGCATTAACATAATTTCATCCCATGTATTTTCTCAAATGCGCATACCTAATAATTACATGCATACACATCCTCGTCATGTTGTGTTCATTCAATGACGCTATTACCTCCACACTAAGAACTGTCATCCTTCACATTCGTGTGGGCCCCGCACTTTTCCATAATTGTTTTATGTTTTAGAGGGGGAATTCCATTATAACTTGTTGCTTGGTAGACCCTGGATCCATGTCATGGGTTGTTTTCCCTCCATTTTGCATCGTTGTGTAAAGTTTGAACACGAACGACACACTTATACCATTCCAGTGACCCATCACCTTTCAAAACATGCAAAATGCTTTACCAACCCAATGATGTGCCCATACCTATCAAGCCATCTACTTCCACAACCAATACCGCTTCACCTACACCCCCACCTACTAGTATAGCTGCTGCTTTCACCACACATACCTCCTCTATTCCTACCGCTACTATAACCTCCACGATGACCCATTATTTTCCCAATCCATTAACTCCACCTCGGCATTGACCTCCGACACATCATCCATACCAACTACCCACATACTAACCATTGATCCCTTAGAAGGTTTTTTTAGTGCCTCACTCTGGGAGTACTACCTATATAGTATCAACACATTCCTTACTCCACACAAGTATGGAAGTCTTCACCAACACCCTCACTATGATCACCATATAAGAGAACACCTCCTTTATGGTCCTCCTCATCTTTGTACTAGTCTCACCTATGGGGGACTTGATACTACCACCTACACACCCGAACCACCATCACAACCCCGCCATTTTTTGTTGATTTCTAATCACTTACCAGTCCGCCATTTTTCCCACACCTTCCTACACCACCGCGTATGGAAGGGTTTTGGTTTTGGACTTTATGAGTAAGGTTGCCATACCATTATTCCATGTACCACCTACAAACATAATGACTAGAGTGGTATCGGCTTCCCGGAACCTCCTACCAAACAGGCCCGCCTTGAACTCATTGAGGACCCTAGCCCTTCTCCACCTTCATCACCACCCTCACCAACATAGTCAATGGATCTTGAATCTATCCCTCCTAACTTTTTTTTTTCATAAACACCATTTTCTTGGGGCCTTTGACTTATCAACGTGAAGGCGAGGCCCCTTCCACTCTCCCATTCATGTATCCTGAGATGATCGACAACGACACACCTACCATTAACGTCATTCAATGTCAGGATGATTAATCCCTACTTACCTACCTTGGTGTAGAAGACTCATATATTCATCGGTCGTTACCCTCTAAGACACAAACCATGTTGAACGAATTGACTATCGAGATCAACATTCATACTCAGGACGACCCACAAATCCTAAAGATCGGATACTCTTTAGATGCTCTGAACAGGAAGCCATCACTTTTTTTCTCTGAGATCATAACCATGCTTTCACTTGGTCTTACGTAGACATGCCCGTTATTGACCCCACCATAGTGGTCCACAATATCGTAACCTTTCCCGATGCCAAACCTATCAAAAAAAGTTGAGGAAAATGCACCCTCACATTACTCTTCTCATCAAAGAATAACTTCAATGCCTTCTTTCTATTTCCTTCATCCTACCCATTGATTATCCTCATTGAATTCTAACATTGTCCCTATTACTAAAGAAATAGGGGGACTCCGCATTTTCACGGACTTCCGAGACCTCAACCTCGCCTGCCCGAAAGATGACTTTCCCTTTCCTAGTATTGATCAACTGGTTGACCTTACCGCTGGTCACGAGATGCTCTCACTCATGGATGGTTTCTTGGGTTATAACCAAATTTTTATTTCCCAAAAGATCAACAAGATCGCATTCATTACCCCTTGGGAACCTTTTGTTATCGAGTCATGCCTTTGGCCTTAAAAACACTGGTGCTACATATCAACATGCTATGACTTACAACTTCCATAATATCATGCATCACATATTGGAAGATTACATGGATGATATCTTGGCCAAATCTAAACATTGTTTCAAGCACCTCGTTGTCCTCAAAACCATATTTGACCGCCTCATTAAATATTACATCCACCGTCAACCTAAAAATTGTGTCTTCACGGTTCTCTTAGGAAAACTCGTGGGATTTATTGTTTCCCTTCATGGCATAGAAGTTGACCCTGCTAAATTCAAGGCCATTCTATAAATTCCTCTGCCCACTAACCTTAAGCAACTCCATAGCCTGTAAGGTAAATTGCAGTCCATTCACTGTTTCATTTCACAACTATCTGATCGGTGTCAACCATTTCATCATTTGCTTAGGAAAGATGTCTCCTTTAAATGGGATGATGACTGTCACAAAGATTTTGAGGCCCTATAATAATAACTTCTATAACCACCCGTACTCATTCCACCGAAAGAAGACCAACCTTTTTACCTATACATATTAACTACGAGATCATTCCTTGGGAGCCATGCTCACTCATCGCGATGAACAACATAGGGAGCAAGCGGTTTATTACATAAGCCATAATATTTTGGAATATGAAACCCAATACAACCATCTAGAAAATATTTTCTTATCCTTAGTTTTCATCACCACCAAACTCCACCATTACCTACTTAACCACAAAACCTATGTTGTGACACACACCGACCCTTTACACTTCATGTATGCCAAACCTTATCAAAATCAGCATGCCACATGATGGCTTATGATTTTAGATGATCTTGACCTCGAATTCATTCACAAAAAGTCCATTAAGGGCAAGGCTATCACTGACCAATCCGGCTAACACACCTATTTCTCGGGGACCAACCCTCTAATTATGAATTTCCCGATGAGTCAATTGCTACACTTTTCCTAGAGAACGAACCCTCTTACCAAATGACATTATTCTTCGATGGTTCCAAGTGTCGCATGAGGGTTGGTCTGGTGTTATCCTCATTCCTCTAGATGGAGAACCCATTCCTTTGTCTTTCAAACTAGACTTTAAATGCACCAACAATATTGCAAAGTACGAAGCACTCGTACTTCAGGTCTCCAAACCATCTATTCCTTAGAATTCAAATCAATCCACATCTTTGGTGATTCATAATTGGTCATAAACCAAGTCAATGGTATGTACCAATGTCATAACAAGATACTTCAAAGTATAAGCATCATGTAGACATACTTTGACCACCTTTGATCGTTACACCCTTCAAACCATCCCATGGTCAACCAACAAATTTGTAGATACCATGGCCTCGCTTGGCTTCCCAAATACCTCGCTTCCCCTGCCGATTCCAAAATATTTGTCACCATGCAACACCTCCATTCACCTTCTTATTTGCCTCATGATGTTTACTCAATCAAAATGACACCCCTAACACGAGTGACCTTTCTATAAACAATACTCCGACTACCTTTCCTCTCCATCTTACCTCCTAATCTCACCCGTAACGAACAATGTGCCTTCCTTAAAAAGGTCTCCCATTTCATTATCCTGGGGGGACTCCTCTATAAGAACGGCTTTGATGGTATTCTCTTATAATGCCTCACCGCTTTGAAATTCCTTATACCATTAAGGAGGTTCATGATGGCATATGTGGAGGTCACTTTAGTGGCCTTGATGTTGCTAAGCATATTCTTCACCTAGGCTATTACTGGCTAACCCTTAACCATGATTGTTGTGACTATGTCAAACATTGTGTGAAATTCCAACAACATTCCTACCTTCATCATACACCCAAATCATGCCTTACAGTCGCTCGTGACCTTTGGCCCTTCTCTCATTGGGGTTTGGATCTTATTAGAGAAATCAATCCTCATTCTTCCCAACATCATCAATGGATCCTAACCGCTACTGAATACTACACCAAATGGGTGGAAGCCATACCAATCATCTCCACAAAATCTGAGAAAATATGTGAGTTCATTAACCATCACATAAATTGTCACTTTGGTGTCCCTCATCACCTCATCATTGACAATGGAAAACAATTCAAAAATAAAACACCGCAAAAACTTTGTGACGCCTTCGGCATTCAAATTAGTTTTTCATCACCTTATTACCCAAAACCAATAGCCAAGTTGAATCCACTAACAACACCCTTAAAAAAATCTCATGAAAGTGGTTGATGATATCTTGGGAAGGATTGGCATACGCGCATTCCTTTTGCCCAATGGGCATACTTGCACTAGTATTCATACTTCCATTGTGGCCAAACCCTTTTTGCTAGTCTACAATACGGAGGCGTTCTACCTCTATAAGTCCATATCCCTCACTCTGCATTTCTCTCCATGACATACTTACGATGATGAATTTTGTCAAGATCACTTAGCACAACTAGATTTATTAGATGAATTTCATCTTAATGCTCTCGATCACCTTCAAGTTTACCAACAACGTATCAAATGTGCTTATGAAAAATGTGTTCATGAACGAACCTTCCAAGTTGATGACCTTGTCTTGAAAGAAAATCAACATGAAACCAAAGTAGAAATAAGTAAATGGGGAAAATTCACTCCTAATTGGCTTGGACCATACATCATAACTCATACCTATGGATCGGGTGCCTAACATTTTTCCTCACTTGAGGGTAAACCCAAACTTGAGCCCCTTAACGCATTACATCTTTGAAAATTCTATTGTTGACTTATTGTCCTACCTCACCCTTTATTTGTCTCCAAACTCATCCCTTGAGCACTATCCACTCCATCCATCTCCCTAATGATTAAACAAGAATCATGTGAGTACCTATCACTTGTTATCTTCTCTTGAATATGTGTACCATGGCACTACACATAGCATGATTCTCATGGATACTTTTCATCTACCTTTAAATGAGATCCCATCATCATTCCACCTCACCTTTTGAACAAGAGTCCTATCCTTCACCTTGGTCTTGTCCATGATTTTAAAGACCTCTAATGGGACCATACTCCTTAGTCAAACTTCTAATAAAAATATGAATCCCTCAAAAGGAAATCTTCTTCTTAAATAGATTAATAGACTACTCCTTGAAGGATAGCTATGTGAAGCTTTAAAAAAAAAAAAACTGAGAGAAAACGAAGCTTCTTGCATCGATCAAATTCATGAATGCCTCAAGGAGTACCATGTTATCTATCCCATATAGACTTCCCGCATCGATCAGTCTATCAAAACAAAAACACTTTTTTTTAGTCATGGACTTGCCCATTGTGACCTCGGACCTCTTTCCCAAAATACCTGTCCACTCAAAATATATACCATTAACTACCTTTCACCCACCTTACCATTTCCACTCTCCTTTCCTAAATTTCCTTAAGGGACATCTTGGACTTTCAACATTTGGTGATCCTGTGAAAAATTTCACTATAGAACAGCTTAATCGTGCAATGCCTTTCGATCTTGTGTTCATCACCCTTTTTTAAGGTATGATCTACTCGGTATGATTATACCCAATCAAGTGGATTTATTACCCCCTCTTATCTTTTAACCATCTTTGTTTACATTTTGATTACCTTATATAGGAATTTCTCCTCGCCGCTTACCTTTGGGTTCATCCTCCCCTTTCGCCATAATCACCTTCACCTACATCATTTTACCTATAATATACCCCCACCTATTAAACTTAAACCCACTACATGCCCACAAACCTACCAACTCATTTTCATCTTCTTCCCTAGCTCATGGGAGAACTACATCAACCTGAGGTCCCTTTTCACCGGGACTATGTAGGTAGCACTCCAAGGGCATGGGGCCCTTGGAGGTTAGCTCAGCCACTCTATACCCTAAACAATTCATTAACCATGCCTAACCCACCATTTACCCCATATTTCACTTAGTTCCCCTTTTGTAAAAAAATTGGAAATCAAGCCACATACATAACAAGTTGTTTACCATAGCATACATTTATTACACCTACCATAACTCTATCATCACTATGCATAGATTATACAACATTTCACATATGACTCATAGTATCATTCATTTCAAACACTCGATCCATGCCTAAACCAACTCGACTCGATCCACTACCTATAACTCCGAATTGATCCATGCTTAAATTGACTTGACTTGATCCATGCCTAAAATGACCTGACCCTATCATACCTAACTCACCTAATCCATTCATATCATAACGAAAGTAAAATAAAATACACATCACAATACATAATCATCTCGAACCTCATACATCTCATCATATAAATACCAGTGTTGTAGACACCAAATTTGTGTCTTACGACCCCTTGTGACCCGCATCTCATCTCGCAATCTAACCTAATCACCTAAACCTTACACAATTAGTTATTAATTACCTTATAATTGATAAATACACATCACCTTACCTCGCCACCTCACTTCGCCACCTCATCATGACCTAGCCCTAACCCTAAACTAACCTAATTAAGACCCATGACTTGGTCTGCAGACTCGGATCCATAACTAATGCCTCCTTACTCGCACCCAAAGCCGACCTTCTAGCCACTTGACCAAGCCCGCAACTGATCTCTCGGGAGAAAAGCAGGGAAGGTGGGCTATTTTACTAAAAATAGCCTACTTTTTCCTTACCGATGCCGGTTCCTACTCGACCGCCGTCGGTTACGCAACCACCATCGGTTCCTCAAATGGGCTCCCCAAACCAAAAAAACGGATCGAAATTTCATTTGAGAGATCAGTCAAAGGATTTCTGGAAAAACAGAGATTATTGGGAGCGAGGAACAGAGTCCAGATCTTCACTTGACCAAGCAGAGACGAGTGGAAATACTAGAAGTGTTTACAGCAAAGGAGATCAGCTTGCATCTTGGTCAAAACCAGTAAGTCACATCTTGCATGTCCTCTGTTATAACATTTCTTATGTTTCTTGAATCTCAGTCCTCCTAAATCCGTTTCTGAGTCCACTACCCAACGTGCCATTGCATCTAACTGTTATTCTTTTACCCCTCATCATCTCATTTCCTAATATCATCCATAAACCAGCCTTACAAACACCATAGCTACCAAGAAGATCCTATAACCCACCGGTATCGGTTATCGAATTAACCGCATCGGTTATCGATAACGCCATTGGTTCCTCCGATCCAAACCGAGAAAAAGCAGCTTTTCCTACCCGGTTCAACGAAAAAACTTAATTGATATTTTACAGTCTTTTGTGTTAATTCATATTAGTAGAAACTGACCACCTTCGAAAGGAAGTTTTATATTTCCTGGGCCTAAGGAAGTTTCCTCATTTATTGTTTAATCAAAATCTTGTGGTCTTATGTTCTTATTTGCAGGTAGTCCTTCCAAGACAAAAAGGAGTTCTTCGCAGTCAGTTTGATCTTTCTCTACAGTACGCGCACACCATCTCGACATTCTACAGGTATTCCTCCTAACCCTAAGCTTATCTGTTTCTAAAAGGAACGAAACATTTTCCTAGTGAAACATTTTGCACACGCTTAGGTGGGAGCCAATTTGGGTTTTTCTTTTATTTCTCGCTTGCTTTCATATAGGGAGCATACTTGCTGTTTTCTTCTTCTAAAGATATTCACGAGGTATTCTATTATTCTGGTAAAAGAACTTGCTTTGTTTTTGCATCTTGCATTAGTGAAAGTCATCTCTTTTGCTTCATCGAATATCACTTTCGATTTGGGTTTAAAACACATGCATTGCATCCCTGCCTGTTGTTTTTCAATTCTAGTGAACATAGATTAAGTAACAGGTCGTACACGTGGGGGTGATATCCACGGTATTGACAAGAAATTAATCTTACATTCACTGCACAACACATACCGAATCACTTCACAATTAACACAATGACTCAAACATCCCCCTTTTTTCCACGCGGTATTCCTCCGCCCGATTGAGGTAACCTTATAAGCCAAAACAACTTGACATTTCCCCTAAGTCTCTTGTTTAGGATTCCGACATCCTTCTACGTCTAAAGGCATAAGCCCACGATAATTAAAATTAACCCTAGGGTTAATCTCTGGATTTGCGTGTGCATCTTGTTTGTTTATAGTTCTGTTTTCTTTCTCATACCCTGTCTTCTGTGATCAATAATTGGACAAGTATACTAAACGTTGTTAAAAATCAAATTAGCAGCCTTTTTATATCTTGTTAGCCCAGACTTCTTACACCGACATCGGTTACCTGACCGACGTCGGCTATAGTATAACCGACATCGGTTACTAGACCGATATCGGTTACTGTCTTTTCCAATTCCTGACAAACCAGCAACCTAACAATTTTACCAGTCTGAGTTTGTTTCTATTCCTGACAGATTAAAACCCTACTGTGAACTTCTGTCCATGGTTGTTATCACTCGAAAGCAAGCCGCCGCCATGGTTTCACATGCTTGCTCTGTTTCTTTGCCTGAATCACCCCCTTCACCTTCTGTGGGGAATCCTACTGATACCAGCGAGGTTCCTAAAATTCCTGTGGGAGATAAGGACTTTGCCAAGTTTCTGGATGCTAATTCCAGCGCTGTACAATACTATTTGTCTCATACCCCTGACCGTACACCTGATGGTCAGCTCCTTGTAGGTATGCCTATCAGTATAGCTGCTCATTTAGCTCCCACTCCGCCTGATAATACCGCCTTGCTTCCTGCATCTCTAGCCCCGTCTCCCAATCCGACGGCTGCAGAGGTTCATACGACCCCGATTAGCTTTCCTTTTGTTAATCTTGGACCCCACATATCATTACCACCGACCGCCCCTACCTCATCTCTCTTGCAGACTGCTCCGTTCATGACTTGCTCTCTGCCACCTATCCACACGAGCTTTCCTTCTCAAGCTCCGCCTACCTTTTCATTCCCATACACGTATCCAGTAACCTCAACATCCTATATAGGACACCCCTATTCAGTCGCCTCAACATATTCATCCTCCACACCTTATCAACACTTAACCCCACTCAAGGTTAATGCAGCGGTGGTCCTTGGTCCAATCTGCCTCCATTCACCACAACCACACCATCATCTCATCCAACCACTGACTTAATTAAACAAATGATGGACAAAATGCAAAACCTGGAGGCTTCTGTTTCAGGGAGTCGTAGTGCCTTGACATACGAGCAAGTTTTCGGGAGCCCATTCACCCTTCTGTCCCCCTTCATTCATATCCTCCTCAATGGGAGTTGCCAAAATTTACTCGTTTTAACAGTAAAGAGGATCCTCAACAACACTTGCGATCATTTAGACACGCTTGTTATTTGATCGCCCATGATGATGCCTTGTTACTCCGCACCTTTCCCATGTCCTTATCAGGACCCGCCTTGGAATGGTACAGTGCTTTAACCCAGCACTCGATCTTCTCTTTTAACCAGCTAGCCCAATCTTTCTTGGATCATTTCTCCATTAACATTGCCAAGAAAGTATCTATCACCGACCTCTATGCCATCCGACAATTTGAGGACGAATCTATCGCAGATTTCGTTGGACGATGGCGGGGCCTTATCAACCAACTTACGTATGCCTTGCCTCAAACCGAACTTATCGAACTATTTACGCGGGCCTGCGCTAAGCACATCTCCCCTACCCTCCAAATTCAAACTTTCCGTACATTCGACGAGGCCTTTACTATGGCTCGAAAATTAGAAATTCGAGCCTTAGAGGAAGAGAAATTGCGGTTGTGCAACAAAACTCCACTTTTCAACTCCTGATTCTACCAATAAACCAAATACCACCACTCCTCACGCGTCCACTTCTTCTAAATCAAAAGGAGCTGTCCACGCGGTGATGGTCAAATCCCAACCACCGTCCAATACTCCACCAAAAACCACTTATAAGTATAAAGCAGAGCCCATCAACTACACTCCCTTGGGAGAAACATATGGTGTGATATTGGAAAAATTGCTCAAAGTAGGAGCCATTACCTTACCTCCTGTTAAACCTCATTCCGGGTTTGATTCCACTCGCGCCATACCTTCCTGGTACAAAGAAAATGACTTCTGTAACTTCCACCGCGTGAAGGGACACAGTCATGAAAACTGCAAGATGTTGAAAAACATAGTGCAGGAAATGGTTGACGCAGGGGATATAACCCTCGATAATCCTAATGCCCCTGCCAACCGAAATTTGAAAATATTCAACAAGCCATTCCCGAATCACTCGTCCAACAGTAACGTAAACCAGGATATCTTAGCCGAGGAGAGTGTTCATGAGATCCATGCAGTCTTCGATTCTCAGCCAAAAGCCTCTATTGAAAAAATTTTGAATCAAGCCTCTCCACCAACACAGGAGTCTGAACCTCCTTCACCACCATCAAGCCAAAGTGAAATCATTCCTTTACCCATAAAAGAGTTAACTTCCCGGACTTCTCTTCTCATCGATGAGTCTTCTTACACCACATCCCTACAAGACTGTGAGCGGATGTTATCTAATTTATCTATTTCCCAAACGTCCCCTTCTACCGCTCTTGCTGCACAAGAGGAAGGCTCGCCACTCCTTTTGACATCCTTAGATGAGAAATCTCTTACACTGACATCACCACATTCTTTAAACATGACAGATCCCCTCAAACACGCCCTCCTACCTATTAGTCCCTCATCGCCTAAATCTTTTCAACGACCGGTTGACCTCTTAACATCTATTGATACAGTGCCTCATCTACCTCCTGTGTCACACCCACAGTGGACTGGAATCACAACCCGTCGTTCTTCCGTACAAAAGTTCATATTCACACGTGAGGACTGTCATTCCACAGAAGATAGACAGGCCCTATGGGAACGTTTGAGTACCCCTTTTTCTACTCAAATGCAAATGACTGATCCTGATGTCTCCACCATATACCCGAAGTGTTTACAGAAGCTTAAAATGCCCCTGTTCTCACCTTCACCCCCCTCACCTCTACCAAATGCCCCGTCCACTTCTATCAAGTTCACCGGATCTTCCCCTATGCTTGGGACCTCACCAATTCCCAGTCTAACGCACCCGCCTAAGCGACTCAATCTATCCAAAAATAAATCCGTCCCGCCACCTAGGAGACAAACTCAATCCGTGCCCCTATCACAATCAAAACCATCATCGTCATACCTACCTTCCATATTGGGACCCCATCCCTCTACCTTACATCAATATATCATACCTCCTGCGTTTTCTTCAAAACAACCTACGCCTTCCGCACCCATACAGAAATTCCAGGATATAGCAACACCGTCACTCCGCGTATCTTGTCCGCCTATCAACCCTAAACAAATTCCATCATCAAAAGATTTGTTTTCAATCACTCTATTTCCCGTGGTTGTTTTCGATACCACATCATCTGTGACCTCATCATCCAACATAGCTTCGCGCCCAAAGAAATCACGTTTAGTGAAAACCACGTATCAACACCCTCGGCTAAACCACCACCAAGTCACAACCAACCACACCCAAACATTACCAAAACCACACAATCAATACCCTCATCCTCCTCGATTTTGACCCACTCAAAGGATCTTATGCCAAAATCCTTGCTATATTGGTGGAGAATGCTACCATTTCCCTACCTCCACTTAGACCTTATGACACGTCTAAACCCCGACCTATGGGTTACGATGAGTCTAGAATCTGCGCTTATCACCGCACACCAGGACATGACGTAGAGGGATGCAAAGCGTTGAAAGTCATACTTCGTCCGTCACCTCTCTCAGATAGAAAGGTTAAGAAAGACAACTTACAAAGGGAGAGACCTTTAGCTTCAATTCCCTCTACTATATCATCTGTCCCCGCCTCACCAAGATCTATCATTATTACAACCCCACCTCTTGAAGACCATGAATTATCCCAACCATCTTCCTCATCTCAGGTCTACGAGATTAATATGATTAGTGTCGCTACTCGAGGACAGAAAAACAATGGGAAAGCGAAAGAAAACACACCTGCGGCATCTCTTTCTCCTTCAACCATCCCGATTGCACCACCACCTAAAGTGGTTATTCGCGGACCCGCCTATCCCGTCTCTAATGGAGTTGCCCACCGAACTATGATCAAACAGCTTCATCAATCACCCGTAAAAATGACACTATATGATCTCATTCAGACTTCTGAATCTCATCGACAAGCTCTCGTTGAAATTCTTCAAGGGATCGAGGTCTTACCTAATGAAACCCTGCCCGTTGCCTCCATTCTAACACCCAATCACGTTGCCTCTCTCACCAAACAATCCATCTCCCCCACCACTTCCGTCTCTGCATGCAAAGTTCTTACTGCATCGGTTTCTCAAGACGAAATTATCGACTTTGGTGCGAAGATCTCGACCACGCCCTTTTCATCTCGGCTTACGTCCCGGGATATCGGTATGTCGTGTTATGATTGATGGGGGCACCAGCCTAAACATCATCTCTTCAAAAGCTTTCCAACAAATGAATATCCCTTCTAGTTGCATGTGTGCCAACCCCATCATGTTGCGGTCATTCAATGACGCTATTACCTCTACCTTAGGCACCGTGATCCTCAACATTCGTGTGGGACTGCGTACTTTACCCGAAATCATCTATGTCCTTGAGGGAGAGTTCCAATATAATATATTGCTGGGTCGTCCTTGGATTCGGGCCATGGGATGCGTTCCCTCAACATTACATAGATGCATAAAATTTGAGTACGAGGGAAGTCCTACACCGTAAAAGCAGATCCTCCTCCCTTTAAAACCTGCGCAATATGTTATATCGTCCTAACAATGTGCTTATACCAATCAAGACACCCATACATTCAACCCAACCATCCTCTTCAAATGTACCTCAACCATCCACCTCAATCGCACCTACGCCTTCAAATGATGAAACCACCATCGCAAAACCACTTCCCTTCCCGCAGCTAACATCCCAACCTCCGACCCCTTAGTAGATGTTTTTCAATGCCTTACGCTGGGGGAGTACCGCCTATATAACGTTAGTTCTTTCCCTACCCCACAGGAGTACGGACAATTACATGCACATCCCACCTACGACCGTCGCGTGGGGGAGGTAATCTCTTACGGACCACCCCATTGCCGCACTAACCTAACATGTATGGGGGTGTTGACGCATCCTCCATTACCCCTGAACCTCCTCTTGGTGTGGTGCCCTTCCAATCCAATTTTCAATACGACAAATCGTAAACCGCCCTCACCTTCTTGACTCATTTGTGCTTGGAAAGGCTTTGGTTTTGGTCTTTATGAACAGGGCCGACATACGCTCATCCCCATCACCACACGCAAACATAATGATCGCAGTGGTCTCGGTTTTCTGAAACACCTACACAGAGACACCTCATGTCGCTTATATCCTGGAAGAAGAAGACGTCGCCCCTACCAAACCATCATCACCCACTTTGCCATCATCACCCACAGAATCTATAGACCCTGAATCCATCCCTCCTAACTTTTTTTTTTCATAAATGCTATCTTCATAGGTCCTCTCACTTATCAACGTGATAATGAGGACCCATCTTCTCTTCCCCTTCTGTATCCAGACATGATCGAAGAGGATTCACCTTTGATTAATGTTGTTGAATGCCAGGATGACGACTCCATCCTCACTTACCTTGGCGCGGATGATTCTTATATTCAACGAGCCTTACCATCTGAAACCCAAACCATGCTGAACGAATCTACCATAGAAATCAACATCCACACGGAGGAGGATCCTCACATTGTGAAGATTGGACAATCCCTTAACACATCAGAACAAGCCGCCTTTACTACCTTTCTCCGTGCTCGCAACCAAGCTTTCGCATGGTCTTACGCTGACATGCCAGGAATTGATCCTACCATTGCCGTCCATAACATCACCCTAAACCCCGATTCCAAACCAGTCAAATAGAAATTGAGAAAAATGCATCCACGCATTGCTCTCTTGGTCAAAGAGGAGCTCCAACGACTCCTTTCTGTTTCCTTCATCTTGCCTATTGACTATCCTCAATGGATTTCTAACATCGTACCTGTCACTAAAGCGACAGGAGGACTTCGGATATGCACAGATTTTCGGGATCTTAACCTCGCTTGCCCTAAGGATGACTTCCCCTTACCTAGCATTGACCAACTTGTTGATCTAACGGCAGGTCATGAGATGCTCTCTCTCATGGATGGCTTTTCAGGATACAACCAAATTTTGGTCGCACCCGCCGATCAACATAAGACCGCTTTCATAACTCCTTGGGGAACCTTCTGTTATCGTGTCATGCCGTTTGGCCTTAAGAATGCTGGTGCAACCTATCAGCGGGCTATGACCTACATTTTTCATGACATTATGCACACTATCCTTGAAGATTACGTCGACGATCTTCTTGGCAAGTCTAAACATCGTAGTGAACATCTTGATGTTTTAACCATTATTTTTGATCGCCTGTTACAATATTCTGTCCGCCTTCAACCAAAGAAATGTGTCTTTGGTGTTCTTTCAGGAAAACTTCTTGGCTTTATCGTCTCTTTGCGTGGCATTGAGGTTGATCCATCTAAAGTAAAAGCTATCCTAGAAATGCCCCCACCCAAGAACCTCAAACAATTGCGTAGTTTGCAGGGTAAACTTCAATCCATCCGGCGTTTCATCTCCCAACTCTCGGATCGATGTCACCCTTTTCATCACCTTCTAAAAAAGGACGTTGCCTTTCAATGGAGTGAGGAGTGTCACCAAGCCTTCGAAGCTCTAAAAACTTATCTCTTGCAGCCACCCGTGCTTATCCCACCCCAGGACGACCGCCCTTTCTACCTTTATCTTTCCACCACTGACCATGCTATAGGAGCTATGCTCGCACATCGGGACTCGGCACGCCGAGAACAGGCCGTTTATTATATAAGTCGTACCCTTGTGGATTACGAGACTAGGTATACACATGTAGAAAAATTGTGCCTAGCCCTATCATTCGTAGCCACCAAACTCCGACATTACCTCCTGAATCACAAAACTTTTGTCATCACCAACACGGACCCCATTCATTATATGTATGCCAAACCACATCTAAACCAACGCATCGCTCGATGGCTCATGCTCCTCGCCGACCTTGACCTTGAGTTTATACAACAGAAGTCAATCAAAGGACAAACTCTTGCAGACCAACTTGCGGAGGCCCCTTTACCTGGGGAACAATTTACCAATTTTACATTCCCCGACGAACTCATCGCCACTCTTTCACTCGGGGAAGAGTCGTATCAAATGACCCTCTTCTTCGATGGATCTAAATGCCAGCGCGGTGGAGGAGCCGGCGTTGTTCTCATTCCTCTCGACGCTGAGCCTATGCCTCTTTCATTCCGACTCGATTTCCCCTGCACTAATAATACAACGGAATACGAGGCCCTTGTTCTGGGTCTCCAGGTTGCGTTGCACTTAGGTGCCAAATCTATCAATATTTTCGGCGACTCTCAATTGGTAGTCAATCAAGTTATGGGCACCTACCAATGTAAAAATGAGGAACTTCAGAAGTACAAACACCACGTGGAGTCACTTCTAGCCTTATTTACTCACTATTCTATCCAAACCATTCCCCGCTCCACTAACAAATTTGCGGATACTATGGCTTGCTTAGCCTCACAAATTCCCGCCGCACCAACCGACTCTGAATTATTCGTTGTGGTCCAGAAACTTTTTGCACCATCCTATTCAACCCCGGTAGTTTGCATGATAAATACTGTGTCTACTAATTCGCAGGATACCTGGTACCACCAATTTCACGACTACCTTACAACCTCTGTTCTCCCTTCTGACCTTACTAGTAACGGCAAACGTGCTTTTCTTAAAAGTGTTTCACGTTATGTTGTCATGGGAGGACTCCTCTATAAACGTGGCTTTGATGGCATCCTCCTTCGTTGTCTAACCAGCGCGGAGGTCACCTATACCATCCAACAAGTCCATGATGGGATTTGTGGTGGACATTTTAGTGGCCTTGCCGTGGCTAAATGAATCCTTCACCTAGGTTATTATTGGCCTACTCTCAATAACGACTGCTACGAATATGTTAAGCGTTGTGCTATGTGTCAACAACATGCCAACCTTCAACATACTCCTAGCCATCCGCTGCAGGTCGCACGAGATCTTTGGCCTTTCTCACAATGGGGTTTAGACCTTATTGGTGAGATTCACCCAACCTCTTCACAACATCACCATTGGATAATCACAGCAACCAAATATTACACAAAATGGGTAGAGGCCATTCCACTCATTTCAATCAAAAAAGAAAAAATTGTCGAATTCATTAACCATCACATTATCTGTCGTTTTGGTATTCCTCATCGCCTAATAACCGATAATGGTAAATCTTTCAAAAACAAGTTGTTACAAGACCTTTGTGACAACTTTGGTATCAAACTTAGTTTCTCATCGCCTTACTATCCGCAGGCCAATGGTCAGGCTGAATCTTCTAATAAAACCCTAACCAAAATCCTCATGAAAGTTGTCAATGAATCCGGAAGAAATTGGCACGATCACATTCCCTTTGCCCTTTGGGCTTATCGTACTAGCATTCGTACCTCTACTAATGCCACACCTTTTTCTTTGGTATACGGTACCGAGGCTGTTTTGCCTCTCGAAATACAAATACCCTCCCTTAGAATATCTCTTCAGGATATTCTCACCAACGATGATTTCCGCCAAGAGCGGTTAGCCCAATTAGAGCTTCTTGACGAACGACGTCTTACAGCTCTCGATCACCTTCAAATCTATCAAAAACGCATCAAGCGTGCTTATGATAAGCGACTTCATGAGCGTACCTTTAAGGTTGGTGATCTTGTCCTCAAAGAGAATCAACATGTAACCAAACTAGAAAAGAGCAAACGTGGAAAATTTTCTCCCAATTGGATTGGGCCTTATATAATCACTCACACTTATGGATCAGGCGCTTATCGTTTAGCTTCGCTTAATGGTAAGCCTGAGCCTGAACCCCTTAATGCCCTGCATCTTCGACCATTCTACTGTTGAATCTAGTGTTATATCACTTTTTATCTACCTACTGCTCGTCCCTTGAGCTCACATACCACCACATGCACTTCGTTTCCTACACCTCATAATAAAAATCAAGCTCACATAGTTTGATTCTCACCTCACCTAAACGATGCCTTCCCCTTTTTAGTCTAGTCCATGACTTCAAAGTTTTAAAATAAGCCGTATTCTTATGGGATTTTCTTGAGTCAAACTTCCTACCAAACTAGATGCTTCACGCCAAAAGAACATCTAGCTATCTAAATTATATATAGACTGTTCCCTCGAAGGACAGCTATATGCCAAAAACTATTGATGCTATTATATATATAGACTGCTCCCTCGAAGGACAGCTATGCATTTAAATCATATCTGCTACTATAAATAGACTGCTCCCTCGAAGGACAACTATACACAGTCAGCCTTTATCAGAAGCTTCTCGCATTGATCAGCTTCGTGAAGACCTCAAGAATAAAACAATCAATATCCCTTGTAGACTTCCCGCATCGATCAGTCTACATTCAATAAAATAAAAGCCTCATTCAAAAGAACTTTTGAGTCATGGACTTGTCTATTTAGGGTAGGTTCTCTTCCGTCAGAACACTCACTTTGTAATAAGTTCTCTGTACCTCAGCTATATCATCCACCTCACCTCACCATTTGTTTCAACTCAAGGGACGTAACGTACACCTGATAGGTTGTGATCACACAACTCTTTTCACCTATTGACTTCTCGTCTATGCACGGTACCTAGGGCTTCAAGCTCGTTCTACGTTGTGTGGTTTGTTTAGCTCTTTTCACCTATGGAGCACTCTTTCCGCTTTGCTTCGCATCTAGGATTGTGTGTTGATCTTAATCAGGACATGGTTCCCTTCTACTTGGGTAGGCTAACTTTCACTTACCTTATACCTTTTACAACATCTCCAATTCGTTACCAACACCATCAACCTTACCTTACCAATATTAATATCAATATTTTTGCCAACCAACCAATTGCCTAAACCGTACCAAATTTCCTGAATTCGCCTCTCCCTGATCCTAAGGGAGAACTACATCGGTCTGAGGCCCCTCCTTGCTTTGTGCAATGGGCTATGTAGGCAGCACTTCGGAGACATGGGGTCTCCCAAGGTTAGCTCGACCATCCCCTACCATAATCTATCATGTGTGGTATAATAAATATTTCTGTGTATTTCTATTTAATCACATTCCTCTTTATCCTTTTTCAAAACACCGAAAATCAAAACACAAACATTCTTATTTTTATCGTAACTCAAATCAACATACATATTCAGCTTTATTTAGATGTTAAACAAATACATCTTCTCTATCATCGACACGTAGGTCGGCATCCTTATTTATTCTTATACCTTGCTAACATTTACTCAGACCCTCACGCCTCATCCCGAACTAGGTGATGATCGTGATCGTCGACCCCTCTCGCCAGGGCCTCTCTGTCCTCAAAGGTACCACGGCTATTGGTACCGCCCACTGATCTGCCAATCTCTCCTGTAACATATGAATACACCCTCTCGCATGGAGGACTCTAGCCTCTAGTCTCCCCGCCCGTGACTCACTCATGCCGCTAACAATCCTCTTGTCTCATTCACCTGCGTTTGGAGCTGCTGAACTAAACGCTGCAGATGATCCCTCTCTGCTGTAATCACAGCTATGTCAGGACAATCACGTATACCTCGCAGCTCCGCTGCCCACCATAATCTATAGGCCTCTATCATTCCTGCGTCCATTACCCTGCGATCGGCTGCTATCTCCTCGGGCCCTTCTGGAGGTGTTGGCCGGGGAGGTGAGAATGCTGCCTTGGCATCGATCCTCATATATGGTCTATAAACTGCGGTATATCTTGCACAAATCCAAATTATCACCGCACGCCATCTATAGGAATCCTCTCATATTCATTCACGGCACGTGCCCCGCGATCCACCTCAATTGCTCTACACCTCTCAACTCCTCGGCTATGTTCTCGGTTACCATATAGTTCTCGTAAGGCCTCCAGCGGATATCCGCAACCGTCACCCTCTCCCATACTCGCTATAATACTCAATATCACCCGTCACGGCACGGATCTTGCCTCTTGTTCTGCTGGACCTAGTGTCTCGAATCCCAACCTCTGTACTCCAACCTCTCCTGCATGGAAGGATTGGCCTACTGGTCGCACACAAACAATGTGCTCATAGGCCCAACAGTGTAATAAGTATGAGCAATCCAGTGTCGTCCTGTGATTTCACCTACAAGCCCATAAACCCCTGTATAACTCCGCCAAATATGCAGGTGCCCATGAAAAAGTCACGTTCCTTTCTATCATCTCCCAAATAACACACATCAATGCCTTTGGAAATCTTCCCCCTTCCGCCCTCGGTAACGCATAATACCCTACCGCTATCATTAATATCACTGCTAACCTTGTCTCCTCAGGGTGTGCTGCATACATTACCCCATATGTGAATGACAAACCTCGCTGTGTTAAGTCTCGTGCATATGGACCAAACACTTCTGTTATCGCTGCCCGCCCCGCGCTAGGTAACGCCTGATATACTAGTTTTCCTGTAATGGGGAGTCTCAAAATACGAAACACATCTTCCAATGTTACTGTCATTTCACCTGTTGGCAGATAGAAGGTATTTTTCTCAGGATTCCATCTTTCAATCAATGCCTGCAACATAGCATGGTTCCGTGCAATTCGTGAATAATAGCGGATTCCACTTAACCCCAAATGATTTATCAATGTCCATTCAGCTGGTGTTACATCCGCTCGGATTCGTGACAACAGCGCTGGCACACTATCATTCATCCTCAACCCTGCCTCTGCCTGCATACACCAAAACAACAAACAACCATTCAATCCGTCAGGGTTTTTCAAACATTCTGGAAATTCCTCCAGTAACCGGTATCGGTTATACATAACCAATCGGTTTCATACCGATACCTACTTCTAACCTAACATCGGTCACTGTCAATTACATACACCTTCCTTAAAAACAACCACCTACGACAATAATTTGCTCGTTTATTCCTTTTTATACATACAAACATACCAAAACCCCGAATTACCTACCCCATAACACTCACCTCATCTATACCCCTGTCTATCATGTTGTCTTTCTCATATCTACCCACCTACTCTCCCCCATCTTATTCACAAAACATGCAGTAGTCAAATCACAAACAAAACATTACCTCTTGGTTTGCGGTAGCTTGAGGTGGCCCTTGTCTTCCCTCTTGTCCCTGCCTGCTGGATGTTTCTCCTCGTCCTGCCATTATTACCACCTTTTTCAAACTCTGCTTTTTCGTCTTCTCGAATCTCAGATCACAATCACCTTCCCTGTCTCTTTTCTCCTTATCACTCAAATCTCTCATGCAAAAACTTTGTCTCGGTCGTCCAAAAGCATCGCGTTCGCGTATTTAACCTCTTGCATGGCTCTAAAATTAAAACTTAAGTTGCCACCTAGCTTTTCTATTTTTAGAAAAGCTCATACCTAAATAACCGGTATCGGTTACTTAACCGATATCGGTCTATCAGCTACCGATATCGGTTCCTTAACCGATATCGGTTACACACCTATCTTTTCTCAAACAACGTTCTTTTCTTCATTTCTCACCTAAATTTTTGTCACGCCCGCCTCTTTTCCTGCATAAACAACACAATTTACCACATTTGTTCATCCACCACACATAGCATTACAATTTCATTAACATCATTTATTTTATACAAATACACAAACCATCAACTACGGATATCAAGAAACTATCAATCTATACATCATTTGGATCCAACTCATCAGTTACATATATCACAATGTCACAAAACCACCAATTCATCACATAACCTGACATTCATATATACGTACAAAAAAACAAAAACATCAGCATCATCCATCTATCAACATGTCAATTAAACTCATAACACATTCTATATATTACCAGCCATTAACCAAATATTTAAACACATTTTGAACACTGCATGTGGATCAAAACATCGTCTCTATATATATATATACAAGTTTTCAAAAATACAATGTGCCCTACATCGAGGCCTCTATGATCTCATCGTACAACAAAGACGGCACGCAGGCCGTAATAACTGTCAAAAAAAATCTCGACTCGGCTCGCAGGCCGGTCCCTCATATCAAAAATAGCTATATACTCGGCTCGCAGACCGGTATCCACTATACAACCCCTACTCGGCTCGCAGGCCGGTATACAATAAATGAATGAATGAATACATGAATAATACATAGGCACGCAGGCCTCTATCAATACACCCGGTTCGCAGACCGGTGCCCATCTCTAAAATACAACAACCATGTCTGGGATCTCTCAGCTCTCCCCATCGCCCTCGGCACCTCTCCCCACTTGTCCCTGTGGTGCCTCTCCCCTCCTGCCACGGACACGGACACACCGGTTTGTGGCTGCACCTCCCTCGTGACCTCGACTATGTGAGGTCTCCGCTTGGTGTGCTACATACGGGCGATACTCGACTCGGTATTATCAGGATATCATGATATCTGAGAGCCTCAGCTCCTCCGCCCTCCATATATCTCGTCTGCGTGCCACCGTAGGTACTGGGGCTGGTCCCCTGGACTCCTACTACCAATGCCCCCGTGCATTGGTGGTGCTGTGGCCATGGTGGTATTCGGGCTCGTGCCTGGGGGCGTGGTTGTCTTTCTTCTTGTACGGCCGGCCGCCATTGCACTGCATGCCGTGCTGTGGTTGTCTGCTCTTCTTGTACTGCTGTACTGTACACTGCTGCACTGTGGCTGTGCTGCTGGTGGTGGTGCTACTGTGCACTGCACTGAGCCTGGCTAGCTGCCTTTGTGTAAGACCCTATCTCGTGCTCTCTTGCGCAGCAGCTAGCTGCCCCTGTAAGAGCTGCACCTGACCCCTAAGCTGATCTCTCTCTGCCGTCACTACAAATTAAGTCTGGGCTGCGGGCGGTACTATCCTGGCTGCTCTCTGCCCAGCCCACCACACCCTGTATGCTCCCGTGCACCCAGCATCATCTACACCCTCACCTGCTGACCTCTCCGCTACCCAATCTGGATCCAAAGGCTGTGGTGCAGGCAGTGGGGCCTCTACATCATCCCTCCTCATCGAGGGAAGGGAGGTGGCTCATCTGTCGTGCCCCATCTTCTGCGTGCCCTCTCCGGGGTATCCGCTCGTACTCTCTTGGCCTTCGTCCTGTTATCCGTAATGTGTCTTTGGATTAGGCGCAACTGTAAGCGGGCTCCTCTGCCAGGGTGGTGACCTCTGTAGGGTCTCCATACAATGTCTACTGCTGTAAGGCCCTCTAGCAAATGTCTATAGTATGCCACATCCCGACCTGCAACAACTGCTCGTGGCTGGCCCACGACCCCCAACCACCTCTGAAAGCCATATCGGTATATGACCTGGGCCTGCTCTGGGGGTAACCCTACTGGCTTGATACATACGATGTGCTCGTATGCCCAACAATGCAACAAAATGTAGAGCAATACTTGAATCACCTCCTCCGGCGATAGCCCCATAGCTCCCTGTACAATTGCACCAGATATACTGGTGCCCAGGCGTAACAGGTGTGCTCCTCCACCATCTCAAGCAGCACCCCCATCAATGCTCGTGGGAAGCGGCCTCCCTCTGAGTCCGGGAGGGTGAAGCAGGTGATCCCAACCATCATCAACACAGCCAGTCGTGTCTCGTGTCGATGCGCACGGTACATGTCACCGTAATTACCGATACTCGTGCTATGATAGGTCGATGCAGGCGGCCGCATCCCCAAAACCTGCGGTATCTTTGTCCATGGCGATCTCTGAATCTACTTGGAAGACTGCTTCTCCTTGATAGGTAACCGAAGGATGCGATACACATCCTCCAATGTGACGGTCATCTCCCCAGTCGGGAGATGGAACACATTGGTCGCCGGATCCCATCTCTCGATGAGGGCGACCATCAGGCTGTGATCTCTCTCTATCGCTCTGTACCTCTGGACTCCACCGAGTCCCACCTCGCGCATGATGGCCCAATGAGCCGCAGATACGTGTGGCCTCATCTGCACCAACAGCGGGGGCATCCTATCCCGCATCGTCAACTGCTGACGTGCCTGCAAAACCAACCCACATCCTTAGACCTACTCTTTATTACAACATCTACTTTATCATCTAAACACCCTTTTTTATCCCCCCGACCATACCCCGACTCTCTACCACCCCCCTCTAGCAACCTACCACCCTAAAAACCCAAAACCATCCCACCCAAAACCAACAAAAACAAAACCCAAACAAAACACATGCAACCCAACACCCACACCCACTCACAACCCAACCCAACAACCCAAAACCCAACCCTACACCAAACCCTTCTCCACCCAAACCCAACCCCCACCCACAACCCAACCCAACCCCACACCCACCCACAACCCAACCCAAAAAACCCAAAACCCAACCCTACATCAAACCCTTCTCCCACCTCCACCTCAAACCCAACCCAAAAACCCAAAACCCAACCCTACACCAAACCCTTCTCCACCCCTAACCCAACCCCCACACAAACCCTTCTCCACCCAAAACCCAACCCTACACCAAACCCTTCTCCACCCAAAACCCAACTCTACACCAAACCCTTCTCCACCCCTAACCCAACCCCCACACAAACCCACCCCAACCCACACCCACCCACAACCCAACCCAAAAACCCAAAACAACCAACCCACCCACACAACAAGCCACTAACGCCGGCCGATACATGACCGACGCCGCTCACAACCAACACTCCCTTTCCCTAAAATTTTGCGACCGATGCCGGTCGCTTAGTGACCGACATCGGTCACTGTCTTCTCCCGGAGCCGAACCCCCGCGCGGCCCCCAAAACCCATTTTTTACCTATTTTTACCCATCTACCCACCCAAATACCCTAAAAACTTACCCACCTACCCACCTTAGCCTATCTAGCCTATCTACCCTCTCCCTTTTTCAAATCATTTCCATTTTCTCATTATTTCCTAAAAAAGGTTAATTCCTACCCAAACCCCCAATTTAGCATAATACAACCAAATCACCAAATTAAAGAGTTTCGAATCTACCCGAACGACGACACGTCATCGTGGTGGGATGGGTGGTGGCGGTCCAGCTGGTCCAGCCCCTCCAGCTCCTCCTGCCTGTGCCATGGCTCCAATCCTGATCTGCTGGGTCCCCGGCCAATCAACTGCTGCCTCCTCCTTAATCGGGCCCACTATCAACTCTCTCCGCCAATACAATAGCTCCACCTCACTCAATCAAGCCTCTAATCTCAACTCTCCACGTCAGACAAGTCGATTTGGTTTGCAAATAACAAAAGTGACAATGACAAGCCGTATTTTTCTTTTTATAGGTTTTTCGCCTTTCACCGATATCGGTCATGCAGAATCGACATCGGTTCTCTACCCAACTTTCACCCCATTCTTTGCCCTTATTTACTCCTTGCCTCTTTTTCACCAATATCACCTCTATCCACCTTTGCTGCACACCATTTGTTCACTTGTCCGGCCTGACCTAAGGCCTCAACCTACCTATTCGGCCCGACCCAAGGCCTCGCCCTACCCATTTGGCCCGACCTAAGGCCTCAACCTACCTTTTTGGCCGACCTAAGGCCTCAACCTACCTATTCGACCCGACCCAAGGCCTCGCCTACCCATTTGGCCCGACCTAAGGCCTCAACCTACCTTTTCGGCTTGACCTAAGGCCTCAACCTACCTTTTCGGCCCGACCTAAGGCCTCAACCTACCTATTCGGCCCGACCCAAGGCCTCGCCCTCACTATTCGGCCCGACCCCAGGCCTCGCCCTACCCATTTGGCCCGACCTAAGGCCTCGGCCCTACCTTTTCGGCCTGACCTAAGGCCTCAACCTACCTTTTTCGGCTGACCTAAGGCCTCAACCTACCTATTCGGCTCGACCCAAGGCCTCGCCCTCACTATTCGGCTGACCCAAGGCCTCGCCCTACCCATTTGGCCCGACCTAAGGCCTCAACCTACCTTTTCGGCTGACCTAAGGCCTCAACCTACCTATTCGGCCCGACCCAAGGCCTTTCCCTACCCATTTGGCCCCACCCAAGGCCTCGCCTCTACCAATTTGGCCTCGACCAAGGCCTCACCTACCAATGGCCCGACCAAGGCCTCGCCCTCACTATTGGCCCGACCCAAGGCCTCCGTTTACCCATACCCGGCCGAGGCCAGGCAACCCAACAACTTGGCGGACCACGGCCCACACTTTCCATCCCTTACCCAAAATCAACACCATACACTTTATCCACCCATCCGGTAGTTTTTGTTCAATCGATCTCACTGTTCGTGTTTTAGCATGATTAGGGTCCTTGACTTGATCTGTCGACCAACTTTTCCCAGACCTAGACCGTGACGTTTATCTCAACCAAACCAACCTTTTGGTACTGCCGAACATGCCTAAACATTCCTGTACCTTACATTTATATACCCTGGGGCTACTTCCTATGCCTTGGATACTAGGATTATATCACCCTTGTTTGGATAAACTATCGACCTTTGCCTCTGCACTGCTGGTTTGCTCGTCAAATCATGTACCCTAGTCATACTATTGCATTTCAACATGCGTCTGCTTCCTTGGACCTACCCCACCACCTTACCATCCTCTCTACAACATGTACCCTTTATCAACCCTATCCCTGATTTCCCGTTCACTCAATCTGCGATAGATTTGAGGGGGATTACCTATATCCTTAACATGAGAAACCACTTCATATTATTGTCCGCGCAGCTTTACAGAACAAGCTACATGACAATAAGGGGCTAATGTAGACACCAAATTTGTGTCTTACGACCCCTTGTGACCCGCATCTCATCTCGCAATCTAACCTCATCACCTAAACCTTACACAATTATTTATTAATTACCTTATAATTGATAAATCCACATCACCTTACCCGCCACCTCACTTTGCCACCTCATCATGACCTAGCCCTAACCCTAAACTAACCTAATTAAGACCCATGACTTGGTCTGCAGACTCGAGATCCATAACTAATGCCTCCTTACTCTTTTACCCAAAGCCGACCTTCTAGCCACTTGACCAAGCCCGCAATGATATCTTGGGAGAAAAGCGGGAAGGTGGGCTATTTTACTAAAAATAGCCTACTTTTTCCTTACGATGCCGGTTCTTCTCTCGCCGCCGTCGGTTACACAACCGCCATCGGTTCCTGTAAATGGGCTCCCAAACCAAAACAACGGATCGGAATTTCATTTGAGAGATCATTCAAGGATTTCGGAAAAACAGAGATTATTGGGAGCGAGGAACAGTCCGATCTTCACTTGACCAAGCAGAGACGAGTGGAAATACTAGAAGTGTTTACAGCAAAGGAGATCAGCTTGCATCTTGGTCAAAACCAGTAAGTCACATCTTGCATGTCCTCTGTTATAACATTTCTTATGTTTCTTGAATCTCAGTCCTCCTAAATCCGTTTCTGAGTCCACTACCCAACGTGCCATTGCATCTAACTGTTATTCTTTTACCCCTCATCATCTCATTTCCTAATATCATCCATAAACCAGCCTTACAAACACCATAGCTACCAAGAAGATCCTATAACCCACCGGTATCGGTTATCAGTAACCGCCATCGGTTATCAGTAACCGCCATCGGTTCCTCTGATCAAAACCAGAAAAACAGCCTTTTCCCTACCCAGTTCAACGAAACAACTTAATTGATATTTTACAGTCTTTTGTGTTAATTCATATTAGCAGGGAAACTGACCACCTTCGAAAGGAAGTTTTATATTTCCTGGGCCCAAGGCAGTTTCCTCATTTATTGTTTAATCAAAATCTTGTGGTCTTGTGTTCTTATTTGCAGGTAGTTCTTCCAAGACAAAAATGAGTTCTTCGCAGATCAGTCGATCTTTCTCTCTGTACGCACACACCATCTCGACATTCTACAGGTATTCCTCCTAACCCTAACCTTATCTGCTTTCTAAAAGGAACGAAACATTTTCCTAGTGAAACAAGTGTATCACAATAATGTAAAATAATCTCAAACATACATGTGTCTCTCATACATCACCGGCTCATAGGCGATTATCAAGTACAAAAATCATAATACATAAAAAAATCTTCACTTTCGTAGGCTAGTATCATGTACAAGAAAACTCATACACAAAATCTCTTGACCACGTGCTTGAGTCTCATATAATACATACAAAAATGACTCGGCATGCAGGCCGGTCCATAGTAGGTCAATCATCTCCCCATCTAATGTTGGGGAATGCTCCTGTGACTTTTTCTCTCCCGACCCTCTACTGTACTTGTCGGTGCCCGGCACCTACCTCACCTCTTGTTGATGGCCCCTCACCTGGGGCTAGCCTCTACACACTAGTGACCTCACCATGACCCTATCCCTAGGCTCACTGGCCCCCTATACTCTCCACACTGTGAGTGTGGGATCTAGTCCTCTCACTAGAGGCCTGCTATGCTCTATACTTAGCATAGGAGGGAACATCTAGCCTAGTAGCTAACAAATGATCTGATAATATCGTGCCTCTGCTAGGGCATCCTGAATCGGCCATGGTCACTGTTTGCAGAGGTGCCATGGGTCTCTCTACCTGCGTGGGTACCTGTACAAGGGGACCTTGTCCACGAACTGTCTTAAGCCCTTTTCTAGTACTAAAACCTCGAGTCAACCACGGAATATGTTCCTGTGCTCTATATCGGGCTGCGGGGTAGTAATTTGTGCTTGTGCTCTTGCTCGCCTATCCTGCAGACCCATAACCTACCCCTGCACTATGGCCAACTGGCCCTGTAAATCCAGTACCTATGCACCTGTAGGGTGGCTATCTACTCTCCATCTCCGCCTACCTCCTCTCCATCTCCATCTCCCCCTGCCTCTACTGTGTGGGTACTTGTCCTTGCCCTGCCTAAGCCTTCAACATTGCTATCTGGGCCTGTAAGATGGCAACCTGTGCCTCTGAACCTGTAAGCTACCCCTACATGATCCCAAGCTACATCACCAAAGTAGCCACCTACCCCTGTAGGGTGTCTCTCTAAACTGTGATGGTGGCTAAGTCTGGTTGCCCTAGCCTCGGTGGTATGACTCTCAGTTGTGCTGCCCACCACTACCTATATCCATCTGTAACCCCAGCATCATCAATCTATGTATCTATTGGCTGCTCCTCCTGTCCAGTTGGCACTGTGGGTCATGGTGGAGACATAGGTCTCTCCACATCATCCTTCTGTATTGTGAGAGGGTGGTGGTACATCCTAGACCAACCCAAACCGGCACCTAACTTTTCTCTATAGGTATTCAATCATGCTCTCCCACTCTCCTCCCCTCTATCCACGATAAATTTGTAGCCCATCTAGCTCTGCTATCTATCTCGTATGATGGAAAGCCCACATACAAACCTCCAAATGATGTCCACCTTGACAACCCTCCAACAACCTTCGTAGTATGCTACATCATGAGTAGCTCTGGTACCTCAGGCCTCTCCCATGGCAAGTACCCACTACCTATACCCAACTCTCAAAAATCTCCATGGGAATGCATCTACCCGGGGCATCCCCACTAGTTGAACACAAACAATGTGTTTGTAAGCCCAACAATGCGGTAGTACGACATAACGAGATCTTTGAACCTCCATAGTCATCTGTAGGCCAATAACTCTCTATATACCTACATCAGAAATGTAGGTGCCCATAAGAGTTGTTTCGATGTATAACCATGTCATAAAGGACTCCCATTGGTGACCTTAGGAATCTCCCACCCTCTACATCTGGTAGTGCATAACAGCACACTACCTCCATCAACAATACCACTAACCTCGTCTCCTCTAGATGAGCTATGTACATTGCTCCATAGCTCATGCTAGTGCTATGGAACATCATGTCTACTACACCCTCACCAAAAACGGGTGATAGTAGCTCCTCTAATGCCTCTGAGGAGATAGAATAAACCTAGGCCCCTAATATGGGAAAGGATCTCAGTAGACGCCTCTGGGTGATCATCATCTCACCCATCAAGCATGTGGAAGGTATTGGTTGCCAAGTCTCATCTATCGATGAAGGAAACCATTAGAATCACCTCCCAGGCTACATGTCGGCAATGCCCCACCCCTATCAACCCCACCTTTGCAACATGCTACCACTCCTCCTGCGTCATGCTTGCATGTATTGTTAATAATAAGGGCGGCACCCGAGCCCTCATCCGTAGCTCATCTCGGGATACATCCCATCGAACAATGTATTAGTCCACCTTCCCAATTTACCTTATTTCACCCCACATCCCAACCTAATCTCTTGCTCTACACTCTACTCGACCCCCACCCAAAACTATCTACCCTAACCCTCACCCAAACCTACCCAAACCCATCTACCCTACCTATCTACCCTAACCCTCACCCAAACCTACCCAAACCTATCTACCCTAACCCCACCCAAACCTATCTACCCTAACCCTCACCCAAACCTACCCAAACCCATCTACCCTACCTATCTACCCTACCCATCTACCCCCCTATCTACTGCCTAGCTATCTACCCTAAACCCCACCCAAACCCATCTACCCTACCCATCTACCTAACCCATCTACCCTACCTATCTACCCTAACCCCCACCCAAACCCATCCACCTAAAACTATCTACCCTAACTCTCACCCAAACCTACCCAAACACATCTACCCTACATATCTACCCTACCCATCTACCCTAACCCCCACCCAAACCCATCCATCCGAAACTATCTACCCTACCCCTCACCTAAGCCACCCTCAACCCATCCTATCTCCTTAACAGTTTTCCCTCTCACATGACCGACCACTGGTTTTCCTTGACCGACCATGGTCTTCCCTTGACTAGCATCGGTCCATCGTTCTTGTGACCAATACTGGTCACTACCCACCGACGTCAGCCACAAGTCGACTAACTTCGGTCATTGTTCGCCACTCACCACGACTTCCCAACCCTACTTTTTCTCTCCCTACTCATTCTACACACCCAAATCACTCCTTACACCCCTAAAAATCCCTCTATTACCCTCTTTCTCTACACCCTACCCTTCCACATTCCCTTTTCCCTCTCTTTTCCCGTTGTGAAATTATTCCCCCTAAACCCCCATTTTTCATACTTTCTATATTTTACATCAAATTCACCAAACAAAGAATCACAAGGTGCGAAACTTACCGCATCCCACTTCTACCATTATGGTGGAACCTCGACCTCCTTGCCACTCCTCTCGATCCCTCTCCAGCCTCCGCCATCCTCAAATGAGCTCTCACTCTCCCAACCAATCACCTCACTCGATCCAATCTCGTGGCCGCACGTCTCGCCCAATCAACCTCACCTATGTGGCTCCCTAACCAAGCTCTCTACTATTCTCTTTTGTCATCTTCCTCTTTTCTCTCTTTTTGTCCTTTTCTACTTTTCATAATGCACAAATGAATTTTCAAAACGTGGGTTTTCAAATTTTTATACCCTACCCGAATCAACCGACATCAATTTTCCCTTGACCAACATCGGTTGTATGCCCTCATTCACCAATGTCGGTTCCCATAGACCATTATCATTTCACCTGACCACTACTCGGTTACCCTGCATACTCATTTTCCTCACATTGACCTCCTTTTCCTTACCTCCTCTTTCTTTTACCTCCCCTACACCTACCTGGACCACTTTACCTTCACCTCTGGCCCTCTACCTTCTTCAACCTCACCTCGTCCACTATTAAAGCCTCATTATTTTACCCCTACCTCGACCTCACCCATGTTGTGACCTATCTACCTAGACCCTGGAAAACTATTTGTGACCTTTGAACTAATGTGCTCGTTATACCTTACGATACAGTTACCCGTGTTGTTTGACCTAATGACCTTACCTAGCCTATTGTCGTGACCGTTTATCCTGACCCTACCTTTGGTGTACCAAAACATACCTACACATTCCTACACCTAACCTATGTTGTGTTTCCTGACCTTATCCTATACCTTGGATACCGGATTCACTTTAACCTTGTTTGGATAAACCTATCAACCTTAGATGATGTAGAGTTTTCCTGCTCTTTAACCCGGTAGCGTCTTTGCAGTTTATACATGTGCATGTGTTTGAATGTTGCTACCTTTGACCCTGACCCATTACCTAGATTTCCCGAGTAGACCTTTCACCCTTTTCCCCTGCACCCACTTGCCTTTTCCTCACATTTACCTTTTATCAAACCACTCACCACTTCAGCCTGCTACCTTGTCAATTCCTGGTTTGAGGGGGATCACCTTCACCCTCACATGGGGCAACCACATCTTATTTTTGTTAGCATCACTTACCAATACAAGCTAAAAATAAAAAGGGTAAAAAAGTAGACACTAAAATTAGGTCACACTCCCCCTTCATTCCTCGACATATAAGCCCCCTTTATTACATTTACCTAGCCATGACCCCCTTCACCCCACTAATATTAATTTAATTAATTTAATTAAATTAATGCTTTATCCTCACTATATTTATTATTTAAATATCTTATTTAAATAATATCTACACATCTGATTCACTTAGACACCTCACCAAGCTAACTCAACCTAAGACCTATTTTTAGCAAGCTACCATAACTAACTAAGACCTACCCAAACCCTAAAAATCAATGCCTACATTCCCTCTAACCATATTCCCACATGCTCACAAGAATTTTTGGGTTTAATCCATGGGATAACGACACAAGATCCAAGAAAAATAGGAGGATCTCCTAAGTTTAGTAGACCTCGAAATATCACCTTGACCGATGTCGGTTACCCCTAACCGTCACCGGCTAAGCCGACCGCCATTGCTTACCCTTTTTAACCCAAAACAACTTGATTCTCAAGGTTGAAACTTGGAACTTGGAACTTGGAAGAAAGAAAGTTGAGGTGCAAAGAACAAATCTTAGAGAGATAACACATCTTTAGAGAGCCAATTCCAGCAAGAACTCACATCTAAGGAAGGAGATTGAGCATCTTCTCCTACACATCCAGCCCAACCACGTTCTGATCTATCCAAACAAAGAGGAGTGTGCATGTAGCCCATGCAGAAGATTTTCTTTAGTTGGTGATCACTTGTAGCCTTCAAACCCATCATCAACACCTCCATCCTTCACACACAGACCACTAGGAATGAAATCCAAGTAAGTATAACGTCATACTTTGTTGGCTTATTTCATTTCATCATTATTTTATCATCCATTGTTTATCTTGCTCTCTAGTGACCTTCTCCAAAATTTTCAACTCCATAGACTCATTAAAACCTAACAAAATCCTATTCCAATCACCCAATACCTCATCCTCGACCAACCAAATCCTTTGTGAAATCGCAAAGGAAACCAAAACCCCATTTTATGACATTTCTAGATCTCATAAGAACTGGCACCGGTTATACCTAATCTTCATCGATCACACCCCTAACCTACTCCGGTCTTTGTGTTTGCCTACACAATCTTAAACAGAGACCTACCCACCTCATTTTACCTCACCCTCACTCACATGTGACCTACGCGAGACCTTTATCGATCTGCGCAGAGACCCAAAACCTATCCCTTGACCTTGGATTCTATTCTAGCTTAGCACATTGTTAGACTAGATCTATTTCTTATTGTGTTTTTAATTGAGATACCTAAATCATTTCAAAATAACAATAGGATTTACTTTGTTTACAACATTAAACTTTTTAAAATAGTGGATGGATGTGACCATCTAGGAAGTACCATACTTCTCGAATCTAGCTCACGCTAGGTAGTTCACATCCCATATTGTTTAATTCTTTCTAGTGGTCTTGCTTTCATTATAGGTAGTTCCTCTTAGCCAAAAGGAAGCTCTCACGGTCACCTGTGGATTCGTAAGTCATATGTATGCAACAACCCATCAATCGACATTTGAATAGGTATTCCTCCTACGCCTTACCCTATCTGTTTCAATCAACGATTCAAGGAAAAATCTAATAAATAGGTGAAACATCTATATGCGAGCCCCATTGAAAATCGTGGACCAATCCTATCAATTTTTCCACAAAACCTTTTCCACAAAACCTTTGCAAGCCCAAAAGCCTCGATCTCTTCATTTCCACGTGGCGCTCTCCAATTTGCCGAAGAGACATGCTTCCATTTATACTTTAGCTCCTTTTTCCAAAAAGGAAAATTTTTACTTTGTCCCCCGAGGTCCAAACCTGTGCATCCATTTTTCTTGGACAAGTGTCACTTCCTCACTTGTTGTGGAGCTTCAGCCTAAACTTTGATTTTTACCACTTGAGGTTAAAAAATTCAAAGTCATTACAAGACCCATTTCCCCATCCTATCCTTTCCTGGACACATGTCCATCGATGATTTGTCAAGGGCTTTCAAGTAAAAATTTCACTTCATCATTTTGAGCCAAAAAACATCAAAATTCTCTAAGTCCCTCTACCATCCACACGCCCTCCAAGCCACGTGTCCTCTCCCTATTCGCTAAAGGCCTTCAGGCCAAAATTTAACTTTGAAAATTTTTCATAATGAAAACAAAATTTCCTAAGGAAATCCTGCCAATCCCCTAACCAATCAAAATGTGCCACATAGGCACCTCATTGTAGAAGGCGAGCCACGGATCAAAATTTTCCATGCACCAAAATTTCAAAAAAAGATAAGTTAGAGACATTTCCCAACAACCCCGACCAATAGGAACCCACCACATTGCCATTACCTTGCAATGATAAATTTGACGGAAAACAACACCCGTATGACCATCAAATCGTGAAAAATTTAAAGGATGCCCTAGAAATCAAATTTTTCAACAAGGATTGCAAATTTTTTGATTTTGAATCAACTGAATCATGTTTTGACATCATTTTCAACCTTAGGATTGGGAAATTAACCTATACAATTTAGATTTGATCAATTTCAATTTTGCACGATCTGGTAAAGGGAAAATGACACAGCCCACAAATTGGAAAAACCTAGGGCACAAATAAGAGCACACATGGATTTCTCTTTTAAACCAGGGCAGAACAACAAGTTTATGGGCATTTTAAAACATTTAACTGGAGGGGACAAATTGCAGATCACCAATTTGAGAATTTAAACATTTCTGAGCAAAATCGGACATGAAAAATTAGGGCACACAATGCAAGCTTAGAAATGGCACTAACATTGGCTCCTGCCTTTAGGGATGGGCACTCCCAGTGAGTGCCACAAGGACAAAATGTAGACCAAGTGCCAAAATACCATTGGGAAAAAGAGTTAAAACACAATGCATCCCAAAAACCAAAACCACCCAACAAAAATGAGCTGAGAGAACAACCAGAATGGCTGCCAAGAACAAAGGGCAAACCACACACCACAAACAAAAAAACAAATCCAAAACAAAGACTATACAACTATACAATTTGTGCATACCTCACTTTGGGGATTAATCCAAGAAATGTTTTAAATGTCTACCATTAACAGGAAGCTCTAACAATTCCCCATCTAGATCTTTGAGAAAAAAGGTATGTTCACCAATCCTAATATCAATGGCATAAGGGCCCATCCATAATGCATCAAACTTGCCATGCTTTCCCTTTTCTTCATGCCTACTATCCCACAACAAAACTAGATCTCCAATATTGAAGGCTCTAAGAGTGACCTTCTTGTCAAACAATCTCTTCAATTTCTCTCTAAATCTGATATGCCTCTGATGGGATGCTCTTCTCTCCTCATCAAGCTCAATAATCTGATTAATCCTTGATTCATATGGGCCATGCTCTTGATCTTCCAATTGTTGGGAAAACTAAAATGAAGATAATTGTAGATGTAAGGGCAGAAAAGCCTGAGTTCCATACACCAATTCAAATGGGCTTTTACCAGTTGCTCTTTTAGGAGTTATTCTATCAGCCCAAACTACAAACTTCAATTGTTCTCCCCACTTTTTCTTGTTCATTTCCAAGGTTCTTCTAATGATCTTCAGCAAGTTCTTATTACTGGACTCGATTTTCCATTCCCTTGGGGGTTGTAGTTTGAAGAATAAGTTAGATTGATTCCATATTCATTACACATTTCCATTAAAGGTTTGGCTCTAAAGCACATGGAATTATCAGATACAATCTTAACTAGAACTCCAAATCTGCATATGATATGATTCAATAAGAAGTCCACTACCACTTGGTGTGTTGCCTTTTTAGATGGGATTGCTTCAACCCATTTTGTAAAATAATTAGTGGCTACAAGAATCCACTTATGACCAGCACTAGAAGGATCTGAAATCTCACCAATGAAGTCCATTCCCCATTACTTGAAAGGAGCTTCAATTGATACAGGCTACAAAGGAAGGGAGCCTGAAGCTTTCAGTCTTCTAGAGAAACGTTGGCAACTATCACATTTTCTAACTAGTTGGGTTGCATCTTTGAAAAGAGAAGGCCACTAATAACCAGCTCTCAAAATCTTATGTGTTGTTACTCTTCCAGTAAAGTGTTTTCCACAAACTCCCCCATGGAAATCAACAACTATCTTGGAAGCTTCATCTTCACTATGCATTTCAAGAGGACACATTCGGGGTTCTTCTAAGCCAACCCAATGTTTGTAATGATATATTTTGAGAATTCAACTTGAGGGCTCTCTTCCTATTTTTATTTAAATGATCAGGACAAAAAAGGTGTCTAAGGTAAAATATTACATCCTTGTACCACTCAGAATTTACCAACTTTGCAAGCACATCTACCCTTTCTTCCTCTAGCTGATTCACTTCCACATTCTACAAGTTGCTCTCAACCATGAGCTTAGAAAGACCCAAACCTCTTACCAACCTTGTGGTTTGGATGTCCATATCATACTCCTATAGTTTGTTCACCCATCTACATATTTTACTTGAGATCTACATCTCTGAAAAGATGTCTTTCACCATGGTGTGGGGAACATAAGCAACAACTTTTGAACTCAATATATAAGGCCTGAAAACTTTTGTTTCTTTCACCAAGGAAAATTCTTGTTTTTCCATGATTGTATACTTTAATTGAGTAGCTTGTAAAGCCTTGCTAAAGAAGGAAATAGGAATCTCATCCCCCTTCTCATCCTTTTGTAGCAAAACAGAAGCAATGGTATACTTAGAGGTAAAGGAAAATTTTTGGAAATGCCTCTTATAGTTTGGGGCTGCTAAAATAGGTGCATGTTTAAGTGCATCCTTAATTCCTTCAAAATATTTAATGGTAGCCTCCTCCTACCTGATAACTTGGTCCTTTAGCATGTTTTTGATTGGAAGAGTCAAATTAGCAAAGTTGGAAACAAACCTTCTAATAAAATTAATATGACCAAAGAAAGACTGGATGCCTTTCTTGGTTCTTGGGATAGGTACCTTGATGATTGCTTCCACTCTCTCAAGGTCTATCATAACACCATCTTTTGACACAATGTGATGAATCAGCTTGGCCTTTGGCACGCCAAAATGAAACTTCTTCAGATTAAGATAAATGTTATACTCCTATATTTGATCACCTATCTCGCCTTGATAATATAGTCACATCATCTTGGTAAATTGCAATGAACTCATTGATGTAACTAGAAAAAATAACATCCATTGCTCTTTAAAAGTGGCACCAACATTCATCAAACCAAAATGCATCCTAAAAAAACATATGTTCCCCAAGGAGTAGTGAATGTTGTCTTAAGTCTTTCTCGATTCTTTGACAACCACTTGATTGTATCTGGAGAAGCCATCCAATGTAAAAAGAAATTTAGACCACTGTCACAAGCTGCAACACATTTTCCATATTTGGCAAGGGGTAGTTGTCCTTCATGGATGCTTTGTTTATATTTCTAAAATTCACATAAATTCTGATGTCTCCATTATTCTTTACGACCGGCACAAGGTTTGTAACCCAAGATGAATATCTAGTGGGCTAAATAATACCCCCATCTCTCAACTTCTTTAGCTCCTATTGCATTTTCATGGAGAGAAGTGGATTAATTGGCCTTTACCTTTGTTTGAATGGTTTGGAATTTGTTTAAATAGGGATATCATGCTCAAATAAATCTTCCCTATATGCTTTCATCTCTAAATAGGACCAAGCAAGGCATTCTTGATATTTTTCAAGAGTTGGGCATAGAACTATTTTTCTTCATTACTTAAATTTCTTCCCAACCAAACCTTCCTTGGTTTTCCTTTATTCCCAAGTAACGTCTTCCACATCCTTGAAGTAGACATGTTTCTATTTATGATGCAATCAACATTGTTAAAATTTGACTCAAGTGCAACAAGACCTCTAGGAATGGTGTTTGTTTTCAATTGGATGATATCTTTTCCAAAAAAATTTCTCTTCCTTCATTCATGCACACCATTGGCTCCCAATCAATATTTTGATTTGCAAACTCACCCTAGTTTTGCAAGAACCTTATCACTTGAGCATCATTGTTAAAAACTTGCCAATGTTTCACATTATTAGGGATAGTTGGCCTAGTTAGCACTTCAATGTTATATTCACAATAAGGTGAAATGGTGCAATTTTCAAATCTGGAACCCAACACTTCCAACTTATCAGTAGCAACATTAAGACCTCTGTCATGGTAAATAATGTTAAAGGAATCAAACATTTCAATTAGATCCCAAACTGCATGCTTATACCATTTCATACGTTAATTTTTTTGTAGCATACAATTTTCTTATTTGTTTCACAACTAGCTCTGAGTCTCCTTTTGCAACAATATCTTTCACTCCATACTTCCATGCAATCCTTAACCCCAACAACAATGCCTCATACTCAACAATGTTTTTAGTGCATTCAAAATTAAGTTTGAAGGAAAAAGAAAACTCTTCCAAACTAGGAGAAAGCAGAACTATACCAACACCATTTCCAAATTTGGAGCAAGCTCCATCAAATAGCAAGGTCCAAGGAGAACCTACCATATCAAGGCACTTTGATCTATCCATCTTGTGTTCTTTTCCATCAGCAAAACCAATGAAATTCTCAGCATCTACATCAACAAACAACACTTCATAGGAAGCATTGTTGGGATCTTCAATTAGGTGCAACATCTTCTTTTCACCATAAAGTTTGACCAAGCTACCTTCAATGGGAATGGTGGAAAATACATATCCATATGAATGCTGCCACCAACACTTGCAGCCCATTTTCTTAACAAAAGAATACCCCATTTGGCAGGGCAATCAACAATTACAACATCCAGTTTTAAATTCTTACCTGGATAGGATGCAAGTTGCACTACCAAACCCTTCACACAACCAACCACCGACACTTCCTTGAATCCATGGAAGTACACTTCCCATAGGCAGCTGTCACCTTGATATCCAACTCATTCATGACTTCTAGAGGCATGAAATTACATGATGCACTAGAATCAAACATACAATTGTGAAGTAGCCTATCTTTTATGAGAAAAGTTGTAAAGAATGGATCAACATTCAATTGGGAATCAACCAAGGATGTCCCCAAATATACCTCAGGTTTCTCTACAAGATCATCCAATGCTAGTGGTGTTTCAAGGTCAACAAATATTTAAAGAGGAGTCTCAACAACATTTACATTTCTACTTGGGGTGATCTTCTCTTATTTCAATCCCAAGTACTCAAGTGCTCTCTTCTTATACTCGGAATCCTAAGCAAAAAAATGATTGGAACACTCAATTTAATTTGGCTCAATACAGGCTATGTCATAGGGGACACTCTTTGGCAAAACATCATTAGAAAGGATACAATAAGATTCATTAGATGGCAAAGGATTCTTGGAAACTTGGGCGTGATGAGGACTGCAATTTTTTCTCGAGACAATAGAGCTTATAGCAAGTGTTTCTTTCCTAGGAGTTTCTTCTGGAATGCTTGTGAGTAAGCATGTTTTAGGTTTGGCTTGAGGCCCAAATCCCTTAACAACTTTGCTTCTAGTGTTATAGTCCTTCTCTTGAGCTACAACAACATTCATAAACAATTGTCTATCTTACTCCGAAAGGATACCACCATCATACTTCTTAATCATCAAAGCTCTCAAGTAATCAAAGTCATTTTTAGGAATTTCAAAAGCTTGCACTACATCAACTTCAAGAGCATGAGGGGGAGAAAGAATTGTACCCACTTGATGTAATCCCAAAAGGTAGCAGCAGTCCTAGCACTTATTACTTCAGTAGATGTTGCTCCTCCTTGTGAGCTTAAAGAATAGCCCACCATGCAAATATCATCATCAGTTCCATCCTCATTATCATCTTCATCAACTTGTTGGTCCACTTCACATGGAGGATGAGGAAGAAAACATCTATCACACCAATCCATATCAGCAACTTCATCAACAATAGCAACCCTAGAAATTAGAGGGTTAGGAACCAATCTATTTTCATGTGTTTGGGGTTGTCTATTTACAGATCCAATAGGCCCTTTACCCTTTTCATCAAACCTCTGCTCATTCCTATGGTGATTGCCAAATCTATCTTGTTCTGCTTTGCTGGGTGACCTTGTGAAGTCTTCCCAATTCCCTTCTCATCTCTTGCCAACTTGTATGATATTTCCTTGACAACCCCTACCAAAGTCTTCACAACCTCTTCTAAATCAACACCTTTGCTAGCTTGAGGTTTTTCAAGGTTTATCAATTTTACACCATCTCTCTTAAGAGGTTTCCCAACAGCCTTGATATTGTTCTCAATTTGAAGTGCCATGGTGAAAGCTTGTCTTATATTGGTTGGGTTCTTGTCTCTTAGGTAATAGGCTACCTTTTTATCAAATGCATCTACATATTTGATTAAACAAGATTCATCACAAGGCCTCAAACCAATAGGCAGCCTTCTCAAAGTTTTGTTGAACCTTGTGTTGAAGTCATGGAATGATTCATTAGGGTTCTTCTTGATATTCTCAAACTCAGATAAAATAAATCTAGGATCAGTCCTATCACCATATTGTAACCTAAATGCATTTTTCATTTCATTCCATGAATCAATAGAGTTATTAGGTAGATCCTTGTACCAATCCCTAACATATTCTTCTAGTGTATGAATAAACAACTTAATATATAAATCTTCAAACTCTATCTTAAAATCTTCCATCATATTATCAAAAAGTTTGAGATGCTGATCACCAAGATAATAACATTGATACCTGGAATTTTGGCAATCCATTTCGACATCTTGTGGGATAGCATTTGGTTAACCATCCATTCCTCTAAAATTTATAGGATCAAAGGTGTTAACAACAAATGGAGGTCTAGGCTGAGCCATATTGTTTGGTGGGGGTGATCTTAGACGTGAGAGAAGGCGATGAGGAGTGCTTTATCTTTGGGGCTCAAGAATGTGATTCACAAGACTGGTATCTTCTAAGTGCTGATTTTCTTGGAAATTTTTACTCGAATTAAAACATAGAGGTGTATATTAGAGAAGGAGCTTACCAGGTATAGCAGAAGGGCCTTCACTAGCTGAGGCAAATAGGTTTATGAGAGGATTACTTGAATCAGAATCACTTGAAGAAGAATGATAATCCTCTACCAAAGGCTGATCTCTCTCACCAATGGCTATATCTTTTCCTGATGTCTGACCTTTAACCACTTTCCAAACTCTTCTCCCTTCCAACTTTGAATTTCTTGAATCTAAGAACAATTTCTTAGCAGAGTCTTTAAGGAAGAGATCTTCTTCCCTCCAATTTTGCAGAGATCAACAACACAAAAAAAATGACAGAAAGCTTAAGACATTGGTATTTCCAAATTCAAATCAGCATGGAGTCACCACTAAGGAATTTCACCTCATTTGTGCAAGAATGCACTAAAATAATTTTTTCAAATGTTTGTTAGTACTGAAACCCTTGCAAATCCTTATAAATCAAACCTTCTTCTTCTTAAATCAATCAATCACAATGCACCCAAAGTGTATGAGTTGCTAGTAAATGAAAAAGGGCAGATAGAACTTGAAACATTTGCTTAAAACTTATAGATCTAAAACATAGAATGATATTTTAACAATGTAGCAGATCAAAAACATGAATACATAAATGCTCAAACCCTTCAAAACTTCAGCAACACCAAGAAATTCTAAGAAGTCCCCACAATGGTGCCACTCGTGTTGGTATCCAAATTTGTTCTCCTTTTCAGTTTGAGTAGCACTATAGATGTGTCATGGAGCTTAAAGATAGATTAGACCATATTGTATGTCATTGGTATCTAGGGATATGGTCTAGCTACCACTTAGGTTTGTGGAGAAATGGATAACACTCCAATAGGACTTGATCTTTTCCTAGCTATTTTAGGTTGTGCCTTGCAACCAAGGTAAGAGGACCTATTTTGTAACCTTGTAATGGTGAAGGAGATGAATATGTCGTTCTATTTGCTTAAGATTTTGTGATGGAGGCCTTGATGAAAACATGATCAACACCCCAAATCTGAAATCTCACAAGTTGTCACTTCTCAAAACATGGGTATGTTCTCAAAACAAGGCAAAGGTTACTAGAGACATTGGAATCTGACTGTTGCACATACTTTTGCAAATACATTTTGATCTTCTGGGTATACACATGCAAATCACGGATAGTACATGATAGGATCTTTTTTTTTGGATGATTTTTCGTGGGAGATTGATAAGACAAACTGGGATAGATCAAATATTTGACAATCTGTACAATACTTGAACAATTATCAGATGAAATGCCTAAAAAACAGGATGTTCTTTCAACCAGAAGAGGCACAAATGGAATCCCAGGTTGCACTCTTCACACAATCTTTGAGAACACACCACAAAATATGGAATTAATGAACTCAATTAAACACAAAAATCCATGATCAAACCATGCCTAAGGTACCCCCAAAGGCTTACAAGAAATATCTACAGTCAAGGAAGGTAAAGTGATTTTAAATTTGTTTATCTCCTTATCAGATGAAGGCTCTTATGAGTATGAGATTGCAAATGCCACTAAACTATCAACTAGAAATGGAGATCCTGTGTGACTTCTAAAGATTTTCAATGTAAGATTGTAACAAGAACAATAAAATTTATTTGCAGGCATTTAAAATTGATAACAGACATCATATTGCCCAAAGAAAAACATAGATTTAATTCAAAAATTGTCAGATTCAATAGCAGGGGAGAGTTACATGAACAATCTCAAAGTTTTGTGGTTGATATATAGCTGTAGCCAACCCACATACATGAATTTTCCAACACATGAGACATTAACCTAGTTCTTTGGCGGATTTTCTCATAAAATGAGATTTTTCTCAAAATTTTCTCGTGATTTTCAACTCCCGACCTTTTACAATTTCTCCAAAATGCATTATATACCTCATGCCACATTGGAGTCTTCCTTCCCAAGAAAATAATATGCTATGGGATCAAATTTGTTACAACAATTCTTCATGATTTAATGACAGTGACACCAAATAGAAAAACAACTCGCAGGTTGCCAGGTATGCACAAAAATTTAAATCATTACACAAATTTGGATCATTATCCACCCCAGGGGCACATTTTTATCATTCAAGCATGCAAGCATCTTTCATTCATCATTTTTACCTTTTCCCCTTTTCAATTTTACCTCTGTAACTTTTGATGTTGACATTTCACATTTTTTCTCGGGCCTGAGCCAAAATTACATCAAAAACACCATAGATCGAAGAATTAGGTCATGAAAATGATGCCAATGTTCTCAAAAGGCCAAGATGACACAAAATCATATAAGATTTGATGCAAAATGTGATTTCCAAGTCTCTTGGAGCTCCCATGGTGGCCTAAACAAACGAATGCATAGTAACCATCGATCTCATCCACCTTTTAATATCAGCCCTCCACATGGAAAATTGCATTTAAAAATAATCTCAATATTACCCTTTTAAACTTTGGATAAAGCGGGGCACGTGTTAAAAGTGATTAGATCGGCCCATGCCTTTAAAAATGTGACCTTTTTAAAGTTTTGGAAAATTTTGCAAAATTTCCCTGCTTCTCCCTGGACCCGCCACGTGTCCATATGTGGGCCCCATTGAAAACAGAGACCAATTCTATCAATTTTGCCACTTTTTTGAAAAAGGTAATTTTTCCACAAAACCTTCACGGGCCCGGAAGCCCGATCTCTTCCCTGCCACGTGGTGCTCTTTGATTTTCCACAGAGGCACACTTTCATTTACACTTTAGCTCCTTTTGCCAAAAAGGAAAAATTTTACTCTGTCCCCGAGGTCCAAACCTCCACCTCCATTTTCTTGGACATGTGTCACTTCCTGACTTGTTGCGGAGTTTCGGCCCAAACTTTGATTTTTACCATTTGAAGTTAAAAACTTCAAAGTCATTGCAAGACTCGTTGCCCCATCCTATCCTTTCCTGGACACGTGTCCACCAATGATTTGCCGAGGGATTTTGGGCCAAAATTTCACTTCATCATTTTGAGCCAAAAACATCAAAATTCTCCAAGTCCCTCTCGCCATCCGCACGCCCTCCATGCCACGTGTCCTCTCCCTATTCATTGCGGGCCTTCGGGCCAAAATTTGATTTTGAAAATTTTGCATAATGAAAGCAAAATTTCCTAAGGAAATCTTGCCAATCCCCTAACCAATCAAAATGTGCCACGTAGGCACCTCATTGCAGAAGGCGGAGCCGTAGATCAAAATTTTCCCTTCACCAAAATTTCAAAAAATGATAAGTTAGAGACATTTCCCAACAACCTCGGCCAATAGGAACCCATCACGTTGCTGCTACCTTGTAATGATAAATTTGATGGGCAAACAACACCCGTATGACCATCAAATCATGAAAAATTTAAAGGATGCCCTAGAAATCAAATTTTTCAACAAGGATTGCAAATTTTTTGATTTTGAATCAACTGAATCATGTTTTGACATTATTTTCGACCTTAGGATTAGGAAACTAACCTATCCAATTTAGATTTGATCAATTTCAATTTTACACGATCTAGTAAAGGGAAAATGACACAACCCGCGAAATGGAAAAACCTAGGGCACAAATAAGAGCACACATGGATTTCTCTTTTAAACCAGGGTAGAACAACAAGTTTATGGGCATTTTAAAACATTCAACTGGAGGGGACAAATTACAGATCACCAATTTGAGAAATAAAACGTTTCTGAGAAAAATCGGACATGAAAAATTAGGGCACACAATGCAAGCTCAGAAATGGCACTAACAAAGGGATCCAACAATAATGACAACTTTTTAAGGATCCACCAATAAGCCTTATTTACATATGATATGTCCCAATAATAGGTGCTAAATGAATTTAAATCTTATGCACCCATAAATAAGGTCTACCGCACCTTCCATCTAGGCCTTCTCACATGTTATTATCAAGATTCCTTCCAAATAATTAAAAATAATTCTTAAATTGCATATCACCTCGAGAGGTTATCACCTCCCAGCATTTTGTGGTCGAAAGGCACCTCCTTTTTCATCTCAACTCCATTGGTGAAGAGTTCATAGGAAAACATTAGGGTTGATAGAGAATCCGTTATCCAATGTCAAATTGATAGTCATCTCACGTTCAAATCATCTCGGTAGAGACTCTCGGTTTATAAGAAAAATTAAAAATAATGGTCTTGTTAATGAGAGATCATCTAGCATTGAAAGGCACCCGCTTATCTCAACTCGGTGAAGAGTTCGGGTCGAGTTGATAGAGAATCCGGTGTCAAATTGATAGTCATCTCGAAATCATCTCAGTAGAGACTCTCAGTTGTAAGAGCTCAACGATGGTCTTGTTAATGCAAAATATAGCTCATTGAAAATTGACGAATGAAAGGAACTGTACAAGGATCTCGGTGGAGATCGATGCAAAAAGATCTGAAGGCCAAGTCAGGGAGAGTCAAAGTCAACATGATGCCAGGTTTAATCCATTAAGACAATGCTCGACTAACCACTTGGGAGAATTATCTTGTTTGACCGAGATGATATGAAATTATGCAGATATGGGAGGTTCAACATCATTGAATCTTGGGTTTGTAATTACATAATGGAAGGACTTCTATCGACCCAGGAAGATAGTATAAGCACCATCGAATACCAATGTAAAATTGAGTCAAACCGACATCTTAAAAAGAGTTGTGAATTATAATGGTGTTCAGACCTTCCTCGGCCGAGTATTCGGTGCACAGGCAGCAGGCATGTTGCAGTATAGTAAGATTTCTTTTGAGCACTTCCAACAAGCAGGTTGTCCAACTATGTTTTTATCTGTTCAACATCGAATGCATCTTCAAATTCGGGATTTTCCTTCAAGATATTTTTTATGAAAATCGATTAAGTGACAGTGAGAGTGTTACTGGGAGACCTGAGGAAATTTATTACAAAGATTCTCTATCGAGACCTTACTGGTTTTACGATAACTCATGGAAGTAGATCTCATAAAGGTAGAGTTGTTTCATATCAGAATATTCATGGAGCATAATTTGATTTGTAATTATATGAGCATCTTCAATGAGTCACTAAGTTGGCAGGCATAAAGGCTTCTATTGGAATTATCACACCTTACAAGCTACAGCTGAAATGTTTACACCGAGAGTTTGATGTTATCCTCAAATCTGATGAAGGAAAACTCGGCAGGAGAAAAAATCATGGGGATCCCGCTGCGGGTGGGAATTTTGGAGATAAGGAATGAACTTTCCAAGTTTGTGCGGCGAAGCTGAGGCCGGGGCCCGTGGATTAATGTGTCCAAGCCGTTACGCGGGGATTTGGAGCTAGTATGCCGAGGTCAGAAATTTGATGATGGCAGGCCAAGCTGTTAATCCCGTGCTGAGGTATGAATAGGGGAACTCAGGGCAAGCACCGCCAAGTGGAAATATTGGTTTGGTAAACCATGATCAAACTTCCATGAATGGGAGAAATCGGATCAAACTACCAAGCGTGGAAATATTATGATGGCTATCCAACATGATACTTCCACATGGGCCGTGTAAACAGGATCGGAGCACGTTGTGCGAGTCACAAGGAGAGTTAAAGTGGCAGTTGCACAAATTGGGCGGCGAGTAATCCTCCAAGCGATAAGGGAGGATGATGGCGAGATGGTTGAAGATGGGTCGACATTGAAAAAGTATCCAGTTTCAGGCTCACAAGAAAGAAACGCCTTCTCATGGAATACCATAATTGCAGCTTACAGAAGACACAGGTTTCCTCACGAAGCAACAAACAGATGTCCGACCTGATCAGTTCACCTTTGCCAGCATACTTCTCCCAACTCCCATTCGGGCTCTGAGCATTCGGTGGTCGCGAGGAAAAATCCCACGCACAGGCAGCAGGCATGTTGCAGTACAGTAGAAGCCTTTCTTTTGAACGCTTCCAGCAAGCAGGTTGTCCAACTGTGTTGTTATCTGTTCAGTATCGAATGCATCCTCAAATTCGTAGGCTTATCCTTATTCTGAACTCAGATCGAATAGCAAGTTGCAGAAAAAATAAATATTCACCTGCCGTGTACGATGGATTGAGTCACACTATTCGAGGCTTCATAAAATTTCCCTAAATCGGGAGGTGAAGGTTTATTACGGTGCGAGAATGAAATGATTCATATTGCTCAAAGATGTTTTCTCCTAGAAATGAATTGAATGTGAAGGTCAACTCTAAAATACCTGTTGGCCATTTTGCATCCTACATCCTTGTTACTTGTAAATGGTCTCTTTGAGAAACTCGAGGGCAATAGCAATATTTATACCCTTCCATTATGTATACGTCCAATCGAGACAATAAAAAGTATTCTTTTACCGAGTTCATAGAAACTTGTTTTTTTACAAATGGACGATTATACTACGTTTTAAGCTAATTTTATCTAGCTTATTTCTATTAGCTTTGATCCACGACTAAGGAAGAATTCATATGGTTGTTACCTATACATTTTTCCAAGGTCCTCTTGGTTGCCCCAGTGGTTCAATGTATTTTTTGAAGGGCTTCTTTTATGTGTTGCAAATCGTAACATAAAGGATCTTTTTAGTTTCTAGAAAAATGAGTATATTGTGTAGCTCATAGCTACCTATGCCATACTAAGATCCCAATAGTGGCATAATTGTTGATTGGAGCTGAGATTGCAGAGTGCATTGCCAAAATACCGAAGGACTCAATGCAAAAGATCCGATTGCCAAAGCGAGGAAAGAGTTAGTGTGGGGTTCAAAATTGATTGCAACACCGAGTTAGAGGATTCGAAACTCACCGAGTTGAGATTTGTGCAGACTCTATCCACATGGACCCCCCTCCTCTTCAAGTCAAATGCGGTCAACGGGGGTCCCGAACATTATGTTAATTAAATTAATATTTTTATTTAAATATTTTAATTTAAATAATATTATTTTATTATTATTATTTAAATATTTTTTTAAATATTCTTTTAATTAATTGAGAAGACTAGGTCATCAAGCAATTAATGACCCATGATGGAACCTTCTCAGGTGGTTCAACTAACTGTAATAAATACATCATGGGCCTTCATTTTAGGAATGTAATTATGACCATTTCCTCTTCTTTCTCACATATTCTTCTATAAATGTAAGTTGGAAGCTCATTTCAAGAGGTTCCAACAGTTCAAGAAAGTTGGACAGTTAGATATCTCAGGCGAGTGTATACTTTTCAAGAATCCTCTCTCTTCTACAAGTTGTTCTTGTGTGTTGAGAGAACTTTCAAGCCTCCTCTTCAAGACTGTAATGGCAACTATTGCCTCTTCTGAATGTATGATGCATTGTGCATGTTATTGAAGCAATAAAAGTGTGTGTTTTTTGACTAATCTCGGTCCTTTCATCCTTATATGCTTCTTTGTGCCTTTCTCATACTTGCAGGTACAATATGCAAGTTTAAGTTCTATTGCAGGTTCTTGGAGTTACTGTGCTTATCGAGTGGTGGAGTATTGCATGCAGTTGAGTTGTGGTGTCCATTCACCCTTCTTGAGTTCATCCTTCTTCACTAGGAAACTGGTATATTTCTCGGTCTGATAAAGTTTAACAAAGGGAATGCGTGTCTCTTAGTTTGTGGTATCATGTACCCTCTCTAAGTTGTAGTAGGTGAAGTTGACCTGTGGTGCACACACCCTCTTCAAATTAACCCTTCCTGAGTCTGGAAACACCCTTTATTTGGTGCATCACCATCCCTAGTATAGTTTCATTTCTGTAAATCTCTTTCCCTAAAACCCCATGAAAATGTTAGCATAGGATTAGATAATCATTTTTGTTACACTAGGAGTAGTACAACACTTAGTTTAGGAAGAGGAAGCCGGCCTTCTCCGGAGGTTCACCTCGAGCCCAAGTCCCACAGCTTGAGAGGTGATCCCATGTGTCCCAATCACACCGAACGTCCTATTCACATCCTGGCCATTCGGAGGGTGCAGTGATTTGGCGACAACGATTTTGGCATGCCCGGTGGGACGAGAGAGTTGGTACTTCTCTTCTCACTTACACAAGTCAAAGTACCTGGCGACTCTATATCTTTGGATTCCAAATCTCAGTGCGGTAACTTATGCAAAGAATTCAGACAAGAGCTTCTTCAAAGAAAGGAAATTATCAGCATATCAAACTTTCCTTGTCTCCTCCAAAGAGAAGAAGAAGAGGCATTTCCACATCCCCAGTTGCAGATTTACCTAGTAGGGGTCATTCAACTCCTCCTTACGGAAAGGTTTCCTCCACCCAGGAACAATCAACCTTTCATTGCTATGGTGAGGAACCAAGTTTTCCCCCTTTCAATGTAAGCAGTCCTCTTATGTTGGCTCAACGTGACCCAATACCTATTGCGGCACTCAAAATTTTACCCTTCTACACGGGGAAACTCACGTTACTCCAGTGGAGCATATCTTTGATGTAGCCAGCATCTGCGTAGTACATAATATCACCAAAGACAATGTTGCAGTTAGACTTCTTGCTACCTCTTTCAAGGGAAAAGCACTTCAATGGTTTCACGGGTTAGGTGTTGGCACTATAACCACTTGGGATGAGTTGGGAGAAAAGCTATGTAAACAATTTGAAGACAAAAGTGATCACCTATCACTTTTGGAACAACTTACTACCATAAAGAGAGCTTCCCAAGAATACATGAGTGATTTCAACTTCCGATTCCACAGGACTTGGAATAGGATTCCGGCGCTCGTAAAGCCTTCTGCACATAATGCATTCTTGTACTATTTGTGAGCCTTGAATAGTGATGTAGCAGTTATGATCCAGTCCATGGGAGGGACTACACTTCTGATGCTTACGAAGTTTCCATAAGTGCGAGAGAATTCTTTGATTTAGGGTTGGAAAGATAGCTCCACGACCACCAATGCCCTTTTCTCCATATCTTATCAATCATCAGCCTATCATTGCTCCTATTCTAGTAGACTCCAAGAAACCATATCAATCTTCCCTTGCCTCTTCCAATGACCTATTTGAAGTCAAGTCACTACTGCAAAATTTTGGAAATGAGCTCGTTGCACTCAAAAGGCAACAATTTCAATACAATCATCCATATCAGCCACAAAATCAGCAATATCAAGCTAACTGTTCTCCTTTTCAAGGGAACAATCAGCCTCAAATCAAACTACAAGTCAAGTTGCAAATGTCAGGCCCTTGAACTTTGGAACCCTCTTGCAGCTAGCTCATCTAGAGCTATAGTACCTGTTCAAAATAATCTAGTTCAAGACTATGAATGGTGTTATCCTTTCTCTCAACCTCATAATCAAAATCTTTGTCCCAATGGGGTTCTTAGCCAGGCCCTTATGGTTCAAAGTATATCTTCCCCTTTAGAGTTAACAAAAAATTCATCTACACAAGAAGCAGTAGATCAACCATAGGCACCTGAAGAATCCACTTTGCTAAACTGGCAAGTAGAAGATTTTTGTGGATTGAATATAGATTCTTCATCAGTGGCAGCAAACACTCATTCCAAAAAGAGAGCAATGGAGCCTCAACCTCTCGAAGCTGATCTAGCATCCACTTCTCAACCTGGGTTACAAATGGTAGTTGATAAAAATGTGGGAAAGAAATCACCAGAAACACCAGCTAGCCACGCCATAGGGAAGGATGGTTCTCCAGGCATCACGGTACCCAACAAACATTTTCAAAGGAGGACCCCAATGCCCAAAAAAATTCATCAAAGTTGGAGTGATTCCCTTTAGAATAGTAGAACAAATGAAGAAAACCAATCTGAGCGTTACCATGTGGGACGCGCTCTCGATCCCTTCTCAAAGAAACCTGTTGCGAGAAGCTCTGAACAATTTTGCTACGACCAGCGGATCACCAAGCCATGGAGTGAAAACTGCTACAAGTTTGTGTCAACCAGAAGGGAAAATCATTCCTACGGAAAACAAACCACCACCATTCTACATTTCCCTGATCATTGGTGACCACAGTACATAATTGCATGATCGATTAAGTGTGCCGTAGCTTCTGTCATGCCAAACAAATTGCAAATGTACTAGGCATACAATATGTGCCGATTCTGAGAGGGGTTGTTCAATTTGGATGGCATAGTTGTTAAGACTATTGGGGTTATCGAAAGGACTTCACTTACCATTCATGCATGCCCAATTTTTCATTCACCCAAGACATATCGGTCATCGATCTCCCTCCCCTCTTTGCCATCTGCCTATCACGAGATTTCACTGCCAAGATGGGCGGTTACCTATCAGCCGATTGGTCGCATATGATTCTCAGGACTCGATACGGAACCAAAGTAACTATAAGGGCAGAACCAATCTACCATAATCATGTAGAACCCTACACTGCTAGTCCCATAAATGGAAATTACACCATCGGCGATCCCGAAGAGGAAGATGTCGATCATGAACCAACCACCCTTGTTGAAGAAGTCCTTGATACTTTGTTGGATGAAGTAAGTAGAGATCATCAGTATGATCCCTATGCTGATGTATTAGCAGAAGAAGAAGTTGGTTTGCTGGTCTTGGAAGAAACAGATTAGGTACTTATTGTATCCATGAAGAAGATACGATCATACCACAACTTGTCAAAACACCAAGTGATTCTGAAGGACTGTGGCAATTGTTCTTGATGGCTCAAGAAGTAAGAATGGATCCGGTGTTGGTGTTATGTTAATTTCTCTAGAGGGAGATAAGTACTTCTCATCTTTCGGTTGCAATTCAGTTGCACTAACAATGTTGTTGAATACGAGGCTCTTGTGCAAGGAATTCAGCTAGCCCAAAAGAAGGGAATCAAAGCCTTGACTATTTTTGGAGATAGTGAGTTAGTTGTTCATCAAGTTTCGCACGTAGTGCATCCAAAAATGATCTTTTAAGATCATACAAGAACCGAAGTCAGGGACTGATTGAAGATTTGAAGCTTTTGGAATCCATGCGATTCTAGAGATCAAAATCAAGATGCGAGATAGGCTTGCTGATTGGTTCACAATACAACATACCAGTTGATATCATGAAAGAAGGGCAGAAATTTGTTAAAATGGTGGTTTGACCAGCAGTCCCTGATAATGTGAGTAGTTGGCAAGTGTTTGATAGTGACAAACAAATTGTCCTCTTCCTACTGAGAAGAGGCGGAGTTTTCTCTGAAGAATCAAGATAAGTTGCGGGAGTCATATGGTGAGAAAATTATCAATTGAAAAGAAACAAGTTACCAAAAGGTTTAGTCACTTTGGAATCCATTTTCAATTTAGATGACCAAGCCACAAGATAAATCCCTAACATGGTGGTCAGAGAAGAATATTTTGAGGAAGTTGAAGTATCAAATGAAAAATTTCTTAAGATCGGAAAAGTGTGTACTTTTGAAGAGAAAGAAGCTTTCATCAAAAATTTCAAGAGTATCATGACATCTTTGCATGGAGCTATAAAGATCTGCGTGGTTTTGATCCAGGTCTAGCACAACATACCATCGAACTAGATCCTAATGCTAAGCCAGTTCATCAAAAATAGAGACCAATTAATCCCAAAATTGAGCCACTAATGAGAAAGGAGCTAACCAAGCTCATCGAGGCCTGTATAATTTTTCCCATCAAGCATTCCTCATGGGTAGCCAATTTGGTGCCGTGAGGAAGAAGAACGGAGAGATCGGTTATGCGTAGATTTCAGGGATTTGAATCGTGCATCATTAAAAGACCATTATCCTCTTCCATCGATGGAGCAGATCCTTCAAATGGTGGCAGGAGCTCAAATATTTTCTTTTCTCGATGGATATTCGGGTTACAATCAAATCCTAGTCCAAGAATCTGACCAATTCAAAACAACTTTCACTACCAAGTGGGGCACGTATGCCTACAATAAAATGCCATTCGGATTGTCCAATGTTGGGGCTACTTTCCAAAGAGCCATGGACATGGCATTTAAGGGACTAATCAACGATATTATTTTAGTTTACCTTGATGATATAATTGTATACTCTAAGCATGCAGAAGATCACATCACGCATCTAAGGAAAGTTTTCCAAAGGTGTAGGGAATTTGGGGTTTCACTTAACCCCAAGAAATGTATTTTCACGGTGCATGAGGAAAATTGTTGGGGCATGTGGTTTTAGCGGAAGGATTATCAATCGATCTAGCTAGGATTCATTCAATTATGTCCTTATCTCTCCCAAGTCACAAGAAGGGCCTCCAGAGTTTTCTAGGAACCATAAATTTCGTGCGGAGATTCATCCCTCAATTTGTGACATTGGCTAAACCACTTGATAGCCATGCTAAAGAAAAACATGCCATTCTCATGGACAAAGGAAGGACAAGAAAGCTTTGAAGCCATCAAAACAGCCATTTCTCAAGCTCCCATGCTGGTGAACCCCAGGTTTGACAAAGATTTTATCCTTTATGCTTTTGCAGGTCAAGAGAGCATTTCAAGGATCCTCACCCAACAAAACAACAACTTGATGGAGCAACCAATTTCTTTCTTCAGTCAATCCCTCAAAGACTATGAGTTCAAATACTCATTCATTGAAAAGCAAGTCTTTGTGGTTATTTGAGCTTTGAAGAAATTCAAGCACATGTTGTCCAACAACAAGATTCATCTGATGGTGTCTCATCCAGGTGTCAAGGAGTTTTTGTTGAACAAAGAAATGAATGAAAAGCATGCTGGATGGATCACGAAGGTAATGGAGTATGACGTGCACATCAAAGTCACTAAACTTGTCAGAGGTAAGGGTTTATGTCAGCAACTTTCTGCAGACATGGAATCAAAAGGTAATGAGGACGTGACACTCCTAAATATTGATGAGAATGTTGATCAAGCTGATTGGTTATCCAAAATGAAGAGTTTCCTCTTCTCGGGAGCATATCCGGTAGACATGGATAAAAACCAAAGGTGAACTTTCCATCTTCAATCTATCCCATATGTTTTGGTAGATAGCATTCTCTTTCGAAAAGATTTGAATGCAGCGTCCTCCTTTGGTGCATAGGACCGACAAGTCGATGTAAGATACTAGAAGAATTTCATAATGGCCTATCTGGAGACATTATTCCGCATGAACAACTACTACCAAGATCATGCGAGTGGATACTATTGGCGGTTTTATTCAAGGATGCCCATCTCTGGGTAAGGAAATGTAAGGAATGTGCCTTTTTCACAGGTAAGCAGAAGCTGGCAGCTCTTCCATTGCATCCAATTCAAGTGGATCAACCCTTTGTTCAATGGGGGTTGGACTTCATCGGAATGATTAATCCTCCATCCAGTGATGAGACATAAGTGGGTCCTTACCACAAAAACTATTTTACTCGATGGACAGAGGTGGTAGCATTAAAAGAGAGCAATGAAAAGGTAGTTCTAGATTTTTTGGAGGGTATAATGACGAGGTTCGGTGTTCCATTTACAGTCATTTCAGACAACGCGCTAGCTTTTCTTGGTATGAAATTGAGTGAATGGGCTGTTAAAAATGGGGTATACCTCAAAACTTCATCCAATTACTATCCTCAAGGAAATGGATTGGCTGAGTCTAGCAACAAAAACCTCATAAGGATTATTAAGCGCACAATGGAGACTAACAAGAGGACTTGGCATACATAGCTTAAGACCGCCTTATGGGCAGATCGGATCACACCTAAAAGGGCCATCGGAAATTCTCCTTTCGTTCTTGTATATGGAAGAGAGGAAAAACTCCCACTCTCATTGGAGTTACCTTCTTTGGAGTTAGCTCATCAACTTGAAGTTATAGAGAATGATCCTCTGACAATAAGGTTTGTTGAACTCATGGAGTTAGAGGAAGTACGAGACAAGGCTATGAAAACTTTGGAGCAGCATCAGGCTCAAGTTAAGAAATATTTTGATAAGAAGGCGTCCAATGGTGTTTTCAAGAGGGAGATTTAGTTCTCAAATGGGATGAAGATAGGGCCAAACCAGGCAGGCATGCCAAGTTTGACGCTCTCTAGAGTGGGCCATACATCATCACAAGTTGCAAAGAGGAAAATTCATTCCATCTATCTAGGCTCAATGGAGAAGAACTGCCCATTCATGTGAATGGGATACATCTCAAAGCTTGTTTTGAGAAGCGTTCCACCCCTGTGCATAATTAAATTAGGTGTTTTCCTCCAAGTGCTTATGCACATTGTTGTGTGTTGTTGTTTTTCTTTCCTTGTTGTTGTGTTTTGTGTTGTTTTGCACATTGTTTCACCATTGGAAGGTGTCAAGGAGAAGAAGGTTCAAGGTTTCCATAAGAGTTTCAAAATCTTCTTCATTCAAAATTTTGCAGTGTTCCATGGATGTCAAGCATTCAATAGATTCAATATACTTCATGCTTAGCATTCTAGGGAGGCCCAGGATATCGGCAATGCTCAAGGAGATTTTGGGATGTGTCAAAGAAAATCATACTACTTTCAGGATTCCAACATAGACTCCATGCCCAATGGATGACTTAAGGCTACTGGAATCATGCTTAGCAGGCAATCATCCCTGAGAGGTCGCCAAAAATGTTATCCAATTTTGCACACATGGCAAGATTGGACAACAGGGTCCTATCACGTTCAAAATGAAAATAGTAGTCCCAGGAACCCATCTCCGGTTATTATCAAGATACAAAAATTAAAAATAATTCTTAAATTGCATATGAGAGATCACCTAGCATCGAAAGGCACCCAGTTTATCTCAACTCAGTGAAGAGTTTGGGGTCGAGTTGATAGAGAATCCGGTGTCAAATTGATAGTCATCTCGGAAATCATCTCGGTAGAGACTCTCAGTTGTAAGAGCTCGACGATGGTCTTGTTAATGCAAAATATAGCTCGTTGAAAATTGATGAATGAAAGGAACTCTACAAGGATCTCGGTGGAGATCGATGCAAAAAGATCTGAAGGCCAAGTCAGGGAGAGTCAAAGTCAACATGATGCCAGGTTTAATCCATTAAGACAATGCTCGACTAACCACTTGGGAGAATTATCTTGTTTGACCGAGATGATATGAAATTATGCAGATATGGGAGGTTCAACATCATTGAATCTCGGGTTTGTAATTACATAATGGAAGGACTTCTATCGACCCAGGAAGATAGTATAAGCACCATCGAATACCAATGTAAAATTGAGTCAAACCGACATCTTAAAAAGAGCTGTGAATTATAATGGTGTTCAGACCTTCCTCGGCCGAGTATTCGGTGCACAGGTAGCAGGCATGTTGCAGTATAGTAAGAGTTCTTTTGAGCACTTCCAACAAGCAGGTTGTCCAACTATGTTTTTATCTGTTCAGCATCGAATGCATCTTCAAATTCGGGATTTTCCTTCAAGATATTTTTTATGAAAATCGATTAAGTGATAGTGAGAGTGTTACCGGAGACCTGAGGAAATTTATTACAAAGATTCTCTATCGAGACCTTACTTGTTTTACGATGTAACTCATGGAAGTGGATCTCATAGAGGTGGAGCTATTTCATATCAGAATATTCATGAGAGCATAATTTGCTTTGCAATTATATGAGCATCTTCAATGAGTCACTAAGTTGGCAGGCATAAAGGCTTCTGTTGGAATTATCACACCTTACAAGCTACAACTGAAATGTTTACACCGAGAGTTTGATGTTATCCTCAAATCTGATGAAGGAAAACTCGGCAGGAGAAAAAATCATGGGGATCCCACACGCTGGTGGGAATTGTGGAGATAAGGAACAAACTTGCCAAGTTTGCGTGGCGAAGCTGAGGCCAGGGCCCATGGATTAATGTGTCCAAGCCATTATGCGGGGATTTGGAGCTAGTATGCCGAGGTCGGAAATTTGATGATGGCAGGCCAAGCTGTTAATCCCGCGCTGAGGTATGAATAGGGGAACTCAGGGCAAGCACCGCCAAGTGGAAATATTGGTTTGGTAAACCATGATCAAACTTCCGTGAATGGGAGAAATCAGATCAAACTGCCAAGCATGGAAATATTACGATGGCTATCCAACATGATACTTCCGCACGGGCCGTGTAAACAGGATCGGAGCACGTTGTGCGAGTCACAAGGAGAGTTAAAGTGGCAGTTGCAAATTGGGTGGTGAGTAATCCTCCAAGTGATAAGGGAGGATGATGGTGAGATGGTTGAAGATGGGTCGACGTTGAAAAAGTATCCAGTTTCAGGCTCACAAGAAAGAAATGCCTTCTCATGGAATACTGTAATTGCAGCTTACAGAAGACACAGGTTTCCTCACGAAGCAACAAATAGATGTCCGACCTGATCAGTTCACCTTTGCCAGCATACTTCTCCCAACTCCCATTTGGGATCTAAGCATTCGGTGGTCACGAGGCAAAATCCCACGCACATGAGCGGGGCATGTTGCAGTATAGTAGAAGCCTTTCTTTTGAACGCTTCCAGCAAGCAGGTTGTCCAACTGTGTTGTTATCTGTTCAGTATCGAATGCATCCTCAAATTCGTAGGCTTATCCTTATTCTAAACTCAGATCGAATAGCAGCTTACGAAACAAATATTCACTACCGTGTATGATGGATTGGAGTCACGCTATTCGAGGCTTCATAAAATTTCCTGAATCAGGAGATGAAGGTTTATTACGGTGCAGAATGAAATGATTCATATTGCTCAGCATGTTTTCTCCTAGAAATGAATTGAATGTGAAGGTCAACTCTGAAATACATGTTTGGCCATTTTGCATGCTACATCCTTGTTACTTGTAAATGGTCTCTTTGAGAAACTCTGAGGGCAAGAAGCAATATTTATACCCTTCCATTATGTATGTCCCAATCGAATGATAATAAAAAGTATTCTTTTACTAGGTTCAGAGAAACTTGTTTTTTTACAATGGACGATTATACTGCAGTTTCAAGCTAATTTTATCTAGCTTATTTCTATTAGCTTTGATCCACGACTAAGGAAGAATTCATATGGTTGTTACCTATACATTTTCCAAGGTCCTCTTGGTTGCCCCAGTTGGTTCATATATTTTTGAAGGGCTTATTTTATGTGTTGCAAATTGTAACATAAAGGATCTTTTTAGTTTATGGAAAAATGAGTATATTGTGTAGCTCACAGCTACCTATGCCATACTAAGATCCCAATAGTGGCATAATTGTTGATTGGAGCCGAGATTGCAGAGTGCACTGCCAAAATACCGAAGGACTCAATGCAAAAGATCCAATTGCCAAAGCGAGGAAAGAGTTAGTGTGGGGTTCAAAATTGATTGCAACACCGAGTTAGAGGATTCGAAACTCACCGAGTTGAGATTTGTGCAGACTCTATCCACATGGACCCCCCTCCTCTTCAAGTCAAACGGGTCAATGGGGGGGTCCCAACATTATGTTAATTAAATTAATATTTTTATTTAAATATTTTAATAATAATATTTATTATTATTATTTAAATATTTTATTTAAATATTCTTTTAATTAATTGAGAAGACTAGGTCATCAGGAAATTAATGACCCATGATGGAACCTTCTCAAGTGGTTCAACTAACTATAATAAATACATCATGGGCCTTCATTTTAGGAATGTAATTATGACCATTTCCTCTTCTTTCTCACATATTCTTCTATAAATGTAAGTTGGAAGCTCATTTCAAGGGTTCCAACAGTTCAGACAAGTTGGACAGTTAGATATCTCAGGCGAGTGTATACTTTTCAAGAATCCTCTCTCTTCTGCAAGTTGTTCTTGTGTGTTGAGAGAACTTTCAAGCCTCCTCTTCAAGACTATAATGGCAACTATTGCCTCTTCTGAATGTATGATGCATTGTGCATGTTATTGAAGCAATAAAAGTGTGTGTTTTGTGACTAATCTCGGTCCTTTCATCCTTTTATGCTTCTTTGTGCCTTTCTCGTACTTGCAGGTACACTGTGCAAGTTTAAGTTTCTATTGCAGGTTCTTGGAGTTCTATGCTTATCGAGTGGTGGAGTATTGCATGCAGTTGAGTTGTGGTGTCCATTCACCCTTCTTGAGTTCATCCTTCTTCACTAGGAAATTGGTATATTTCTCGGTCTGATAAAGTTTAACAAAGGGAATGTGTGTGTCTCTTAGTTTGTGGTATCTGTACCCTCTCTAAGTTGCGGTAGGTGAAGTTGACTGTGGTGCACACACCCTCTTCAAATTAACCCTTCTGAGTATGGAAACACCCTTTATTTGGTGCATCACCATCCCTAGTATAGTTTCATTTTTGTAAATCTCTTTCCTAAAACCCCATGAAAATGTTAGCAAGGATTAGATAATCTCTTTCTCTAGGTTCAAACCCAAGTCCCACAGCTGAGAGGTGATCCCATGTGTCCCAATCACACCGAACGTCCTATTCACATCCTGATTCTAGGGTGCATATTTGGCGACAACAGCTCATTTTTAAAACACCAATGAACATCTCCTTTGTATTGTTATCCATATACAACACATTTTAAGATGGCTCTAATGGAGGCCTTCCCATTTGATTCCATGTGTCCAGGGTGAGAACATTAAATTTTTTTCTGTGTCAATCATAATTTTTCTAAAGATCTATCATTCAATAACGCATTCAAGGTAATATCCATATCATATTAAAGGTTGTGAGGAGGAAGGTTAGTGTCTAAAATTTGGCTCTCGCGCTCTCCTCCGGGGCTTGGTACTTTACCTTTCAACCAATCTCCTAATAGAGGAATGATATTATCTTGGTGCAACGTATTAAACACCTCTCTAATATCATCTATATCCGATCGAGTGACCTTAGCACTCTTCTTCTACTCTAACTTCCTAGATTGCTCTTTTAGACACAAAATTTCCCCTTAAAGACTTTTTATTACTTCCATGGTCTATTGATAGACTTGCTTCGATGGGTAGGGTTCGTATATTTCCCATATACCACCTCTTCTCTTTTAATCAATGGCCTTTACTTTGGTATCTCTCTGCGCATGTAACATCATCTTGCATCATCACGAGTATAGGTTCTAACTTTGAATCATGTGCCATTCTAAGCATCCATTTTTATTAGCAGCACACTTTATGCTTACCATCCCAATTCCTTTATCCTTCCACTACTTTTAGATCATGTTGTCAAACAATTTTGGGCATTCCTCATACTTTTGATTCTTTTCACACCAAGAGAATTGTAAAGATCGAGGAATTCAAGCTTATAGTGTTCTCAGAGATCCATATTTATAACAAGTTATAGGTGAGAACTCACTTCTTCCACCTCTATTTTTCCATGATCTCTAAATCCTTCACAAAATCCTCTTCCATGAATTCCTTTATTAGCGTGTGTTTCATAATGATGACCCTCATCCTTCGAACTTCTTGCATACTAATCTAACACACACCAATATCAATGGTGTGATGTATTTGGTCAATCAATGTACAATCCTTGGTTTCATGAGTAGTACAGTGAAAATTTTGCAATAGCAAGACAAATTCTTATGGATCATGCATTACAAGAATAAACACCTACTTGCATCATGATCTCCATGGTAGATCTCACAGTCTACCATCATCACACATACCGATCTTTGAGGAAAACTATCCTTCGTATTCCCTTCTACCTCACAATCTATACACCATAACCCACTTGCAAGTCTCATGAGCCGATTTTGCAGATAATTTCTCTAGCTACTTTGTCATTACAGTAATTTGGGCTTCTAGGAATGAACTCACTCTTGTATCAATGCTTCCTACTACCTCAACGCACAAGGAAGCCTCCCGTGCCTCACACTAATATGTGAAATTATTCTATAAAAGTGCCCTCTTGAATGGTGTGATTAGTTCTCTGATGAACCATTGAGCCTGCTGCGAAGGGTGAATGTCATGAGATAACTTAGATAGGAGAGTCTTGAAACACACATCATACTCCTACACACTCTTCACCATTCATTACTAAATTTCCTTCAATGTGCTTATGATTTTCTATTCAAATTCAGGTATGTGGAACTCCTCTAAAAGGCATTACACATCGCAATGTAATCCACCACTGTCTGGTGAGGGTCATACTTCCTATACCAGCTATACGTACATCCTTGCATTGTAGTTATAATCGACTAGCCCTACTGCCTTTGTGTTCCATAGGTAGTGATTCCCTTTGTGTTCCAGTAGTAATTCACACTTGTGTATATGTTTTGTGGCATCCTTAATGCCCTTTCCACTAATTAAGTGGAGTGACATCTCCTCCTCCTGTCATAAAAAGGGGCTTATGTCTAACAATCATGAAACCAAGATGTACTCATTATTTTATGCTCAATACTTATGTCTAACCCCAAGTGTGCATCCATATATGTACCTATCACCCAACACCACACTATGCACTCATCTCGATGCGTATGTGGGTGATGTGAGCCCCTCCTTTCTTCATGAGCCTTTCTCTTACATGTTTGCCAAGAGAGTTTTCCATTAATGGAGGATTTTTACCCCAATAAACAAATCCACCAAAAACACATCATCAGTTTCGCCACAACTTGAGTGTGCCTAAAAACCATCTTTCTACATGTTCATGAACAAACCTTCAAAATCAAAGTAATGACTAGTGATCTTGTCCTCAAGGAAAACCAACATGTATCCGAAGTAGAGGAAATTAAATGAGGAAAGTTTTCTCCAACCATAATTAGATTAAAACCTATATCGTCACCATACATTGAGAGCCATACCTATAGATCAACAAGAGCTTATCGATTTATCTTCTCTTTAGAGGGTAAACCTGAAATTAAGCCCTATCTTAATGCCTTTTATCTTTGACTATTCTACTATTGAATAAAGTACTACATCATGTTATGTCACTTACATCATCTGCTGTGGGTGTCCCTTGAGGCAACCTTTTCCATTCACCTACCTCTTTTCATGAGACCTTCAATGGCTCAAACATAATTTTTTATCTCCTATTATCCATCACCATTCAACCTTTTCTTAAATATGAGACTTGAGCTACTAGAAGAACATCATTTAAATGCTTGTCCTCGACCATCTCCAAATATATCAAAAATTCATCGGCATGCTTATGACAAACGTGTTGATGAACGAACCTTCAAAATCGGTGACCTTGTCCTCAAGGAAATATAACATTTAACGAAAGAGGATAAAAGTAAACGAGGGAAGTTTTCTCCTAATTGGCTTGGAACCTATATCGTCACCCATACCTATAGATCAAGAGCTTATCATTTATCTTCTCTTGAGGGTAACCCTAAAATTGAGCCCCTTAATACCTTGCATCCTCTATTTTTCTCTTGTTGAATAAAGTACTACATCACTTTATGTAACTTATATGCTCTTCCCTTGAGTGACTCTTTCCTTTCACCTACCTCTTTTAAGGACCAATGAACTAAACAAAATTGTGTGATTATCCGTCACCATTCAACCTTGTCTTAAATAATTACCACGACTCTACTCATGGAATGATTCTCATGGATAATTTTCATCCTTTTCGGGATGGAATCCTATAGTCATTCCTCACTTGAAACCCCTCTTTCATAGCTAACATTTTCATGCTATGGTTTTCACATTCACCTAACCATGACCCTTATACCCCACATTAACATTAATTTAATTATTTATAATTAAATTAATACCCATCCTCACCCCATTATTAATTTAATTACTTTAATTAAATGAATAGACACCTCACCTAGACACCTCACCATAGACCTATTCATAACATGTTTCCATAAATGAATAAGACTTGGTTAAAACCTAAAAATCAAGGCCTATTATTCCTCTAACCACCTTCCCGCTCATAAAAAGCTAACGTCCATTTGGATCCATGGATAAACAAATGAACCTAATCCAAAGATGTGAGATCTGCCATTTTTAGTAAACCTAGGGAATCCCACCTTAACTAACACCGGTCATCCTTAAACTGATGCCAGTCAACCTGGAACCATCGTTGGTTACCATTTATTCACCTTAGCAACCTTATTTTTGGGTTCACATATTCTGAGATCAAGAGAGATGAGAAGAGAGATGCATGCAAGCAGAACCGAGGATTTTCTTACCTACAAACATCCATAGCTAGCACTAGGATAGATCCGAGGTATTACACTCATGGAAGCATTCAGGGAATCACTACTATGACACCAAACACCATTCTTCCTATCAATCACCATTTCCATTCAGCCATTGAACCTATATCACATTAAGTGGCCTTTTACCTACATCATTTTCTATTTCAGATATAATAACCTCTCTCTACTTATTTTATTAGTTCGACTTTCCATGATTATTCACCCATCATTTACCTTCCTTTAAACTCATCCATTCCTCCACCTACATCACCAAAAACACCCATACCCTTACATTAAAAATTTCTAAGTATACCTAAAACCTCCATAGCCATCTCCATTTTATTTTCCATCTCTCTTTAGCTTTAGTTTAATCCCCATTATCGAGATCCCATTGATTTCCTTTCACCTCGACCATCTGATGCCAGTTACCCATGACCGTTGTCGGGTCCTTCTAAACCATCATTGGTTACACCTAACTGACATCAGTCTCTGTTTTTATACCTTTTTCCAATAACAAAAACCAAACAACCTTCTACAAAGCGATCAAAAACAACCCCCAACCTGACCTTGACCACCTCGGTACCTTGATAGTTTCCTCACCCTTGAAATTTGACTATAGCCTAGCCTGTTATGATTGGATTTTCTTATTATACTTGAATGAGATACCTAAATCATACCAACTACACTAGGGAATTTTCTTATTTCTCATTTAAGTTTTTTAAAATAGTGGATTAATAGCCATCTAGAAAGTATCACACTTCCCAGATCTAGCACACGCTAGGTAGTCCATTGTCATATATTGTTTAACTCTTCTTTGGTGGTCTTGTTTTCTATTTCAGGTAGTTCCTCCCAGCCAAAAGGAATCTCTCACAGTCAGCATTGGATTGAGAAGTTAGCACACGTGCATCAACCTCTAAACCAACACAACAAGTATTCCTTCTTAGCCCATAACCCTTATCTGTTTCATCTTAATAACATAAAGAAAGTGGTGAAACATTTTGGCACACTCGGTGGGACCCATCCGGGTTCCTTGCATTTTTCTTCATTCCTAGGTAAAAATTGTGTGTTTGTTTATTTTCTAAACATATTCACACTAAATCTCTTTCCTTGGTAATAATCTCTTCTTCTAATTGTCTAAAATGACATCTATTTTTGGTGCTTAAAACGAACCATTTCTTCTTTCTTGCATTTGTAGTGAAAGAGTTCACATCATTCATCATTTTCTTCATCAAACATAATTTGTCGATTTGGGTTTAAAATCAGTTGCATTTCATCCTTGTATGCTACATTTAGCTCACATTAAAATGAGGGCAAACCTATATGTTGGAAGTCATGCCCAGCTGATGGTTGACACAAAGAATCGTAGAAAATCACTCTCTTTCTTCTTCTTCTACCAAACTACACAAAATTGAAAAAATACACATCTTCTTAAACAACATCTCACCTAGAAGAAGCTATCAATGATCACATGATCAGTGGATTGAACAATGGGCACCCAAATGGTTACTTTTGTCTAGTCATTACCTCAGAGGATGGCTTTCCCCCCACCATAACATAACTTGAAACCTCTCCTTTTAGATATCCTTCTTCGTAGGAAGCCTTCCTCACCAAAAAATCTACTCTAAATTCATGAGTCAGTCTTCTAAATAACATAAGCTCAACACATTAAAATCACTTGTTGGATACATGTTTTTAGCATTTGATTGACGTGTATTTTGAGGTGTGAGGATACATTTCTCCATTTTCCATTCTTTTTCCTTACACACTCCACAATCACAGTTGGAGTATTTTGACTTCTTCTGAGTGTGTCAAGACCTCATTATATCATCTCCAGCTTCTGGGTTGATCATTCATCTGATCTCAGTTCACAACAATCTATTTTCTTGCATTCTTCAAATTTTCATAGTAACCAACATTAGTTTATCCATCTGCATCGTTTACACCTCACCATCATCGGTTCTACCTAACCACCATCGGTTCCCTATCCTTTTGGTTAACTTTCCCAAGGGACACCTATTCTCATCTTCTTCACTGTTTTGAGTTTTTCTGAGTCTCTGTACTCTCTGTATTCTCATAAATTGTCATCATATAACTTACCTATCTAACATTCATCAATTTTTACCCCTTTTGGTCAAACTATTCTTTTCTCATAGTAACTAGCCTCGGTTACACTAAACCATCATCGGTCATCTTAACCGACATCGGTTACCCTATGTTGATTCTCAACTGATACATTACCCAAATCCACCTACAAACACCTATTTTTCTCATTCCTACTACTTTCTAGTGTCATCTGCAGGCTACAACATCACCTGATATACATTCATTCACATGGTGTTGACTCTCAACCAAGCTAATGCTCTTATATTCCACGCTATTCATCAAACACTCCCGCCTTATTCACTTCACCCTACCTGTCCTATCACCCATGGATCCAACCTACCTACCACCATTGCTATAGGTGATGAGGAGTTCACACGACTCCTCGATCAAAACCATGCAGCCTTACAATTCTACCTTTCCCACTCTTCCACCGGGACTCCTCAAGTCAGTTGATATATGGCATGCTTGTATCCATCTCTCCTACCCTTATCCCCACTTCTATGTATCAGCCCCTACTAGTTTAGCATTACCTTCACCTACTTTACCCCCAGTGGTTTCACAGCTAGGCCCCATACCCACTATGACCGTTGCATCTACAATATCAATCACACCATGTAGTATCTATTGTTCCTTCATTGACCACCTAGACCATAACCCCATCCACACCCATTGTCTCACAGATACAATTGCAACACAACCACCCATGGTGTCGGTGACCCCTACCCCATTCTAGAATCTTGTCCTCTCCATCCCATAGTCTCTACCCCTAATTTTTACTAGAGTCACTGCGACTTCCCCACCTACATATACATATTATCAACAACCCCCTATCTCATCATTATCATTCTAAATATATTCCCTCTATGTCGGTCCCTATTCTCAACCTTCCTATTCGGCATCACCATACACTAGAATGCCACCCACATCACATGTTTAGTACCAACCCTCTTATGCCACAAGAGGTTCCCTTCCATCACAACCTACCAATGACCTCATCAAATTAATGATGGAAAGGATGCAGACACTAGAAGCATCGGTTCGGATCACACAATTCTCTCACATACAATGAAATCTATAATGATCCCATTCATCCATCCATTCCTATTCACCCATACCATGTACATTGGGAAATGCCAAAATTCAACCACTTCAATAGTAAAGAAGACCCAAAAACATTTGCGGTCTTTCAAACATGGGTGTTACCTGATCACCCATGATGACGCTTTACTCCTACGAACCTTCCCAATGTCCCTCACAGACCTGCATTAGACTAGTACAGTGGGCTACCTATACATTCCATCTACTCATTTAATCAAGTAGCCCAAGCCTTCTTAGACCACTTCTCAATCAACGTTGTCAAGAAAGTCACCATGACTAATCTTTACTCCACATGATAGTATGATGATGAGTCTATTGCTGACTTTGTTACTCATTGGCGTAGCCTAATTAACTGACTCTCACATTTCAATTACCTCAAATTGAACTCATAGATTTGTTTACTCGGGCTTGCGCTAGACACATCTCACCAACCCTGTAGGTGCAGACCTTCCACACCTTTGACGAGGCATTCACCATGGCATGAAAATTGGAGATTCATGTTATCGAAGAGAAGAAAATTCAGCTACATAACAAGAACATCATGTTTAAATCAAATGATGCTTCTTCATCTTCAAAACCCCAAAAAACTATTCAAAACCCAAAGGATCTACCAACACCATAGTTCTCAAGGCTGGACCCTCTCACCCATCAAACCAAGCCAAACCTTCTTCTAATCTCTCTCCATCCAAGCTTTCCAGTTCAAATGAGAACAACGAAAGTACACTTCAATAGGAGAACCTTATTCTTTTATTTTGGAAAAGCTTATTAAGGTTGGTGCCATTACCCTTCCACCTATAAAACCACACACTAGTTTTGACCCTGATCGCCCCATGCCCGTGTGGTATAAAGAACATGAATTTTGCAACTATCATCATGTCAAAGGTCATAGCGATGGTAACTACATCACCTTCAAGAATATCATCCAAGAAATGTTAGACAACAGAGATCTAGTCTTGGATAACCCAAATGCACCCGCTAACCAAAACCTACATATCTTCAAAAATCCATTCCCTAATCATGCCCCATCTTCCAACCAAGCTGGTGACACTTCAACCAATGATAGAAATGTCTATGAGGTCCACACTATTTTCGATGACATACCAATTGCTTCCCAATTGCCCCATGTTCCTTCCATAGACAAAATCTTAGCCCGAGCTCCCTACCTACACAGGAACCTATTTCATCTACTCCTCCACCCATAGAGGAACCCCTTCATTTTCTCCTTCACCCGTGGAAGAGCCCATAATTAGCACTCTACCTTTGGCCCTCAAATTGTCAAGCAGTCATCAGTGGCACCTCTCTTAGTCATAGGAGATACATGTCCACAACCTACACCATCACAAGGAGAGTCCACCTCATATGGCCCATCCTCCTCTACCCATGGAGGATCTTGTAGAAATACCATTTCCTTTAGATGACCATTCTCCATCAGACCTTCAAGATCCTTGATCTACTTTTCGGCTCTCTTACCCACAGAGTCTGAAGCTATCCATTTCCCTGTTTCTCAAACACATTTTACGGGATTGTTACTTGATCCACATTAGCCCCACTTATAACAGTACCATTTTCATGCTTGGTCGATCACCTGGACTATGTTGATAGAGCCTTACTTTGGGGATGTCTTCTACTTCTGCTTTAACCCAAATGTAGTTTTCACTCACCGAAACCTCCACAATCTATCCAAAAGTGTTTCAAGTAACCAAACCAAACACAACCATAACTATTGCAACACCTTCCATGTCATCACCCACATCCCAACACACCTCTTCCCATAACCCAACATACATCTACACCCAAACACCTACCCACGCCTATATCATCTCCCTTACCTAAACCCATCACTACCTTAGGGGTCATGCCAACATCAAACCTTACTCACCCACCCATCAAATTAGATTTAGCCACATCTTCCCAAACCAACACTAAACTTATTCTAGCCCCTAAAAATAAGACCCAACCTCCTAGGCCTCATACACCAACCTTACCTACCACACCGTTATCACCTTCACCCCTTTCGTCCATCCTAGGACCTCACCCCTCAACCTTGGCCAAACAACCTTCTTCCACCGAAAACCAAGAATGTAGCATCCCACCTCCTCATCATGAACCTCTAATATACCCAAGTGATCCACACAACCCCACCTCACACCCGTGACCTTCTTACCACCCATACCACCACTACCTTCCATAACTTCTTCACTACCCATGACATTATCTCCTCTTCCACTCACACCTTCTACCCAACCTCTACAAACCACCTCCACCACTATTTGGTTACCCCCATGGGTAACCCATCCCCTTCCACCATCTAATTTTCCCTCTACATCCCATACTCCCATGTCACCTTTACCCAAGAGGATGCAACCTAAAGATAAGAATCTACTACCCTCCAATAAAGTAGTCAAACCAATCACACCTTCCATCACCAGCTCTTCTACCCCTCCTTTATCCAAATAGATGCCCACAAGACCTAAGACTACTCCACATACCAAACTAGTGGACCAACCCATTCCCCCTCTTGTAAAGCCTCTTCCTCCACAATCAGCCACACACTGTACCCAAACCCACACTCACCTCTCATTGTGATCCATTAGTAGGGTCCTATGCTAAGATTTTAACCAATCTCTTAGAGACTTTTCATCACATTACCACCGCTTCGACCTTATGATCCTCTCAAACCCAAACCAAAAGGGTTTGATGAGACCAAGATTTGTGCCTATCATCATGTGTCTAGGACATGATGTTGAAAATTATAAGGCCTTAAAGACCATTCTTATCCAAATTTTTCCTCCTTAAACATAATTTTGATGACGACAATCTTTTGGATGAGGACCCCACTCCACCTTCACCAATCTCCCCAAATCTTCATCCATTACCCACTCAATGACCAGTATCTCCACCCCCACAACCCTTTTATCTACCCCCAAAATTCGAGATCAACATGGTCTGTATAAGAGAGTTGGCCAAACCACCACCCAAATGCCAATGCACCCTACTCATTTCACAAGGATCTTATCCCCCACTAGGATTTTTCCCCTCATGTTGTTATACCTTTCATGACACACCCTCTTCATCCACCTCCCCTCAAATTAACATGGTTCACGTTACCACCTGCTCAGAAAGACAAGGGCAAAGAAAAGGTGGCTAGCCCATCAACCAACCCTATACCCCACATACCATCTACACCCACACCCAAAGTCACCATTTGAGGTCCCATGTATCCTATTTCCGATGGGGTCACACATCGCACAATGCTAAAACAATTGCACCAATCCTCCCTCAAAATGTCTTTATATGACCTCATCCAAACCTCTGAGTCACATCATCAAGCCCTCATGGAGGTCCTTCAATCTATTGAGGTTTTACCAAATGACCCCATGCCCATATCCTCCATCATTACCCCTCATCACATGGCCTCTCTCACTAATTTTTTACCTTCCTCTACACCTTCACCTACTCACCAAGTAGCTGCCCTCATTTTTTCGATGAAGAGATCACTCCCTTCCAGTCTAAGGACCTCGATCCCACTCTTTTCATCTCTATCCACATCGATAATATATGTATATGACATGTTATGATTGATGGTGGTGCTAGTATTAACATCATCTCTTCCCATGCATACAACCAAATGTGCATACCTACTAATTACATGCATGGTAACCCAGTCATGCTCCGCTCCTTTAATGATGCCATGACCTCTACCCTAGGTACCATCATTCTCCATGTCCATGTAGGTCCCCACACTATCCTAGAACTATTCTACATCCTAGAAGGAGAGTTCTAGTATAACTTGTTTCTTGGCTGACCTTGGATCCATGTCATGGGTTGTGTCCCTTCAACTTTACACCGCTGCCTCAAATTTGAACACGAGGGACATAACTACACCATTCTCCAACCCATCACCTTTCAAGACCTATAACATGTTGTACCATCCCAATGATGTACTTGTCCCAGTCAAGGCATCTATCATTACCCCTACTTCACCTTCATCCACAAGCCCCTCCACCAAGACTACTACCACCTCTCACATCTAACCCTATTATCCCTATCACCGCCATAACCTCTACTACTAACTCACCTACTTCCCCATCATCTAGCGAGTTGTCTATCCCGCTACCCACATATCAACCACTGATCCCTTAGAAGGTGTCTTTTAATGCCTCACTCTGGGGAGTACCACCTATACAACATCGACACATTCCTCACTCCATGCAAGAGTATGGAAACCTGCGTCAACACCCTAGTTATGACTATCATGTAGGTGAGGTTTTCCTTATGGTCCTCCCCACCTTTGCACTAATCTAACGTATGGGGGACTTGATATCACCACTTATAAACCCAAACCTCCATCCCAAACACAACCATTTTCATCTAACCTACACTCACTAACTACTTTTCTCACACTTTCCTCCACTAGGTGTGCATGGAAAGGATTTGGCTTCAGTTTTTATGAACAAGGCCACCATACTATTATTTCCTACCACTCATAAAAACAATGACCATAGTGGCATTGGATTTGATGCACCACCTCCCAAGAAGGCTCATGTCGACCTCATTCAGAAGAAAAACCTTCCCCACCTCATTCACCCATGTCACCATCTTCCCCCATGGAGTCCATAGATCCCGAATCTATTCCTCCTAAATTTTTTTTTCATAAACACCATTTCTCTAGGACCTCTAACCTATCAACATGTGATGGCGAGGCTCCCTCTTCTCTCCCATTCCTGTATCCTGACATGATCGATGATGATACACCATCTATTAATGTCATTTAATGTCAGGATGATGAGTCCATCCTCACTTACCTGGGTGCAGAATATTCTTATATTCACCGATCATTACCTTCTAAGATGCAAACCATGTTGAATGAATCGACCATTGAAATCAACATTAACACTTAGGATGACCCACATTTCTAAAGATAGGCCAATCCTTAGATGCTACTAAACAGAAGCCTTCACCTACTCTTTCCTTCGGGACCATAGCAACACATTTTCCTGGTCCTATGCCGATATGCTTGGTATTGACCCAAAAATCGTGGTCCACAATATCGTAACCATTCTGATGCCAAACCCATCAAATAAAAGCTGCAAAAATGCATCCTCACATTGCTCTTCTAGTCAAAGAAGAGCTTCAACACCTTCTCTCAGTTTCCTTCATCCTACCCATTGACTATCCCCAATGGATTTCTAACATCGTTCCTATCACAAAGGTGATAGGGGACTCTACATTTTCACAAACTTCCATGACCTCAACCTAGCTTGTCCCAAAGATGATTTTCCCCTACCAGGCATTGACCAACTAGTTGATCTCACCATTGGCCATGAAATGCTATCACTCATGGATGGTTTCTCGAGGTTACAATCAAATATTACTAGCTCTAGAAGATCAACACAAGACTTCCTTCATCACCCCTTGGGGGACTTTTCTATATCGGTCATGCCTTTTGGCCTTAAAAATGCTGGCGCTACATACCAACGAGCCATGACTTACATCTTCCATGACATCATGCATCACATATTGGAAGATTACATAGATGATCTTCTTACCAAATCCAAACATCAAACTAAACACCTACCCATCCTTAAGGTCATCTTTGACCACCTCATCAAGTATTGTGTTTGCATCTTCAACCAAAGAAGTGTCTTTGTGGTACTTTCGGAAAAATTCTTGGTTTCATCATTTCTTTGCATGGCATAGAAGTCAATCCTACTAAAGTCAAGGCTATTTTGGAAATGCCTCCACCTACTAATCTCCATCAACTTCAAGCCTATAAGGTAAGTTGCAATCCATTCATCATTTTATCTCACAGCTTTTCAACCATTGTCAACCATTTCATCATCTTCTCAAGAAAGATGTTTCATTCAAATGGGATGATGAATGCCATAAAGCCTTTGAAGCCTTAAAACAATACCTCCTTCAACCACCAGTGCTCATTCCTCCTAAAGATGACCAACCCTTTTACCTATATATTTCACCACTGACCATTCTTTAGGTGCTATGCTCGCTCATCACAATGACCAACACCACGAGCAAGTGGTTTATTACATAATCATACCCTTTTGGACTACGAAACTAGATATACCCATGTAAAAAACTCTTTTCCTAGCCTTAGTTTTCATTGCCACCAAACTCCACCATTACCTACTCAACCACAAAACCTTCGTTATTACCAATACTAACCCCTTACACTATATGTACACCAAACCCTATCAACATCAACATGTTGCACATTGGCTTATGCTTCTTTCCGACCTTGACCTCGAATTCATTCATCAAAAATCCATCAGGGCCAAGCTATCACTGACCAACTAGTTGACCCCCTTTTTGGGAATCAACCCTCTAACTTTGATTTCCCAAATGAATCCATAACTACCCTCTCCTTAGATGAACCCACTTACCAAATGACACTCTTCTTCGATGGCTCCAAGTGTTAGCATGGGGGTGGGGCTAGTGTTATCCTCATTCCTCTTGATGGTGAACCTATGTCTTTGTCTTTCAAACTCGATTTTGATTGTACAAACAATATTGTCAATACAAAGCACTTGTATTAGGTCTCCAGGCTGCTTATGCCTTGGATGTTAAGTCCATCAATATCTTTGGTGATTCCCATCAACTAGTTGTAAACCAAGTCAATGGTATATACCAGTGTCATAATGAGATACTTCAAAAGTATAAACATCACGTAGATATAATTTTGACCACCTTTGACTACTACAAACTTCAAACCACCCCACATTATACCAATAAATTTGTAGGATACCATGGCTTGCTTGGCTTCTCAGATACTTTCTTCACCACTGACTCTAAAATATTTGTCACAATACAAAGGCTATAATCACCCTCTTATTTACCTCATGAAGTCTACTCCATCAAAACCGTTGCACCTGACCCACGTGACCTTTGGTATAAGCAATATACAGACTATCTTTCCCTTTCCATTCTACCCACCGATCTCACTCGTAATGGACAACGTGCCTTTCTTAAAAGTGTCTCTCATTATGTCATCATGGGTGGTATTATTTATATAAGTGGATTTGATGGTATTCTCTTACGATGCCTTACAAGTTCTGAAATTCCCTACACCATTAAGGAAGTTCATGATGGAATTTACGAGGCCACTTTAGTGGTTTAGCTGTCAAAAAAAATATTTTCTTCACCTTGGCTATTATTGGCCAACCTTAAACCATGATTGTTGTGATTATGTCAAACATTGTGTGAAATTCTAACAACATGCAAATCTCCATCACACACCTAGTCATGCCTTACAGGTCACACGAGACCTTTGGCCTTTCTCTCAATGGGGTTTGGATCTTGTCGGTGAGATCAATCCCCATTCTTCACAATGCCACCAATGGATCATAACCACTACTGAATATTACACTAAATGGGTAGAGGCCATTCCCCTCATTTCTACAAAAGCTGAGAAAATATGTGAATTCATCAACCATCACATCATTTTTCACTTTGGTGTTCCTCACCGCCTCATCACTGATAATGGAAAGTAATTCAAAAAAAAACCCTATGTAAACTATGTGATGCTTTTGGCATCCAACTTAGTTTCTCATCACCTTATTACCCAAAAACCAATGGCCAAGCCAAATCAACCAATAAAACCTTGAACAAAATTCTTATGAAAGGTAGTCAACGATACTGGGAAGGATTGGCATACACACATTCCTTTCACCTTGTGGGCTTATCACACTAGTATTCACACTTTGACTATTGCCACACCCTTTTCTCTGGTCTACGGTACCGAGGTTGTCTTACCTCTCGAAGTCTAGATTCCATCTCTCTCACATCTCACTACAAGACATGCTCAACGATGATGACTTTCACCAAGATCATTTGGTGTAACTTGAGTTATTAGATGAATGCCATCTCAATGCTCTTGACCATCTCCAAATCTACTAAAAATGTATCAAATGTGCCTATGAAAAACATGTTCATAAATGAACCTTTCAGGTCGGTGACCTCATCCTAAAAGAAAATCAACATGTAACCAAAGAGAAAATTAAGTGGGAAAATTTTCTCCTAATTGGCTTGGACCCTATATCATTACCCATGCCTATGGATCAGGTGCTTATCATTTGTCTTCACTCAAAGGTAAACTAAACTGAGCCCCTCAATGCCTTGCATCTTTGACCATTTTATTGTTGACATCAAGTTCTATATCACTTTCTATCAGTTGATCACTCATCCCTTGAGTGTTGTCCACCTTCCATATTACCCATTTTGAGGATCCACGACTAAACAAGAATCATGTGATTACCCATCACCTTTCAGCCTTATCTTCAATATGAGTACCATGGCTCTACTCATAGCATGATTCTCATGGATACTTTTCATCTTCTTCAAGGTGGAATCCCATGGTCATTCATCACTCAAAACCACCTCTTTCATAGTTAACCTCTTGTGTGCTATGGTCTTGTCTTCTAAACAAGAACCTAATCTTCCTCTATAGTCTTGTCCATGACTTAAACATCCAAAAAAAAAAGGGATGCAACTCCTTGAGTCAAACTTCCAGCAAAAGATGACTCCCTCAAAAGGGACATCTCTTCACTCTATTTCCACCACCATAAATAGAATTCTCCCTTGAAGGAAAACTATATAAAATCATTTCAAAAATACGATAAAAATATCCAGAAGCTTCCCACATTGATCAACTTCACGAAGACCTCAAGGAGATAATATACTCATCCCATATAGACTTCCCGCATTGATCAGTCTATTAAAAATAAAAAAAAAATTAAACAAATGAAGCAAAGGATGAAATTTTCATCATGGACTTGCCTATTTTTGATCCTAGGTTTCTTGCTAAGAAAAACATGTTGTCGTACACTAAGTTACACCAAACCGCCCACTTCTCACCTCATTTCCTTTTCATATTAATTTCCTCTCTACTCAAGGGACTTTCTATAACCATGACATTTCGTGATCATGTGACTTTCTTCACCCTTAGAATAGTCCATTATGTAAGGCTATTAGGATCTTACGTTCATAAGCCCATATGGGGTATGGTGGACTCATTAGGGTCCTTATCAATTAAGCAGCTCTTTTTCCACTTCTTACCATTCCCCTTCCTCATTACTTATTGATTATCCTACACAGGACCAGATCATCGACACCTATATTTAAAACAACTCAACCATGCCTATGACCTTCATTCAACCATGCCTATGACCTTCATTCACCATGCCTATGAACTACATTCACCCATTCCTCTACTTCACTTCATAATCTTCCCTAGCTTATGGGAGAACTACATCGGCTTGAGGCCCCTTTTCATCCAAGGGGCTATGTAGGCAGCACTTCAAGGGCATGGGGTCCTTGGAGGTTAGCTCGACCACTCTTTACCCTAACCAATTCCCCTTTCCACTTTCCTATTTGTATTCTACCTTAGTTAGTTTCCATTTTATATTAATAACTAGAACTTAAACCCAACAAGCATCAATTAATACACATTTTTACCACATCATCAAATCACCAATTTATCATTTCATGTTTCCACATATAGAAAATATTTGGGAATTTAAGCCATAACCTGTATATACATCACCATTTATCTCCCATACTACCAACAACTCGGACATTAAATCAGAATTAAATCCACCATACACAACCATTTTTTTATCCAACCTAACTCCACCATGCCTAAACCAACCTAACTCAATCATGCCTAAATCAACCTAACTCCACCATGCCTAAACCAACATGAATCAATCATGCCTAAATCAACCTAACTCCACCATGCCTAAATTGACTTAACTCCATCATGCCTAAACCGACCTGACTCCATCATGCCTAAACCGACCTAACTCCATCATGCCTAAACCAACCTGACTCCATCATGCCTAATCCACCTAGTTTCCATCACATACACACATAATAACATAAATTAAAAGCAAATACACCATCCATACTATAAATACCATCATCTATAAATCGAAAAGTCTATGTATAAATACATGTGTACATGGATACAAATAAATGTAGGTATCTCAACAACTCTCATGTACATCCTCACCATCTTCGGCACGTAGGCCGATATATGATCAAAAATCTCAAAAAAACTCTCATGTACATCATCGCTATCTTTGGCACAGGCCAATATATATATAAAATGTGTCAAAAAAATAGATACACTGATCATAAATGGTGACTAATCGTCACCCCACCTGATATCCATCCCTGTCTCATCAGTCTCCTCCATCTCCCCTCTAGTGGGGTGCCATGCCAATCTCTCTCCACCTCACCTCGGTCTTCCCTCTGATGGCCCCTCACCTAGGGCTGGTCTCTATAAACTAGTAGCCTTGCCTTTCCTATCTCGGGCTCGCCGACCCTCTTTACTCTCTACACTATGTGTGTGAGACTTATTCCTCTCACTTGAGGCTTGCTATGCTCTATACTCTGCATAGGAGGGGACATCTATCCCTGAAGCCATCATGCGATTCTAATAATATTTTTCCTCTCCTTAGGCATCTCGAACCTAGCCATAGGTACTATCTACAAAGTGGAGCCATCGGTGTCTAAACCTATACTTGTCTCCCAGGACCTTCTTCCACTAGTACCTATAATGAGGGACCCTATCCTTGTGCTGTCCTTGTCCCGCCCGGTATGTAAAATAGGAACTCCTATCCTTGGGACTATGTGGGTACATATCCTTGAGCCTATGGGGTGCACATTGCCTATACTGGGCATGTAGGGCCACATATATGCACTGAAGTGGCCAACTAGCCTTGTAGCCTGTGTACCTATGCCTCGCAATGTGGCAACATGTGCCTCTAACCATGTCAACTATCCCTGCACTATCCCTAATTGTGTGACCAGAGTCACCACCTACCCCTTGTAGGGTGTCTCTCTAAACTGTGATGGTGGCCAAGTCCTATTTGTACCTATCTATAACTATATACATGCCTATGTTTCCCACCACTATCTATACCTATATATAACTCTAGCATCATCAATCCACCGGTCTACCACCTACTCCTCCTGCCCTATAGGAACTCACTTTCCGATGGATGTGATAGATGCATAGGCCTCTCTACATCATCCCTCTTGTAATGTGGGAATAGTGGAGGTACATCCTATGACAACCCAAATTGTTGTCTGACCCTGTCAGCAGGTATCATCTCTGTTCTCCTACATGACACCCCTCTATCCATCAGAGCAACTGTAGCTTATATAACTCTACGACCATCTGTATGTATGATGGGGAAGCCCACATACGGCCTCCAAATGATGTCTACCCTAGACAACCCCTCTAGTATCTTCCTGTAGTGGGTTATATCATGTGTAGCCCTAGCCCCCGACGCACCCCACCAACTAGAACCCACCACTTGTAACCAACATCGAAACATACCTAGCTCAAATGTGTCAAGCCAGGAAAACCAATCGGATGAACACACATAATGTGCTCATATGCCCAACAATGAAGAAGAAAAGTACAACATAAGTTGAACCTCCATAGCCTCCCGTAGGCCCATAGCTCCCTGTATAGTTGTACCAAGTAGGCTAGTGCCCAGGAAAAGTAGGTCCTCTCCTCCATCATATCATGAAGGACTCCCATCAGTGATCATGGGAATCTCCCACCCTCTGCATCTAGCAATGCAAAATAACACATTGCCTCCATAATCAAGACCACTAGCCTCATCTCCTCAGGATGGGCTGCGTACATCTCTCCATAGCTCAGGATGGTGCTATGAAACCTCATCTCCACCATCCCCTCTCCAAATATTGTTAGCATCATCTCCTCTAATGCCTCTAAAGAAATAGAATACACTGTGTCCCTACTATCGGAACTTATGAATGTAGAAAAATCAAGTTACACGAACGGAATTATGCTCCACATGACCTAGAGCTTTCTTCCATTATTCATTCACTTCAAATATGGAGGCATTGCCTTCTCGGTAAGCCTTTTGAACTAAAAACTTATCATCTTGGGTTGAAGTATAGTTTTACTCAGCAAAACCTGAATGCAAGATAGTGAAGATGGTCTAATTTCTATCTTAGTATGATTTTGATATAAGTTATAATAAAGGCAAGGAAAATAGAGTAGAAAATGCTCTAAATCATAGGAAGCATATTTCTTCTCTTATAACATTGAGAACTTAGTTTAAAGATGAGATAAAAAGTGTCATGGAATCTAATTCTTATTTTCGAAAAGTAAATATAGCACTTGTTGCAAATCCAAATGATGTGAGATATAAAGGTTTTCATTTTGATAATGAAGGAATTTTACGATTTGAAAACAGGGTATACATACCTTTGGCAAGTGATTTAAGAAAAAAATTATTAGTTGAATTTCATAACTCACCTTTTTCTAGACATCCTGACATTACAAAGATGCTTGCTGATATAAAATAACAATATTTCTAGAAAGGGATGAAAAAGGATGTGATGGAATTTATGACACACTTTGTTTAGAGTGTCAATGTGTTAAAGCGAGAACATATGCATCTAGCCGCTTCTATCAGTACCCTCACAACATTTCGCAATACAAATGACAAGTGATAACTATGGATTTTTTTTAGGGGTTGCCTATGTCAAAGAATAAACATGATGTTATTCCGGATGTTGTTGATAAACTAACAAAGGTAGCACACTTTATTACTAGTAATCTAAAGGATGATTCATTCGTGTTAGCAAGAAGATTTTTTGCATGATATTTTTAGGCTACATGGAGTACCCGAATTGATCATGTCGATACTGAGATCTAAGAATGACATCAAGATTTTGGCAAATTCTTAATGCAACTCGGGGAACTAAACCGAATTTCAGTTCGCATATCACTTGAAAATGGATGGATAGATCATGTCGACACTAAAATTTTCCTCCGTAATTTCTATTTCATTAATGTATGTATTAGGAATAGGATGTTGTTAAGTATAATTAGTAGTAGCGTCGATAGAAGATAATAGCACCGTCGAAGTACGGTGCCGCTAATAATGTGGAGTACGGTAATGTGATCAAAGTACAATAGGAATGTTGTAAAAAGTAAATATTTGTCATAAGTGGTCCGGTAATGTTAAAATGTCAAGTTTGGGTAATTAGAAAAGTAGGGTCTACATGATTAGGAATTAGAAATATTATATTGGTAATAAGGACAAGGAGTGAGGTCATAAATATTTTGTGTATTTTATTTGTAAAAAGTCTAAAAATGTGGAACCCATGTAAAATGATAAGGTTTATCTTATCTTAAAAGATTAGCTTACATGTACGAGATAAGAGTTAAGGTATGGAATATGATTCGTCAGAGTGGATTTCTTATCCTATCTTAGAGATAATATGGATAAGCCTCGGAAGTTCTATAAATAGAGAGGCCACCCCCTCATTTAGCATAGAAAAGAAGCGTGAGAAATATTGTATGAAGTGTGTAAAGGAAGCATCTCGTTTAAAGGTGTGTTGAAGAAGCCATTAAGAGGTGTAATTGTAAAGTTTCTCCCATAGTATTGGTGGAAGGCAAGTGAAGTCAATAATACTTGAAGTTTCTCATGGGTGAGATTGTAACAATTTCATGTTAATATTATAATTTACTTTGATATTTCAGATTTGTCATCATTCCGTCTTATCATAGTCGATGGTATTCTTGTGTTATGTTTGTTGTTTTGTTTCCATATTACATCCACCAAACTAGAGGCTATGCATTAGTAAATAATCATAGCACGAGGAGTTCCCAGGTGAAGAATTATCATAGTGCCGGATTGGTGATGACATTTTGGTTCCGTTGCTTAGGGACTATTCCTCGTTGGTGGATTTTACGGAGAGATATTCCCACTTAGTCAAAAATCAATTGGAGGGTAACCTGTTTTTACTATGCGTAGTAGTTACCATGGTAAAGTCATTTTTGCCATGAATAGTAGTTACCATGGTAAAGTCATTTTTACTTGTGAATAGTATTTACCACAAGAAAGTCACTTTTTACCGTGAATAGTATTTACTGCATAACTCCTCACTTTTTTGTGAATAGTGTTTACCACAAAAGTCGGTTTTACCGCGATAAGTCAAGTTTTACCATAGTTTACCGTGGTCATTTCTATTCTACTTGTAGAAGGTGTAAAGTCACTTTCTAGTATAGTGATTCCAATTATTTGTGCACATAAGTCTTGTTGATTGTACTTGTGGGTTGGTATTTCACGGTGGTTACTTTTGAAAATGGGAAAGATTCTTGTTTTTTCATCTCAATCTAATGAAGATGCTTCTTCTTTCATTCAAGAGTTTAAACGATCTTGTATTTGTAATGGCCTCATAAGAAGGGAACAATGGACTGAATTTTTTCCTACCTTTTTGGATGGTTCAGCACTTAGGTGGTTTGAAACACTAGGTGATAATGTGAAAAACTCATGGGATTTATTAACTGAAAGTTTTCTTGAAGAATTTGGTGAACAACAGAGATATGCAGATCTCATGATCGATATCACAAAACTAACCCAAGGAGAGAAGGAGAAGATAAGGGATTATCATGCTCGTGTTCTAGAGCTAAGGAGAAAGCTCTTCACCCAGATCTGGAAGGAAGGATTAGCGGATGGGTTGATGAATGGCATGGATAATCTCCTATGTAAGCACTTCATTCTTGGGATGAAGCCAGAGATCAGAAAACGAGTGAAGTATGACCACCCAGCTACCATTGAACAAGCAAAGGAGATTGCAAGAAGGCAAGAAGAAAGCATGGAAGAGGAGCCCAAAGAAATTGTTGCTAAAGTAGAGCCTACACCAGCACCTTTGGTCCAGAATCCACAACCACTCCCGGTGAGCACAAATATTTCTCCTAGTACATCTATTGAGTATGAAGATCTGCTCAAAAAGATGGGTCAGTTAACTATTAATCTTCTTCAAGGAAAAGAATTTAGTTCTCAGGGAGGAGATAGAGGTCCAAAAAGAAATATTTCTGAAGTTGTATGTTATGGTTGTTATAAAAAGGGTCATTATAAGTATAATTGTCCAGATAGAGCTTCTACATCTGGTAAAGGAGATAATGATAAAGGAAAAGCACCTATGAATTCTTTTGATGTAGTAGATAAGAGCAGAAATAATGAAGTAGATGTGTTTGTAACAAAAAGAAAGAAAGAAAAGATAATCAAGATGGAAATGATCCTAAGAAGATGAAAGGAGAAACTAATAAGAAACATAGGAGAAGAAAGCTGGGTGTGCAGGATTTTCTGATTTCATAGGGGCAAGGACCATACTCCATCTTGGAAGATATGTCCAAAAGGCTCTGCAAATGTTACATATGGTCAACTCTTGGCTATGTCTTCTAAGAAGAGGCGGAAGCCGCGAAGTGGACTCAATGCTCGACGAAGAAAGGAGGTTGAGGTCCCTTTTTTGAGGCGAGGCGAGATCCCTATGCTCCACAAGGCTGAGGTATTATGTAATGGTATTTCAATTCATGATGTCTTAGTTGATGGAGGTGCTGCAGTTAATGTAATGACCGAGTCTGTAATGAATATGTTGGGGTTAAAAATTGATTGCCCTTCAACACTTATATTAAGGTCATTAAATAAGGGAAAAACTAAACCAGAAGGTGTAGTTTCAAATGTGGCAATATCTATTATGGGTGTTTTATGTGTGGTAGACTTTCGGGTGATGAAAAATGGTACCGATGCGTACCCAATGCTTTGCTAGGAAGACCATGGCTAAGGAGAGTTAATGCAAGAAACTACTGGAATGAAGGTTTCATGACACTTGGATGTGGTAGAGAGAGGATGAAGATAAATGTGATCCTCGACATCATAAGGTAGAACACTGTGGATTCAAGTGATGAAACTGATGATTGGACATCCTCTGATTACTCTAGTACCAGTGAAGTGGACACTGAAGATGAAGAAAGTGAGGTTGATGTTTCGATCATGGATATCCTTCTAGTCACACCAACTCATGACCCCATAAAATTATCTAAAGAAGAAATTGATGATCGTCTCCAACAAATAAAGATTGGTGATGCTTTGTGATGGAGAGTGAGAAGGAATCCTACCTCCAGCTCTTTCGAAGGTACATACACATATTCACTTTTGATTACAAGGAACTCTGTCAAGTAAGTTGGGTAGAACATTCTATTGAGCTGGTAGATGGTGCTAAGCCCATAAAGCAAATGCCATATAGAATGAATCCTAATTTTTCCAAGACTGTAAAAGAAGAAATAGATAAGTTGTTTAATGCGGGATTCACATTTGATGTGGAGAATTCAGAATGGGTTTCTCCCATTGTGATCTCAATAAAAAAGAATGGGAAGCTACGCATTTGTGTTGATTACAGGAATCTCAATAAGGCAACAAAGAAGGATCATTACCCTCTTCCATTTTTAGATCAGATCTGGATGAAGTAGCTAGCCAGGAGTGCTATAGTTTTGCTGATGGATATAACAGCTACAACCAAGTTCATATAGTAGAGAAAGATCAGCTGAGGACCACGTTCACTACTCCTTGGGGAACATTTTCTTATAGAGTTATTCCTTTTGGGTTGTGTAATGCTCCAGCAACATTCCAGTGTTTGATGAATAGGGTGTTCGAACCCTACATTGGGACCTTCATCAGAGTATTTCTGGATGATTTTTGCATCTATGGGAGCAAGTTAGACCACCTGCACCAGATGGAGACAGCATTTCAAAGGTTAGATGAAGCACAAGCCTCACTAAACCCTACAAAGTGTGTCTTTGGATGTTCTAAAGGTGTTTTGTTAGGGCATGTTATATCCAGAGATGGTATTGGTACTGATCCTGATAAAGTTTCAAAAATCAAAGATTTACCATTTCCTATGAATAGAAGTAAGTTGAGATCATTTTTAGGCCATGTGGGTTACTATAGAAGGTTCATCAAGAATTTCTCAAAGATTTCATAGCCACTAACCCAGTTCTTGAAGAAGGATGTTACTTATGAACCAGGAAATAAGGCGCATGAAGCTTTTGGACAACTGAAGGAAGCCCTGGTGTCTTCACCTATTTTGAAGAATCCAGATTAGAGCAAGCCATTCATTGTGTACACCGATGACTCGGATGCAAAGACTAGGAAGTACTTTGAGCCAAAAGGATGAAAATGGGAATGAACATCCAATTTACTTTGGGAGCGAGATAAATGAGCAAGTCTGAGGTAAATTATATCTTGTAACTAAAAAGAGGCTCTAGCTATCATTTTTGCTGTAAAGAATTTTAGAAATTACTTGCTAGGGTAAAAATTTATAGTTGTAACAGATCACCAGGCTCTAAAATATATTGATAATAAGCCTAACCCATCAGGGAGGATAGCAAGATGGATAATTTTTCTACAAGAATTTGAATTTGACATTATAGATAGGCCGGGAAAGAAGCATGTCAATGCGGATGCACTCTCTCGAGCCTATGATGGTTTAGGATCATCTTGTGATGATGATGATTTCCCTGATGCAAACATTGTTCTCCCTTGACACAATCCCTAGTGAATACATAGATATTTAGAATTATCTGAATGAATTCAAGTTTCCTGATGGTGCCAATGCAAAGACTAAGAGAAAGATTACTCAAGCCAGTCGTCCATATTCTATTCTGCATGGAGTATTATTTTGAATAGGACCTGATGGATAGTACAAGAGGGCAGTTGGACGTGATCAAGGGAAGGAATCGCTAGAAGAATTCCACAATGGTACATGTGGAGGGCACTTCTCTGACAACTTACAGCAAGAAGAAGGATCTTGGATGCGAGTTATCACCGCCCACTCTTTTTAAAGATTGTTATAATTATTGTAAGACATGTGATATTTGTCAAACACATGGTAACCATAAGAATTCATCACTCCATTATGTCCTATTCTTCCACTTGGTCCCTTTGAAAAGTGGGAGTAGACATTGTGAGTCCACTTCCAACTACATCACATCAAAATAAGTATATTGTAGTTGCCACAGTTATTTAACCAAGTGGGTTGAAGCTAGGCCATTGAAAACAACTTCCATGGATGAAGTGCAAGGTTCATATATGAACGCATTGTCACGAGATTTGGTTGTCCATTAGAAATTGTAACAGATCAAGGAATCCACTTCATTAATGATGTGGTAGAAGCCCTAGTCAATAAGTTTTCTATTAAGCACAGGAAGGAAACAACATACAAGCCAAGCACAAATGGACAGGTGGAACGAACTTTTTTTGTGTTGTGTCAAATTCTAGCAAAAGATGCATCCTTGCAGGTACATAAGTGGGATAAAAGGATTCATGCAGCATTGTGGGCATATAGGGAAACATCAAAGTCAGCAACAGGATACTCCCCATTTCAGTTGGCCTATGGCATTGATCCAGTTCTTCCTATTGAGTTTGATATTCCCACTGTGAGAGTTATGAAAAATGAAAGGATGGATGAAAGTGATTCAAGAAAAGAAAGGTTGGTACATCTTCATTTGCTAGAGGAAATGAGGGACATAATAAAGGATACAAACCATAAGAAGAAAATGAAGTAGAAGGAATACTTTGATCAAAAGATCTCGGTGGTCTCCATTTCATGTGAATGACTTGGTTCTAGTATATGATTCCGATACAAAAAAAGAAGACAAAGAAAATTTCTTCCAAAATGGATGGGGCCCTACAAAATAGCAGATTGTGCATGAAAATGGTACGTCTGCATTGGAGGAATTGGAAGGCACTCCCATTACTGAAATGGGTCAACCACGTCAAGTTGAATATTTTCCAAGCACTAGAAGAGTCTACTCAGGACGGAGTAGAAGCTAGGAAGGGGGAAGATGTCGACACTAAAATTTTCCTCCGTAATTTCTATTTTGTTAATGTATGTATTAGGAATAGGATGTTGTTAAGTATAATTAGTAGTAGCATCTCGATAGAAGATAACGGCGCCATCGATCGGTGCCACCAATAATGTGGAGTATGGTAACGATGGTCAAAGTACAATAGGAATGTTGTAAAAGTAAATATTTGTCGTAAGTGGTCCGTAATGTTAAAATGTCAAGTTTGGGTAATTAGAAAAGTAGGGTCTACATGATTAGGAATTAGAAATATTATATTGGTAATAAGGACAAGGAGTGAGGTCATAAATATTTTGTGTATTTTATTTGTAAAAATTCTATAAATGTGGAACCCATGTAAAATGATAAGGTTTATCTTATCTTAAAAGATAATCTTACATGTACGAGATAAGAGTTAAGGTATGGAATATGATTCGTCAGTAGTGGATTTATTATCCGATCTTAGAGATAATATGGATAAGCCTAGAAGTTCTATAAATAGAGAGGCCACCCCCCTCATTTAGCATAGAAAAGAAGTAGTGAGAAATATTGTATGAAGTGTGTAAAGGAAGCATCAGTTTAAAGGTGTGTTGAAGAAGCCATTAAGAGGTGTAATTGTAAAGTTTCTCCCATAGTATTGGTGAAAGGCAAGTGAAGTCAATAACACTTGAAGTTCCTCATGGGTGAGATTGTAACAATTTCATGTTAATATTATAATTTACTTTGATATTTTAGATTTTTCATCATTCTGTCTTATCATAGTCGATGGTATTCTTGTGTTATGTTTGTTGTTTTGTTTCAGATTACACCCACCAAACTAAAGGTCATGCATTAGTAAATAATCATAAAGCATGAGGAGTTCCCAAAGAAGAATTATCATAGTGTCGGATTGGTGATGACAAGACTAAAAGAGTTAATCAAGTTTTAGAGGATATGTTAAGAATGTACTACATGGATCGAGTAATATAAATGGGAGGAGTACCTTCCATTATTTGATTTTACTTATAATAACATGTATCACGCCTCTCTAAAAATGGCACCTTTTGAAGCATTATATGGAAGGAAATGTAGAACCCTTGTTAGCTAGGAAAACATTGAGGATAGACAGTAATTGGGCTAGAAATGATTACGAAATGGAAGAACAAGTTAGAATGATTTGTGAACGCTTGAAGGAAGTTGCTTTGATAGGAAAAAGAGTTATGCGAGACTTAAAGTGGGTTAATAGGAAATTTGAACTTGGTGAGAAGGTATTTCTTTGGGTTAAGCTGAAAAAAGTACTATAAATTTTGGCAAGGCTGCCATTTTATCGCCTCATTATGTGGGAACCTTTAAAATTGTTGAAGTAGTCAACTCGTAGCTTATTGTTTAGCTTTACCTCTGTTTTATCATGAATGCATGATTTTTTCCATATTTCTTTTCTTACGTGGTTAAGCCCATTCGAGTGCTTTAGAAAATCATGAGTTGCACTTAAAAATCATGAAATAAGTCAATGTAAGGTCCACTGGGACTATTTTAACGAAGAAAGTGCAACCTAGGAAAATCTCAAGATATGATATCTTCTTATCCTTACTTGTTTGATTAGAACTGATTCTGAAAATTGATAAAATATGAAGATTTTATTCATGTTTTGATGTTAAATATGCCAAACTTGGCTAGTTACTTGAACTATTTGTGATTATTTTAAATATTGTTTTGAAAAATTGAATTTTTTAAATTTAGTTCTATTATGAACATATGAATGGAAGGAAAATAATTAAGTTTTGTCCTAAACTTTAATGGTTTGATTAAGTTAATCATCAGGACGATGATTCTTTTAAGGAGGAAGGTATGTAACGCTTGGTCATGATTGTTACTATGATGACATGTCACTTCCACTTTTGACATTGCAAACGTTGACATGTGATTTGTCTTAGGAAGGTGTATTATTTTGACATTGAATATCATATTTGGAATGGATAAGTTATTACCGTGTAGAATTCATGCTTGGTGTAACTCTGTTTACTTAGAAGTGAAGCCATTCTACTCTGCAAATTATAAGTTATAAATTTATACTGTTGTTTTCACATTTTCCATATGTTAACAACACACCTTGAATAAATTCCATTGATCCAAGGTATGCTTCAGCTTCTTCTTTATTGTCATCTCTTTAATTGACATGTTGAATGAAACATATTATGGAACCGAAATGTGTTTTGTTGTAAATTGTGAAGGACCGGATTCATGTGTCCTTTACCTAGCATTATGTTGTAAATGTTGAACATGGACCTCGCTTATAAGTATTTTAATGCATGCGTGAGAAAATGTGGATTACTATGGTGGCCTTTCGGTCGGGGATCCAACATGGGCACTCCACCGACCACTGTGCGGAAAATGCTTGCAATTATCTATAAGGGGAAATTTTTATGAAAGTGGGAAAGGGAGTGAGAAATGAGATAGGGAAACTAATGTTGCAGGTAGGAAATCAGATTCCTACACACATTAGTCAGAAACTTTAACACATGCATTTGTGAGAAGAAACAACCCTACAAATGGCAAACAAGATGAGATAAGATTGCGAACTCAAAGTTTCTAAAATCTCCTCATCAAAGAGGCTACAAAATCCTTCTTCTTGTATTGATGCTTAAATAGAAGTTGTACATAATGTGGGAATGGAAGAAATTTGAGAATGGAGGGAATTAGAAGAAAAATGGCTGTCTCCTTTGCTTTCTCTAAGTACAATGCACTCGTGAGTTTACAAGATCAATTTCCAGCCCTTCTAATGACTTTTAGAGTCCATGATATAGCCCATAAGAAATGGTTACAATCTCTCGAGTGAGCAAAGAAATAAAACCTCCTGGGTGAGCTATTCTGACCTTTTCTATCTGTTCGCCCCTTCAAATTCTTGATTCATAGAGAAACACTTATGGTGGAAAGAAACAATTTTAAAATATTCGGCCATTACATTATTTTTCTAGTTAAAACATGGGTCATTCATTTTCTTTTACAACTTTAAATCTAGGCCACCCACGTGGAAGGAATTGATTGGAATGGGCTACAGATGCTTTAACTATCTACCTTTTGTTTGGTGGGGCCGTATATCTGACCCTAGACACGTGGCGGGCCAATGCTCATTTGGAACCTACCTCTAGATTTTGTCTTTGAAGTTGCGCTAGGGCTGACACGTGGAGAGCTCCATTGGTTCCTTCATACTTAGCTGATTCGGGCTCTGTTCTGTTTGACTCATGTTGACCCCTAGACACGTGGAGAGTGGCTGATTTGAGTTTCTACTTTGGAAGCACCCTTAAATTGTTGCCAAGCTTGTGCTCAGGATGCTTGTGTCTCCTTCACTTATTTGAAGGGGCCTTTTGAATTTTTAAAATGCCCAAGGCTCTGTCTCTCCAATGACTCTAGACATTTCAACAATGGGCTTTGGGGCCTAGGACACACGTGGTGAGTGGCTACTTGGAGACTGACCCTTGGGTTTTACTTTTGAAATGGCATCTGTCACGTGTCTCCTTGACCGCATGGTTAGCCTTTTCAATGGCCAATCTGACATGGTGATTGACCTCTCATTGGTGATCTGGCACTCATTTGAAGATGGGCCTTTTGTTTCATTTTGAAATGCACCGTTGAGGCACGTGGAGGCTCCCGCAGACCACTCATACTTAGTCAATTTTAACGATCGGCTCTGTCCCTTTTTGACCTAGGACATGTGGAGGATTGGCACAAGTTTGAGAACTACCCCCATCTTTGAATCTTGAAACTACCAATGAGGCACGTGGAGCCATCCATTGAGCCTTCCATACTTAGCCATTTTGCTTGTTTTGTCTTCATTTTGGACCCTGGACACGTGGAAAGCCTGCGCCCATTTGAGGACTGTCCCTGGGACCCTACCCCTGAGAGTTGTGTCATTTGGACACATGGAAGCTTCCTAAACCTTGAAATATGACCAAAACCACATCCAATCAGAGATACCCACGTATTACCCATGGATGCTTGAGGAAAATTTAATGGGGAAGATCTGCCCATCATTCCCGACTATGGAAAAATGTAGAGAAGAAGAAAACTCCACCATTTCACCCGATCCTCAAATTTTCTTTTGTGAACCAAGGAATTGAAAACAATACAAGGTTCGATGATCCATGGTCATAAAAATATTGAAATTTCATTCAAATGAGGACAACAATAAAATTTTCACGCGTCTAGACAGGAAAATGGAAAATTTGTCAAAACAAGCAGACTGGGATTTGAAACAACTCTAGGGCATGGATTTTCTATCTCTTCAACTTTCAACTTGGCTTAAATACTTTAGGAGGGTGAGAGCTCAAAATTTTGAATTTAACTTGGAAAACAAAAAGTGGTTTTTGGGAGACAACAATTGGCTCTAGCTTGGGGACATGGCATGGACTGAGCATGGCGAAAAGACGTGGTATGAGGATCCAGAATCTCAATTTTTAAACCGTATAACGTTGACCAATGCCTTATCCATTGGGCCTTGCATAGAGTCATATACAACTTTGAGAAAGAAAGATCAGAAGAAGGAAACACACAAGCACACAAAAGGAAGGAAACACACAACACAATAGAAGGGGAAAAAAACCACACAACGAAAGGGAAACACACCAAGAAAACACCTATGGTACAAGGTGGGGACAACCCACTTTCACTAATGATATAGTTTCAAGTATTTCCCACTTTGAGGCAATTCCAATGGCATTCCATCCAAGTATGAGAGGAGAAAAACATTCTCACCACAAGCTCCATGAATTTGGAATGGGCCGAGCCATAATGAATCAAACTTTCCATGGCTGCCCTTTGGTTCTTTTCTCTTGTCCCACAAGGACAAAGTCTCCAACCTTGAATTCTCTTGCCTTGGCCCTCTGTCAAAGATCTTCTTCACTTTCAATTGGTGTTCTTTGATTCGATCCACCACTTGGAGTCTATTTTCTTCCATCTTCTCAAGAAAGAGGATCCTTTTGTCAATGGAACCTTTGTATTGACCATCTTCTATTTCTGTAGCAACTTGAGAGCTGGCATCTCGATCGTGAGAGGAATTTCTGCTTCAACTCCATATAGTAGTTGGAATGGTGACATACCTATTGCCTTCTTGGGAGTGATCCTATCTACCCACAATGTGTCTACCCTTTTGTGCCAATTCCTTTGATTCTCATTTACAAGCTTGCGGACAATGGTCACAATGTTCTTGTTACTTGATTTGGCCTATCCATTTCCTTGTGGATAGTAGTCAGAAGAATGAGATAGGGAGATTTCATAGCTATAGAAAAACTTGGTCAGCTCTCTTGAAGAGAAATAGGTAGCATTATCTACTACAATCTTCTGGCACTCCAAAATGGACTATAATATTCTCCTTGATGAAGTTGCATATTGTTTCAGTGTTGGCTTGTTTGGCCGGAATGGCTTCCACCCATTTGGTGAAGTAGTCTGTTTTTGTGAGTACATAGGTGTGCCCCACTTGAGTGAGGGTTCGAACACCAATGAAGTCCAGCCCCCATTGTTGAAATGGTTCTTCAATAACCACAGGCCTGAGTGGTAATGTAGCGAGTCGTGGTCTTCCAATGAATTGTTGGCATGCTTTGCATTTAGAAACCCAATCTTGAGTGTCCACAAGATGGTGGGCCAATAATACCTTCCTCGGAGGATCTTGTGTGTAGTGACCATTGCTGAAAAATGCCCACCACATGCTTGGTTATGGTATGCTTTAAGAAACTTTTCTTGTTGCTCTTTATCTACGCACCTGAGGAAACAACCATCCAGGCCTCTTTTGTAAAGTGCATGATTCCAGATCACAAACTTGGCTACCTTCAGCTTGAGTGTTCTTCTTTGTTTGTAATCAAGATGAGGAGGGAATTCTCCATAAGTCAAGTAGTAGGCAATATCAACGTACCACTCATCGGTAGTGGTGACAAAGAGAACTAGTGGGTTGTCTTCTGAACAAGTTGAGCAAGTACATGTTTCTTCACCATGTTGAACTTTGAGAGTTTCATCTTCAGCAATCAACTTGCACAAGCCATTTCCCCTTACCAGATTGAGGGTCAAATCTCCAAGTCATATTCTTGAGTCTTTGCAATCCAATTTCCTCTTTTAGCTCCGGGATCTTGTTGTGTCAAGATGGACTTGATTGCACTTGCCAGGGACCATCACCACTATATGAGAATTGAGGATGTAAAACCTGAAGTTTTTACAGCCTTGACCACTGCATAGGCATGCTTCTCCAATTGGTTGTATTTTAGCTCATGCTTTTTCAAAGGACAACTCATGAAAGCAATAGGTGCTTCCACATCTTCATCATTTTTACGAAAGAAACAATAGAGTGTGTATGTTCTGATGCATAACAATACATGATGAATTCTTTGTTAAAATAGGAGACACAAGAGTCAGAGCCTTGGCAATGGATTTCTTGATCTCTTCAAATGTTGCCTTCCCTTCATTGTTCCATTTGAAGTTTTCTTGTGGTTTCATCATGGAAGTGATGTGCTTTGTCAACTCAACAAACTCAGGCACAAAAATGACGAAGAAAGTTCACCTTTCCAAAGAATGAATGAACTCCTTTCTTACTTGTGGGTAGGGCTAATGCTTGAATGGATCTAACCCTCTCAGGATCAATGTGTGCTCCATGTTTGTTCACAATGTGCCCCAATAACTTGCCTTCTGTGACTCCAAAAATGCACTTTTTGGATTTAGTGATATGCCATGTTTCCTACACCTTGCAAGTACATGTTCCAAGTGATAGATATGATCTCCCCTCTTCTTTGAAAATATTGTGAGATCATCCAGATATATGACAATACAATGCTTCAGATCTTTGAAGGCCAAATCCATCACCCTTTGGAATGTAGCTCCTGCATTGATTAGGCCAAAAGGCATTCTGTTGTATGCAAAAGTGCCCCAAGGTGTTGTAAAGGTTGTCTTGGTGTGGTCCTCCTCTGCCACTTTGATTTGATTATATCCTGAGAATCCATCCAATAATGAAAGCATTTCAGATCTAGTGACTGCTTGCAGGATATGGTCCATGATAGGAAGAGGATAATTTTCCTTTAGTGATGCTTGGTTCAGGTTGCGAAAATCTACACATATCCTTATTTCACCATTCTTCTTCCACACTGGCACAATGTTAGCTACCCACGTTGAATGGTGGATGGGAAAGATGATCCTTGCATTAAGCATCTTCATTACTTCCTCCTTGATGGTATCAACAATCTTTGGGTTATACGGCCTTTGTTTCTACCTAAAGGGCTTAGCACCCTACTTCAAAGGAATTGAGTGGTGCATTTCCTTTGGCTAGAAGGATTTGAGTTCATCATAAGAGTAGGCCAAGACATCTAAGTATTTCTTGAGTAAAGCAACAAACCTTCTTTTTTCTTCAGGTGAGCAACATTTTCCAATATTGACCATCCTTGGCTCCTCCGGGGTACCAATGTTTTCTTTATCAAAATCAGTTGGGCACCGAGAAGATTGCTTTTCTTTCTCTTGAATGAATCTATGTCATGTTTGTCAAAGAGGTCTTCTAAAGAGACTAGGCCTTTGGGAATTTTGTTCCCTTTCAATTTGATTACTCCCTCATCATCAATCCCTTCAATTCCTTCTTTCTCTTCTTTGGGGGCTGCTTCTCGGTGTGGATTTTCACCTCCTTCAAGAAGAGACTATTGAAATTATCCCTTTGCTCTAAAAAGGCTAGAATTTGGTTATCATCATTGAAGACTTGCCAATGGTTTGTATTGTCTGGTACACTAGGCCTGAACACCATTTCAATGGTCACTTTGTCTTTACCAAAAGAAGGATGAGGTGTCACTAGGGAAGCTGACACTACAAGAGAATCAACCTTTTCATTATGTTCCCTTGGAATAGCTTCAATGGAAAATGCATCAAAAGATTCAATGCAGTCCCACACTCTATTTCTGTAATGCCGAGTCTTGGATTCTTCACCTGATATTGTTGGTGGACCTACTTTACTACAACCTCTACATCACCTCGGCATCTCAGTTTCTTGATTCCCATGTCCTCTCTTTGCACTCATGCCTAAGAGTAGTGCTTCATACTCTGCAGTGTTATTTGTATTATCAAATTGCAGCTTGTAGGAAAATGGGTACAACTCATTGGAAGGAGAGTACAACACTACCCAGCTCTGAACCTACTCTGAATGACTACCATCAAATTCCATTGTCCAAATTTGATCTTCCTCTTCCTCCATGAGAAGTGGAAAGTTCTCCTCTTTTTCTGATGTGAGGAAGTAGTTTCCTAGCCCACAATCTTGAAAGAGAATGTTTGCTTTCGGATCATCAGACTTTCATACTTGTGAACTTCATCTTTCTTACTGGTAGCAACTTCTTCATCTCACCTTTTACTAGGATAGTTGCAGATGACCAATCCATTTTTATCTCTCCACCCAGGTCTCTATAAAACTCCTACTCAACAACATACCAAAGGATGTTGGGATGTCTACTACTAATATGGTTAGGAGCACCTTCTTGTCTAGGAAAATCAGCTAGTGCTACCTGTGCATCTTTGATTCTTCCTACCAATGGAACTTGTTTGGATTCCATTGAGTAGCAGTGCCATTTACCTAGGTCAAGGTGAGGCCTAGAGCATTTGCAACTTTGACTGGCATCACATTGTCTGAGGCTCTCAGAATCTATGATACAATTATTTAGTTGGAAGCCTTTAATGAGGAGTGACAGGTAGAAAGGTTCAACTCTGTTGATGTTGGAGGCACTGAGGGCTAGCATGTTTTGGGAAGGTGGTGTGGATGGTGTGGGGAGTAAGCCTTTAGAATTTGGACTTGAAGAGATAGGGTTACCACCACGAACTGTATTGATGAATCATCAAATTGGGCAGGATGTGTTTGTAGGTATTCTATTTCGAGAGAGCTGGACTTTGGTTTTGCTTGCATGTTCTACAAAGTCAAATGGGGAAATGGTGAGTGAGGAAGAGGCTCCTAAAATGGAGGAAGATCTACATGGTAGAGAATTTTCTAGTTTTGGTGTTGGGTTCTCTTTTTCAGATGTAACAATTGGCTTGGAAGGGGGTGAGGGTGTAGCCTTTGACTGAACTTTAGATGTTTTTGTAGGACCAACATTTAGAAGAGAATTATTCTTAGCAACTTTTGAGCTGGAAGAAGGATCAAATGACTTACTTGGTATAGTAGCATGCTCTTTGGCAACCAGTGAGTCTGGTTTTTCTTTGGCTGACTCCAAAGAAGGTGGTAATGGTGATCCTCTGCTGATGATTTTATTTTGTGTAACCTCTGGAGGAAAATCTTCTTTATTCTTCTTCTTATCCTTTGTTAGCAACTATTGGGGCTGAAATCCCTTTCTTGGATTGTGCACGAGTGAAGACAACACATGAGAAACTTGGAACTTCTTCATCATCCTCATCTTCATCATCAACGTACTCAATTAGCCCATTGTGCATATCAACTTCCTCGACTTCAAGATAGTTTTCATAGTCTTCCATATTTTCTTCTTCAGTTTCATCAATTTCTGCTTCCTCCTCTGGCTCTTTGGTGTCACAGATGGCATTGACTAGTGGTGCTTCAAGAGCAAGCCGATGAGGAGGTGGAGCAATCCTTGGCCTATCTGGAGGGTTTGGTCTCCTTGAAGCATTCCACATTGTGATCTGAGATAGCTTGCTTCTTCAAGGCAACCAAGTCATTTGCCATTTTTTGGAACATCGGATCTGTGGTGATAGAGTTTGAATTTTGACCCTTTTGTTTCCCATTGGGGCCTTTCACCTTTCCAGAAAGGATTAGATCATCATCGGTTTCTATTGCAAAGTCCTGGGCTTGCCTCAATGTTCTTGGTTGGGCTCTTCTAAGGAAGAAACCTACTTCTGATGGCAGAGCACTGATGAAAAACCTCTTCAAATTATTTTTGGGAGGCACCACATCTTCAGGGATCCTTCTTATCACTCTATCATATCTTGCTATGAAGTCCCTCATTGACTCGAAGGTTTCTTTCTTCATTTGTACCAATTGGACCAAAAGATCCTAACAATCTTCCATGGTCTTGAACCTATGTTTGAATGCACTTCTTATATCTTCCCAATAGGTGACAGACCTCGGGGTAGCATGTAGAACCATTCGACAACCTTTTCTTGAAGTGACTCCACAAAGAGTTAGACTGACACATCTTCATCCTCAACACCCAACACACCATACAAGTAGTGATAAATGCTTGCTACATGCTCTTTAAGGAGTTGAGAACCATCCCCTCTAAATTTTGGGAAGTTTTTCTCGAGCCTCTCGGTAGCTCATGGAGTGGTTGAGCAAGAGCCAATGGACCGGTGTTTCCTCCCCATGGTACATTAGGCCTACGGGCCTCATGATCACATTCACACTCATGATCACAATCTCCCATTCTATGTTTATTTCTATCTTCCAGCCTTGCTAAGGTTGGCTTCTGTTGTTGCTCTTTCATCTACCTCGGCTTGAAGTCTCTCGATTTCTTCGAGTTGAGCTCTTATTTCCTCTTCCGCTCTTGCTTCTCTTTCTCTAGCTTCTTCTTCGGTCTCTACGTCGGTGAAATATTCAAGGTTCTCATTGATGTATGGAAATTCACCATCCAAAGGATTGGCAACACTCAGGTTCCCAACGTGACCGGTTGCTTGAGAAGGAGCCTCTGGATTCCGAGTAGCTCTTGTCTCCTTTGAAGTTCCTCAAAAATGGGATCAGTTTTCCTCCTTGTCTCTGTTTTCAGGTGTATCTTTTATCCACCAGCTTGAAAATCTATGCTCTTATTCATGTGGTGCTGGAATTCATCTTTGCCTCTCCAATTCAACAGTGTGTTCCTCTTCAAGGTCCAAATTCTCGTGGCAATGAAGTAGTGATTGGCACTTTGTCTATTATGCCAGATAGCTTCCCTCAAATATGAAGCAATATCTTCTTGGATGTGGAAGAGAATTTGGTCTTTCAACAGGAGGGTTTCCTAGAATAGCCATGACTTGAATCCATGTGGCTCATATAGCCATTCGAATTCCAGAAATTTTTCTCTTTTTTTTTTTTTTTTTTGAATTTTCTGACCTTGCGGTTGCATTTAGTGTAGATGCTACTAAATCTACCCCATGGTGGGTGCCAAAACTGTTGGCGAGGAAATTTTTAGGTGGAAAAATTTGTGAATTCCTTTCCAATGCTCTAGGGAATCTATGTCCCTCTACTTAACCGGTGCGCTACACTATATATGCATATGCATGCATGAAAATGTGGATTACTATGGTGGCCTTTCGACCGGGGATCCAACAGGGGCACTCCACTGACCCTGTGGAAAATGCTTGTAGTTATCTACAAGGGGGAATTTTCTATGAAGGTGGGAAAGGGAGTGAGAAATGAGATAGGGGAAACTAATGTTATAGGTAGGAAATCATATTCCTGCACACATTAGTCAAAAAATTTAACACATGCATTTGTGAGAAGAAACAACCCTACAAATGGCAACAAGATGAGATAAGATTGTGAACTCAAAGTTTCTAAAATCTCCTCATCAAAGAGGCTACAAAATCCTTCTTCTTGTATTGATGCTTAAATAGAAGTTGTACATAATGTGGGAATGGAAGAAATTTGAGAATGGAGGGAATTAGAAGAAAAAGGCTAACTCCTTTGCTTTCTCTAAGTACAATGCACTCGTGAGTTTACAAGATCAATTTCCAGCCCTTACAATGACTTTTAGAGTCCATGATATAGCCCATAAGAAATGGTTACAATTTACTCGGGTGAGAAAGAAATAGTTACAACCTCCTCGGGTGAGAAAGAAATAGTTACAACCTTTTCTATCTGTTCATGCCCCTTCAAATTCTTGATTCACGAGAAAATGCTTATGGCGGAAAGAAATAGTTTTAAAATACTTGTCTCGTTACATTATTTTTCTAGTTAAAACATGGGCCATTCGATTTGCTTTTACAACTTTAAATCTTGGGCCACCCACATGGAAGGAATTGATTGGAATGGGCTATGCAGATGCTTTAACTATCTACCTTTTGTTTGGTGGGGCCGTATATCTAACCCTAACATGCGTGGTGGGCCAATGCTCATTTGGAACCTACCTCTAGATTTTTCTTTGAAGTTGCACTAGGATGACACGTGGAGAGCTCCATCGGTTCCTTCATACTTAGCCAATTTGGGCTCTTGTTCCTATTTGACTCATGTTGACCCCTAGACACGTGGAGAGCTGGACTGATTTGAGTTTCTATTTGGAAGCACCCTTCTTGTGCCAAGTTGATGTGTGTCTCCTTCCACTAGGTTGACGCGTGTGCTCTCCTTATTTGAAGATTGGCCCTTTCATCTCACTTAGAATTTTCAATTGAGGCATGTGGAGGCTCCTGGACCCACTCATACTTAGTCTTTCCATGGCTCGACTCTTTTTGGGCCACACGTGGTGAGCTAGCTTTACTTGGAGACTCGACCCTTGGGTTTTACTTTTGAAATGGCATCATGTGACATGTGTCTCCCTTCACGGGGTTAGAATTTTCAACTCCAACTCTCTCTCTATTGACCCCTGATGTGGCGATCCAACACTCATTTGAAGATGGGCCCTTTTGGTTTCATTTCTAAAATGTGTCGTTGAGGCACGTGGAGGCTTCTCCATGACCCGCTCATACCTAGTCAATTTTAACGATCGGCTCTGTCCCTTTTTGGACCTAGGACACGTGGAGGATTGGCGCAAGTTTGAGAACTACCCCCATATTTGAATCTTGAAATTGCACTGATGAGGCATGTGGAGCCATCCACTGAGCCTTCCATACTTAGCCAATTTTATCTTGTTTTACCTTCATTTTGGACCCTGGACACATGGAAAGCTTGCCCATTTGAAAATTGTCCCTTGGACCCTACCCCTGAGTTATGTCATTTGGACATGTGGAAGCTTCCATTGGACCTTGAAATATGACCAAACCACATCCAATCAGAGATGACCCACGTATTACCCGTGGATGCTGAGGCAAAAATTTAATGGGGAAGATCTTCCCATCATTCCCGACTATGGAAAAATGTAGAGAAGAAGAAAACTCCACCATTTCATGCACCGATCCTCAAATTTTCTTTCATGAACCAAGGAATTGAAAACAATACAAGGTTTGATGATCCATGGTCATAAAAAGATTGAAATTTCATTCAAATGAGGACAATAATAAAATTTTCACGCGTCTAGATAGGAAAACGAAAAATTTATCAAAACAAGCAGACTGGGGATTTGAAACAACTCTAGGGCATGGATTTTTCTATCTCTTCAAACTTTCAACTTGGCTTAAATACTTTAGGAGGGTGAGAGCTCAAATTTCAAATTTAACTTGGAAAATGAAAAGTGCATAAGAAAAGATAGGGAATTTTCATTTAATGCATTTAATGACATTAATTATGGTGAAGAGACTACCTTGGAAATATGAGAAGTGGGTTTGTGGGAAGTTTTTGGTCATTTTAATCTTTCTGTTTTTTTTTTTGCTCTACATGCACATTCTCGGTTCTTTGAACCAAAAATTCCATTTTGACCCTTTGTGATCTTGGGTAACTTTGAGTTGTTTATGAACCTATGGAAACATGGAGGGAGCTGGGAGATTTGACTGTTGACATTGTTTTTATAAAAAGAGGTTTTTGGGAGGATCGATCGAGATCTTATACAAAACAATAGAAAATACTATCGGCATGATAGGATCTTATTATTAAATTGTTCGATTTTTATTCAACGTCTCCATTAAAAGAATTCTACTCTCTTAAAACAAATAGTTTTGTGGAAATTCCTTAGTGTATTTTATTGTGATCTTTTGTTTGAGTTTGCTATTTGGAAAAGATTCAACATGGGTATTTTCTTCATGCATGTGTGAGTAAATCATGTTCATTTTATTTGAAACTAGAATTTTGCTTAAGTCATGTGGACTTTTGATCTACTATGCTAAAATGGTTTAATGAAAAACAAATATTTTTTAAATATTTGATCGTGTTATCTTTCCTTGCTAATAGAAGGTAAGAAAATCAATGTTTTCGAGTGGATATTGGAAGTGGGTGTAAATTTTATCACTATTATTAAGATCATGATGGAATGGGTGTTCATATTGTTATTTTCTTGTGGATTAAACTTGTTGAGAATAATAGTAGATAAGTTAATTCACTTTGATCTTATATATTGTGATTTATGGGACCTATGCTTGACTGTGCGTGCTTGAGTCAACATGTTATGAGGGGAGATAACCCGAATTTTGGTTCTTTGATTTTGAAATTTCTTTATGAATGGTAGCACCTATCTAAACTTCCATAATGTTAATTTGGTTTCTTATACTTATAACATGGGTGAAGACTGTTAAATTCTACTTGTTTTGGATTTGGAGGATTATTTTGCTTCAACGATTTGATGACAGGGTTGATAGTTGTCTTACTATCATAAATTAGGGAAGGGGCGTTATAGTCTTCTCTTCTCTGTTGAACTAGACTTTGAGTGTCTAGTTAGAGTCCTATCATTTTGTTTTTTTCCGTGATTGGTTCAGAGCTTGAAAATATTTCCCAACTTATATTTTTCTCCTTGATTTCTGTGAAAAATGAAGGGGTCTGGGTAACTTGAAGATGGGTCTGGGAAGGCATAATTATTTTCTTTATTTTCATTTGTATGTATTGTCTTTGAAAAGAAATTAATATCTCTCTTGGACATTCTAATTCGTCGTTTTCTCTTCCACTCTCTGATTAGAAAAGGAGAAATATTCTCTATTGATGCTTTTTGTGTTGGAAAGAATTAAATAATTTCATTGCTGAGTTTGTTGCTTTAAAAACTTGCATTAGTTTTTTGTTGCATTGATTGTTCTCTTTATTTGATGAGAAGCCCTCTCTTTAGCTTTGTCTTTCTAGTTTCAGTTGTTATTCTCATATCGATTCAATTTCGACCTTGCTATTTTCATGGCGGTGGTTTTTGAATTTGGATGTTGTTAGGTAAGGAGTCGTTCAACCTTCTTAGAACATCGACTGTGTTTAACCTTTTAAAAGGATAGATTATCGGAATCTTCTTTCTCTTTTTGAGCTAGCTATGCATCGTTGTTTTTCTTTGAAATGTGAAAGGATTTACTTTATATTATTTCTCTTCTCTGAATTGTTGAATGTAATGTTGTCTTCATTGAACACCAAAGGATGAATTAAGTTGTTTTCCTTTTAACTATTTTCTGTCTCTCATCTTTACTAACCCTAGTTGAGGATGAATGGGTAATTAGATGGAAAACCTATATTTCTTATTCCTATTGATTCGATAAATTGAAATTGAATTGAAAATTGGTTTAAGTGTTGGAAAGATGAGAATTCTTGTTTTAGGATGTTGTTGGTTTGTTATAAATTCCATCCTTTAAAATTAGAATGAACTTGATCTTTTATATTAAATGAGAATTATGTTAAAAGATAAGTATTGTGATTCATTGTTTCTTAAAAATAATTCTCTTCTGAGAACTGTTCGAGTTAATATTCTTCTCGAACCTTATTTGAATGAAGAATGAACTATAGACATTATAGTATGAAACAAATAAGTAATTCGGATGTAATATTATTTATCTCTTGTAAATTTTCTTATGAAATTGCTGATTTAAAAATGTTGATTGATCATGATCCTTACTTAAAGTAATGTGGATTGTTCATCGTGATCTCTTTTTTATCATTATTTATTATGTAATATCTATCTGAATAGCTTAAATGTTTCATAAGAGTATAGTTTTTTATGAGAGAGTTAGTCAAAATCACATCATTTGAATGTTTAGTTCTTATCATGCTCAGTTTGACGAACTGATCCATGCTAGCGATTTTTGGAGATGGATTCCGTAAGTGATAAAAGAATACAAGTTCTTATATGAAGCTTCTGTGTTTACTTAAAGACTGCATCTTTAATGAGGAATTATTATTATTTTTGAGATGTAATTGAAAAAGGGAAAATTTGTAAATTTTACTTAATCTTATCAATGTTGATTGACATGAAAGATGTCTAAATGTTTAGACCTATAAAATATGTATTTTATTTGATAAATGGAAAAGGGATTGAGTGTTATTGATCTTTGATGTGCCATTTTCTTTTGATCTTATTGCAAGGGGATTGTAAACTTATTCTTATTCTCTTGTAAACATATTTGTTTTGGATTATTTCAGTTGGACTCAAATGAAATAGAGAAAAAGAGTATTGATACTCTATTCTACTCTTAATTGCAACTTTTAAGTTGGCATGCATAGATGAACACTCAACTAGGTCAATATGGTTTATTCATTGACAATAATAGATAAGTAAATTACATATGGTTTTTGTATAAGTAATTTGTTGCTATGAACCCTAACGAATATATGTTAAGGAAAAGATAGTTAGTCTTAGGAATTAAATATTTGTTACTATCTTTTTTCGGTATAATACCTAAGGGATATTCGAAAAGAGGAAATTATACCTCTTCTTAGCAAAACGTTAAACCTAAATAAGGTAATGGAAAATGGGTTCATATGTATATATAAGAATTATACTTCATCTTAATGAATTCTAATATCAACGTATCGAATCTTAATTCAATCATGTGTAAACTTGGTTAAGTTAAGTAAGTTAGCCTTTTTGTTGTTAAGTTGATTTGGATTGTAAGTTTGAAACTTAAGTTAATAAACCAATGAATGAAACACAAACCTCTAAGAAGAGGGATTGGTTGTAGATTAATCTACGTGGAAATTATAAGTCATTGATGGTTAGCAACCATAATGATTGAAAAGGTTAGAAATTCAACAGGGTTATTGAAACTAAATCTTAAATTAAGAAGATAAGAAAGCATTTAACCTCTTAGTTGGATATCTACTTCTAGATGAGGTGGTTCCATAGGATGTTGGTACACACCAACTACACAAATGTGTTGTCATGAAAACGGGACTTCATGATGACACAATGTTGTAGATGACATGTGGCAACATCCTTCCGAGTCGGTTCATCTAGGTTTGCATAAATTGAGACTGGACTTGGTTACACTTTAGGTCAGCTTAGGAACATGATTTTTTATAGGGAAGTAATCCCGATGACTGAAGGTAACTAGACACAAAAAATTGACCTAGGATGATTGAGTATGTATATGTACCCTTAATCACCGTGAGTGGTCCTCTATACCACTCTATGTTGCTAATCTGGGTTATTGTAAAGCCTTAGACAAAAAGGATTGATAGAGTCAATAAATACCATTCTAGATAATAGATGAAGCGGGGATGAAGGATGTATTCCATTGATGAGTATGCATTCTAGGAATATGATCATGCAAATCATGTGAAAATCTTTGGCCAAAGTATCACAAGTTGTTGGATATGTTTTCCTATGTCACCTAGTTTAAGAAGTAGGATATAATATGAATATTGGTAACATTTATATAGATAGGCCTCTTAAAAGATTACTTCAATACCCGAAAGGGTAAGAGAAACAAGTATACTTAGTATGAATAACATTGAGTTCACATGAAGGATCGGTAAGAAACCGAGTCACGAAATGAGAGGTCGATGAAACTCTGAGTCATGAAATGAAAGATCGGTAGTTCATCGAGTCATTACAGCTGCATATGGTTATCTGTTATGATATAAAATGGCATGGAATTTTTGTTCTATATTATGAATATGAGAACAAAGAACATTTACCAAAATGGAATGTGTGTTCTAAATAATAATTATTTAGAGCGGAGAACATCATTTAAAAAAATAAAAAGTATTTTTTTGTCCCTTGTTTCTAAAGTCTTAAATGGGAAGGTTACATCTTGGTATCGAGTGAAGGTTTTACCTCTTGCACCTATTACATCCATAATATGATAAAACTTACATTTTCTTATTAAACATAAAATGGTTAGAACAAGAGGAAATACTGCAAACAACCCGCCACTGGGTGGAGAAGTAGCCACTGGCCAAAAACTCGATGAGATCCTTACTACCTGTTGGACACAAGGGATCATCTAGATGTATTGGAACAACAAGTAATGGGAAATGAGGAGGGGGAAGAAGATGCTGATAATGATAATCACCTACCTTATATGGACAACACCAATGGAGGAAATCTAGGTGTTGATTTCAATAATGTAAACATACGTAATCAACCTCGGAAATAAAAAGGCAAGATTAGTAGCTAAACTCACCCATAATATAAAACGAATAAGTCCTAATTTTTATGGAACTACACTTAGGGATGGGGCTGAGAACTTTCTCAGTGAAATGGAGAAGTAATTTGCAATAAGAAACTTCTTAGAGGAAACAAAAGCAATATGAAGAGTGTATCAACTTTCCCAAGAGGTATCTTCATGGTGGGACAACCGTAAGGATGAGTTGAATATTGTCCAAGAAGACATAACTTGGGATCAATTTAAAATTTATTTTAGGCAACAATGGCTGAATCAAATTTATTATGATCATAAAATGACTAAATTTTAGAACTTATCTTAGGAAAATTTAACTATAACAGAGTACTAGGAAAAGTTTACTAAGCTCCTTAAGTATGTGCCTCAGTATCAAACTGACGAGAAGTTCAAGATACGAAGTTTATTATGGGATTAAATCCCATTATAGGAGGTGAGGTGGATGTTCACATTCCAACCACTATGGAAGGGGTGTTTGAAAAATCCATAATGCAAGAACATAAATTAAAAGCAATCTCTACTCATAAAGAGGAAATTAGAAGGAAGGTTCCAAACTCTTCTTCATCTCTTGCATCTAAAAAGGGACCTTGGAAGAGGGTTGGCACAAAAAAATAAATTTTCCACTAATAACAATAAGAAAAAAACAACAAAACTCTTGTTGCTAGTATGTGGAACAACTTTGTCAAGAACAATAATAATGGACAGAAGTCCTACGGAATCCAGAATGATAACTTCAAGGTTGGGAATAAATTTGAGCCTAGGAAGGGGCCTGTTAGAGGATGTTTTAATTATGGCAAGGATCATTACGTGCATCATTTTCCTTTGAAGAAGGATGACTGTAGTCAGTAGCATAAGATACACACTGCGGTAGCTGATAAGCAAGCTGAAAATTAAGTCACACCCATAGAATTTTCGGGTAAGTTATTCGGTATACTGTGACTATCCTTTTAATACTGGAGCTACTCAATGTTTTATTTCTACTAAGTTAGCTTTGAAATTAAAAAGAAAAACCAAGAAAATGGATAAAATATGGACCGTACATTATGGAAATAATGTTGTTCATACGGTTAGTATGTGTCTTTTTGGAGCAGTCCTTGACTTGCCTAGTTTTTCCATAGAAGTCGACCTTTATGTTTATCCTTTAGGTCTTATGATGTAATCATAGGTGTTAATCTAGCAATGAGCATAAAGAAAAGGTTGATTTTTTTAAAAAAATAGATTAGTTGTTTAGATGATCTCGTAGAAAAAATAGTCATTCAGGTGTAAAACATGAGATTTCAGTTAGGAAGTTGTCATCAAGAATGTAGCTCAAAAGGCCAAAAAAAGGCATGCACCTTGTATGCGAGAAATTTTTTTGAAACTATAGAAGAGGTTAATGATTTTATGGAAAGATATCCTTTGTTACAAAATTTTAGGGATGTATTTCGGAAGAGTTACCGGGTCTTCCACCCAAATGGGAGTTTGAATTCACAATCGAGATCAAACCAGGAACTGAGCCTATATCCAAGGCACCTTATAGAATGACTACCATTGAATTGGTAGAGCTTAAGGCTCAGTTGTAGGAAATTTTTCAAAAGGTTTGATAAGACCAAGTGTCTCACCTTAGGAAGCATCGGTAATTTTTGTGAAGAAGGATGACCGTGATTGGGGAAAGTGACATGCGAGGATGATAATCGACAAGTGACCTTCCCCGTACCCGACCTCCCGAGGTCGTGCCGAGACAGCCGGTGGTTTGAAATGCGGGTGACTTAGATGAAGTCACAGTGAGATTATGGTCAATTTTCTATGATAGAAAAGCTGCAGGCAAGGATGAGAATTGGCAAGCAACTTTCTTATGGCTAACCAGGGAGAATCGGTGGTAAGATCCGTAGTTTGATCTCTGGTAGCTAAACCGAAAAAGGGGAGATTTAGAGGCTATGAGCGGGTAGCATAAATTCCCTAGTGATTTACCCTCCTAACTAGAATTTAAGCGTTTAATCTAGTTATGAAGTCTCCAAATTAACTTAAACTGAAAATAACAATTTATACTACTATTGAAAGGGAAACTAATCTAAACAAAATATACGATTGAAACATTATAATTACAAGTAACAATTAAACTACTTTATACTAAAACTAAACAAGTGAAATAACCTGGTGTGGTTATTCACCTGTGCAGATGTGTGAATCTAAATAAAAGACAGCTAATTAACTTAATTGAAAACCTTCAATCCTACCTCAGAAGTGAGGAACAAATCATAGTTTCTCAGAAACTATCATTCCCCACAGCTTCCCTGGCAATATTGAAAGCGAGCTTAACTGAAATAAAATGATTCACTACTCTATTTGATAATAACTTTGACAATTTAAACCTGGCATTTACTGAGCAGAGGCAAATCCAGTTGTGTTGTAGCTTGTCCCCTCAGAGTGATCTCTTCGTTCTTGCATGTTCACGTGAATCCAGAAAGAGTAGGAGCATAGCAACATCGGCAAGGGAAGGCACTGGGACGACAATTACTTTAAAGTGAAAATGGCACAAAGCACAAGTAGGAGAGGGATGGCGCAAGTGAACTGGCTTGGCCTATGCGATTCCTAGCAGGGTTGTTGCAGCAATGATAAAACCAAATGATAAACAGCAGTACTCAAACAATGAATAATAGCAGCTTCGAGAGAAATACAACGAAGTACAAGTAGGAGAGGGATGGCACAAGAGAACGAGCTTGGCCCATTCGGTTCCTAAGCAGGATCGTTGTCGGTGTACAGTGAGGCATAACTAAATACTCAAAATTCTAAACCATGCTAAAATAAAATGATTCATAAAATAAATCTAGGACTGAGTATGAAGACTGAAGCTCAAGAATGAAGACTCCAGACCAAAGAACCAAGACCAAAACAAACCAGACCATGGGTGAAACAACAGCACTGCCTGCACAAGATGGGTATGTGGCTTACCAACAGCTGAACAATACTATCTAAACATGTAATGAACTATACTATCAATCCTAAGCAAGCTAACAGACCAAACCACTGAAAAATGAGAAGACTCTCACCAGGAAATGGTGGCCATTTGCCTCAGCACAAGCTATGTATTTATAGCATTTGCAAACACCAGAAGGCAAGTTCAAATTGAACTCTCCTACTATTAAACAAAGATAAATCACTGTTCAGTCGGCAAAAACATAAATACAAGCTTAAGTCGGCAAAGAAAAGTTGGTAAAAAGTTGATATTTCACGCGGGTCGCGTCAAAAGAACGTTCTGGAAAATGCGCACAGGACCGCCGCCTGCCGGCGGGCGGATTCTGGGACCGCCGCCCGATCGGGAGGCGGTCACGGGCCGCCGCCCGAAGGGCGGCGGTTTACTGTGAAGGCCAAGCCAAAGAAAGAGGAAAGAAAGGGAAAAACAAAGGGCGCGGGGGCAAAGCGAGGCATGCGGGATGTTAACGCATATCTGTAAAGCTTTTCTGGATCCCGAACACCTTGCGAAGAGACCTGTATCATCATTGGGGCGCTTGTAACCGATTTCCAACTGTACAGTACATACAATTTTGGGTACGTACATATTGCCCCCTCGGAGAAGCGTTTTAGCCATGAAGGGGCATAAAACGTTGGGTCCGAGTATGGCGGTCCCAAAATGGGGAGTTAGAGACTATACCTGACATGCCTGTGTGTCGAAATGCCGCCAACTTTCACATGCTCTTCATAATGTATGCAATGGATGACAAGTGATAACAAATGTTAAACAGAATGTTTTTACTTTATTTTTATTTTTATTTTTTTGCAATGCTGATATGTGATGACAAACACGTTGTAATATTGAACTTTTGGCCCCTTTGGGCAATGTCTGTGATTTCTTCTTATGTTGGCAAAATGTGATGAATGTGTAGCGATAAAGAGATGAACTTGCCCCAATCCCAAATCCACGCAACTAGTAAGATGCGAGGGCTCAACACCAAGAATTGGGAAGGGCACAAGTTGTATGAGTTTGATTCGAGTGGAATGATGAGAGACAGACAAAACAAGGACAAGAACCAAATTTTGACCTACACACCCACCCTACTCAGAACTACTACCAAGCTTAGAAGGCCACTTACTTTTCAGTTTATCTAGACTTAGATTCATAAATGGCAACCTGGTTGACAAAATCTGGTTTTGAGGATTTGATCTCTTTGGATTTTAGATGTTTGGATATTTCCCTTCTTTTAACAGAATTTGACTTGTGTTTTTAGCATACCAAGATTTGTTAGTTTGTGTGACTGGACCCCCCACACCTTGCCTCATGCTACTAGTAAGAAGCATGGGTTTGTCACCAAAGGCAAGATATAGGCGAGTAAGGGCACTTCTTTCCTTTCCCAACCTCACATCACCAGTAAGAGATGTGGGCTTATCACCGAAGGTTGATGGGGCAAAGAAGTGTGTAAAATAAAATATTTTGTTTGCTTGGTGCTTTTGACTGCATTTGATTTTGACATTTTTGATCTATGACTTTGGGATATCCTTTTGTTCCAAGAGATTTTAAGAGGGATAGATGTGACACCAAGAAGCTTCTAGAACAGACCGTAGGCAAGGACAACTTTACCTAGTAGAAAGAAAGAGCGAAGCAAAGTATGCAGGTCTTGGTATGGTTTCCATCAATGTTTGTCTGTCAAACTTGATGAGAAGATTTGAAAATACTTGATGATGCTTGAAGAGATGTGATTTGAATATTTTTGCCAATATCTTCAGAAATTTGTAACAGATTACTTAAGAGTAAGTTCCTGGACTACAATATTTATGAAACGAGTGAACAAAATGAACCAACTAAATTACTAATGTAATGTAACTGCAACCATGTACATATGAAAATGCAGGTGGAACTATATTTCATGATATCTAAGGTGAAGAAAGTTGACGAATATCGAATTCTTCACCCCTAGAAGTACACAGCGGAGAACCATTATCCTCAAATTTTTCATTTTCTTGATGAGGGCTTACCGTTCTGGGTTTGAACTTACAACCCTTGCCCAGAGGTGTATATGTCCCATTATTAAAAACATTTTTCTGAAAGAGGCATTCGCGTACCTCTTTGTCATGTTTTTGAGAGATGACATGTGGGTGAGCATGACTATGCTGTTCGACCTTCTCTCTCATAGTGAGCATTGTGTTGATGATGAGGTCTTGCCCCATGGGTAGGGGAAACTTAGCTTTAGACACACATGGGTCGAAGCTAGACTTTAGAATAGGGTAGTGCCTAGAGATAGTTTTGATAGGCATCATTTCAATTTTAAATTGCCCTTCTTCGTTTGTTAATTCTATCATGTTTATATCTAGATTTAGGTCATCGGAAGGAAGAGATGCTATACCGAGAAGACTACCCATTCCTTGAGGTTCGAATGGGGGAAAGATCGGTTCGTCATTCTCCAAGAGTTTCATAATTCCTTCTGTGGCTTTCGTGGAGACTGTTTCCACAGAAATTGACTTATCTTTATTTGTCTTTGCCACCTCGTATATTAAATCATAGGATCCTACCGGTTTAGCATTTGTAGGAACTTCATCTCGTGTGGAGAAAATATCGGGTAGGGGTTGTGAAACACACTCCTTTGTCTGAGTTGTTGTATTAATTTCATGCTCAACCTCTAGCTCAACTAATCCCAAGATTTTTGTATTACCATTTGAACTTAGGTTAGGAGCAATCTGAGAGTTGTCAGGAGTTGAGGCATCTTGATTGTTATTTCTTATTATGATACCTTTGTTTTTCCCATTTGGATCTAACCTGTTATTGTTAGAATGATTTGGGAGAGGATTATTGAAGATCTTGAGAGGTGCATTTTGAGGGAAAACTGTCCCTGCGGAAGTATTTGGTGCTGGTGACACAGGATCTGCCAAGAACATATCTATGAAAAGTTGTTTTTGTTCTTCTGGCAAGCGTTGCATGAATTTATTGTAGTCATGGCAAGTCTTAGTATCATGACCCCTAATTTTGTGGAAACCACAATATAGATTGGGATTATAGTTCCGTGGTCGTTGGTTTGAATCCTGTTGTGGCCCAAAGTTCTGATTGGGCTGCTGGTTGTTATAGTTGAAATTTCGAGGTTGTGGCCTTTGGCTTTGGTTTTGATATCCATCTGGGCCCCGAGCAAGCCCTTGTGGCTGGATTTGTTGTTGTGGAGGATGATTAGAATCCACCATATTGATCGCTGGAGTGAAGTTATTATTGCGTTGATTGTTAGCAGGTGCCGGGGTGTTCACAACATTTAGTCCTTTGACTTGATCAGTGAATCCATCTGTTGTAACCCCATGGTTTTCATTAAGGATATTGGGTCCTTGATCGACATTCATGGTAGTTGTAGTGTTTTGAGTGGAGGTGATTAACCTCCCATTTGCTCCATACGTCTTACGGCCACTATCTATTGCTGCTTGATCAATTCGCAGAGCGCTCTCAAGTACCTCGTCATAAGTCCTTAGTGGGAACTTCTGGACTTCTTCCTTCACTTCTTTGCTAAGAGAATGAAGGAATAAATCGCATAGCTCCATCTGATCCATGTTTGGAGCGCTTGCCGAGGAATAAAGGACTGTGCGCCACCTTTGGATGAAATGGGTGACAGACTCGTTATGTTCTTGCTTGATGTGCAAGAACTCCCTGATTCCTGTCCTTAATAGTTTGTTCATGTCGAAGGCTTTGATGAACTCAGACACGAGTTGTTTGAATGAATGTATGGAAGCCTCGGGTATTCTGTAATACCAATCGAGGGCAATGCCTTCCAGCGTTTTGGGGAATATTTTAGCAACAACCCCATCCCATGGGAGTAATTCACGAATGGCTGTAGCGTAAGCTTTGATATGCGCATTCGGATCTCCTTCTCCTTTGTATTTGGGCAAATCGGGAAGAGGCCTTGGAAGCATAACGCTTCGTATGGCGAAATCTAAGGGCTCCTTTAAATATTCTGAATAAGTCCCTATCGCATATGTCTCAACCATTGATGGTGCCTGTGGTGGCGGAAGGGGTTGTTGATATGGCGTAACGTATGCGTTAGCAGGGGCATAAGGCAATCCCTGCATTTGAGTAAACACGCCGGGGGATGAGTATAAATCCCCTTGTGGTGATTTGGAGTACATGTTTAAGTACGAAGGGGTACTATCCAGGAATGGATTGCTTTGTACTGGACCAAGAGGAACAGTGTTAGCGATTGTGGGTCTAGTTGGCACTTGTTGTGAATATTGAGGAGTCATACCCAGTGTGCCTATTCCTGTGAGGAGATCCACTTGGCTAGGATGGTGCGGAGGATTGGAATTCCCTGTTTGTATGATTTTTGAATTTTGACTTGCTTGGGCAAGTTCTAATCCTCTAACCTTTTCCATTAGATTTGAAATGACTTCGTTTGGTGAAGCCATGATATCGTGCCTTGGTGGCGTTTGTTGTATGTCCCGGTGTTGTATAGGCATGTGATAGCCTGTCATGAACTGATTGCTATCTTGCCAAGTTTCTCCAAGAATATTTCCTGTAGAGGTATTTTCTTGAAAATGGGTCTCAGGTTGTACTTGTAAACCTCCTATAGGTGGGTACATACCCCGGGAGCGTTGTTCACTCCTAGGATAAGGTATTGATTGTCCATCATCCAAGACCAAGTATGGATCCGATTGTCTACTAATATGTGGTCTGAGTAATACCTGAGGAGATGAAGCAGATTCTCCAGTCAATGTCATATTGTTTGAGCCTGAAGGCTCTGTTTGTGTTTGAGCAATTTGCTCCAACCCCTCTGTTTGAAAGGACGAGTTATATCTAGTCCTTGGTGTTTGTGTTGACAATTGGTTAGTTGAATAGTTGTCGCCCCACATTGAGAGTGAGGGTGATGATTGCCTATTCTGTTGGGCGTAGTATGCCTCAAGACCCAAGAGGGGTCTGCCGTATGCATCGAATCCCGACATATTCGGGGGGTATATGAATACCCGCAGAATAATGGGAAGGAGCGAAGGTGATTTGGAGAAGATAAAACTTCTCAAAGAGAAGGTGAAAGAATTGCTTGATTCACGTCGGGTTCACCAATTTTGTACGGTGGGAAAGTGACATGCGAGGATGATAATCGACAAGTGACCTTCCCCGTACCCGACCTCCCGAGGTCGTGCCGAGACAGCCGGTGGTTTGAAATGCGGGTGACTTAGATGAAGTCACAGCCGAGATTATGGTCAATTTTCTAGATAGACAAAGCTGCAGGCAAGGATGAGAATTGGCAAGCAACTTTCCTATGGCTAACCAGGGAGAATCAGTGACTAAGATCTGGTAGTTTGATCTCCTGGTAGCTAAACTAAAAAGGGGAGATTTAGAGGCTATGAGCGGGTAGCATAAATTCCCTAGTGATTTACCCTCCTAACTAGAATTTAAGCGTTTAATCTAGTTATGAAGTCTCCAAATTAACTTAAACTGAAAATAACAATTTATACTACTATTGAAAGGGAAACTAATCTAAACAAAATATACGATTGAAACATTATAATTACAAGTAACAATTAAACTACTTTATACTAAAACTAAACAAGTGAAATAACCTGGTGTGGTTATTCACCTGTGCAGATGTGTGAATCTAAATAAAAGACAGCTAATTAACTTAATTGAAAACCTTCAATCCTACCTCAGAAGTGAGGAACAAATCATAGTTTCTCAGAAACTATCATTCCCCACAGCTTCCCTGGCAATATTGAAAGCGAGCTTAACTGAAATAAAATGATTCACTACTCTATTTGATAATAACTTTGACAATTTAAACCTGGCATTTACTGAGCAGAGGCAAATCCAGTTGTGTTGTAGCTTGTCCCCTCAGAGTGATCTCTTCGTTCTTGCATGTTCACGTGAATCCAGAAAGAGTAGGAGCATGGCAACATCGGCAAGGGAAGGCACTGGGACGACAATTACTTTAAAGTGAAAATGGCACAAAGCACAAGTAGGAGAGGGATGGCGCAAGTGAACTGGCTTGGCCTATGCGATTCCTAGCAGGGTTGTTGCAGCAATGATAAAACAAAATGATAAACAGCAGGTACTCAAACAATGAATAATAGCAGCTTCAGAGAAATACAACGAAGTACAAGTAGGAGAGGGATGGCACAAGAGAACAGAGCTTGGCCCATGCAATTCCTAGCAGGATCGTTGTCGGTGTACAGTGAGGCATAACTAAATACTCAGAATTCTAAACCATGCTAAAATAAAATGATTCATAAAATAAATCTAGGACTGAGTATGAAGACTGAAGCTCAAGAATGAAGACTCCAGACCAAAGAACCAAGACCAAAACAAACCAGACCATGGGTGAAACAACAGCACTGCCTGCACAAGATGGGTATGTGGCTTACCAACAGCTGAACAATACTATCTAAACATGTAATGAACTATACTATCAATCCTAAGCAAGCTAACAGACCAAACCACTGAAAAATGAGAAGACTCTCACAAGGAAATGGTGGCCATTTGCCTCAGCACAAGCTATGTATTTATAGCATTTGCAAACACCAGAAGGCAAGTTCAAATTGAACTCTCCTACTATTAAACAAAGATAAATCACTGTTCAGTCGGCAAAAACATAAATACAAGCTTAAGTCGGCAAAGAAAAGTTGGTAAAACGTTGATATTTCACGCGGGTCGCGTCAAAAGAACGTTCTGGAAAATGCGCACAGGACCGCCGCCCTGCGCAGGGCGGCGGTTACAGGACCGCCGCCCTGATCAGGGAGGCGGTCACGAGACCGCCGCCCTGCAGGGCGGCGGTTTCGCCACTGAAGGCCAAGAAGCCAAAGAAAGAGGAAAGAAAGGGAAAAACAAAGGGCGCGGGGGCAAAGCGAGGCATGCGGGATGTTAACGCATATCTGTAAAGCTTTTCTGGATCCCGAACACCTTGCGAAGAGACCTGTATCATCATTGGGGCGCTTGTAACCGATTTCCAACTGTACAGTACATACAATTTTGGGTACGTACAATGACACACTTAGATTGTGCATTGATTACAAAATGTTGAAAAAGTAAACTATTAAGAACTGATATCTGCTTCCTAGAATTGATGATATGTTTGATCGATGATGCGTGGAGCATCGGTGTATTCTAAAATAGATCTTTGATCCGGATATCATTAATTAAGAATAAAAGATGAATACATACATAAAACGAATTTTAGAACAAGGTATGGGAATTATGAATTCACATTTTTACCTTTGGGTTGACAAATGCACCTACCGCTTTTATGAATTTGATGAATAATATTTTTCAATAATACTTGGACAAGTTTTTGCTTGTATTCTTGAATGATATTCTCATATACGCTCAAAGCATTGAAGAACATCATGATCATTTAAAGATAGTAATATAGATCTTGAGAAAGGTAAATTTATATGGTAAGTTGTCTAAATGTTCTTTCTATGACATGGAAGTGCACTATTTGGGGAAATTTATAAGGAAGAATGGAATAGTTGTAGATCCTTCAAAGATCATAGCTATAACTGAGTGGCCTGCACCCAAGAATGTGCATGAAGTTAGAAGCTTCATGGGACTTATTGGTTACTATAGAAAGTTTGTTAAATACTTTTCTAAGATTTTTACACCAATAAATTCATTACAAAAGAAAGATAAGAAATTTGTTTGGAATGAAAAATGTGAATCTACTTTTAAGATTCTAAAGGATCAGTTAACTACAACACCTATTTTGACTGTACCTAATCCAAATGGGGACTTTACTATTGTAATAGATGCATCTGGGGAGGGTCTCGAAGGTATTATGTTTTGGGATAATCATGTCATAGCTTATGAAAGTAGAAAACTCAAGTTATAATAATGCAATTATGCTCCACATGACCTAGAGCTTACTTCCATTTTTCATGCATTTCAAATATGGAGGCATTACCTTCTCAAGAATCCTTTTAAACTAAAAATGATAATATAGGGTTGAAGTATATTTTTACTCATCCAAACCTAAATACAAGAAAACGAAGATGGTCGAATTTATATCTAAGTATGGTTTTGATATAAGCTATATTAAAGGTAAGGAATATAGAGTAACAGATGCTCTAAGTTGTAGGAAGCACATTTATGATCTTATAACATTGAGAACTCTTTTGAAAGATGAGGTAAAAAGTGTCATGGAATCTGATTCTTATTTTCAGCAAGTAAAGATAACACTTGCTGCAAATCCAAATGATGTGAGATATAAAGGTTTTCATTTTGACAATGAAGGAATTTTGTGATTTGAAAACAGGGTATACATACGTTTGGTAAATGAATTAAGAAAGAAATTATTATTTGAATTTCACAACTCACCTTTTCTCGACATCTTGGCATTACAAAGATGATTTCTGATATAAAAGAACAATATTTCTAGAAAGGGATGAAAAAGGATGTGATGGAGTTTGTGACACACTTGTTTAGAGAGTCAACGTGTTAAAGCGTAACATATGCATCCATCCAGCTTCTTGTACTCGTACCCTCACAAAATTCTGCAAAGACAAATGGAAAGTTATAACTATGGATTTTGTCTAGGGGTTTCCTATGTCAAAGAATAAACATGATGTTATTCTGGTTCTTAATAAACTAACAAAGGTAGCACACTTTATTTTTGTTAATCTAAAGGATGATTCACCTATGTTAACAAGAATATTTGTGAATGACATTTTCGTGCTACATGGAGTACCCGAATTGATCATACTTGTATAGAGATCTCGAGAATGACATCAAGATTTTGGCAAATGCTTAATGCAACTCTAGGAAATAAACCGAATTTTAGTTCTACGTATCACCTAGAAATAGATGGATAGACTAAAAGAGTTAGTCAAGTTTTAGAGGATATGTTAAGAATGTACTTGTATGGATCAACATTATAAATGGGAGGTGTTGGGCCCTAATTAAGCTTCCAAATATTAAGGGGTATAGGCACACATGGCAGGAGAAAGCATGTAAGTATAGGTGCACAAGGTAGAGTTCAAAACGATTCTTGAAGAACCCAAGACGCATGCACCGCGTGAAGAAAAATTCAGGACTTAGCCATTTTTGGCCTTTAGGACAGAGCACATGAAGAACGTGTTCCATTTAGATAAGGTTCCACTGGCGGCAGAGGTGGTTTTCCCGGAAGGAATATACCTTACAATAGAAAGATCCAAAAGGTTAATCATGACACGAGAGGCATGTCCGAGGTGACCCGCACCTCGACACTTTGGGCCGATCTCGAGGCTGCAGAGGAGTTTGTTAGAGCTCAGAGGCCTATTTATACACATGCCCTTGGCAAAGAAAGAGATAAAAATAAGGTAGTGGAGCTTTGCAAAATTACTGTGAGAACTATGGGATGAAAATGGGTACAAAATTCAAGTAAGGATGTAATGGGGAAATGGGGAGTGAAATTTTTGTCTTGTGAGAATACATGTATGGATCCACATATGGTGCATGACTATGGTCTACCTCCTGTAATATTTTATAAGTAAACACTATGAATGAATGTGATAAGGTTGCCATGAAAAATGTATCAAGACTCTTTCTTTGTATTATCTGCATATTATTATTGCACTTCTGTTCTTAGATAATCGTGAATCTTGCTTAAATGGTTAAGTATAGTAGTAGATGTACAACTCTTAGTTCTATTATTTCTATTGCACGCTTTGGTTCTATTATGACTGAAGGGGTGTAGAAGTCATCCTGAGCTCTATAGCCCTTTATGACTAATAAATCAATAAGTCGAATCATGAGCTATGCCTTCCACTAGACTCGCATAAAAGAGAGACTTGGCTCCCTCTCATGTGCCTTGGGTGAGTGCCCAGTGCCCGCTAGGTGATAGGCCGACATGCATGAGGTTCCCTTGTTCTTAGTGGGTGCAAAAGTGACTACATCTTGGTTCTATTTCTGGGACCTCTTTTCAAAGTTGTAGTGGAACATGGCATATATCATGATCTCTGTAAAAAGTGATGACGGAACACTTAACACTTGAAGGTGTTGAAGATTGGTTTAAAAGCATGGAGGATGAATTTTCTCAGAGATTTAGTACCAGATCTGGGTTTGATATGCGAAGATGGGTGGAAGACACTCTTTACCATGAGTTGTACGAAACCTTCTTTTGTTGTTTCCCAGTAGAGTTATTCGAATGGCTCTTGGCTTATACATCTAGATCAGGGTGGCGTTATAGATCATACCCTTGGACCCAAGAAACATATCAGAACCTATAAGATGCTGATCTAAAGTGGACCCATGCTATAGACCATTGGTGGAAGGGAATACTGACTAGCTACACTGAATACACCATTTCCACGTATTCTTGTCCAGAAGTTGTTGATTTTGAGTTCTTGCGAGAGCCCAGGGGATCATTTTTAGTGTTATTCCCCTTACAATCAAAATCTTGATGGTAACCATGGGTTTAGAGGCATTCCTTATGGCCAGCTAAACCACCTTGAGTGCTAAGTGAGGAAGCTAGGTTAGGGAGGGATGGATGATCTGATGAATGAACAGGAAAGGGAGGAGAGGCGGCTCAAGTATAACGAAGTGCATGAAAAGGAGATCGATAGACAACATGGGGTTACAAGTGGGTTATGGAGCTAGACATGGTGGAAGGGAGTTGAGGTTCACAGGAAGGTGTTGAACCCAATGTCTATGGTACCCCATCTTGGTAAGCATGGAAGAGAAAACCTTTTAGATTCTCGACGAGTTTCACACATAGAGACAGAAAGAGTCGTTGGCACACATCTAACCCCACCTAACAACCTGGACCTTGGCACTTGGTTTGTTTGAACAAGGGAAGAGTACATTTGATCCATTTGATATCGATGGAAGTAACCGATCGGTGCCTAGAACATATAATTTCTCATTTGGGACTTTTATGGCTTCACACACTATTCTGGTATTTGGTGGAATGTTTGGACAAGGAACGTATATGGCTGGTTTTGGAAGCACGTTGGGAAGTGGTGGAGGAACTACGACTAGGAGTGGTACTGTTCACAAACTATCAGTGCATAATTTAGTGGGACAATTGGAGTGCTTGGCATGATAAACACAATCCCTGTACCTAACATAGGAGGATCTAGAGGTGGAAGTGGTGGAGCTGGTGGCTCAAGATCTAGTGGATCCTAGGTGGAGGAGGAAACACTGGAGGAAACCAAGGGATTGGATCGAGAGGGAAAATGCCCTAGCCACCTCCTCAAGTATTTTTCGAGATGTCTCTACACTTGCTAGATTACAGTGGAATAAAATATGTTGTGGAGCATGTGCATAAGTGCGAGCTGCTATGGCGCGCAAAGGGAATCATGACCTAGGATTGAAAGGCTATCCAATTTGTGACAACCTTACAGGACGTGCACATAGTTGGTGTAGAAAGTATGACCCTCATTAGATTGTTGTGGATTATACCGCACTGAGAAATGCATTCTTGGTGGAATTCCACATACCTGAGTTTGAATAGAAGAGCATTATCTCTCTCAAATAAATCCAATAGGGAATGGCAGAGAGTTTCGGAATACGATGCATACTTTAAAACTCTTTTGTCTAAGCCGTCTTATGATATCCACCCTTCACAACATGCTTAGTGGTTTTTCGGAGGATTGATCACACCCTTTAGGAGGGCCTTATCTCATAAAATGTTCATGGACCCGTGTGAAGCATTCAAAGCTACCTTATGTGTCAAGCAACAGTAGTGTGACACCGTGTTAGCCCATTTCTGGAGGCTCAAATTTCTGCCATGGCTAAGTAATTGGAGAAATTGTCTACCAACATAGTTCCAGAGATTCATGGAGGGATGTGGTGCACGGATTGTAATGTGGAAGGACACATAAAGGATAATGGTTAGATATGTACTCAGAAGGTGGTACACACCATGGTAGTAAAATGTGAGATATGTCATGAGGACCATGATGCAAGTAGGTGCCCCTCGTCATTGCAGCACGTGATCCACAAAAACATATCTTGTTATTGTAAAATATGTACCTCAACCACTCATGACACAAAGGATTGTAGATTGATTGACCAGATTCATGAGGCAATTGATCTTGGTGTGCGCCAGAAATGACATCGCAAATAGCCCAAAGGAGATGAACATCGGTATGAGGAGCGTAGAGATGGAGATGCGCATGGAAGAGGTTTTCATCTAGGATTTCATGGTCATGGTAACTGCAAAGGAAGAAGTGAGTTCCTACATGGGACATCTTTTAATTATGGAGCCACAAACCATTATAAGTGTAAATGTCAAGATCTTCTACAATGCTCCCGGTGTGGAAAGAAATATAAGTATGAAGAATGCCCAGAGTTATACAAACATATGAGTCAGAAAGACTGCAGGATAAGGATAAGCACCGCCATGGTGAGTATTAAGAAGGCTGACACACAGTGGCTTCCGTGAGTAATACGAGAATTAGAACTAGAGCCTGTTATGGTAACAATGAGGGTGGAATCCATGTGCACAAAATAAATGCCTAGGTAGAGACCTCTGGTTTTGAGAGAAGAAGTAGTACATGGGAAGTATCTAAACCTGGCTCACCAAAAAGAAGTCTACCAGGAGACCATGGACGTAATTTGAATTTTACAAGGGGATATCTAATGCTTAAAAGAGAAGACTAGAAAAGATGAGCGAAGGAGGCCGGTGGAAGCACCAAGGGATGACTTGGATGAGGTTAAGGAGGTGTGTAAATTGCTGAGGTAGGAGAATATTATTCCCCTACTAAGGGCATGGTTGAGAGAAAATGTGCCACGTGTCGGGAAGGACACAAAAGGCAGATCCTGCATGCAAACCTCCTACCTCATAGCCTTGATTATGATAAAGAAATTACCCCGAACACAATAGTGGATGGATGGTTGCTAAAGAACATCCTCATTGAAACAAAGCGGAGGTTAATGTTCTCACTCTAGATGCCCGACATCAAATGGGAAGGCCTACATTGCAGCCATCTTCAAATGTGTTGTATGTGGAAAATAAGACAAAGGCGATGCCCATAGGTGTCTTGAAGGATGCAACCATTACAATTCAGGGGACTAGGTTCACCGGGATTTTAATTTCTTGCAATTGTTGAGGAAGGTAATTCTAGCTCTACTTGGGCACACGTGGTGTTATAAGAATAATGCAAATCTCCAGCTTTAACATGGAGTACATAAGCTTTGAAAAAAGGAAGAGCAGTAGTTATACCACTGGTTGATGGGAATTCCACCCCTTATACTCAACCCCTTGGGAGGAAGCCCTGGACCAAATATATGTGCGCTCCATAAGAGATCAAGAGACCATCCACCCTACGAAGGAGTCATCTAGTTTGATGATGCACAATCTATCGTCAGATACTACCCATATAGCATGTGTTAATTGGGCACATGGGACTTATGAATTAATTGGGTGACATCCGAAAGGGTCAAGAACCAAGGTAACAATGGTGCATATAGTTCGGCACCGGGAGGGAAGATAATAAAAAAGTATTCTGGGGATGTATATCCTGAGGTCTTTTTGAGAGAGATGGAAGCTCGTTGGAGGGAGGATGAGTGGTAAAGTATGCTAGGTTATGTCTTAATTGGCACAACAAGGTGGTGGGCCACGCATAGTGAAAACTTGTTGGAATGGCATGAAGTTCGAATTGTGCTCACTATCCGATTCTCAAAAAACAATGTACCCACTGCTATTAAGGATTACAATGGCAATGGACCCACCTCTTCCCACATCCAGGCATGTGAGAGGGTTTGGGGAGAAGGCACAGAAGCTTTACCACCTTCTCTTTGGGTGCATAAGGTGTATTCAACACTACAAGCTTGTGCATGCACATGGTATATCCATTTTGAAACATGCCGAAAAAAGGGGAGTTGGCAGGAATTAACGACTGACTTGGTCCACACATTCAAGTACCGAAGTACCAAGTAACTAGTTGATGAGGCATTGCAAACTATCAAGCACCTCACTCTGGGGGATTGCACCATGGTAGAAGATAGGTTAGTAAACTTACTTGGTGGACCTAGTTTAGAAGCATGGTTCGAAGAGGAAGAACCAGAAGACATATAATTCGAGTGTGCATGTGCTATGAAAAGGAGAAAGGAAAGATGGTATACCTTGTTGATGGAGAAGAGATAGAGAACTTGAATGTCAACCATTCAGTTGGGGACATGAAGTAGTTGACAGTGTGGATGCATGTGTGTGCATGTATCATGAACCACTCAAAACCAAGAAAGTTAACATCGGCTCGGAAGAGGAGCCCAAGGAGGCTATCATTAGGGACTATTGGTCAGACAAGGAAGTATCAAAGATCATCGATCTCTTATGTGAATTTGAGGATTTATTCTCGTGTGGATACCATGAGTTGAAATGTTTCCACCATTCATTGGGGGAAATGAGGATAAGGTTGAAAAATGGTGTGTGCCTGGTTAGGAAGAGGCCTTACAGGATGAATCCCAACATACGCGTAAGGGTTAAAGAAGAACTAGATAAGATGATAGCATCCTGTATCATTAAGGCCATGGAGTAAATCGAGTGGATAAGTCCAATGATGATTAGCATAAAGAAGGATGGGTGGATTAGGATATGTGTTGATTATAGGGAATTAAATGTTGTTTGTATCATAGATCCTTTTCCCACCCCCTTTACTAAAGATATTTTGCAAGGAGTTGTTGGGCACGAGGTCTATTTCTTTACGGATGGATTCTTAGGATATCACTAAGTAAGGATTGCCAAGGAAGACCAAGATAAGATAAATTTTGCCACCGAGTGGGGAAGTTTTGCATATATGGTCATGCCCTTTGGGCTGAAGAATGCACCTGCTATATTTTCGTACATAGTGGTACAAGCATTTAAGGACTTCATCCACAAGTTTCTTCAGGTATATTTGGATGATTGGATAGTGTATGGGTTGGTCAGGGACCATTATGATAACTTAAGGTTGATGTTTGAAAGATGTCGGTAGTTGAGGATCTCCCTCAACATTAAGAAATGTATCTTTGCAACTCCTTTTGAATGTTGTTGGGGCATATACTACTAGCAACTCCTTTCATATTCTACATTAACCATATGGCCTTGAAGTATCTCGGTAAACAAAGTAGTATTGCAAGCGTGCATATTCCATAGGGTTCTTCTATTTCAATAATTTGAATTCAAAGTGGTGGTAATACTAGGAAAGAACAATTGTGGGCCAGATCATTTATCAAGGATTGATTCAGGAGAGGATGCACAGAGTATCGAGGAAACCATGTCGATGCACAATTGTTCAGTTGCGGCATGCACCCTCAAAACTAGAAGACATTACTATCTTTCTCAAGAAAGGTGTGGCGCCCAAAGGAATGAATAATCTGAAAGGAAAATGTTAGCCATACGAGTAATGCCCTTCATGTTGATCAATGGGGATTTGTATAAAATGGGCCGTAATGAGGTCTTGCACCGGTGTGTACTAGAACATGAACGCATAGCTATAATAGAAGAAGCCCATGGTGGGATTGCTAGAGGACATTATGTAGGGAATGCAACTACACGCAAGATCCTAGTCGTTGGACTATGGTGGGAAATGATTCACCAGGATTGTATTGAATTTTGCAAGGCTTGTGACCACTGCTGCCTTGGAAAACCTAGAAAAAGGGATGAGATTCCCTTGCACCCCATCGCTAGCGTAAAACCTTTTGAAAAGTGGGTAATAGATTTTGTCGGACCAATCTCGCTAGCTACGTGAAGGACTAACTCATGGTATATTATTACCTATACTGATTATCTGACAAGGTGGGTAGAGGCCGCACCCACTAGGGATTGCACCATAGCCACAACTGCTAGGATTTTGTGGGAGAACATTATCAACAGGTATGGGTGCCCATTAAGTTTAACAAGTGATAGGGGCACTCACTTCTTAAAATGAAATGATCAGGATTCTATTGGAAAAATTCATGATAGCCCATCACAGACTACCCCTTATCACCCTTAGTAAAATAGGACTACAGAGGCATTCAACAAAATCCTTAGTCACACATTGACTAAGATATGTGACGTAGGAAGGCAAGATTGGGATGACAAGGTGTCAGCAATCCTTTGGGCATACCAAACAACGTATAAAAGGTTGAACAAGGCCACACCATTTTAACTTGATGTTTGGCATGGAGGCTCAGTGTTGTCGCTTGAATTTATGCTACCATCACTTTGTGTATAAGCGCAGGAGGGTTAGATGATGAACAAGCGTTGGAAGATAGAATTGATGAATTGATAAAGTTATATGAAAGGTTATCACTAGCAATATGGAGCCAAACAACTGAAAAAGCTAAACAAAAGGCATTGTAGGAGTGTCACATTAAAAACAAATAGTTTGAGGTTGGCGATGGCATTGCTATATGATTCCAAATTTCTACGCCATCCTCGGAAAGTTGAAGGTTCATTGGTTGGGACCTTATGTAATTTCATACATCCTTGATTTGGGCATGTGCAAGCTACAAGTGCTAGATGGAAAAAAATTACCTGGACACTTCAATGGGAGTAGGCTGAAGCCCTACTATAAATAACGCTTCTTGGTGTTTGTAAATAAGGTAGTTCTCGCCATTAGTTTAGAGTTTCCTTTTATGCTTTTCCTTTCATGTTGTTGTCTTGTTTTGTGCCTTGGGCACCAGTAACCTTATTAATTTTTAAACTTATGATTACACAGAGGACCATGCATAGATTTAGTGTGGGGTGAGGTGATGAAGAGAGGCATGAAGTTATTCTACAGGAAGATTGAGTTGGTAGACCATTTGAATTGGCCTGTTGAAAAGATGCATTAGGAAGGTAGATGGATGACAAAATAGAGTTCCATTGGAAATCCATGTATAAAGGAGAAAAAGCACAAAAAAACAAGGTAGGTGAAAGAAAGAATCATGAGGATGGAAGAGGTGCCTTTGGCGCTGGTAACACGCACACAAAATTCTTCTGTCAAGATGGATTGTCTGCGCACTAGAAGGCTAGAAAATTTTTCACACAAGGATTAGGCGTGGGTGAAAAATGTTTCACGCAAGGATTGGGCACGCAAGGAAAAGTGCTAAAGTTAGGTTTGTTTAAAAATGCCACATTAAATATTATCGTACGGTGGTAGGTAGCCTAGCCTTTAATGCGTAAAAGTGGGAAAAGCTATAAATACAAGGATGGTAAGTTCATTATTTTACTTTATGAAAACAAGGAGAACAATTTTCTTTCAAGAGCTAGGGTTCAAGAGATAACTCGTGTGAAGGAGAATCTTAGAAACTTACGCACAATCAGTCTAGTTGATCTAAAAACTAGAGCGAAGTGATTTATGGGTGTGAGGAAATTTGTGAAAGAACACCGTGATTGAAAGAGGGAAATCAGAAATTAGGGTTTGTACCCTAGGGCACGGGGCATGCGAAGAAAACTCTTAGACAACTTGAAGGCAACCAAGGAATGAAAGCAAAGGGTAAAATGATAGCCATGAAACTAGTTGATAAGCCTGCAGTGCAATCTAAGAAGGAAAGGGGAAGGGAAAAGGAAAGAAGAAAGAAGATGAAATCCCCTTGGATACCAATGAGGAATGGTACTCAAAGATGCAATACCTGGATGGGGTTTTGCTAGGGCAAGAGTGGGAGTCCCACATCAGACAGATGACCGTAATTGATTACAATCACTGGTTGAGTATAATTGTAAAGGAAATGGCACTGGAGCTGGTGTACCCCACAAACAAATGAACACCTGACAGGATGCCAATTTACAGCGATGTAGTCAAGGTAAAAATGGAGAAGGCAGGGCTTCTCCAGCTTTATGAGTTTCCATACTTCGAAATCCCGAGTGCCTGTACCAATCGATAATTACATGCTTGCACGAAGATTTCTTCTGCTTCGTAGGGTGCAAGATACACATAACCCCATAACTAATCTCACACTTTACAGGCCTGAGCTGTAAAGGGGATGCGATCCTAGATGACTTCAAGATGAGGATGCGATAAAGGAAATCATCGCATCCTAGGATTATAAGAAGGGATTGAGGTACTATGATGTCATGGATATCAGTGATCTAGTAATGAAAATGGCTGCACACCTCATTTCCAAGTTAAATGGACAAGAGAGGTGGACCCAGATGAGTAAGCCCTGGTTGAATGTCCGAAGAAAGGTCATGGAAGGCATAATGTACAATATCTCCCGATGCAAGACATAAAGCAAACGATATTATAAGTAGTGCGAGAGAATGGAGGAAAGATACTATTTGGGAACATTCTATTAACCATTGTGTTCTCAGAAATCAGGGTGCCAGATGCATCTGATAAGTTTTTATGGGAATACCCCGATGAAGACCCTTCACCCGCGGATAGGTTCAAGAAATATACTTGTGATTGAATGATGGGGGTGCACAAGGCGTGCTTGGATAAATGGTATACGCACCTTAGGAATGCATTCAAGGCGAATGGCAGATCCTAGAGAAAATCCCCATGATGACTAAAGGAGAAGTAGAGTTTGCGGTGTACCATCACTTATGCATTGGTAGATTTATCTTGGTGGATGGCAGTTGGAGTCCCCAGTGCAAACTCCCTTCTCATTTACTACCCAATTCTTCCGGTAGGGGTAAACAGTATAAGGAGTTGAAGAAGTTAAGACTCGACCTATCCACCCCGAACAAAGGAACACAGAGAGATGAGGAAGAAGTTTTTCTATCTAGGAAATCATGTGTATGTTGAAAGTTACGTGTCACAAGACATGCACATCGTAAGGCCGATGACCTTACCAATTTCTGAGAGCACCGCTACTAGAATTTACCTATGCATAAGGCCAAAGTTCAAGAAGGGCACATACGTAGAAAATGAAATATCCATCCCAGATGACCCCATGGGAAGGAAGAAGCTAGTGCTAAAGTGTAAGGAGAAAGAAGAAGAAGAGGAAGAACAAGGGGCAGTGGGGAGGTAGGATGTAGGTACCACGGGGCCAAGTACCTATGTCCGGAAGAAGAGAAGAATGGTGGTCAAGGAAAAGACCCCGGAGCCTGTGAAGCCACCATCCCCTGAAGAACCTTTAGATGAAGAAAATACAGCATCCCCCACTCCAAAATTTTTACCGTAAAAGAAGAACAAGGAACGGAGGAACAAGGGTCTAAAGATATGAACGACCTGAACGCCTATGTAGTCAAAAGGGATGACAATGAAGGGGAGGAGCTGGAGGTGGACTAAGAACCAATTAATATCCATGACTCGAAAGGATAGGAGGCTGAGAATTCAAATGATGCCTTCATTTTTGTAAGGAGGAAAGACACCCGAAGGGAAGAAGGCGTGCACGGTGAAGAGGGGAGCGAAGGGGCTAGTACCAAGGAACTAGATGTGCCCAAGCTCACTCGGATGAGGTGGATGAGAAGGAAACAAGAGAGGTAGAGAAGATAATTGATGCCTTGGTCAATGAAGAGTTGGGGCATAGCGTAGACCTTGTGCTTGGTGAGTTCAAGAAGGAACAAAGGGAGAAGAGTGGAAGTAGCATAAAAGGACCAAATCTCTTGGTAACTATTCCTAAGGGCATGCACATGGGAAGTAAGCACGTGGAAGGGGGAAGAACAATGATGAGTTACATTGATGACCCCAACAAATTTTTGTGCACATGTTTCCAAAGTATCATGCCCACCAAGGAGCTCACCGCTATGGAGTCCTTTGACCCTGAGGGAGGATACCCGCGAACGAGGAAAATGCTATCCTAGGCATTCGACTCCCGCCTTGATAAGCCTGAATTTGATATTAACCAGGGAGTGGTATTGAAGATGTCTGAAGGAAAGGGGGACAACCCCATTATAAACACACAATAATTATCGATGAGAAAGTGTGCAACACACTGAACAAAGTCTTAGTGGAAATCAAGGCTAGGCTCTTCGGTAGAAATGATAAGGTTAGAGCCTTGGAGGACTAGTTGGAGAAAAGGAAGGAAGAAGTGGTGAAGCTAACAAAGGATCTCAACCTCGGAGAAATTAATCAAAGCACACAACTATAAAGGGAGCTTAAGGTGGAAAAGGCTAGGGTGCATGAAGTTTCCAAGAAGGTGGAGCTCCACTCCCAATCGATTATCACAAAGCACCCAGATCTTAACCCTCATGTGCAAAAGTATAGATCCTCCCTAGAGTTCCTAGAGGACTTGATTTGGATCCTCACCATATGGAGAGGCGGGCCTTGGCTTTAGAGTCGTCAAAAGAGGTAGCGGAGAACTTGGAGAAAGAATACAAGTTAAACGTCATCGCGCTCGTGGCTGAATACAAAAAGGTGCTCACCGACGTAAGAATAATTACAAAAACTATGGGGTCGCTTATGACCACTTTGTGCGTATCAAGACAAAGTGACAAGCATATTGCTTTCCAGCGACAAGGCTGAGTTGAAGGAATTTAGAGAGAAGAATAAGGGAAATAGAGCTGAGTGGGAAAGGATCATGGCCAAAGTAGAAAAGAAATCCGAATCCATTGAGAACTAGCGAGTCTCAATCAAAACATGGCTAAAAGAGCTCTACAAGGTCATCACAAGGAAGATGGATGCCTTGAAGACAACATTAAATAACTAGAGACTTTGGTAGAAATGATTACCACATAGGGGAGGGGCTAACTTATAATGAGGTGAGAACCTTGGTTGGCTACATCTACACTAAAGTGCGAGATGGAACTCAAGACTTGGATTACACTTGAGGCCGACCTCCAAAGAAAACTTTCCTCTCCTTCTTCTTTAGGAAATTTTCCCCCTATTCTTTCTCTTCCCCTTTCTTTATTCTTTCCCCCCATTATTTTCCAAGGCAAGGCCTTGCATTCTTTTTACTTCATTCTTTGAGAAGGTTCCCGAGGGCAGAGAACAAGAGAAGTGTGGGGTAATGTTGGGCCCTAATTTAGCTTCCAAATCTTAAGGGTGTATAGGCGCGCACTTTGCAGGAGAAAGCACGCAAGTATAGGAGCGCAAGGTAGAGTTAAAAGGATTCTTAAAGAACCCAGGACACATGTGCCATGTGAAGAACAATTCAAGACTTAGCCATTTTTTTCCTTTGGGACATAACACATGAAGAACGTGTTCCATTTGGATAAGGTTCCAACTTGGTGACAGGATGTCTTGGAAGGAATATACCTTGTGATAGAAAGATTTAAAAGGTTAATCATGAAATAGAGAGGCATGCACCCTAGGTGACCCACACCTTGACACTTGGGGCTAGATCTCGAGGCTGCAGAGAGAATTTTTTAGATCTCGAGGCCTATTTATATGGACACCCTTGGCAAAGAAAGAGACAAAAATAAGGTAGCAGAGCTCTACAAAATTACTGCGATAACTATGGGATGAAAATGGGTACATAATTCAAGTAAGGATGTAATGGGGAAATGGGGAGTGAAATTTTTGTCTTGTGAGAATACATGTATGGATCCACATATGGCACATGACTACGGTTTGCCTCCTATAATCTTTTATAAGTAAATGCTATGAATGAATGTGATAAGGTTTCCGTGAAAAATGTATCAAGACTCTTTCTCTATAATATCTGCATATTATTATTGCACTTCTGTTCTTAGATAATCGTGAATCTTGCTTAAATGGTTAAGTATAGTAGTAGATGTACAACTCTTAGCTCTATTATTCCTGTTGCACGCTTTGGTTCTATTATGACTGAAGGGGTGTAGAAGCCGTCCTGAGCTCTATATCCCTTCATGTCTGTTAAATCACTAAGTTATAATCACAAGCTATGCCTTCCACTAGACTCACATAAAAGAGAGACTTGGTTCCCTCTCACATGCCTTGGGTGAGTGCCCAATGCCCGCTAGGTGATAGGCCGACATGCATGAGGTTCCCTTGTTCTTAATGGGTGTAAAAGTGACTATAGGAGGAGTACCTTCCATTAGTTGAGTTATCTTATAATAACACATATCACACATCTCTAAAAATGGAACCTTTCAAGCATTATACGAAGGAAATGTAGAACCCCAAGTTAGCTAGGACAGCATGGAGGATAGAGAGGTAATTGGGCTAGAAATCCTTACAGAAAAGGAACAAGTTAGAATGATTCATGAATGCTTGAAGGAAGTTTCCGATAGGCAAAAGAGTTATGCAGACTTAAAGTGGGTTGATAGGAAATTTGAACTTGGTGAGAAGGTCTTTCTTTGGGTTAAGCCGAAAAAGAGTTCTATAAATTTTGGCAAGGCTGCCAAGTTATCACCTTGTTATGTGGGACCCTTTGAAATTATTGAAGTAATCAACCCTATAGCTTATCATTTAGCTTTACCTCCTGCTTTATCATGAATGCATGATGTTTTCCATATTTATTTTCTTAAGAAATACATTTCAGATTTATCACATCTGTTGAATTGGAATTCCTTACACATCTATGACCTAGGAATAATCATGGTTAATCCAATTTGAGTGCTGAAACTCACCAAATAGACTAAAGAAATCATGAAATAAGTCAATGTAAAGGTCTAGTGGGACTAGTTTAATGAAGAAAGTGTAACCTAGGAAAATATCGAAGATATGAGAACTACTTATCCATACTTGTTTGATCGAAATTGATTCTAAAAATTGATATAATCTAAAAATTTTATTCATGTTTTGATGTTAAATCTTCCAAACTTGGGCATTCAAAAGTATTTGACAGCTATTTTAAATATTGTTTTGAAAACTTGAATTTTTCAAATTTCGTTCATTATGAACATATGAATGGAAGGAAAATAATTAATTTTTGTCCTAAACTTTAATGGTTTGATTAATTTAATCATCGGATGATGATTATTTTGAGGAAAGTACGTAATGTTGTGGTCATGATTGTTACTATGATGACATCCAATTTTGACATTGCAAACATTGACATGTGATTTGTAAGGTGTATTATTTTGACGTTGAAAATCATGTTTGTAATGGATAAGTTATTATTTTCTAGAATTCATGTTTGTTGTAACTCTGTTTACTTGGAAGTGAAGCCATTCTGCTTTGTGAATTATAAGTTGTAAGTCTATACCGTTGTTTTCACATTTTCCATATGTTAACGACACACCTTGAATCAATTTCATTGATCCAAGGTATGCTTCAGCTCTTCTTTATTGTCATCCTATTACCTTACATGTTGAATGAAACATATTATGGAACCGAGCTGTGTTTTGTTGTAAATTGTGAAGGACCTTGCTTCAGGTGTACTTACCTGGAATTATGATGTAAATGTTAAACATGGACCTCTGTTATAAGTATTTTATAACGCTAAGAAACATAAGTAGATTAAGGATCTGTTAATGGACTAATAAGGAAAATACCTTAGCCTTAGTTGGAATGGTTGGTGCTATTCAGATCTGACCTAAATCGTAAATATTATCCTAATTGGATTTTTAACCTAAGGTAACAATACTTACCTAGGACTCACATTACTAAACTATTACTTGATGCCTAAACCTATGTTGCATTACCCTACCCTATATGGATTCTAACCCACTTGGGTTACGATGTAACCTAAGATGGTATGTTATATGGTTATGAGTTTTGAACTAACCTAAGATAAATTCTAAAGACCTAATAACTAAGATGGAAACCTAACTAATGTTAAGGTAACCTAAACTATTACTAATCCTAAAGGGGACCTAAGGGTTACGTGGCAAATGGAAGGTTGGTGGTGATGGTTTCTAAGGTATTAATGAGGATTAAATCTCAGTCCTTACATCTTAAATTGCCAAGTTTGGTGAAGGAAAGGAAGGTAGGTAGGATACTTAGCTGACATCATTACTAAATTTAAAATGCATGTTAAATTTTGAAATCAACTTTGCCAAATTTGAAGTGGTGGTGGTATAAGAAAAGAGAGGGAATTTTCATTTAATGCATTTAATGACATTGATTATGGTGAAGAGACCACCTAGGAAATTTGAGAAGTAGGTTTATGGGAAGTTGTTGATCATTTTGATATTTCTAGTTCTTTTTGCTCTACATGCACATTTTGGTTCTTCGAACCGAAATTCCATTTTTGACCCTTTTGATCTTGGGTAACTTTGAGATGTTTCAATCTGGGAAACATTGATGGAGCCGGGAGATTTGACTGTTTACGTTGGTTTTTTAAAAGAGGTTTTTGGGAGGCTCGGTAGAGATCTTATACAAAATAATGGAAAATACTATCGTGCATGATAGGCTCTTCTTATTTAATTGTTCTACTTTTTATTCAATGTCTTCATTAAAAGAACTCTACTCTTTTAGAAACAAATGGTTGTAACCAAAGACATCCTTGTGAAGATGGGAGGGCCTCCCCGCCGTTGATTGAGCCGTGTGCACTCCCGACCGGGAAAGATAACACTGAGCTCTGGAACATTCTTAGTATTGGCGGATTCACCAACTTTGTGGAGAGAGTGCAAGGGCATGATCAAAGCATCTCTGTTCGCTTTGCCAAGGAGTGGAATGAGAGGATGGTCGACTATGGAGGGCAGAAGATTCTTATTAATGATGAACTCATAGCCGAAGCGACTGGCCTCAGCTTGGAAGGATACCGCTTTTTCAACAAGAGGGTTATCAAAGAGGCTGAAGAGAGAAGATTTGTGGAGGAGGAGGAGAAGCTTATATTCAACACCGCGGGTCTGCTTGTTAATTCAATTCCTTCTCCGTATGATGAAGTCACCCGCATGATGATTCGCTACATATCCTTGGAAGGCAGGTTTGTTACTGTCCCTGCCAAGCACCTTGTCTTTTTGAATCACTTTCGTAGGAGTAGGTTGGTTTGCTTCCCCCACTATCTGTTAAACTCTCTTGAGCGCTCCATTTTGGAGTTCCAGAAGCATACCCGGGCGGTTCCCCTTCACCAAGGGCTTATTCTGCTTATTCACAAGCACTGCCTTATCAAATTCCCCGGTCTCCCTTCCTCTCCCGGCCTGGCTTTGTTGGGCTCCGTTGCTGCCAGTCCTGTCTCCCCTGCTGTCCCTGCTGCTGCCCCCGCCTCCGGTGCTGATGCCCCCATGCAGGCTGCTCATGCTTCTCCTTCTTTTCCTCCTGCTGCTGCCCCTGCCACCCACACTGTCTCTACTTCTAAACGTGTCACCAGGGCTTCTAGGAGACTCAACCTTGAGTCTACTGCTGAGGGGGATGAACCTTTGGATGACATTGCTCGTGATCTGCTGAACATTAGTAGTGCCAGTCCCCAGGCGGCACCAACGGATAACCCTTCTAGAAGATTGGAGGCCTTAGAGGCTGAGCTTAAATTGCTGAAGGATGAGGTAAAAAATCTTGCTAAGCAAAAAGGCAAAAAAAGCATTGAGGAGAAGGGAGCATTGGCAATAGCTTGCCTTGATGAAATATACAAAAACTCGACCTCCTTGACTCCCGCCTTGGGAAAACGAAGACTAGGCATGAGTATAATATTGCAGCATTCAGGGCCATAGAGGAATTCATCGAAGGTCATGCAAGAAGTGTTTCGCATCTCAGCGGTGTCCCGATTACTCTTTGGGGCAATGAGAAAGAGAGTAAAAGAACCAGAGAGGAGCTCGATAAGACGGATGCTGCTCATATGACCACGCTGGGTATGTATCATGCTTGGAAAAAAGTAAAGATGAGTATTGATCAAGCGGCCAAGAAGTAGTCCAGTTTTACTACTGCTTCTTGGCTGTAGGCTTGCTGTTTTGTTGCCGTTGTTTTGCTGTTAAGTCTCGTTTGTGTTGCTGTTTCTTGGCTTCGGTGTTCTTTGCTGTAACTTTTGTGCTTTGATACAGCTTCTCTGCTCCTCTCTCTTATTCAGGCTTTTAGGCCTCCTTTTGTACACAAGGGTATAGTCCCTTTCAAAAAACTATTTACCAATATTAAAAAAACAAATGGTTTTGTGGAAATGCCTTGGTGTATTTTACCGTGATCTTCTCGTTTGATTTTGTTGTTTGGAAAAGATTCAATATGGGTATTTTCTTGTTGCATGTGTGAGTAAATCATGTTCATGTTATTTGAAACTATAATTTTACTTAATTCGTGTGGACTTTTGATAAACCGTGCTAAAATAATTTAATGAAAAACAATGATTGTTTTAATATTTGATTAGGGTTATCTTTCCTTGCTAAGAGAAGGTAAGAAAATCAATGTTTTCAATAAAAATCTGAAGTGGGTGTAAATTTTATCATTGATGTTAAGATCATGATGAAATGAGTGTTCGGATTGTTGTTTTCTTGTGGATTCAACTTGTTGAGAGTAACATTAGCTAAGTTACTTCACTTAGATCTTATACGTTGTCATTTATGGGACCTCTGTTGACTGTGTAAAAGATTGAGTCACTACTATGTGGGGAGATAACTCTGAATTTTGGTTCTTTGATTTTGAAATTTCTTTATGCATGGTGGCACCCATCCGAGCTTGCATAATGTTCATATAGTTTCTTATAATTGTAATGTGGGTGAAGACTTTTAAATCCTACTTGTTTTGGATCTAGATGATTCTTTTTCTTCAATGATTTGATGACAGGGTTGATAGTTGTCTTCTTTGTCGTAAATTGGGGAAGGGACATTATAGTCTTTTCTTCTCTATTAAACTTGACTTCAAGTTTTTGGTTGAGTCTTGTCATTTTGGTTTTTTTTATCTATGATTGGTTCAGAAATTGAAACTTTTTCCCAACTTGTATGCTGCTCCTTGATTTCTATGAAAAAAATTAAGGGGTCTAGGTAACTTGAAGATGGGTCTGGGAAGGCACAATTTTTTTTGTTATTTTGGTTTGTATGTATTGTCTTTGAAAAGAAATCAAGATCTCTCTTAGACGTTCTAATTCATCATTGTTCTTTTCCACTCTCTGATTGGAAAAGGAGAAAGCTTCTCTATTGATGCTTTTTGTGTTGGAAAGAATTAAATAATTTCATTGCTGATCTTGTTGCTTTAAAAACTTGCATCACTTTTGGGTACGTAATGATTTTTCTCTTTATTTGACAAGAAGCCCTCTCTTGAGCTCTGTCTTGCTAGTTTCAGTTGTTATTCTCATATCGATTCAATTTCAACCTTGTTGTTTGCGAGGTAATGGTTATTGATTTTCAATGCTATTAGGTAAGGATTCATTCAACCTTCTTAGAACATCGACTATGTTTAACCTTTTAATAAGATGGATTATTGGGATCTTCTTTCTCATTCCGAGTTGGCTATGCATCGTTGTTTTTCTTCGAAATGTGAAAGGATATAATTTTGATTATTTCTCTTCTTCTCGAATTGTTTAATGAAATGTTGTCTTTGTTGAACACTCGAAGGATGAATTAAGTTGTTTTCCTTTCAACCGTTTGTTTTCTCTCATCTTTACTAACCTCGTTGAGGTTGAATGGGTCATTGGATGGAAAACCTACATTTCTTATTCCTATTGAATCGATAAATTGAAATTGAATTGAAAATTGGTTTAAGTGTTGGAAATATGGGAATTATTTTTTTAGGATGATGTTGGTTCGTTTTAAATCCATCTCTTAAAAGTAGAATGAACTTGACCTTTTATATTAAATGAGAATTATGTTAAAAGATAAGTATTGTGATTCTTTGTTTCTTAAAAATAATTCTCTTCTGAGAACTATTAGAGTTAATATTCTTCTTGAACCTTTTTTGAATCAAGAATGAACTATAGACATTATAGTATGAAATAGATAAGTAATTGGGATGTAATATTACTTATCTGTTGTAAATTTTCTTATGAAATTGTTGATTTAAGAATGTTGATTGATCATGATCCTTACTTAAAGTAATGTGGATTGTTCATCTGATCTCCCTTTTTGATCCTTATTTCTTATGTGATATCTATCTAAATTGCTTAAATGTTTCATAAAAGTAGAGTTCTTTTTATGAGATAGTTAGTCAAAAGCACATCATTTTAATGTTTAGTGCTTATCATGCTCAATTCAATGAACTGACCCATGCTAGCAATTTTTGCAGATGGATTCTGTAAGTGATAAAAGAAGACAAGTTCTTGTATGATGCTTCCTATGTTTACTTAAAGGCTACATCTTTAATGAGGAATTATTATTCTTTTTGAGATGTAATTGAAAAAGGGAAAAGTTGTAAATTTTACTTAATCTTATCAATGTTGATTGACATGAAAGATGTCTAAAATGTTTAGAATCGTAAATGTGTATTTTGTTTGATAAATGGAAAAGGGATTGAGTGTTATTTCCTTTGACATGCCATTATATTTTGGGCTTATTGCAAGGGGATTGTAAACTTATTCATATTATCTTGTAAACATATCTATTTTGGATTATTTCAGTTAGACTCAAATGAAATGAAGAAAAAGAGTATTGATACTCTATTTTACTCTTAAATGCAAATTTTAAGTTAGCATGCATAGATGAACACTCAACTAGGTCAATATGGTTTATTCATTGAAAATAATAGATAAGTAAATTACATATGGTTTTTGTATAAGTAATTTGTTGCAATGGACCCTAACAAATATATGTTAAGGGAAAGACAATTAGTCTTTGAAATTAAATATTTGTTACTATCCTTTTTGGGTATAATACCCAAGGGATATTCGGAAAGAGGAAATTATACCTCTTCTTAGAAAACCTTAAATCGAATTAAGGTAATGGAAAATGGATGAATATGTATATATAAGAATTAGACTTCATTTTAATGAAGTCTAATATCAAGGAATCAGAATCTAAATTCAGTCATGTGTAAACTTGGTTAAGTTAAGTAAGTTAGCCTTTTTGTTGTTAAGCTGATTTGGATTGTAAGTCTGAAACTTAAGTTAATAAACCAATGAATGGAACAAAACCTCAAATAAGAGGGATTGGTTATAGATTTATCTACATGGAAATTATAAGTCATTTATGGTTAGCAACCATAATGATCGAAGAGGTTAGAAATTCAGTAGGGTTACTGAAACTAAATCTTAAATTAAGAAGATAAGAAAGCATTTAACATCTTAAATGATATGTAATTCTAAATGAGGTGGTTCTATAGGTTGTTGGTACATGCCAACTAAAATAATGTGTCATCTTGAAAATGGCCCTTCATGATGACACAATGTTGTAGCTGACATGTCACAACATCCTTCCAAATCAGATCATCTAGGTTTACATAAATTCAAACTTGACTTTGTTCTACTCTAGGTCACTCTTAGGAACATGACTTTTTATAGGAAGGACTCTTGATGACTGAAGGTAAATAGACACACACAATCAACCTAGGATGATTGAGTATGTCTATGTACCCTTAATCACCATGAGTGGTCCTCTATACCAATCTATGTTACTAATATGGGTTATCAGTAAAGCCTTGACAAGAGGACTGACAGATTCAAGAAATTCCATTCTAGATAATAGATGAAGTGGGGGTGAAGGACGTATTCCATTGACGAGTATGCCTTCTAGGAATATGATCATGCAAAGCATGTGAAAATATTTGTCCAAAGTATCACAAGTTGTTGGGTGTGCTTTCCTATGTCACCTATTGTAAGAAGCGGGATATCAAATGAATATTGATAAGAAATATTCGAGATAGGCCTCTTAAATAGAACACTTCAATACTCGAAAGGGTAAGAGAACCAAGTATACTTAGTATGTAAAACATTTAGTTCACATGAAGGATCATAAGAAGAAACCGAGTCATGAAATGAGAGATCGTCGCTTCATCAATTCATTATAGCTACATATGGTTATCTCATTATGATATTGAATGGCATGGAATGTGTGTTCTATATTATGAATACGAGAAAAATAACATTTACGAGAATGGAATATGTGTTTTAAATAATAATTATTTCGAGTAGAGAACATCATTTAAAAAAAAAAATTCCCTTGTTTCTAAAGTATTAAATAGGAATGTTACATAATTTCGCACCCCTCAACCATACCTATTTATTCCCCTTACCCAAAACATTTTAGGAAGTTATACCTTCCTATCTTGTGACCTATCTCACCCACCAACTAACCTTCATTTTTGCCGAATTTCCTCCAAATGATGATCGGAATTGGCTAATATCGACTGCACACACGCCTCCCAAAACTGACATTGGTCACCCCATCCATGACCGATGTTGGCTAACTCCCACCAACATCGGCCAACCTTGATCGACATCGGTCATTATCGCGGTAAAATCTATGAAACCCTGCCCTATTCCTCTCAAAATCCCCCATTTCCCCTAACTACCCACCCATTCCTACCCAAATCCCCCTCAACCCCTCCCCCACCTTCATTCACCTAATTACACCCTCATACATTCCTATTTCACCCATTTTCTTCCCAAATTCAAATTTAATTCCCCCAAACCCACTTCTACCCAAACCCAATTTCTACAAACCAAATCACACAACCAACCCGTAATGGGAGAGAATATTACCTCGTTGTGGTGTCATCTCTATAGAGGCAGTGTCTGGTCGCTTGTCAATGGTTCACCCGACCCTCTCCCACCTCCGCCATGCCGAAATCTACCTCAAATCTCTCCACCAATCAAATAAATCCCCCCGATCTCGTGGACCCGTCTACCTAGCTCCTCTCACCAATTTTATTTCTCCACCTTAGCCAAGTATAATACACTTTTGTTTTCTCTCTCTAAGCACCGAAAAGTCACACAACTATGTCATTTTCTCCAACGGTACAATACAACAATGATTACGAAAAATACGAAATTTTTGGTTTTATAAACCCACCCCGACTTGACCGACGTTGGTTGTCTTTTTCCCTTATAAAATCGATGTCGGTCACCCTCTAACCGGAATCGGTCCACTATGTCACCTATTTAGTCTTTCTACGCTTCCTTTTTCTTCCACCATTCATGACCACGTCCCTTTTTATAATCCTAGACACCCATTGACCCATACCTACACACCAACCTACCCTTACCTTGCCTTTACTACATCTTAGGGGTTTTTATTTTCCCTATACCTTGGCATTACCCATGTCATTACCTATATACCTTGACCTGAACCACTTTTTGTGACCTTTGACCCTTTGTGCTCATTGTACCTTATGACATGGTTACTGTATTTGTTTGGCCTACCGACCTTACCTTGCCTATTATCGTGTTGTTTATCCTAACTTGACCTTTGGTGTACCTAACATACATAAACATTCCCGCACCCGACCTTTGTTTTATTTTCACACCATATCCTATACCTTGGATACTGACTCACTTCAACCCTGTTTGGATAGACCTATTGACCTTAGTTGACGTAAAGTTTGAAAGCTTCTTAACACGCATCTGCCTCACAATTTCCAATGTGTGTGTACGTTCCACTCGCAACTACCTTTGACCCTAGCCCATTTTCTCTACTTGGCCTTTTACCTTTACCCAATTTGCCCAATGATATTTATTTTCCCACCTCCTCATTTTATCAAACCACTCACCACTTCGTCTCTCACCTTATCAGTTCCTATTTTGACGGGGTTACCTTCACCCACACTTGGGACAACGCCACCCTCACTTACACTCGACCCAACCATTTCCTATTTTTTTCAAAGTGTCGCTTACCAATAAAATCCACATGACAAAAAGGGGAAAAATGTAGACACCAAAATTGGGTCACACTCCCCTTCGTCCCCTTTCGAATAACCATCTTACACACATTCACCTAACCATGACCCTTATACCCCACATTAACATTAATTTTATTATTTATAATTAATTTAATACCCATCCTCGCTCTTTTATTAATTTAATTACTTTAATTAAATGAATAGACACCTCACCTAGACACCTCACCATAGACCTATTCATAGCATGTTTCCATAAATAAATAAGGCTTGGTTCAAACCTAAAAATAAAGGCCTATTATTCCTCTAACCACCTTACCACTCATAAAAAGGTAACATCCATTCAGATCCGTGGATAAAGGAATGAACCTGATCAAAAGGATGTGAAATCTGCCATTTTTAGTAAACCTAGGGAATCCCACCTTGACCAAAGTTGTTCATCCTTAAACCAACACCACCAACCTCGAACCGCCATCTGTTACCATTTATTCACCTTAGAACCTTATTTTTGGGTTGGAAGATTCTAAGATCAAGAGAGACGGACGAGAGTTACATGCAAGTAGAACAAGAGGCTTTTCGTACCTACAAACATCCATAGCCATCCCTAGGATAGATCCGGAGATATTGCACTCACTAAGAATTTTGGGAATCACTACCACGACACCAAACACAATTCTTCCTATTAACGCCATTGCCATCCAACCATCAAACTTGCATCACAAAGAAGTGGCCTTCTACCAAGATTGTCTATTTAAATATAATAACCTTTTTCACTTCTATTATCATTTCATACTTTGGATGCTTATTCCCCTATTACCTACCTATAAACTAAGCCATTCGTCCACCTACATCACCAAATCACCCATACCCTTTTATTAAACATTTCGAGTATAACTAAAACCTCTATATCCATGTCCATTGTCTTTTCCATCTCTATTTAGCTTCATTTTAATCCCCATAATCAGATCCCATTGAGTTCCTTTCACCCCGACCCTACCGACGTTGGTTACCCATGACCTTCGTTAGTCCCTTCTAAACCTTTTTCGGCTACACCCGACTGACATTGGTCTCTGTGTTTTATACATTTTTCCAATAAGATAGCCAAAAAACCTTCTACCAAGTGACCTAAAAAATCTAGAACTTGACCTTGATGGTCCCAGACTTGTGATTACCTCACCCTTCAAATTTGACTATAGCCTAACCTCGTTATGATTGGATTTTCTTATTTTACTTGAATGAGATACCTAAATCATACCAAATATAATAGGACTTTGATTATTTCTCACATTAATTTGTTTTAGATAGTGGGTTGACATCCATCTAGGAAGTATCACACTTCCGGAGCTAGTACACGCTAGGCGACCCACTATCATATAATGTTTAACTCTTCTTTGGTGGTCTTGTTTTCTATTTTAGGTAGTTCCTCCCACCAAAAGGAATCTCTCACAGTCATCATTGGATTGAGAATTCAACATGCGTGAATCAACCTCCAAACCAACACAACAAGTATTCCTCCTTGTCCCATAACCCTTATCTATTTCATCTCAATAACATAAAGAAAGTGGTGAAACATCTAGTTTTGGGTATCTTGCATAATGGGAATGTTTTCCCACAACAAGGATATGTTTAACGAACCACTCCACCTTACCTTCTATTTGTTCTCTTCTAAATCAACTCAAGGAACATGACATGTATTCTACACATTGTGATCACACAACTTCTTTCACCTATAGACCTATCAATCATGCAACATATCTAGGGACTTATGTTCATAAGCCTAGGGGTGTGATAATTATAGTCCTTACTAGCTATAGATCATTTCACTTCTTTTCAGTTGACCTCATCCTACTTATTATTTATTCATCATAAAAATACCATCAAAATTGAATCAACCATAGATAACCTTGCCTATTACATACTCAATATTCAAATTTTCATATTTTCAAACATGCCTTACCCAATAAACTTACCTATCTAACCTACCCAACCACCTTTCCTACCAAACCTACCTAATCAACTTACCTAACCCAATCTCGCCTTTCCCTAGTTTAAGGCGTAACTACAATGGCCTCGAGGCCCCTTTTGTATGGGCTATGTAGGTAGCACTCCGAGGGCATGAGGCCCTCAAAGGTTAGCTCGGCTACTTTTTTCCTCTACCATTTTTCCACCATAAACAAGAAAGGTAGTTAGTTTTCATAATAAACATAACTTAGGAAATGAACAAATAACAAACCATACATTTCCCATACACTCACCATTTCCTTTCCATAATACCAATGGAAATTAAATCAAAACAAACACAACCAAACCATGCCTTCATCTTATCTCTATAACATCAATACATTGGAGATCCAAATCAAACTCAACCATGCCTACTAAACACCCAAACCAACCCAAATGGTCCTCCAATTTATTTTTTACCCTAATTAAACTGATTTTACCCTCCCCATATCCAATTTCACTCAATTTTAACAAACAATATCATCACATTTCGAAAAAAATTAATTTGTTCTACTTATTTTTCAATGAAAACACTCACTGAACTTGAATCCTACCTCTAATCGATGTCACCTCCATGGTGGGATCTCTATAATGGGAATTTTACCTCCATCAAAGCCCTCTCCCGCCTCTGCCATGTCTATATAACCCTCTCATCTCTCGAACCAATAACCTCAATTAGGTAGATCTTTTGGGCTCAAAACTACACTCTAACAACCACTCACTTCTCACCAACACACTCAAAAGATCAGCTTTGTTGGTTTCTTCACAAGTTTTTCTCTCTCACAGTCATTTTCACTAAGTTAAAAGGTTCAAATGAACCTTTTCCATGTGGCGTTTATGTTTTAACCCAAATTTTGGGTGACCTATGTCGTTCATGTCATGCCCTAAGTGACTAGCATTGGTCACCCTTTTAGCATCGATTACCTCTCACCGTATCGGTCACCTTGCCTAAACCATTTTACCAAATTTTCCCAATTTTTTGTTGCAAGATGCCATTTTCCTATTACTACACCTCATCACCTCACTACTTGTACTTAGGGGCACATTTTTGCCTACATGTCATCCTTTACCCACCGCCTTATGTATACATCCACACCACCATCACCCACTTGACACTCGAATTCACTTACGATGAAATTAATCATGTTGTTCATCCTACCCACCTTTCCTTTCCTTATGCCGTGATGTTTATCTCGACCCAAGAAAACATTTTGGTGCTTTGGAACACATTTATACATGTTCCCGCACCTAGCCTCATTAATTTTCCAGGAGAAATTCCTATACCTTGGATACCTATATCATATCAACCATGTTTGGATAAACTATGGACCTTTGATGATGTAGAGTTTATGAGCTCTTAAACCTAGTGCCTTGTCACATTTTACACTTGTGTGTAAATTTGAATGCCAATACTGTTACCATCACCAATATCACCATTTTCTATACCAACCTTACCTCATTTTTCATCACCTACCACTTTATCAAATCCATCAAAAAAATTTGGTTCCTTCACCATTTCTTGGTTTGAGGGGGGTTACCTCCACCCATACATGTGGCAACCTAACCTTCACCCATACCTAGGGATACCACTTCCTATTTTTTTCATCATCGCTTATCAATACAAGCTACGTGACAAAAAGGTCAAATGTAGACACCCAAAATTAGGTCACTTCCCACTAAGCCCCCTTCACTAACATACCCCATACCATGATCTCTCTACACACTATTATTAATTTACCTACCCATATTAAGTTAATAATTCCCTCACCCCTCCACCTCACCTCTCCACCTCACCATGGACCCATTCTAATGTTATTTATTAACCTAGACCAAGTCACCACTCCCCTTAACTAACTAGGACTCATTCCAACCCTAACATTCATTACCTATTATCCCTCCTACCAATTTCTCACTTCATTTAGCACCAACCCAATCTTAGTCCACAAAAACCTCGACATACACCAAAAATGGAGAGAAAAGGCTATTTTTAGAAAATTCTACCTTTTGTCCCTAACCAACACCAGCTTATCCCTCTCCGACGCTAATCACCTAATTGTCGTCTGAGCTTCCTTAAATAGGAAATTCCAACCCTTTCATGCAATTTCCTATATCTTGGCTTCTCGAATTCTAGAATTTTTACATCTCTAGAGAATATGATGATCAAACACAAGACCAAAGCATTCTAGTTCTTCACCAACAACCAACCTCTCGCTCCATAGCTTTGGATCATCCACAAGGAAGCATACATGCTTCACGCCATAGAATTGAACCTAGATATGTTTCTTCTATGAGCGTCTACCAACCACCAACCATCGTTTATCAACTGTAATCTCCATATAAGTATTGTAACCCTATTGTTATGTTTCATTAGATAATGGTATTGATTTCTTTATTTTACAAAGTACTTGTCTCGGATATCTCCTACACCCACCTGCTTGACAACCTACCCATTTGAATCCCTCTGTCCCCCAAACCACCTATTTTACCATCTCCAAGTCTTCAATTAAATAAGAGCATCTAGGATAAGACTTCCCAACTCTCTGTGTAATCACAAAGAGCCCCCAACCAACCCATTTTAACATTTTTATCTAATTTACCTCGCTAACATTGGTCACCCAACCTGGTGTCGGCTATTACAGTGCATGCGATATCGGTTAGCCTACGATATTGGTCTCTATGACTGGTAATTCTCCCTAAACCAACAAGCCCATAACTCACCCAAAATTTCTCAAAATTGTACCAAATTTCACCTAGAGCTCCCTAAAACCTTCTAATACACCCGTAAGCCCTCATAACTAGTCACCCTTTTTAGATTAATTCTTATATGCATTATTTAGATTAAATCTAGCTTATTGTATTTGTGTGAGATACCTAAATCATACAACTACAGTAGGATTTCCTTCTTTCATGTTATTTATATATATTAAGGTGTATTTGAATGTGGAAATGTTTTAGAATCACCCCGCTTCCCAGTATCTAGCTTTTGTTGGGCATTCCACTGACCTATATTATTAATGTTATTTTATGGTGTGTTCTATTGCAGCTTAGTCCTTCCTATACAAAAATTATCTCTTCACAATCGGCTTGATCTTTTATAATGCACGCACAACCGTCTTCGACCTACTAGGTATTCCTCATCACCCTTGCCTTATCTATTTTATACACAATATTTTGGTGAAAAATGGGAATAGGATGTTCGATGGAGGATTAGGGAAGGGTTGTTTGAAGATACCCAGAGGTGGAGATTGGATTGGTTGTGGGATTGTGCTATGTTAAAAGTAGGAATGTAATAAGATGACAAGGATTGGATGGGAAGGTTTGATTGTTGAGGAATATGGGGCATGGGAATATCAATAGATAGTAAAGGTTGGGAAAACATGGTGGATGGAATAGGGATGCCACTTATATAAGATGATGAGGGAAGACTAGGATTCAAAATTGGTGGGATCGAGAGATGGATTTATGGAGAAAGTAGTCATAGATGGGGATAGAAGGAGACAAGGATGAGATATCAATTATGGTAGATGTTTTAGGAGTGGTAGTAATTGATGTGATAGGTATGGGGATTGTAGTTATGGTTGATGTAGATGTAGGAAAAGAGTTATGTGGTCTTGGTTTTACAACATAAGGAGTGTATTGATAAGAATGGAAGGAGGCTTGGTGTGTTAAAGTCAAAGCAGATTTTTGTGGATAAATAAGAGTATTTGATTGTTGGAAAGTGTAAACATATGTAGATTTGGATGACAGGGGTGGAATAGGATCCACCAATTGAGTGGATTGATAGGATTGAGAGGTTTCATGGGGTTTACGATGTAGGAAGTCATAGATGGGGCTGGAAGGATGCCTAATACTTTCTAAAGGAGTAGGAGATGGAATTTTCACTGGTCTAGGGAAATATGAGATTTGGTTTCGAAAGGTAGATCTCTTTGAATGACATGATCTTTACAAGGTCAAGAGATCCAATGTGGAATCTCAAGATTATTGGATGAAGGAGTTTCATTAGATATATTATATTGTTGAATTGTTTGAGAAAGGGCATTAATAGGTATGAAATGGGAAAATATTTTTTTATGAATTTTGTTAACAAACAAATCAAACAAAAATGTTTTCATTATCTTGATTTAAGAAAGTGTGAAAAATAAATAAGGGATGGATAATGAGGTACCTAGGAGAAGAAAGTCTAGATCTAGTTTCACGATTTTTGTGGCTAGGGAAGTCTCAGGTGGATTCTTGTTGGGTGATCAAATCCCAATCAATCAACTAGGTAGGAATACGTTTTTATGTGTGATTTAGATGTGTGAAGTTTGGTTGTGTGTGATGATTGTGAGATACAACAAGTTAACATTTTACTTAGACTATGTGATGAAGTAGGATGTAGAACAAAAGGTTCTTTTTAAATCAAATCGAAGTGTGATATTTTTATGAGGACACACACATGAAAATTGAAATATGATGCACAAAGGATAAAATAGGAAAACAGGGAATATCTGGACAACACTTTTCCTTTTATCTGAACTTTAAGGGAATAGAAATCAAAGAATTTGAACCCAACACAAGCAAGTAAAAATCAAAGCTTTGTCTGTAGTATTATTAGAAGACAAGATAATTATAGAAAATAGAAAGAAATGCAATGGATCACCTAAAGGGTAGTCCCACTGGGTGTGTCGGGATATTTATCCGAGTTTTCTCGTTCCTTTTCAAATGAATGAGATAGTTCTAAAGAGAACTAAATAACCTCGAATGATGAAGGGTTTCTTACCTAAAATGTGATGTGATGGATACAGGTGTAAATTGAATGATAAATCCTTGATGCTACAAGTTGAACCTAAAAATAATAATCATTGAAAAGGATATTGATTATATAGATTTATGTGGGGGTTGCACGTAAAAATCTGGATCAAATAAGTGTTAACTTTCTTGGTGGATGTCAACCCCCATGTTTTATAGAGATGATAATGGTAATAATAAGAAGATGTATAAATATGAAGAATTTGAGGCACACAGAAACTGAAATATAGAGAAATGTAAGGTATATACAAATCTGATGTAGATGAATGCAAAACACGATTACTGGAATGGTCAACTGCGACTAGGGATGCATAGAGGTAGGTCGATGATGACCTAAGGTAGAAGGATGGAAGAGTAATTGTAAATGCATATCTAGATACTCTAATTTCACTCATGACCTAAAAGAGCTATGTACTCATTAGAAACAACCCTTAGACATGGTATGAGGAAAATAAATGAAAGGGATGTAAAGTAATAAGGATCATGGTGGATTGGACTTAAAATTGGATAGGTTCAAAGAAGTAAAATTGTAGATTTGGGGTTTGAACGTAATTCAAGAGCTAGAGAAGACACTAAAAGGAATCAAATAGAAATGATGATGACAGAGGACTTCGTCGACAAGGACTTGCGTAGGTCAATAATGACCAGGTTAGTTCTCAACAAGGCTAAGGTAAACAAGCTATATTGGAAAACTTACAATCAAAAGAACTAATATAATAGATTGATAATGGAGTTTCGATGGTTCATGGACCCGTAAAAGGCTAGATGTAAAAAAGAAAGAAATGATATGATAATAACTTCATAAAATGATACCAAATAATGATGAACTCATAAAGGAATGCTCGTGAGTGATGTAAACAAAATAGAAGGAGATCAAAGAGTTATGTGATCATTGTTAGGATGTTCAGCATGAGAAGAAGATCGCAGGTTACAAGAAAAATTAGGTATGTGTATGCATATGATGATGAATGAAAATAAATCACATAGTTTTATAAGGTCGATGACTACTAGGTTGATTCATCTCTCGACTACGGGAAAAGTTTCCTCAATAGCGCTAGATTTTTTTATTTTGGCGTGATTTCAGGCTTTTAAAATTTGGAATGATGCTTTAAAGCATGTAGGTGGTAAGGGGTGATTTAGGGATGATATATGGGTGAGTTTGAGATAACGGTAGGTTGGAAAAATCATAGGGATGTTAAATAGAAATTCCATTAAGGAAAGGTATGCAAAGGATGTCGATTGATCAATTAATTAATGTTAATTAGATAACAACTTAAAGGTGATAGGCACTAAGTGGGCATTTAATTAAATAAGGGGGATGAATTAAATAAATATGCACACATGGGAAATTAGGAGTAGGGATACCGAATTTAGGTGTTTACACTAGGAATTATGTGACCATGTCTTGAACCGGGTCTAAAGGTATTCTCTTGAATTTCCTCTTTATCCTTCTTGTCAACCTTATCCTCTTTCTCTTCTTATTTTCTTAACTTATTATTTTCACTCTTGATCCTTCTTTTTAATTAAGATTTATGATTTCTTCTCATGATCCTCGTATAGGCCATTCTACCCTATTCTTCATTAAAAATGCAAGTACATACCTTGGTTTCTCTATCATTTTCTCTCACAACTTCTCTACACATGCTCTCAGCTTCTTTATCTCTTCTTACATCCATCTATCATGCTTCCTCTTCCTTTCTTTCTTGGATTCATCTCTCTTAGCTAATAAACTTCCATAACTTTGTTATTACTTCCTCTTGATCCATATTCCCTCTTTGACAAGTGTATTTCACCTTGAATCTTCTCCTTCACACCTATCTTCTTCTCACTCTTCACTTCCCACTTCATTCACTACACACACTTCCACAACCCTATTAGCCACAAAATCATACTTTAAAATCTCAAAACAAACAATATCCCAGCGTTGATACAAAATGATGAAGAGAAAAATAATCTTATTAACACATCCACATAAAGTGTTTCCAAGAACAATATAAACTTAGCCTTGCAAAAGAGGATCTCATACAAGCCTAAAATGGATTAAAAACTTACAATATTGAAAAATATCACCATGAATGGAATCATTATCAATATACCCAACTCAATACCTTCATTCACTGCTAATCTAATCCTCAAACTCATCTTATTGCATACAATTCTTCTTTTAGCATACCCTTCATCAACTTTATCCACTTCTTCTTCCACAAGTTCTTAGTTCCAAGATGAAAATTTTAAATTTCTTCTTATTTTAATGCTTCATAGGCATTCTCCCATGTTTCATCACTCAACACACATGTTAGAAAACCATCAACATGATCAAGATGACACAATACTTCCTCTTTATAAAAACTTTCTCTTTCATTCATTTCCCTCCTTAAGACAGGCTTGCTTAGATCATTCAGCTTAGAGACATCTATGAAAACCCAAAAATTTATATTAACTCCTCCCTAGACCTTCCATCATGCTCATGGTGTATGTTAAGTTTCAAAACCATGTTCCTTCACTATCTCCCTCAATCCCATTTTTATTCTTCTTTCTCTCGATTAACTAAAAATGTGAAAGAAGGGTAGTTAATATAAACTAGGAACAACAATAAATAAAAGTACTAAATAAATATAAAAAGTTACCCAAGTGACTAAGAAAGTAGAAATTAAAACCCTAATGTGTAAGAGGGATTAAGAAAGAGATTATTTGACTCAAAAATATTTCTTGACTATCTCGTAGATATTTGGAGAAACGGGAGGAGGAAATGACTATGCCAAATTCTAGAAAAGTGTAGATCTAGGAAATTTGAGTGGACTGGGATGCCTAGAAGGTATAGGGAACTTGCGGGTACCCTAGTATGAGATATATTTTCCTTGTTATGTGAAAATACTCTATAACCTTCCTCCAAAGTATCTCTTGATGATTTCCTACCATCACTTCCTTTCACACTAGCTTCACCGAACTATGCAATATGTCACTGAAATACAAAATGAAGATGAGACCTACAAAACCCCAAGATGAGAATCAAACCCCTAAAAATAAAGATGCATATGAAGGGGTCATCGACCGACCGCACTGCCACAATGGTGTTCTTACTAACTAAGCACCGCACTACATCTCAAACCTTACGTATTTTGTGTGTGTGTGTGTGTGTGTGTGTGTGTGTGTGTGTGTGTGTGTGTGTGTGTGTGTGTGTGTGTGTGTGTGTGTGTGTGTGTGTGTGTGTGTGTGTGTGTGTGTGTGTGTGCAATCATGCCCTAGGTTCTCTTGTGCTAGTCACACTTTGTGAAAGTAGCGAGCAATAAATATGTGTAGAAAATGTAATAGAATGGTGGATGGAATAGAATATAATTCCTCCTATGAAACATGATGCATATGAACCGGGCTTGTGCCTTGTGATGGAGCTAGATGGATGCAAATGGAGCCTTTGATGGATGCAACCTTAGGTGATTATTGTAGTGCTTAATGCTTGGTCCCTCATTATTATTTCATAACTTTATATATATATATATATATATATATATATATATGGTTCTCTTGTTCTAATTTCATAATCAACCCCAAAAAGGAGGACCACTACAAAGATAAGAAGGTAAAACAGCCGAAAGTGCCAAAAAGTGGCAAGAAAGTGTAAGAAGGCTCAAGGTTCCCTAGTAAAAGATAAAATGATACTCAATGATAGAACAGACTAGGTGAGTAGATGTGGGAGGTCGATAGTGATGACATCAAGAAAATTAAAATGGCCAAAGGACATGGTTTAATTAGTACTTCCTTCACTCAAAAATGATATGAATAGTAGTATGAGACTAGGAATAAATAATGTCTAAAGTGCGTGATTTTGTGACTACATTTTCCCCCACTTTATGTTGGTAAGGAGAAATCTTGATAACATAAAGTAGATAGAGATGTGTACTTTATGTCCATGTAGAGTGATGTAAAATCATGTCTATGGACTAGACAAAGGGTGGAATGAGAAACTAGTAGAGCATGGAAACTAAATATGTAAAAGTATAAAAAGTGGTGAGAGTGAATCTAGGGTGGAAATACGTGTGTAGTTTCTGATGTGTGTGATGTACCTGCATGGTTAGTATCATGTGTGTTTCCGTAAAAATTAAATTTTGTTACCCCCATCTTTGTAGTTGTTTTTGACTTCTTATTTCTCATACGGAAAGACATGAAAGGAGAAAATGATCAAGTAGTCAAATATGTATGTATATAGGTAAAAACACATGTAAAGGACACACATATATGTATGTGAAAGTATGTAAATGTAAAGTACGTAAATGAAAAAAATGGAACATGTGCACCTACTCCATGTTGAGAGAAAAATTGTAGAAGGATATCCTATACCATGATTTTTTGGGCAATCTCACACCACCCTAGTGAAGAAGTGTATGAAGAAAGTTACATTATTATCCAACCTATAACTACTTCCCTGAAGTTGTATGAAGAGATCTCTATACTGCCTAGTATTTTGGGTGATCCGAAGCCACTGGATGAAGTAGTGTAGAGAGGAAATTTGATGTGTCCTCTAACCTATAATTTCTCCCCATAATGTTAAAGAAAACCATGTCCAATAAAATCTTTGTGTACGGGGTTTGTAGACTGGTCTAAAGTTACTCGCTCTATAATTCACAATGCTAAGGGTAGAAACCGAATCGAACTAAACTGTTGTAGAAGTTATTTGTAGTATGTAAAAACCCAAATGATACCCCCACTTTGGGGGTGTGTGTGATGTTGCTGATAAGAGAACGCAAACCCAAAAGAGGACCAACTGCATAAAATCTCTAAATATTATCTGTAGGGGAAAGGAATGAGCTCGATAGAGATGAAGGAACGAGAAAACAAGAAACTAGCCAAAGATAGGTGGTAGTACAAACAAGCATGTATGTATAAGACAATATGTATGCTACACAAATAATGTATAAGCTACCAAGAAATAAATTAAATGTAGAGTGTATGATGTGAAGTGTAAGACACATGATGTAAAATGTGTGAAGCAACCTAGTGTGTAGTGTGTGGGGTTCATGTGTAGTAATCCTCAACGGTAAAGTGTGAACCGAAACACAAGAGTGTGTAATTAGATAATATCGATGCTAAAATGTGTGATGAATATGCCTATGCCAGGATATGAATGCATGTTAATGCAAAGATGAGAGATAAACCTATGCAATTATGAGGAGAGGGGGATGTGTTAGATGTTATGCCCCCAAGTGTATGGTAGAGAAGGTGACTATGTGCCGTTATCAAGGAGATCATCGTTATCGTGGTCGAAACCTATAAGAGCAACATCAAAAACATGATAACCTATAGAGTGATGAGGTTTGTATAAAGAACCATTATGGCGTAGTGTTCAAAAAGGCTATTGTTGGATAACTCGAGAATTCCAACAAGAGATATTTGGAGAGTAAGTGGGTGAAGATTCATTAGGAATAGAGATATTGCAAAAAGGCATAGGAAAGGTAAGAAAATAATGGTTAGCATCTATCGTACTACGATATAATCAAGTTAGGATTGTCCAAGTGTAAGTGGAAAATCATGAGGGGTATAGGCAAAAAGACCTTTAAATTAAAAACATGCAGGCCATAAGTGGTCAAAATGTGAAAATAGCCATGATAAATATGTGGTGAATGAAGAGGTGGTAAGATGTCATCAAGTTTCTATTATTGGTATAAAGTACACCTTTGTGTTGGATGGGCTATCCGACTCGACTTCAACCGGTACAATGCGATTTTCTTTGAGTCAGGTGCCTTAGACCGAGAATAACCTCCAAAGAGGGCTGGATCCCTTGATGGATCACCTAAAACTATATATTTTGACTGGGTTGAGGTTAGGAATAAACTGTAAAAATTAAAATCTTGAAATGAGGCAATACAATAAATTGTGTGGGATTTAAGCTTGCACAAAACACACTTAACAAAAGATGAAGAGTTGATGGCTTCACTCCAATCAATGCTTAACAGATTTTGTACTCAATAAGGTATTAAAACACACTTATGTGATTGCAAAAAATCAAATCCACTTAATGAAGGTGCTATGAGACTATTAACATGCAAAGGAATAAAGATACTCACTTAAAACATGCCAAAATCTACTTTTACACACTACAAAAACTTTAAAATCAATGAAAAAAATAGTCTTTATTATTCAAAGGTGCACAATACAAATTCTGTAGCATAAGTCTGCAAAAATTAAGCCCCTCCTTATACGCTTGCACAAGAAAGGTATTGAGACACCTAAAATATGCTTACACAATTTTAATACTAAAATTACACTAATTACCCTCTTTCTCATTTTCATGATAATTAGTGCTTTTCCACTAATTATCTAACATTCCCCTTCTTATTCATTAATTAATGACCTTTCATTGATTAAGTAACCCTTTCCCCATTCTCGAATGTCAATTAATAACCTTTCATTAGTTATAATCGACTTCTAATTAATTAATTAAACATTATTATTTAATTACACTTTCTATTTTAATCAATAAACCCCTTTTATTGGTCAAAATTCCTCTCTTACATCCCCCGAATCAAAGCTAATTTTCCTCTAAATACCTCCTAAATAGCTTCTACAAGATTATCCCTACCTATTAATTAATCACATTTGATTAATTAAACCCCTCTCAACTCCCATAAAGTGCACATCCTTTATTAAACATGCATATCCTTTGCATTTCTTCTTTGGGATTTATCCCACATCCACCAAATTGCTAGCCTTTCCCAAATAGGAAAGCTATATAAGGAACCCTCCTCCTTCCCTTTCTTCTTACACCTCATTTGCACTAGTGAAAACTATAGGAATTTTGATCTTGAACCATTATCCATTATTAGAAATAACTTCTCCATCTCGCATCCATTTTCTCAAACTGAAGAGCATGAGAAGATCCAAAAATGGCCTTGTATCCATTTCTTGGTGAGATCTCATCTTCAATTCTTGAGGAAACAACACCAATTTGATTTCTAGGTGATCTAATTAGGTTCATTCATTAGGTAGAAATCTCAAAGAGTAGGAATGGCTTGGCATTTAATGGATTTATCATGTTTATGCATTGTAGAAGTTGTTTTCCCTTAAGCTCTTATCTTAATGCTTCTATAGTAGATTTGGCTTAAATTTTAGAATACTAGGTGTTAGTATATCTTAATTATATTTACAAGTTTATTATATTCACATTTGGAACACCCAATGGGACTTACCCCATAGCATTTTATTTCAAGTTTTATTAGTTTTGTCTCAATTTTGGCTAACCCTTATTATGCACATGTTAAATAACTTGAATTCCTTGATGTATTTTGCTAACTTTACATGTGTTGAGTCTCTTTTGTAGGTTTAAAGGAGATGGGTTGTTGTTAATTTTGGGCTAAGATGAATTTTTTTACCTTTTTGAGTTTGATGATGTTAGATCTGCGTGTTTATGATGTCATTCCAAAAATTCATGCTAGTGTTATGATGCCCTACATTGCTACTTTGAATGGGACGTATAGAAGTTGAAAGGGGAATGTAACTATTGATAGACCCATGCATATGTCATTATGGACACATTGATTTCATGCTTTGGTCCATTAGTTTCCCTTCTGTCTCTTTTCCACACTGGTGTGACCACTCCCATGCTATTGTGTCCCTAGCTGCATAACTCTAACACTTCTTTCCAATTGTTTGTGTTTTTTTCTAGGTACGCTTTTATGTCATTAGGGCCATGTATTCATCTCTCTGGCTTCATAGGAGTTTCACTATCTATTTTAAGTATGGGTTTTGTCTCGAACCATGTAACCGTTGTTTGGGTTGTGTACCCATGTTTTGGTCCACCTAGCTATTGTTAGGGTTGCGCCACTGTCTCAAGGTATACGTTGGTGTGCTTAGTTAAAATTTGGGTTCTATTTTCAAGGTTTTATAGATATGATCTTGGTTATTTCTAACATCTTGCATGTTTTTTATGCTAACTTCTATTTGTAGGGTGTTTTGGGTCATCTTTTTCTAACTTGTTTGATGATTTTTAATGAATGTCGTGCTTTCATTTCTTAGGATAGAGTTGTGTATGATCTTCCCTCGCACCTTTTAGGTGATCTTGGGAATCATAAATAACTCTAATCCTTATTTCATTTACAAAACACTTCATTAAATTCATGGTTAAGGGAATGAACAACAATTGGTTAAAATGAGTTGCCTATTCCTTTGATTTACAAGATTTTTCCATTTTCAATATAGTTGGGTTACTTGTTGTGTATGCTCTTCTCTTACATCTTAGGATGATCTTGAGAATTAAAAACAACATTTAACCATCTTTCATGATGTTTTAATCTTATGGAAAACTATTAATCTTTGGATGCAAGACCAAATAATTATTTGTCAAAGAATCAGGTTTCCAATACTAATATAGTTTTTGTAGGTTTCCAAAGGGTGTGCAAAACCAAACTAAGCTAAAAGATTAAAATACACACCATTATTCAAAACATTGTATTTTTAGGTTCAGTTAATAGCTATGAATCATCCACTTAAAACTAGGGAAGTGCCTTGGTATAAGACATAAAACTTAATATGAGGATTACCCCAAGAACCCCAAAGTAGTCCACACCTTGAGGGAACTGGTGGACGAAATGGGAAGCACTCCGCTTACCCACTTGACTAGTATGCCTTTGTGAGATTAACATCAAAATTATATTTATGTGGCCCCAACGAGGTATAACTGAACACAATTTATTACTGATTGTATCAAAGGGGGTAAAGCAAAGCTAGGATACTCGTTTATTAATTAGTGCATTTTTCTTGGAAAAACATGCTCGCAGAGATAGTTTGTGACACCTAGAGAGTGAACTAATAGGAAACCATTTTTCACATGAGCCAAATTTACCAAAACCAATTGTGTTTCAAAGACCTCTTAGGAAGCAAGAACTTGTTTAGAGTAAAAACGTTGTTAATTGAACAAGGGGAGAGTCCATTAAAGTATTATCCTAGTGTTAATCATCACAAAATTTGTGAAGTGTTACTTTGTCTTAGCTTTTCATTTGTCTTAAGAAAAGGTGAAACTCTGCCAAAGTTACGCCAAGTTTTTTTTACCCCCACTTGGTCCACTCTTTTATTTTCTTGTTTCCATTTTGGGAAAAAAGAAATCATACATAGGTAACACTACTTAAGATTGTGTCCACCACTTTTGCACCCGCTTACACCATTCCTTATTGCAACTGTGATAGTAAGCATTGAAAATGTGACGGTATGTCCTCATGTCTTGAGTATCCTTGTCTTGATACCCACGTCAAGATGTTTCATTTTTAGTTAGGATTGCTTCATCATCAATATTACCTTTAGGTGTTACTTTTATCGCATCGTCTTGATACAATTTTTATAATTACATCTTGTTTCTTGAAAACTTGATTTAAGTGTCTAGATTTTACCGTCACACTATCCGCACCTTAATAACTCCTTGGAATACTTTGACTTTGTTTTCTTCTAAACATTGCCTTGAATTTGAAAGGTGTTTTTGTTACATTTTTCGCATTGTATCAATATTATTTCAATACTAACACCTTTCTTTTTACAAATCTTGGTTAACGTATCTAAGTGGTATTGTTGTGTTGCTCGTATTGGTAACTTCAAATTTTTGGGATTTAAGCCTTATTTATATTTAGACTAGTTATAGTATACTTTGAGTTGGAATTCATTTCAACCCTTGTTGATGCTTATGCCTTGTTTATTTTAAAATTGACTTAATTATTGACATTTTGTTGATAATCTTGCATCAAGCTACCATTTAGGACACATTTTACAAAGGGAATGGTTCCTTATAGATTGGATTGGTTTTCAAAACTTTTGTGATTATTCCTTATGATCTTCAAAATCTTGTAGGCTTGTTTTCCTATGAAAATCCTTTTTGGTCCTTTGATTCTTTGGTTCCTCATTCTTTAGCCATTATTTGACATTCTTTGTGACCTTCACGGTCATCATGTTAGAAATTTTGGCCTTGATTCATCATGCAGTAATTATACAAATTTCTTAGACCTTGGAAAAAACATTTCCTACCAAGAAACTTTTGAGATAATTTAAACATTGGAAAATTTTCCTTTACAAACATTATGTTGCTAAATTTTGATCAACCATTTTGACATTTACACTTGCAACTTGTTTTCAAAATTTTTGATCTAATTTTTTCTTTCCTATTCACATTATTGAGCTAGTACCAAATAACATTATATAACTCCAAAACGTAAGGGTTTAAGGTACCTTGATATATGATGGATGCAAATAGGACGGGCACAAAGTGGATGAATTCACTGAAAATATGATGAACTCCGCAAAATAAGGATAACAAGAAAGAAAATGAATTAGATGGTAGATGGGGGTTACCCAAAAATATTGGTTCCAAGAAGCATTAAGTTCCTTGGCACATGTCAACCCCATGTTTTATAAAAGATGATAAAAAATAATAATAAATAGGATAACATGTTGAATATGAGGTACATTGAAACTAAAAAATGTAGAAATGTAAGGCACATATAGATATGATCTAGATTGACATAAAATAAAGTATGCATGGTTCGGTTGACGGAAACCCAAGATGTAGAGGGACAGGTTGATGATGACCTGAGAAGATGGATCTTGACAACGAGTGGGAATTGCATATATGAGATGATCTGAATGCAAATAAGGTAATCAGAGAAACTTGAGAACAATGGAAATAACCTCCAGAAGGAGATTTGAGACAGAAAAGTAGAGACGATGGTAGAAAATAGGGACTAGGATAGATTAGATGAAAAAAGGACTTGAGTCGACAAAGTGACTAGGTTAGGCTAGTTGCAACTAGAGTGCAAATAGAAGAATGTTTGGTGACGAGAGAATTAGGGTGACAGATCTAAAAATTGGAAGTAATAAAAGAAGAGAAGAAGAATCGAGAAGGATATGTAAACCATATGTATGATGACATAGGACTATGTTGGCGGTGACTGGTGGAGAAACGATGACCTAGACAATGCAAAACAAAGCCGAAGGTGGATGAGATGAATGAGAAACCTGTAAGTAGAATTACTAGAAGAACAAGATAAGGATGGAATTTTGACAGTAGCTGAACTTGCAAGACATTAGATTCTAATATATAATAAAAAAATGCATATGATAGCATGAAATAACACATAATCAAAGTAAACCTCCCAAATTCTCCATAAGTGATGAAAGATAAGCTTCAATGGACTCCAAGAGGGTTGACACAGCTGCAAGGATGCTCAGATTTGAAGATAAGTTCACACAATGTAAGAAATCTTAGGTTGTGTCTCATTTTGGAGGGGGTGAAATTAGTCTTATAGGGTCAATGGTGAATCAAATGGGTAACCGCTAACTCATGGGTACTGCTCCTTAGAGTGGTGAATGATTGATTTGTTTGATATATGGGGATTTTAGGGATTGGGATAAGTTCTTTAAAGCATGTAGGCGGGTAAGGGTTTCCTAGGGAAGTTTCATGAGTAGGTAGGAGATAAAGATGGGTTAGATAAAATCTATAAAAAGCGTAGGGATGTGGATTTAGGTGGTTAGGGATAAAAGCATCCTAAAAGAAAGCTAATTAAAGGTAATTAGCTAATGGAGATTAATTAAGGTAATTAATGAAGATTAATTATGAATTAAAATTTTAGGCTAATAGATGGGAATTTAAATAAAATAAATGAATTAAAATGGGTCTAGATAGGACCATGGTGAAAGATGTGCACGCGATAAATCGGGGGTATTGATACCAAATTTTGGTGTCTACATTTGCCCATTTTTGTCACGTGGTTTACGTTGGGAAAGCCATGAGACAAAAATGATGAGAGATAAAGAGTAGGATGAATAATAATGGAAGGTTGATGATGAGCTCCCCCTCAAATGAGGGATCAATAACGCAAAGGGGAATCGATGATGAGTTTGAAAGAGGTAGATGTTGAAGGGTAGGTGGGAGAAGAAAGATGGGTAAAATGATAAGGCAAGGAAATATGCCCCAAACAAGAAGGATCCAAGCAACAATAAAAACCATGGAAGTTATTTTGATATGAATTTAGTAGGGAACAAAGAACAATCTAAATGGAGATAACAAAAATGTGCTACGAACCAATTAGTGGGTGAAAATCATTACAAAATGGAGGGAAGCCAATGAGAATCCTCTCAAATAGAAGTGAGCCATAGGTGTAAGCACCAAAATTGGGTCACACTCCCTTGGTCCCCTTTTTTAATAAATAACTTACATATATTCACCTAACCATGGTCCCCTTTTACCACACCTTAATATTAATTTAATTATCTATAATTAAATTAATACTTGTCCTCACCCCATTAATTAATTTAATTAAATGGATGCACACCTCACCTAGACACCTCACCAAAGACATATTCATAGCATGTTTCCATAAATAACTAAGACTTAGTTTAACCCTAAAAATCAATTCATATTATTCCTCTAACCACATTCCCACTCATAAAAAGATAACCTCCATTTTGATCTCGTGATATATCGATAGACCTGGCCCAAATGATTGGAAGATCTGTCATTTTTAGAAAACCTAGGGAATCCCACCTTAACTGATGCCGGTCATATGGAAACTCGATGCCGACCAACCGAAACCATTTTCGATTACCATTTATTTACTTTGGTAACCTTGTTTGAGAGGTGGGCCACACTCTCATTTTTTTGAGAAAAAGGAAATCTGCATACAAGAAAGAACTATACCTCTTTTGCACATCCAAGTAGCCATAGCTATCATCAAGATAGATCTAGAGGTATCACTCTCATGGTAGCATTACGGGAAGCACTATCATGGTACTGGGCACCATTCCATTGATCAACCACCATCACCACCCAACCATTGGACCTGCTATATCGGTAAGTGAATTTATCACCTATGTCATTCCATCTTTATTCTATTTATAAGGTTTTGACATCTCTATTGTTATTAGTTACTCGCATTCCCATTTCCCCACTATTCCTCTTTCTCTAATCTCAATCATTCCTTTACCCACACAATAAAACCACATATACCTAACTTCTACATATCTTTGAGTGTTCCTAAGATCCCCACATACCTCATCATTCCCTTTTTCATCTCTGTTTGACCTCAACTCAAACCCCACAACTAGATCTTATTGATTTTTTATCATCTCGCCTCTACCGACGCCAGTTACCCATAACCATCATTGATTCTTCCTAAACCATGATCGGTCATACATGATCGATTTCAGGTCTCTGTTTGACCATCCTATCAATAACATAACCTAAGAATATTTATCCAAGCAACCTAAGTGACCCAAAACTTGAAACTGACCTATTCCAGCACTTTGACCCCTTACCCTACCTCCATATCTGATCATAACCTAGTTGGTTGTATGATATTTTCTTATTGTATTTGAATGAGATACCTAAATCATATCAACTACAGTAGGAATTTTTTTATTTACGTTATTTCTCACATTAAGTTGTATTAAACAGTGGATTGACAACCATCTAGGAAGTATCACACTTCCTAGATCTAGCACTCGCTAGGCAGTCCACTGTCATATATTATTTAACTCTTATTTTTTGGTCTTGTTTTCTATTTCAGGTAGTTCCTCCTAGCCAAAAGGAAGCTCTCACAGTCAGCATCAGATCGAGAAGTTAGAACATGTGCACAACCTTCAAACCAACCATCATAACAGGTATTCCTCCTCATCCCATAACATTATCTATTTCGTCACATTCAAAATGTAAAGAAAATGGTGAAACAATGGGTATCAATGGGTGATAGGAACACATCAAAATTATTCCCAACTAAATGTGAAAAAATGAGAAATCCTTCATAGATGAGGAATCGAATAAAGGGTATGCATCTGTCAGGAGGACGATGATGAAAATAATGGTGCCCCAACAAAGGACATAAAAATGGCTGAAAAGGAAAAATCTGAAAAAGTGATGATATAAAATTCCCCAAAGGGAGGAATGAAAATTTCCATGAAGGTGTACTTGAGACAAGATGAGATGATGAGATAGCATCCTAGAAAAATAGCACAAAATGAAGGAGGAGATAAGTAATGGTACCCCAATAAAGGGCATGATAATAGCCAAGGATGCAAAACATAAAAAGGATAAGGTATGGTGTCCCGAGAAGGAAAAAAATATGGCCACAAAGGTGGACTTAAGATGAGATATGGATGATAATATGGTGCCCCATCAAAGGACACAATCTGGCAAAAAAATGAAAAATAAGAGATGATGATGGTAAATCCAGCAACATGGATCATTGTGCTATTGGTGACACACCAAAAATAATATGGAAGGAAAGTGTGGTATACATGGATGATTTAGATGAGATAAATGGTATATTTTAATAGATATCATGTAGATGATGTAGACATGGTAAATTCTATGGTGAAAAAACAAAAACATGTATGAAAAGAACGTGACTTGATGACTAGTAACCTATGGGTATGAACAATGCTACATCGTATCAAGGATCGTGTGAGGAAATGATGACTCTAAGAACATTGAAGGTAAAAAAGGGGATCCAGGTAAGGTAAGGAACATGTGACCAAAACAGGTGTTAACACATAACCAACGATAGTTAGTTATATCAAAGATCATGAAATAAATATGGAATGAACTCATAAACCTAATTTGGAAATGAAAAAGGGGTTTTTGATGTAACTTGTACATGGGAAGAGGGTTCTCCATAAGTGGTGTTCCCTAAGTCTATGCCCTAACTTTGGGAAGGGGAAAGAGCAAACTGATCAATGCGGGAAGTTTTCTAGAAGAAAGTTGATAATTGCGGTAAGTTTTCTTAGGATGATGATAAAATAGAAGGTTATTCAATGTGGGAAGCCTTCAATGCCATGATGCAAAATAGTAGCCATCCTTTGAGGGTTTGTTCTACTTTATCCTTCATAGCCATCCTTCATGGGATCAGTTTATTGATTTTGATTTATTTTGATTTTTTTATTTTTTTACATGAACATTTTTCCTTTGAGGGAGAAGTCAATTTTTGATAACCTTGATTTTTAACATGGGGAGAGCTGGGTATATCAAGATAGACCACTTAGGAGGGGATAATGTATGTAAAAATGACACCTTTAGGACCCTTATCATAGTTCGAAGAGGTAAGAAAGAGGGTGATTAATGTAATGATCATGGAGTTATCACCAAGAATGGATAACTTATCCATAAGTAAAATGCTATAGAAAGAGTCATGGTGCCCATATTTAAGGTCATGCTGAGGAAATTGATGATAGATCACATAATTCCAAATCATTACGATGATAGGTGGAAGAGTCTATGATGGAGGGATGATCTAAGGATATTACTAAGTTCTCACTGGTAGACATGCTAATAATAGAATGGTCACAAGTGTTAGGTGTTAAGAGGTTTCACTTCTGGTTTACCATTAAGGGAGGCCAAACGATAGGATCCCGACCCATACTTGTGTGTTACAATGTATGGTACAACCCAATTGGGGGTAAATTTTCCACATTGGCTCCATTCTAGAGTAGTTATGAGGTCACCGAAGTTAGAAGTCACGTCAATATGGGATGATGGGTTATAATAAATGGGAGTAAATGAGATAGATGAGCGAAGATAAAAACTATGTGCTACCTTTGAAGTACGAAGAGAGAAAATATGTGTCCTTAACGAGATGAAGATGGCCACCAAATGTGGAATTTGGATGAAAAGATCTTTCCTTCAAAGAAACACTAGTATGGCTATAAGGGTGGACTTTGATGAAACACGGTGCCCTGAGAGAGGCACAAATATGGCCACAAAGGTGGAATTTTAATGAGAGGGACATATAAGAAGATTTGGATTAAATAAGATTGGATAAGATGGATATGGTAAAATATGCACAACACCTCGAAAATGAGGAAGCGCAGGATATGGGCATAAGAGTGATATTAGGATGAGAATGTGGTGCTCAAAAAAGGAAATAGTTATGGCCACAAAGGTGGGCTTAGAATGAATAATATGGTTCCTTAAGAGAGGCACCAATATATACAACAAAGGTGGACTTTGATGAAAAATATGGTGCCCCGAGAAAGGCACAAATATGGCCACAAGGGTCTACTTTGATGAGAATATGGTGCCATGAGAGAGGAAAAATATGGCTACAAGGGTGGAATTTATACGAGATGAGATGATAGATGGATTGGCTAGATAAGATGAGACAAAAAACTGGATAATACCGGTTGCGATGGGTTGGATAAGATAAGACAATGTCGAGGACGAAAAAGAATTAATTTGTAAGTAGATCAATCCTAGAATGAAGTTCCCGGCATCAAGGGATCTATTTGATGGATAAGGGGGTGAATTTATGTGGATACGATGTGAGGAATAGGATACGAGAGGATCAATAACAAGGGGGAATGCTCCCCTAATGAAAGAGATTATGTCGGTCAACCGATATGTAGATGAGCTAGTGGATGTCGAAGGAGATTATATGGTAATGTCAATGATAACTTGGATTTGGATTGGATACATGCCCGGGGATCACGGGGGTTATGGGTAAGATAAACAATATCGATGAACAATGGAGGAACTTATTTAAGAGGAATGGTATTCAAAGGAGAGATGATAATGAAGGATATGGATGAAGGTGGGGACCTAGAAAACTGGATGGATGGGGATGAAGGAATTGGATTGGTTGTGGTGGATGTAGAAGGAAGATTGCATTTGATGAGAGATTCATTTTACTCAATAATATCATAAATTAAGGTTTGGAGGGCATTACAATTCTCAATTTCATGACCCATGGTATGATGATAGGCACAAATGTGATTATGATCAAACCATGACGGTTTCTTACTATTTGGGTTAAAGGACTTGATAGTTAGAAGCATGATGTAAGATGTTTGAATTAAATGTGTAAGGATCTCTATATAGGACCTGATTGAATTGTTGGGAGGAAGGTATCTATTGCAGGTTTTGGTAGGATATTTTGACTCAAATTTAGGGGAAGGAGTGGATGTAGATTGGTAGGTAAATTAGCTATCTTAAAAGATGAATCAAATTTGGGAGGATTAGATTTTTGGATTTTGATTGATCATTGGGATATGTCTTAGATGAAGGAACTGGCCCTAAAATAGATGGTGGTGCTCCTAGGATGGATTTTATGCTGTTTGATTACCGAGAAGCGGTAAGATCTAAATTTTTACGAGGATGCATAAGAGACCTTTGGGGATGTTTACCAAGAGTCTTAGATTTTGATCGAGAGGATTTAACCTTAGCAGGGATGACAATAATCTCAACTGGAGGATCCAAAGGTTGTGTGGTTGGTATTGGTGGAGGAAGTAATTTTTATTTGATAATGTCTAAAGAAGATGTGGAAGTGTTTGATTGTGAGGATGAGATGGGAGGATCATTTAAATTCAAGGAGAGTTGGAATTCTTTCACAAAATCTTCAAACAATGAGAAATATGTAGGAGGAGAAGATGAAGTTGATGTAGTCATGATAGTTGATGTGATTGGTGTGGGTAGAAGTGAAGAAAGAGGAATTGGGATTGATTCCATGGATGGTATAATAGGTAAGGGTGGAATAGATGTAGGTGAGGTAGTGGTCAAATCCGATGAAGTAGATATGAAAAGTGGTGAAGTAGATGTATGTGTAGGATAAATGGTGGGTATGGATGAAGAAAGAGGTGTTTTAATGATGCGATTGATGAGGTCTATGTGAGATGTGGATTGTGTAGGTTTTGGATTGGTTAATGTGGACACAGTTGGTTTGGTAGAGGAAATATGAACACCCTTTATGCTTTTATTAGGTGGGTTATTTTTGTCATAAATGTTTCAAGGGGTATCATTAATATGTTTGAAAATAAAGAAGGTGTCATTGGTGAGGTATCGGTATAGATGCATAAATGGTAGTTGTTGAAGGATTAAGTGTATAATATATGGATAAAATAGGTGATGTGGCCATGGGCAAAGATGTGGGCATATGTTATGAATATGTCTAAAGTGAATTTTCTAATTTGGTAGATATATAGGTAGTTATGATCTATGGATAAATAGGTACCATTGGGATGTTTAGAGATATAAGTGATGTAGATGTAGGTGTGTTTGATGTGGATGTTTATATGGGGTTAGATATGATAGGTTGGAGCATGATCAATGTGGATTAAGTGGTAGGTATAGTCGAAGTCGATGTGGATGTGTTAAAGGTAGGAATAGATGTATATGTAGAACAATTTGTAGAAGTTAATGTGATAGGTTTTTAGTCCTAGATATGGTTGAAGTAGAGGTGTGGTTAGTTATTGAACAAGTCATAGGTACAATGTATAAGGTAGGATTAGATGATGATGTAGATGAAATAGGAAAGGATGGAGGTGTTTGATGTATAGTATTGATTGCATAAGGATTAAATTTGTAAGATGTGGAATATGGAAGTTGAATTATCAATGGTGGATTAGAAAATGGTTGTTTGAAGATGTAAAGGGGTTGCGTAAGAGATGAGGCAAGATTTTCTATTTGGAGATCCTCCCGATTTATAAGTTATTGAGTGCGATCTTTAAAATAATGACACTTTTGATGTTGTGACCTATGAATAGATAATATTTACAGTAGTGGCCCTCATCATGATACCAAGTGGGTTTGGGGTGTGAATTGTCAATAGGCTAGATGGGAGGAAGTGTGAGGAGGTATTTTGTCACCAAATTATCGAATATTGAACTATAATATTCTCACAAGGGGGTATAATTGCAAGATGCACTAGAATTTCAATGTGAATGGAGTGTGTATGAGGTAGATGGTTATGGTGACACAACATGAGAAGTGGATGGATAAGGATGTAAATAATATTGGGCATATGTTAAATTTTAAGGGAGTGTTTGGTAAGAAGGAATATAATTATGTGGTAAAGGGTAGATTAAATGGAGGATTGTGTGATGTTCTAAAGTAGGAATCTTATAGGATGGTTGTAATTGGATGGAAATATTTTATTGTTGAGGCATATGAGAGATAGGAAATCTAGTAGATTGGAATGGTTGGATAGAAATTATAGTGATAATACCATATGAAGTAGGGATAGTGTTGATATGAGGTGATGGGGGTGGAATAGGATCCACCAATTGAGTGGATTGATAGGATTGAGAGATCGTGGGAGATATATGAAATAGGAATTCATAAATGGGGCTAGAAGGAGGCCCAAGAGTTTCTAAAGGAGTAGGAGATGGAGGTGTGGTTGGTCGAGGAGAAATAGATTGAGGAGAGATAGGATAATTGGTTTCAAAAGGGGGATCAATTTGGATGACATGGTCTTCACAAGGTTGAGAGATCCAATGTAGAATCTCAAGATCATTGGAGGAAGGAGTATCATTGGATATATTATATTGCTGCATTTTCTGAGAAGAGGTATTAATAGGCATGAAATGGGAAAATATTTTTTTATGAATTTTGTTAACAAATAAATCAAGCAATAAAGTTTTTATTAACATGATTAATTAGTAAATATGAGAAAAAGAAAAGGTGAATAGTGAGGACACCTAGGAAACAAAATTCCAAGGCTTGTTTTAGGTAGGTTTGGTTGGGATTCCTCAATATAACATAAGGTACATGAGGCCTAATTCTATGCAAGATTTCTAATGTGGCTAGAACACCGCATTTTCTTCCCGTTGGGTGATGAAATCCCAATCATTCCACCTGGTAGGAAGATTTCTAGATGTGTAGATTGATGTGTGAATTTTTGTGTGTGTGATAGAATGTGATATGAAACCAATTAAAACCCTACTTATACTACATGAAGAGGAAAAAAATTCCAAATGTGAAAGTTTGATGAGGAAAAACACACAAGAAAGGGAAAATGCAATGAAAAAGGAGAAAATAACACAAAAAGGAGAATACCTAGAGAACACTTTTCCTTTTATCTGATATTCAATAAGACATAAGAGAAGAGTGATCTAATCAAATCTAGAATCCCAACACGAACAAGAAAAAGAAAAAAACTTCTACCGCAATGTTAGTGGAAAATAAGAAAATGAAAGAAAATGTAAGAGACTCACCTAAAAGGGTTGTCCCACTAGGCATGCCAAGAATTTGGATCTAATTTTTTCTTTCCTATTCAAGTTAATGAGCTAGTACTAAAGAAAATAAATAACTCTAAAATGTAAGGGTTTAAGGTACCTTGATGTATGATGGATGTAAATGGGATGAGTGTAAAGTGCATGAATTTGCTGCAAATATGATGAACCTATAAAACAAGAATAACTAGAAAGAAATGGATTAGATGGTAGATGGATGGATTTCCTAATTAATTTGATTCCAAGAAGCATTAAATTAATTAGCAGATGTCAACCCCCATGTTTGATAAAAGATGATAAAATAAATAATAATAAACAGGATAATATGTAGAATCTGAGGCACACAGAAACTAAAAATGCAAAAATGTAAGGCACATAAAAATCTGATCTAAATTGACATAAAATAAAGTATACATGGTGGGTTTGATGGAAACCTAAGCGAGATGGATTTGGAAAGTAAGAAGGAAATTCAGATTTGGGATTATCTCGAATGCAAATAAGGTGATCATAGAAACATGAGAATACTAGAAATAACCTGCAGAAGGAGATCTAAGAGAGAAAAGCAAAGAGGATGGTAGAAAATAAGGATTAAGATAGATTAAATGAAAAATAGGACTTGGGTCGATGGCGACTTTGTTGGATTAGCGGTGACTAGAGTACAAATAGAAAATTTGGGGGTGACAATGAATCGGGTGACAAATCGAGAATTGCAAGCAATAACATAATAGAAGCGAGAAACTAAGAAGGATCTAGAAACAAGAGGTATGATGTCATAAGACTGGGTCAGCAGTGATCTAGGTGGGGTGATGAAGACTTGAGAAGTAAAAATTAAGGCTAAGGGTGAATGAGTTGGTAGAAACCTGTAAGTAGAATGACTAAAAGAACATGATAAGGATGGAATTTTGACAATCGTTGAACTCGCAAGATGTTATATTCTAAAAAATAATAACAAAAAATCATATGATATCATGAAATAACACAAAATAAAAGTAAACATCCTAAATTATTCATAAGTGATGAAATACAAGATTCAATGGACTCCAAGATGGTCAAACTAGTTGCAAGGATTATCATATTCAAGATAAGTTCACACAAAGGCAAGAAAGTTTATGTTGTGTCTCATTTTAGAATGGGGTGTGAAAACATTCTTATAGGATTGATGGTGACCTGGCTGGGTCACCACAAACTATAGGAAACCATTCCTTAGAGTGGTGAATGATTTATTTGTTCAAGATATGGGGCTTTTAGGGATTGGGATAAGTTCTTTAAATCATGTAGGTGGGTAAGGGTTTCCTAGGGAAGTGTCATGAGTAGGTAGGAGATAAATATGGGTTAGATAAAAGCTAGAAAAAGCATAGGGATGTGGATTTAGGTGGTTAGGGATAAAAACATCCTAAAAAGAAAGATAATTAAAGGTATAATTAGATAATGGAGATTAATTAAGGTAATTAATGAAGATTAATTACGAATTAAAAGTGTTAGGATAATATATGGGAATTTAAATAAAAGAAATGAATTAAAATGGTTCTAGATAGGACCATGGTGAAATATGTGCACGCGAGCAATCAAGGGTATCGATACCAAATTTTGGTGTCTACACAAACCTTTTTGGATTGTCATAATTGTGTTGTCACAATGTATTTTTCCTGGACCCCCTTTGGAAAATCACACCCTCATCTCCATATTCAAAAAATTTCTAGTTGGTTTCCGCTATGCTACCGGAATTGACATGGAACTTCCTTTTCCATGAAGGAGTTCAATCATATTATCTAGGTCTAGGAATTTTGACCCAAAAATACCAACCATGACTGACTATCACATGGTTCATCACACTTACAACAATAGGGAACCTAGGATTAGGAATTCACATCAAAATACACCCATCACGACTAAATATCAATTGGTTCTTTGTGCTAGAGAACCCATTCAATTACCCATATCCCCACCTTCATCTCATAGTCGGTGGTATGATCTTGATTTATCTAATCTAAAATATTCTTCGAATATTCCAATTATCCTAATCTAAACTATTCTTTTGATTCCTCTCAATGTTTTGATGATTCTAATCCAAACTATCTTTTATATTCCCCTGCGGTCTCCTAAGCCTCATCTGATCAAATTTATTCTGCAGAATAACCAGTCACCTAAACAAAGTTTTCCTCCTTTAAGGATTTGTGTCACCACGATTTTTTCCCGTCATTCCTCTAATCAATCCTACATTATAGTCCTCCCTTTCTGTACAAGACCCCCTTAATCTCTTCTCAACAATGCCTTCCTCCTTTGAAGATCCATACAACTCCATGTTAAATTAATTAATCAACCAAGTCGACACCTACGTTGCAATTAACTAACTGGCTACACAATCCAATTTTTCTACCTACACTATATTTTATTTTAGGAAAAACTATACCAACATATTTCAAATCCACATCTTCTTCAACTCATGAGACACCCAAAGCCAAATTAACCTTGTCTCTTAAGTCATCCACTTCTATCAATCAAACATCTTCTAATTCTTCCATACTTGTTGAATGCTTTCTTCCAATCAACCTACTAAGGCTGACCAATAACCTCCCATACCAATCAATTTATTTTATAATTAAAAATTAATTTGATAATTCATGGGGTTACATGAATAAATTCCTTTAGAATCTCATGAGAAAGGATTCTCTTTAGACCTCGATGTGTTCACGTATTTTGGGGAAGCAATTGACTCATTTTGTTATAAAATAGAGGAAGATTCTAAGATCATTAAACTTGATCCACTTCTTATTCTTATGTTTTCACATTCCCCATTACATGGAGAAATGTCTGGGGTCTGTCATTGATCCTTTACCTATCTTCTCATCACCTAATCATTCCTTACATATCAAAATTCCTCAATCACAATCTCTCCTTGGGTCACCTCCTGGTATCCCTTCATCTTCTTCTATATGTGGGCCACCTCCTGGTATCCCATCTTCATCTTCCCTTGGGTCATGTCCTAGTATCCCATTATCTTCTATATGTGGCTCACCTCCTAGTAGCCCATTATCCTATATAATTAGGTCATGTCCTAGTATCCCCTCATCTTCTATCCATGCTACACCTCCTAGTAGCCTATCATCTTCTATACTTGGGCCACTTCCTATTACTTTTCATCTTCCATCCGTGGGACACCTCCTAATAGCCCATTATCTTCTATACTTGGGCCACATCCTAGCATCCCTTCATCCTCTATCTATGGCTCACCCCTAGTAGCCCATTATATTCTATCCTTGGGCCACATCCTAAAGCAACACTCCATCTTATATCTATGGCTCACCTCCTAGTAGCCCATCCTCTTCAATTCTATGACCATATCCTCTTCTTCCATCATATCATCCTTCTATTTAAAATGATGGTAATCTGACCATCATTCCTAAATTTCCTATCATAAATCCCAAACATCCACTTTCTTCTCACACTTCTTAAGACCACTAAAATCAAACATTAGCTTGTAGGAAACACCAACAATTTCTTCATCAAGATAAGATAAAAAATCTAAAGTTCTATAAAGATACAATCAAATCCAACACTCACAAATATAAAAATCAAATGTGATTCAATAATGCACACCAATGCAAATGCTAGGTATGGAAAAAAGTGCAAAAACCTATGGATAGGGAACTCAAGATCCCACATAAAAATCCATGTTTAAAGATAAGTCACAGTCACTTATCGAGTATGAGCTCACCAAGGTCATCGAGATTAGAGATAATATCACTGTAGATAAGAAAAAACTCATAGTATCCCTTATAAAATAAATTGCAAAAATCATTTTTGGATCCTATCATGCATAGTGACATTGTTGGTCCCAATTTCCTAAAATAATTTAAAAAATAAAAAATAAAAAATACGTAAAAAGTAAGAAAACATTAAAATATTACAAAAATTCAAAGATACGAAAATAAAACATTGCAATCAGGTATTACATACACGTGGATGTTCTTTATTTCTTTTATTCAAATTCTTCTGCAAACCACTAACCATTTTCATCCCTTCAATAATATTTTGGTTAGTCTATTTGTACTCATTGTGTTACATTTATCTCTATAGTATTTGTTTGACCTTGGTCTTTTATCACCTTAGTAAATTAAAGAATGATTGACCTCTTAGAGATCATATCACTATCTACATCTAATAAACTTGTTGTGAAGAACTTTTAGACGTATTTGTTGACACTAGCCAATGTCATCATCACAATCACTTCCACATCCTTCCATCAAGTTGTAAGTGGTTATTATTCCCTTATCAAAACAAACGAGAGAGCTGAAATAATTTTCAGAAAAAAATTAATCAAAACATGAAAAATCAAAAGAAAATCAATATATAACTCTCTCTTGGGGTATTTCCAATATCTCTATCTGTCATACCCCACCATGTTATTCTACCTTCGAGACCAAAATGAGTTACAAATTATTAAATTACCTATGGAGGTAATCTTTTTGTGTGTCGATGTGAGGTTATGTAAGTAGCTATACATTCACACATACTACCGTAAGGAAGTATGTGTGACATTGTAGGTGCACATGCCGCACCGCACTAACACTGTCATCTTACTATCCTTGATAAATTAATGAGTTGCAACCCATTTTTACCTTGTTTGTAAATTTTGAATTTCCTTTGTTTCTATGCCTACAAGTGATTGTATCTTTTTTGTACTCGTGGTTACATTATTTGATGTAAATATTAGGATTTATTCCACTTGCCACAAATTGATAATTACTGGTGATTATGGATATTCTAGTACTAACCATCTTGGATGGCCATACAAATATATTAGATGACTATACTTGTTCACTGTGGAAATGATTTCACAGTAGTTATAAATCTATTACATAAATTGATATTTCCTATAATAATACTGCAGGAAATTAGTGATTAAAATATTGTCAGGGGCTAACCATTATGTGGTTTCAGCTACTATAATTTTCACTTTGTGGAAACAAGATAACCTTAGTTTATTAGATGTTAAACCATTATTAGATAGGGTTTAACTTGTGGTTGAGTTTTTTTACATGATTAATTAACAATGCAAAGGAAATCAAAGCTAACACCTAATAGCTTCAATATAATGCTAACTAGATCAATATACCATCATGCTAAGAGCTAAACAAGTAATAAACATCAACACTATCATTAAAAACTTGAAAATAAAACCTCAAAATAACATGATAACATTTATTTCTCTACTCTTTAGAAAGCTAAATCAATTAAAAGGACCTAGGTAGATCATTTAGATATCAAAGGGTTGATAGTTGTTGTTTGATCAAAGAGGATTAAGGATGGAGGTTCATCAAGTCATGATAATAAAACCTTTGTTGATTAACTCCATTGATCTTCAAAAATAACTTGGATGATTGAATGCAAATGGATGGTGTCTAACTTTTCTCTAAGGAAGAATTCCATATGATTATTAAATGGCTTTATTATAGACTCTATGCTCATTTAGGTGTAGAAAGGTACAAGGGTTCCTTATATAGCCCAATGGATAAAATAATCTCTACATCCCTTTACATGTGGGATAATAGAGAGGTTGGGATAGTTTTGGATAAGGAAGTATTGTCGAGAAAATTTTTCATGTGAACAAACTATTGGATTTCTTGCCAATGCTCTAGGAATCTATGTCTCTCTACTTAACTCGGTGAAACTGTCGTATATGCATGCACGAGTAAAGGTGGATTTTCCTGGTGGCCTTGCGGTCAGGGATCCAATAGGGGCACTTCATGACCCTATGGTGAAGCTAGCAATCTCTTGCTAGGGAAGACTTTTTCTCGAAGAGTGGGAAAGAGGAGTGAGAAATGATATGGGAGAACTACTGTAGACACCAAAATTGGGTCACACACCCCTTTTATACCTCGATCAATAAGCACCCATTATCTCCTCCACCCATGAGAGGAGCACCCATTATCTCCTCCACCCACAAAGGAGAACTCATTATCTCGTCCCCCACAAAGGAGTGCCCATTACCTCCTCCACCCACAAAGGAGCACCCATTACCTCAAACACCCATAGAGGAAATCCCATCCTCTCTTCCACCCATCATAAACCCCATTGAAATACCTTTGCCTCTTGCGAGCATTCTCCATTGAATACCCAAAATCCAATAGACCTAATTTCAGCTCTCTTACCCACGAGTTGAAGCCGGTCAATTACCCGTCTCTAAGACACATTTTACGAGGATTCCCCTTAGGTTCTCACCGAATCCACCTACAAAAAGGCCATTCTTGCATTTGGCTAGTCACTTAGAGTATGTGGATAGAGCTTTGTTATGGGGGCACCTCTTACTCCTTGTCTCAACATAAATGCAACAATCCCTCGATGACACCTCCACTATCTACCCAAGCACATTTCCACCTGTTAAACCACATATAACCAATGTTGTTGCAACCCCTTCTATGATACCCATTAGCACTCACACCACACCCTTACCCATAACCTGACCTATGCCTAAACCCAAACCCATACCCACAATATTTACCTCCACTAAACCTATTACCACTTTAGGGGTTACCCCGACCACCAACCTTACTCATCCACCTATTAAACTAGATTTAGCTACATCCTCCAAAACCACACCTACTCCGACACCCAAGCTAAAGAAACAAACTCATCAACCTCATACCCTTACCACACCAATCACACCCACACTTGTCCCATCTACCTTAAGACCTCAAACGCTAACATGGTCAAGCACCCCTCACCCATTCATAACCCAATAGCACAATCACCCATTCCTGCCTCACAAATCTCTAACCTACCTAGTCACATAACACGACTCATACCCACACCTGCAGCCTCTTTACCACCAATACCTCCAATAACTTCAGCCATTGCTTCACTACCTACTACACTTCAGTCATTGTCCCATGTCATCTACCTTCATAACACCCCCATTATTCCCATGGGTAACTCACCCTCTTCCTCCATATAATTTTCCTTCTAGACCTCATACGCCTACATCACCTTTACCTAAGAAGGTGCACCTCAAAAAAAAACCCTACTACCCCATAACAAGGTAGTTAAAACAAAACCACACCCATGTATCTGTCCATCTACTATACGCCTACCTAAACGAGCCCGATTGACACCTCAAACCACACCGATGCCTAAACCCATAGCTCAACCTATTCCTACTCTTCCAAAAATAATTCCAAGACAACCAACCATACATACACCCAAACCCACATTTACTTCCCATTGCAATCCACTAGCGGGGTCTTACGCCATGATTTTAACCAACCTCCTCGAGACTTTTGTTATTACTTTACTACCACTTTCACCTTATGAACCCATCAAACCCAAGACAAAAGGGTTTGATGATACCAAAATTTGTGCATACCATCGTGTGCTAGGGCATGATGTGGAGAACTGCAAGGCCTTAAAACCGTCCTTATCCAATTGTGTCCACCGGAAACCAACTTTGACAACGACAACCTTCTGGATGAGAACCTTGCTTCACCTAAACCAATTCCCACACTACCCACTAAACAACCAAAACCTCCACCCTCACAGCTCCCAGAACCACACACAAATTTTGAAATTAATATGGTTCACATTAGACAACTTGCCACGCCACCACCCAAATGTTATTGCACCCAACTAACCTCATAGGTATTTTCTCCTCTAGTAGGTTTTGGCCCTTCATGTCATTATACCACTTACCCTACACCTTCTCCATTTGAAAAATTCTCTCAAATCAACATGGTACACATCACTACATGTGCGTATAAGGGAAAGGAAAGGCATCTGACCCACCAACCAATCTTATACCTAACATACAATCTGCACCCATACCTAAGATAACTATCTCGGCCCCACGTACCCCATTTCTAATGGTGTCACACATTGCACCATGATTAAAAAATTACACCAATCTCCCCTCAAAATGTCCTTATATGACCTGATCCAAACCCCCGAATCCCATCGTCAAGCCCTCATGGAGGTTCTTCAATCTATCAGGTTTTACCTAATGACCCTACACCCGTAGCCTCCATTATCACACACCATCATGTAGCCTCTCTCACCAAATTACCACCTTCATCCTCACCTCACCTTGTTCACCAAGTGGCCTCCTCGGCTTCTAAGAGGAGGATATTGTGCCATACCAAAATGATGACCCAAACCCAGCCCTTTTCATCTCTGTACACATTGATGACATATGGGTACACTGTGTGATGATTGATGGAGGTGCTAGCATTAACATCATTTCATCCCATGAATTTGATCAAATGCACATACCTGATAATTGCATGCACAAACATCCGGTCATGTTGCATTCATTCAACGATGCTATCACCTCCACACTAGGAACTATCATCCTTCACATTCACATGGGCCCCCACACTGTTCCAGAATTGTTTCATGTTTTGGAGGGGGAATTCTAATATTGCTTGGTAGACCCTGGATCAGTGTCATGGGTTGTGTTCCTTCCACTTTTCATCGTTATGTAAAGTTTGAACACAAAGGACACACTTATACCACTCTAGCTGACCCATCACCTTTCAAAACATGCAACATGCTTTACCGACCCAACGATGTACTCATACCAGTTAAGCCATCTACTTCCACAACCAATACCACTTCACCTACACCTACACCCACACCTACCAGTACGGCCATTGCTTTCACCGCATGTACCTCCTCCATGCCTACCATTGCTATAACCTCCATGGCTAACCCATTAGCTATCCAATCTGTTAACACCACCTCCGCATCGAACCTCCAAACATCTTCCATACTAGCTACCCACATACCAACCACTCGATCCTTCGGAAGGTGTTTTTCAATGCCTCACTCTGGGGAGTACCACCTATATAGCATCAACACATTCATTACTCTACGCGAGTATGGAAGCCTTTACCAACACCCTCGCTTATGATCACCGTATAGAGAATGCCTCATTTATGGTCCTCCCATCTTTGTACTAGTCTCACCTATGGGGACTTGATACTACCACCTACACAACTTGACCACCTTCACAACCCCATCCATTTTCTGCTGACTTCTAATCACTTACAAATCACCGTTTTCACCCACACCTTCCTACACCATTGTGCATGGAAGGGTTTTTCATTTTGGATTTTACGAGTAGGGTTACCATAACATTATTCCATGTACCACCCGCAAACATAATGACCATAGTGGTATCGACTTCCTTAAACCTTCTACCAAATAGGCCCACATTGAATTCATTGAGGACCCTAGACCTTCTCTACCTTCATCACCGCCCTCACCGACAGAGTTCGATGGATCCTGAATCTATCCCTCATAATTTTTTTTTCATAAACACCATTTCCTTAGGGCCTCTGACTTATCAATGTGAAGGCGAGGCCCCTTCCACTCTTCCATTCCTGTATCCTGAGATGATCAACGATGACACACCGACCATTAACATCATTCAATGTCAGGATGATGAATCCATACTCACCTACCTTGGTGCAAAAGACTCATATAGTCATCGGTTATTACCCTTTGAGACACACACCATGTTGAATGAATTGACTATCGAGATCAACATTCATACTCAGATGACTTGCACATCCTAAAGATCGACAATCTTTAGATGTTGCTGAATAGGAAGCCCTCACTTCTTTTCTCTAAGATCATAACCATACTTTCACTTGGTCTTACACAGACATGCCTTGTATTGACCCCACCATAGTGGTCCATAATATCGTAACCGTTCTCGATGCTAAACCTATCAAACAAAATCTGAGGAAAATTCACCCTCGCATTGCTCTTCTCATCAAAGAAGAACTTCAACACCTTCTTTCCATTTCCTTCATCTTACCCATTGATTATCCTCATTGGATTTCTAACATTGTCCCTGTTACTAAAGCAACAGGGGGACTCCACATTTGCATGAACTTCCATGACCTCAACCTCACCTACCCGAAAGATGACATTCCCTCTCCCGATATTGATCAACTAGTAGACCTTACCATGGGTCACAAAATTATCTCACTCATGGATGGTTTCTTAGGTTATAGCCAAATTTTCTTTGCCTAGAAGATCAGCACAAGACTGCATTCATTACCCCTTAGGGGACCTTCTACTATTGAGTCATGCCTTTTGGCCTTAAAAATACTTGGTGCTACATATCAGCATGTTATGACTTACATCTTCCATGATATATTACATCGCATATTGAAGATTACATGGAAAATCTCTTGCTAAATCTAAATGCCATGCCGAGCACCTCATTTTCCTCAAAACCATCTTTGACCACCTCATTAAATTTTACGTCCGCCTTCACCTACAAAAGTGTGTATTCATGGTTCTCTCAGAAAGCTCTTGGGATTTATCATTTCCTTACGTTGTATAGAAGTTGACCTAAAAAATCAAGGCCACTTTGGGAATGCCTCTTCCCACGAACCTTAAACAACTCCGTAGCCTCGCGGTAAATTGATTTATTTCCCAACTCTCTAACCGGTGTCAACCTTTTCATCATCTCGCTTAGGAAGGATGTCTCCTTTAAATGGGATGATGACTATCACAAGGCTTTTGAGGCCTTAAAACAATACCTTCTCCAACCACCCATACTTATCCCACCTAAATATAACCAACCTTTTTCCTATAAATATCAGCTACCGATCACTCCTTGGGCACCATGCTCACTCATTATGATGAACAACATAGGGAGAAGGTGGTTTATTATATAAGCCGCACCCTTTTGGACTACAAAAACTCGATACACTCACCCTAAAAATTATACTTAGCCTTAGTTTTCATTGCCACCAAACTCCGCCATTACCTACTCAACCACAAAACCTATGTTGTGACCAACACCGACCCTTTACACATCATGTATGCTAAACCTTATCAAAATCAAAGTGCACCGCGTGATGGCTTATTCTTTTCGCTGATCTTGACCTCAAATTCATCCACCAAAAGTCCATTAAGGGCCAGGATATCGCCAACCAACTGGCTGACGCACCTATTTCTATGGACTAACCCTCAAACTTTGATTTCCCTAACGAATCCATTACTAACCTCTCTTTGGATGACGACCCTTACCAAATGACCTTATTTTGATAGTTCCAAATGTTAGCATGGGGGTGGTGCAAGAATTATCCTCATTCCTCTTGATGGTGAACCCATGCCCTTATCATTTAAACTCAACTTCGAATGCACCAACAATATCGCTGAATATGAAGCACTTGTATTGGGTCTCATGACTACCTATGCCTTAGATGTTAAGTCCATTAATATCTTTGGTGATTCTCAACTGGTAGTAAACCAAGTCAATGGTGTTTATTAGTGTCATAATGAAATACTTCAAGAATACAAATGCTACATCGGCATCATGTTAACTACCTTTGACCGCTAGAAAATTCAAACCATTCCGTGATCCACCAATAAATTCACGGATACCATGGCCTACCTCACTTTTGAAATACAAGCTTCACATGACAATTTAGACATCTTTGTTACTATAAAATGCATACTGAGACATTCTTATAAATCTTGTTGTGTTAACCTCATCCAAAATACCTCACTGAACACACAAGATCTCTTTGGTATAAGTAGCTTATGGACTACCTTTCCCTTTCTATATTGCCTCTTGATCTCACACATAATGGGCATCGCACCTTTCTAAAAAGGCCTCTCATTATGTCATCATGGGTGGCCTTCTCTATAAATGAGGCTTTGACGGTATTCTCTTATGATGCCTCACCAGCTTTGAAATCCCCTATACCATTAAAGAAGTTCACGATGGCATATGTGGAGGTCACTTCAAAGGCCTTCTTGCCGCTGCTAAGCGTATTCTTCACCTAGGCTATTACGCCACCCTTAATCATGATTGTTACAACTATGTAAAACATGCTTGCATGAAATTTCAACAACATTCCAACCTTCATCATACACCCAAATCATGCCTTACAGGTCACTCATGACCTTTGGCCATTCTCTCAATGGGGTTTGATGTTGTCGAAGAAATCAATCCTCATTCTTCCTAATGCCATCAATGGATCATAACTACTACCAAATACTACACAAAATGGGTAGAAGCCATACCGCTCATTTCCAAAAAATCGAGAAAATATGTGAGTTTATTAACCATCACATCATTTATCACGTTTGGTGTCCTCATCACCTCATCACCGATAATGGAAAACAATTCATAAAAAAACACTACAAAAACTTTGCGATGCCTTTGACATTCAGCTTAGTTTCTCCTCACCTTATTACCCATGAACCAACGGCCAGGCCGAATCCATTAAAAAAACCCTCAACAAAATTCTCATGAAAGTGGTTGATGATACTAGGAAGGATTGCATACGCACATTCCTTTCTCCCTATGGGCATACCGGACTAGTATTCGCACATCCACTATGACCACACCCTTTTCTATGGTCTACGATATAAGGTTGTTTTTCCTCTCGAAGTCCGATCCCCTCACTCTGCATTTCTCTCCATGACATGCTTACATGATGATGATTTTTTTAGGACCGCTTGGCAGCAATTGGAGTTATTAGATGAACATCGTCTTAATGCTTTAGATCACCTCCAAGTCTATCAATAACGCATCAAGTGTGCCTATTACAAACATGTTCATGAACCTTCCAAGTTGGTGACCTTATTTTGAAAGAAAATAAACACGTAACCAAAGATGAGAAAAGAAAATGGGGAAAATTTGCTCCTAATTAGCTTGGACAATACATTATAACTCATACATATGGATCAGGTGCCTATCATTTGTCTTCACTTGAGGGTAAACTTGAACCTAAGCCCCTTAACGCATTACATATTTGACCATTCTACTATAGTTGACCTCTAGTCCTATATCATTGTTTATCTAGTTCATGCTCATCCCTTGAGCACCATTTACCTTTTCCACACTCATCTCTCAACAACTAAACAAGGATCATGTGATTACCCATCCCCTTTTGTCTTTTCTTAAATATGTGCACCATGGCTCTACACATGGCATGATTCTCATGGATACTTTTCATCTTCTTTTTAGATGATATTCCATGGTTGTTCACCTTTTCCTTCTCAACAAGACCCAAATGCTTCGTTATAGTCTTGTCCATGACTTAAAAGCCAAAAAAACAAAACAAGATGAATACCTCATAAAGACATCTTCCAAAATAAGGGATCAACTCCTTGAGTCAAATTTCCAATATAAAAGATGAATCCCTCAAAAGGACATCTTCACCCTCAATTGTCACTATAAGTAGATCGCACCCTTAAAGGACATCTATAAAAGCTCACAACTCTCTACATAGTTTTTCCCAAAAAAAAGGATTATTGTTTCTCAAATATAAAAATTTAGAAGCTTCCCACATCAATCAGCTTCAAGAAGAACTCAAGGAGACATATACTCATCATGTATAGACTTCCTGCATCGATCGATCTATCTATAAAAAATAAAATAAAAAATAAAAATAAAAATAAAAATGAAAAATAAAAAATATATATAATACACCTTTTCATCATGGACTTGCCTATTGTGATCTTGGCTCTATTACCCAAGGCATTCTACTTCCCATTTTATGACCCAATTACCTACACCTCCTTACTCATTGTCTTTTCACTTCATACCTCAAGGGACTAGCTGCACCTATGACATTTGGTGATCATGTGACTCTTCGTCACTCTTAGAATTATCAATCATGTAATGTCTTTAGGGTTTTACATTCATTAGCCTATCTATATATGTGTTTCATTCATTTTGATCCTTGCCAATTAGGTGGCTTTCTTGCCCCCTCTTATCTTTTTGCTTCTTCATTACCTTTTGATCTTCTTATACGTGACTTAGTCCTCAACACTTAACTTTTGGGGTCGTCCTCCCCTCTCACCATAGTCGCCCTCACCTGCAACATTTTTTACTATCATCTACCTCCACCTATTAAACCCAAACCCACAACATGACCACAAACCTCCCAACTCATTTTCATCTTCTTCCCTCACTTATGGGAGAACTACATCAGTCTGAGGTCCCTTTTCACTGAGACTATGTAGGTAGAACTTCTTGGGCATGGGGCCCTGGAATGTTAGCTCGACCACTCTTTACCCTAACCATTTGCCCTACCATTACCTAATTTCTGTTCATCTCAAAACCTCGACATTTGAACTATATCCCACATACCTTTTACCACTTATATTATTTCACATTTTCATACATAACCAACATTTTTCACATTTTACACTATCTCATGCATTTACATTTCCATTTGTTACCCAAAAATTGACTCCGACTTGATCCATGCCTAAACCGACCTCCGATTCATCCATGCCTAAACCGACCTAACTCAATCCATGCCTAAACCGACCTGACTCGATCCATGCCTAAACCAACCTAACTTGATCCATGCCTAAACCGACCTAATTCGATCCATGCCTAAACCAACCTAACTCAATCCATGCCTAAACTAACCTGACTCGATCCATGCCTAAACCAACCTGACTCGATCCATGCCTAAACCAACTGACTCAATCCATGCCTAAACTAACCTGACTCGATCCATGCCTAAACCAACCTGACTCGATCCATGCCTAAAACGACTTGACTCGATCCATGCCTAGCTCATCTATTTTCCATCCATATCATAATAAAGTAAAACTCACACACATCATAATAACATCACCCGCATATCATCTATCTCCTCATATATATATATATATATATATATATATATATATATATATATATATATATATGTGTGTATCAATACAATGTACACCCATATCACATAAATGTGTATCTCAATAAACACGCCTGTCTCATCATGGCTATCATCTCAAAAATGTCGCATGCAGGTGCCGATGATATACTATAAATAATCATCATTGGCTCACAGCACCGCTATCCAATACAAAATGTCTTCGGCTCACGGCCGGTATCATGTATAAAAATATAAATACAATATATCTTTTGGGCATGCGCAGCTAGTATAATATATCATACATACAAAAATGACTCGCACGTAGGTGGACCATAATAAATCACTTTGTCTCTCCCAACCCCTCTGCTGCACTGTCTAGGGTCCAACACCTACCTCACCTCCTACTAATGGCCCCTCACCTAGAGTTGGCCTCTACACACTAGTGACCTCACCATGACCCTTCCCCGGCTTGTCGCCCCTTGAACTCTCCACACTATGAGTGCGGGATCTAGTCCTCTCACTAGAGGCCTGTTGTGCTCTGTACTCAGCATAGGAGGGCACATCTAGCCTAATAACTAGCAAATGATCATGGTAATACCGTGCCTCTCCTAGGGCATCCTGAACCTAGCCATGGGCACTACCTGTGGTGGTGCCATGGGTCCCACTACCTATGTCGGTGCTTGTATAATGGGACCATATCCCTGAACCTACACTAAGCCTTATACTTGTGCTAGAGCTTGAGTAGGTCCTAGAATCTATTCTTGTTCCTGTAGCTGGGCCTGTAGGGTAGTAATTTGTGCATGTGCTACTATTAGCTGGCCTTGCGGACTCATCTCCTGTCCCACTATGCGGCCAATCGGCCTGTAAAGCTTCTAAACTTGTGCCTATAGGGCAGTTATCTTCCCTCCATCTCCACCTACCTCCTCTCCCTCTCCATCTCCCCTACCTCCACCTGTGTGTAGGTACTGTCTCCCCTGGGCTTGAGCCTCGCGGAATCACTATCTAGCCCCGTAACATGGGAACTTGTGCCTCTATACCTGTAAGCTTCCCCTGCATGATACCAAGCTGTGTCACCAACGTAGCCACCTACCCCTGTAAGGCGTCTCTTTGAACTATGATGGTGGCTAAGTCTAGCTTGCCTTGGCCTCGGTGGTACAACTCTTAATCAGTGCCGCCACCACTTCCCTATACCCATCTGTAACCCCAACATCATCAATCTGAGTATCTACAAGCTGCTCCTCTTGTCTAGTTGGCACTGTGGGTCATGGTGGAGACATAGGTCTCTCCACATCATCTCTCCGTACTGCGGGAACAAAGGCGGTACATCCTGCACTAATCCAAACTAGCATCTAACCCACTCTACGGGTATCCACTCATGCTCTCTCGCTCTCCTCCCCTCTATCCACAGATATATCTGTAGCCCAAGCTAGCTTCATGGCTATCTCTGTCTATATATGAAGGGAAGCCCACATACAGTCTCTAAATGACGTCTACCCTAGACAGCCCCTCCAACAACCTCTTATAATAAGCTACATCATGTGTAGCTCTAGAACCTCGAGCATCTCCCATAGTCGGTACCCATTTCCTATACCCCACTCTCAAAACTCTTCGTGGGAATGCATCTACTCGAGGGCATCCCCACTAGTTGAACACAAACAATGTGCTCATACGCCCAATAATGTAGTAATATGATGCACCAGATGTTGAACCTCCGTAGTCACCCATAGGCCCATAGCTCTCTATACACTGTGCCGTCGCCGCAATGCAAGTTCCCATACGAATCATGTCTGATGTATCATCATGTCATGGAGGACTCCCATCAGTGACCTCGGGAACCTCCCACCCTTTGCATCCAGCAGTGTGAAGCAACACATTGCCTCCATCATAAGTACCACTAACCTCATCTCCTCTCGATGAGCTCTATACATCGCTTCATAGCTCATGCTAACACTATAGAATTTCAGTCTGTTGCACCCTCACCAAAAATGGGTGCCAGTAACTCCTTAGACACCTCTGATGAGATAGAATAAACTTTGACCCCTAATATGAGCAACCAAAGATCTCAGTATACATCCTCTAGGGTGATGATTGTCATCTCACCCATCTAAATGGAAGGTATTGGTGACCGATTCCCATCTATCGATGAGGAAAAACATAATACTCACCTCTTGACTACATGTTGATAGGACTCTCACCTCTATCAATCCCACCTCTCCACATGCCATATGTTTTCACTTCACCGCGTTGCGATTTCCCATACTCTCAATAACAAGGGTGGCACCTGGGCTCTCATCTACAGCTCGTCTTTCTCGTACATCCCATAAAGGCACTCGTATTAGTATACCTCTTCCCACTTACCCATTTTACCCATCTACCCGAACCTATCTAACCTAACCTCAGCTAAACCTACCCAAACCTAGGGTTAACCAACCAAGGTCTCCCTTTGACCATGGTCTCCCCGAACACTGTCATTCATCTTGTGACTGCATCGGTCACTACCCACCGCCGTTAGCCACAAGTCGACCGACATCGGTCATTATCGCACACCCGCCCCACTTTCCAACCCTACTTTTTCCTTTGTTTGACATTCTACCCACCCAGATTCCTCTCTACACCCTTCATTGTTCCTATCTTCCCCTTTTTCCCCACCCCTTACCATCCACTATTCCCTTTTCCCTCTCTTTTTCCCATTTTGACATTCTTCCCCAAAACCCCCATTTTTTTATATTTTCTACATCAAATTAACTCAACCATCAAAACCAAAGGTTCAAACCCGACCCGATATCTCTGCCATCATCATGGTGGATCCTCCGGCCTCCATGCTGCTCCTCTCAAGCCCTCTCTCGGCCTTTACCATCCTCACTACACAACCACTCCTCACCCACATGAATCATGCCACCCGATCTTGTGGTCCCACCTCTCACTCACCCAATCTCACCTATGTTGCTCGCCACCCAAGCTCTCTGCTATAATCTTTTGTCCTCTTTCTCCTTTTCTCTCTTTTTGTCCTTTTCTCCTTTTCCAACTGCACCAATGACTTTCAAATGCAGGTTTTCCACTTTTTCTCCCCTACCCTACCTAACCGACATCAATTAACCCTTGACCAATGCCGATCCTAATGCCCTGACTACCATCGTTGGTTACCATACACCGCCAACGTTTCATATAGACTGATGTCGGTTACCCTGCATACTCATTACCCTCTCATTTTACCTCATTTTCCTTACCTCCCTTTTATTTTTCACTCCCTACACCTACTTGACCAACTTTACCTTCACCTCTGGCCCTCCACCTTAATCAAATTCCTCACATTTGTTGTTGATGCTTTATTATTTTACCCCTACCTCGGCCTTACCTGTGGTGTGATCTTGATATTTGGACTTGGACCATCGCTAGTGACCTTTGACCTCATGTGTTTGTTATACCTTGGGGCATCAACTACTGTGTTGTTGACCTAATGACCTTACCTATCCTATTTCCATGACCATTTATCCTGACCCTACCTTTGGTGTACCAGAACATACCTAAACATTCTTGCACCTAGCCTATGTTGTGTTTCCTAACCTTATCCTATACCTTGGATACCGGATTCACTTCACCCTTGTTTGATAAACCTATCGACTTAGACGATGTAGAGTTTGCTCGCTCTTTAACCCTTGGTAGCGTGTTTTAGTTTATATGTGTGCGTGTGTTTGATCCGTAGCCACCTTTGACCTTGACCCCTTACCTAGATTTCCCGAGTATACCTTTCACCTTTTTCTCCTACACCCACTCCCCTTTTTCTAACATTTACCTTTTATCAAACCACTCACCGCTTCAACTTTGTTGCTTTTTCGGTTCCTGGTTTGAGGGGGATCACCTTCACCTCCACATGGGTCAACCACACCTTATTTTTGTTAGCATCACTTACCAATACAAGCCACACAAAAAGGGGCAAAATGTAGACACTAAAATCGAGTCACACTCCCCTTTCGTACCTCGACCAATAAGCACCCTTTATCACATTCACCTAGCCATGGCCCCCTTCACCCCACTAATATTAATTTAATTAATTTAATTAAATTAACTCATTATCCTTACCATATTTATTATTTAAATATCTTATTTAAATAATACCTACACATATAGTCCACTTAGACACCTCACCAAGCTAACTCAACTTAAGACCTATTCTTAAAGAAGTTACCATAACTAACTAAGACCTACCCAAACCCTAAAAATAAATGCCTACACTCCCTCTAACCACATTCTCGCATGATCACGAAGCCCCAATCCAATTCGTAGGATAACGACACAAGATCTCGAGGAAATCAGGAGGATCTCCTAAGTTTGCAAACCTAGGAAATCCCACCTGACCAGACGCTCGGTTGCCCCTAACCATCGCCTAAGCCAAACCACCATCGCTTACCCTTTTTAACTCCTAAGCTACCTTATTCTCAAAGTTGGAAAACATTGGAAGAGAGGTTGACAAGTAAGAATGAGATATCAAAAATATAACGCATCTTCAAAGAGCTAATTCCAGCAAGAACTCACATCCAAGGAGATTGAGCATCTTCTTGAGCACAACCATCTCACCACGATCTGATCTATCCAAGCAAAAACAGTGTGCATGCAGCCCATGCAGAAGATTTTCTTCAGTTGGTAATCACTTTCAACCTCCAAATCCATCATTAGCACCTCCATACTTCACACATAAACCTTCAGAATGAAATCCAAGTATAATGTCATACTTTCCTAGTTATTTCATTTCATCATTATTTTATCATTCATTGTCTATCTTTCTCCCTATTGACCTTATCTAACATTTTCACCTCCATATACCCATTAAAGCCTCATAAGAGCCTACTCCAGGTCACCTAATGCCTCGTCTCAACCAACCAAAGTCCTTTGTGCAATCACAAAGGATACCTAAAGCTTGTTCTCGTGACATTTTTAGATCTCACAAGACTTCGACACCGGCTTATACTTAACGCCATCCGTCACCCCTAACCAACATCGATCTCTATATTTTCCCACACAACCTATAATAGATACCTACCTACCTAATTTCATCTCACCCTCATTCACCGGTGACCTACCCGAGACCTTTATCAGACCTGCAGAACCCAGAACCCACCATTTGACTTGTGGATTCTATTCTAGCTTAGCCTGTTAGATTAGATCTATTTTCTTATTGTGTTTTAAGTGAGATACCTAAATCATTTTAAAATAACAATAGGATTTACCTTGTTTTTAGCATTAATTTTTTAAAATAGTGGACTTATAGCCATCTAAGAAGTACCATACTTCTCGGATCTAGCTCACGCTAGGCAGTTCACTGCCCATATGTTTCAATTCTTTCTCGTGGTCTTGATTTCATTACAAGTAGTTCCTCCTACCCAAAAGGAATCTCTCATGGTCAGTTGTGGATTCAGAAGTCATACGCATGCAACAACCCATCACTTGACACTTGAACAGTATTCCTCCTACACCAAGTACCCTATTTGTTTTGTCAATAATTCAAAGAAGCAATCTAAGAAAAGGATGAAACACTAACGTTGCAGGTAGAAAATTAGATTCCTTTACACACTAGTTAGAAATTTCAAGACATGCATTTATGAGAAGAAAAAACTCTAAAAATAGCAACAAAATCAAATAGAATTTACTAATCACAAGGTATCAAGAAACCCCTTAGTTAAATAAAGCTAGAAACTCCTTTTATTAATTTCTCAAATAAAATTTGTACATAATGGGGAAATAGAGGAAATTTGAGAATGAGGGCAATGGAAGAATTTGGATATCTCCTTTGTTCTCTCAATAAATAAAAAATCAATCACTAACCCTTTGAAAAGAGATTGTCCTTACAATTTATAGAATGATAGATGACTTATCATCTACCCCCAATTGGATTTTCATATGTCCTTGCGCAACTTAAAAAATTTCAACTTCCTAGGAGAATATTAAGTCCCTTTTTATAACATAAAGGTGACTTTTACATTAGAAGCATAAATTTTATTTTTAATTTCATTAAAGGACATCTAAAAAGTGCACCCCCAAATAAAGAATTAGAACATGGAGGAGAGAGAAAGTAGGGGGAGAGAAGAGAGGAGAGAAAGAAGGAAGAAGAAGGGGGAAGAAACATTGATGACAAATAATCTTCCTTCGATGAAGTCCACATCTCCTTCTAGATGATCCAATGAGGTGTTCCACTATAGTGAACTTTGCATCTCCAAACTCTTTATACCCTGAGAAATTCCTTCATCTTTTCTCACAGACACTTGTTGAGTTGAATGAATTGTTCTGCTGATGACCACAATTCCGACCCTATGTATGATATACATGTGACCCGAACCATCTAGTGAGTGTTGAAAGACACTGTTGAATTCCCTGAGATGAGTCTCAAATTCCTTATGAGAAATGCCCATGGATGATCCTGAATGATGGTGTTGACCTGAATGATCATCCCTCTATGTCCCATTGTGCCAAAACTACCCTTTGAGTGTAACTTACTATTAATAGTAAGTGTCCAGATGGAAGGCTTACTATTTTTAGTGAGAGGTGATTTTTTCCTCTTCTTGACCATCTTGGCGAAACGAAATCCCTCATTCAATCTCGTGCACACTACCTTCACTCGGTTTCTTCTTAGGTTGACTTACTATTTTTGTAACCACCCACATAGGGAACTTACTATTTTTAGGATTTTTTTATTTTTAAAGTTGACTTCCACTACTCAATTTGTGACAGAACATATTTTTTTGAATTGGCTCATCGTCACGATCACACCCTCTCCAATTTCACATAATTTTCCCACTAGAATGCCCGGAAATAAAATTAACAAATTTCACATGGTAGTGGCTTCAAGCACAGAGCTGCCATGATGGCCATTAATGGAGCTCAAATTTACAAGTCTAGTTTTTGTCTTTATTCACTAATAAAATAACTCCATTACGATAGGTTTTTCATTTAGAGTCTCAGTATGCACATTTTTAGCTTGTTTCCATTTCTAGATTGATGAAAAATCTAAAAATCTGAGTCGAGTAACGAAATGGGGATTTTGTTGGAACAAATGTTTTAGGAGACCATTCGACCTCTCGTTTATTGCATCTTGATCATCTTGAAAGTTTTGAAATTCTTCAAAAGATGGCACCTCAATCCGACTTGTATCTTGTAAGATATGAAGATTTTTTGATTAGGTGACTTCATGGTTATCTGGAAAAAAATCTTCATTTTCTCCTTATTCTTCATTTCTTCAACACTTTTGATCAATCCTTCCCCTAATACCTGTGTATTTTCATGGATTTGAGTGTTTATTTGTTTTGGTAGATTTATTTCATAAAGAGCAATGGTGGACTGGGTGTCTGGACAATCATGAACAAATTCATGGCAAGGTATGAAGCCATGAAGAAGAAATGGGGGAATAATGGATAACTAACAAATTTAAATTATTCAAAAAATGCATAGCAAGGGTGGGACACCATTTTTCATGTTTTATTTCCCTCATCTCAAAGATACATGAGGGAGATCAAATTCCACAAATGAGCAAGGTGATGACACATGGCAAAGATCTAACGGTTGAGAATGGAGGCTTGGCAAGAACTTGGGGTTGAAAATTCACTCTTGGAGAGGTCACATGAGTTACCTTAGAGGATGGGAATATTTTACATATTTTATGTCCCTCACCTAAAAGGGACATGAGGGACATCCAATTCCACGGTACTCCGTGATGACACATGACGGAGATCCAACGGTGAAGGTTTTAACCTCCCGCAAAGCACCTAGGGGCTGAAATGGCAATCCTAGAGGTCATATGTGGGTTTAGAGGGCTTCAAGGGGGCTTGGAAAATTTTCCCAACCTTGATTCCCCGACCTTGAGGGACGTCAGGGATAGAAAATCCCACCAAGCTCATGGAGCAGAAAATTTCACTAACTCTCGAACCTTGAGGACAACTTGAAATGGTAATATCTTGAGCTCCCAATGGACTGTTTTGATAAAATTTTATATGATCTTGACTAGAAAATAAACTTTTAAATTCAATGGTGAGGGTATCATGTCTTGATTCTTCCATTTTTTCCCTAAAAATTTTAGTTTTGATTTGGTACTCCACCTCGTGCATGAGAAAAACTACTTGCAGACCTAATGCGCAAAATGTTTTGAAAAACATAATTTCAACATCTTGTAGGGCTTGGAATTATATTTCCATTGAATTTTTTTCCTAACTCTATCTCAAGCTCCTAGAATCACCTTCATAAGCTCATTGGTTGTTTTGGCCTATGCACTGACTAGGCATGTGAAGCCTAATTTTGTGACACTTCCCTAACTTCTCTGGGCCCTTCCAGAATCTTCCTGAATCACTTACATGATGTCCCAAGACCTTTGAATTTCCTCCATATATGTGTTGGATTTTATACTTTTCTCCATGGGGATTCTCCAACCCTAGGAAGGCCAATGATAGCCCTTCCCATAATTACACTCGTAGCTTGCAGCTTTTAATGAACTCCTAAAATAACCTAGGGGGAATGAATGAAATTTCCTAAATCACCTAGGGGGATGAGATAACATTAATCATTAGGTCACTTGGACTAACTAGATAGACTTGGGGTGTCTTGGAATGATAGGAATTAAAAAACATAACACTGGGTATATTTATCATGCTTGAAATTGTGAATTTCGTGTTGCACATTTGTGTGACATCAACTAGCTCTAGCTTAGGGACATGATATGGACTGAATGTAGCTAATACATGACATAGAGAATCTATAATCTTGACTTTAGACCATATGATTCATTAACCAGTTTCTTTTCAATTAGACCATGCAAAGTCCTGTACAACTTACAAAAAGAGAGAGAAGAGAGTGAAGAAGGTAACACACACCCAAAAATATGGAAAGGAAACACATGAAACACAACAAGAAGGGAAATTCAATAGAAAGGGAAACACACCTAGCAATCACCTATGGTAAAAGGAATGGGAAAACACACTTTAAATGAAGTACTTTTTATTCCTTAAAAGTTACCCATGAGTGGGAAACACTGAGTGATGTTGTAGTGTGAAGCCATTGAATGGTTCCATAAAGTAGCCTCCTCTATTTATGAAATTTGGGTGCTTTCATGAACATTTGTGCTTTTTAGGAGTGAGTCCACATGAGCTTCTTGATGCTTAGGTCTTCACTTGGAAATTCCACTACCTTCATCCTCTTTGAAATTGGTTTCATAGTGCTAGTTGCATTCCGCATTTATCCACATATTTGATTCCTCATTGAAAATCCTATCATTGTCCTAGGGATGATTTTCATGCATATTACTTGAAAATTCCAGTTATTTTCTTTCCCAGGTCTATGCTTGTTGACCTCTTTTCCATGAGAAACCTCAGACTTATCCTTTTTCTCTACTCCATTGTGAGGTTCTTGAGTACTTGATGGAAGGATTGGAAGTGACCTCATACTTGTCTTGTATGGCCTTAGCATGAGTTTAGAGATCAAGAATACACTTGGGGTCTTCTCAGAATTTCTAGTGCCTCCAATATTTCTTGCACAAATATCTCCTTTGTTACTTCCCACAGCTCATATTTATACGCCTTCAAAGAATTTTTATTTTGTAGCTCAAGGGAACTATCTGGAGGGGTTACTTCATTATCTTGGGAATCACTAAATTCTATCAATCCTCAATCAAGAGGAGCTTTAGCTTTAAAGGCCTCATAATTTTTTTCTTCAATCTCTTCATCATGGAATGAGTATTCTTCTTCAAATGGGAAATAAAATATCTCCATTTCATCATTGCATCCATCACTCATTGGCTCAGGGGGGCATCATATTTCTCATCTTGCAATATTTCAACATGGCCAACCTTCACACTAGTTAAGGCATTCAAATCAGTTTTGTGCTTGTCTTGCAGATTCATGGCTTGCATTAGAAGTTTAAGACTGATCTCAGGGTCTTTTGTTTCTTCCACATCTCTTAGTAGTTCTTGTACAGATGGTTCTTTCCCACTATTTGAGGGCTCATTGTAAACTGGCTTGGTCTCTTCTTGGGTGACATGATCAAGGGAGTCCTCATCTTCAAATGGGAATGAGAATATCTCTTCATCATGGATAAACACATAAGCTAATTTTTCTTCTTGAAAATCATCAAGACCCATTTCGTCTTCTTCATGGTTTTCATCATCCAAAAATTTGGAGCTGCCTTCTTGTAACTCAAATCTCCTCAATGCTTCTTCAAGTTTTATACCTCTCAGGAAGGCATGTCTGGACCTATCAAGATGGGAATATCATCTTCTTCTTCATTCGTTATGAAAAGATTCATCCTCTTGCTATCTTGGTAGGCACAAGTCCTTATACGACACTTTGTGGGAAGATCGCATTACTCCCAAGAGGTCTCTCGGTATGTCACCTTTTCAAGTGTTATATGGCACTGATGTCGAGCTTCCCATTTCTACTGAACTTCCTGCTCTGCGCTTGGCACGAGCTATCGAAGATGAAACTTTCCAAAATTCTCTTGAAAAGAGGATCATGTATCTGATAGATCTCGAAGAAAAGAGAGTAAGATTGGTCGACAGGATCACCGAACATCAGAATCAAGTCAAGAGATTATTCGATAAAAGAGCTAAGCAAAGGAATTTCCAGGTGGGAGACCTCTTCCTTCTGTGGGACAAGCGAAGAGAGCCAAAATGTATGCACGGGAAGTTTGATTCCCTGTGGAGAGGACCTTTCGAGATCAAGCAGTTCAATGGAGAGAATAGTTTCTATCTCTCATAACTGGATGGAACCAAGCTCCCACTTCCTTATAGTGGGCAGCATCTGAAAATCTTCAGGAAGTAGAGCTTGCTCTCTTCTTTGTACAGTTTTCTTTAGTTGTGTGTTTGTTTTTGTCATGTGTTTGCTTTCAGTTTTTTGTGTGTTTCCTTTGTTCTCCCTCTAGTCACCCTTGTTTTTGACTTTGTTACCCAATGGATAGGCACATGAGATCTGGGATTCTCTACCCCCAAGTTTTCTCGGGATAGTCCCCAAAAGAGCCAATTTGTTATCCCCCGTAAAATTGACAAGGGAAATTTTACCGATAACCATACCGAAAATTATGTTCCGATCCCTCGTCAGGGATCCCTTGCGTTCGGAACGTTGCAAAATCCCTTTTCCGAGAAATCTGGTTTTCCGAACTTAGTCATTTTTGGTCTTATGGCTGGGCGCATGGAATTACTATGTAACATCAACTTTTGGTGTGCCCCCTTTAAAACCTTTGGCACATGCTTTCTTGTGTCAATGCACCTTTGGTGCACCTTGATATGTTGAGTCTTTCCTGCATGCGCCGAGGCGCATGTGCCTTCGTGTCAACAACACTTTTGTTGCACCACTTTTCGGTGCGCCAAAGGCGCACATATTCTTGTGTCGACATCACTTTTGGTGCGCCAAAGGTGCACATAACTTCGTGTTGTCAGGTGCTTTGGTGCGCCAAAGGGCGCATGCTTCCTTATGTCGACAATGCATTCCATGCGCCACTTGAAAATTTGGTGGCGCATTTATTACTTCCTCACCTATATATAGGCGCATCTGTATTGTCATTATCACCAATGCAAATCATGTGATATTTTCTATGAACTCGTTAGATCCGCCTTGCTCGCTTTTGATCACGTCGTGGACCCGTTTTCACACTTTTTCATCGTTATATCCCGATCAAACTAATCTCAAAGAACATATGTCAACATCAAGCAAGAGGCCTACCAAATCCAAAGGCAAGGCCAAGCTTACAGAAGAAGAAATGAAATATAAGTATCAGAGGGTCAAAATGCCTGACTCCCAGGCCGAATGCGACCTGGACATCAGAGACTCAGAGTTGGGTCATATTGATATGGAGGAATTCTGGGTCAGGACTCAGAAGGTAACAAGAAGTCCATGGATGGACAAACTGATAGGCAGTGCCCTACACTTTGCTGGAGGAATCCCAGTCAGCACCGTTAACAATGAATTCATGATGGTGGTTTCCCGGTGCTACAACAAGGACACAAGGTGTGTCGTAAATGACAAGGGTGAGGTCGTCATTAACCTCACTGCCCGCCACTTTGAGATAATACTCGGCATTCCTCATCACCGGCACTTTGTGGCCGTCAGCCGAGAGGATTGTATTAAAGCCTGGGACGACAATGAAGATCAGTGCATGCAGCTGATGAACGAGGTCTATCTCAAGAATAAAAAGGTGGTGACCCGTTGGCCACAAGTTATTCATCGCAGTGATTTTTCGGAGGAGCTCAGTGACACCATCACTTTCCCGAAAGGTCTCTTGGTCTTCCCGATGCACACTTTTTCCATAAATGGATGTTGCGGTACTTAGAGACCATGAATAAGAATATGCCCGATCAGCGCTTCGAATGGGCAAAGATTATAAGCAGCACAATCTCCGAACAGCTTCAACAATTCAATACAACAGGGAGATTCTACATGAATTCCTATGTTGTTTACACTGCAGCATTAGAAAGAGACTACCCAGGCCTGATGCGGAGTGGGGTTTGGCCTCAGGTCAAAATATATGAATACTACCCAGAATTAAGGCTGGAGAATAGCATCCCTCAATTCACAAAGATCAATGATGTGTTTTTCTACCACATCATCTGCTTGTTGAGGCCAAATATGACTTACGGTCGCACAACCAAGAGCATAGTGGCAGCCACTGAGAAATGGGGGGCCATGTTCACCCAATTTCCCATGTTCACCTATCTGAGGGCAACCAACTTCTTGGGAGAGCCAACTAGACTGCCGAGGTACGCTGGACCCAAGTTGATTCTGCTAGAGCTGTCAAGACAACTGATCACCTATCATGAGAATTTCCTCAAAAGAAAAAAGGGTGGAACTCCTTTCCCCCTCACAGTGGGAAGATATACTTGTCTTACCCATCATAAGGCAAAAACATGTTTACAGAGCTGGAGCTACTTAATTTGAAACATGATTTCCTAGCCAGGCCTACCTTTGACCCAAGAAGTTGTCTACCAAGGGCCAAGCTAGATCCAATCCACATCCCTCAGATCGAAGAAATCTACATCGACTTCATTCATGAAGTTGAACTCAGGAGAAAGGACCATTCTCACTTAGCCTTGGCAGAAATCATCCAATATGGGGTAGCAATTGTCCCCAAAGGCTTCCAAACTACGGAGGATGAAGTAGATCAAGTATATCATAACACAGATGGGGACAATTGGCCTTTTCCAGCCATTGACAGAACTAAGGCACCTCAGACGATTGAGGAGAGGGTCAAGGAAACTCTGCGCAGAACAGAGCATTGGTGCCGGATGAACGGATTAATCTACCTCGGGGTTGATTTCACAACCTCCCCATTGGGTAATGCACCTCCTCGATCTAAACAATAGCCTAAAGGCAAGGGCAAAGGCATAGAGGGTGAATCTAGCACCACTCAAGAAGAAGCTCTTGAGAGTCCTCCTTCCACGGCACCCGAACAGGTCATAACTCTGGTTATGCCAGAGAAAGAAGAAGAAGAAGATGTTCCAATAGGCCCATCTACTCAGGATGTCGGCATTGCTACAAAAACCGAGGTCCCTTCTGTCCCTTCTTCTTCTCTTCCTTCCCCTCCTTGAGTGACTCAAGCGACCATCCCTTTGGTCGTGTCCTCTCCCCCTTCTTCTACTATTCCCCCCGCTTCTTCGTCTATCTTCTCTTCCCTCACGGATCTTTCCCCTCCATTTCTTCCCTTATCTCTTAGCTCCCTTCCCTTCCTATGTCTTCCTCACCGCAATATCCCTTCCTCCCGTGGGCACTTCTTCAGCTATTCTCTCCATGCCACCGCCACGTGTCTCCACATTTTCCCTTCTTCTCTATCGTAGCTGCCCCTTCTCTTTCCGTTCATTCTCCCATAAGTCCAGCCTAGATCTCCCAGCAGCTTAAGTTAGCAAAAAGGAAAGTTCCCATCGCTCCGATGGACTTTTCTGTAATCCCATCTAAGGGGGCAAAGAAGCAGAAGCCCATCACACGCTTCTCTCAAAGTGCTTCGGGAGAGAGGGTAATGGAGATCACGTACCCCAATCCTCTCAAGGAGAAAAAGGATCTGTCTCCGACAGATTATACTGTGACCCAAGTCACAATGGGGACGTCTTCTGAAAGCCTTCAGGGGGAGGCCCTTTCTGCAGTTGACGCCCTCTGCAAGAAGCTTCAGGAAACAAAAGAGGAGAAAAGGCAACTGAAAGAGCAAAATAAATATCTGCTCCAAGCCTTACAGAAAATGGGCAGTGCGCCTCCCACAACTGCCGCCGAGACTTCTAAGCTTCTAAGCCAGGAGAAAATTAATGAATATGTAAAGATCGGCGAGCAGGGTATGGCCGTTTCCACTTGGAGGAGCCAGATCCTCAAAGACAGTGAAAAAGTAATCGCCAAGTTCTCTGACTTGTATTTGAACATCAACAAGGTGAATAAAGAGCTCCAAGCATTAGCGGGACCCATATCGGAAGAGCTGGAACATGCTAGACTGCAGCAAAGATGAAACCTTTGAACAAATGTTCGAATCTGTTCGTCAAAGATCTGGTTAAGTTCGACGTCTTCGGCCATCCTAGGGCCCTCAACAAAATCATGTCCACTCTGGATTATCGGGTGGATCAGCTGGAATTTGTCCTAGAAAAGATCGACAAGGTGAAGGCGAAGCCTGACGCGATGCACCAAATGGAATGGATCATTCTCAACATGTCGCCAAGATTGCTTACTCCTTCCTTCACTTTAAGAAAAGTTGATGAAACCATCCAAATCTTCAAGGAGATCGTTTCTCAAGGGATGGGGCGAGAGGTCACTTTTGACGCAGAGTCTATTGATAACCTGCTGCCCTGTCGGGACTTCCTTGGGTTACTCATTGAAGCGGAAAAAGACTTTTCCAAAATCCTCGAGAAGCTCATAGACAAGTGGGAGACTTGCGAGGTGATTAGCAAGTGACATAAGGATCCTTCCCAGGATCAACTTGGGCCCATGATTAGCAAGTTCATGGAATACCGCTCTCAATTCCACATCTCGTCACCTGAGCAGCAGCAAAAGTAGGCTACTCCCTTTCGGCCGCAGGATGATGATGATGAATAGTGTCTTCTTCTTCTTCTTCTTCTTCTCTCTCTTCTTCGACTTTCTTTTAAATATCTAAAGTACGTTGGCACAAATGATGACATCATCCATGTTGCACCATGGGATGATGTCATCCATCAAGTTGTCAAAAGTCAACATGACTTTTAGATATTTTGTAAATATCTTTGTAAATAAGTGGTTGGCTCATTTTTGCCTTCTTTTCTCTCCTTCTTCTATAAATACCCCAATACTTGTTGTATTGGGCATGAGTGAATATCTTTCAGATGAAAAATAGAAGTGAGGAGAAAAGACTTTGAGCTTTTTGTAATAGAAGGAAATATTAATACAATATTTAGACTTTGTGCTGAATACATGTGTTATGTGCATTAGATCTTTCTTACGTTAGATCTGTGTGTTCATTCTGTTGGATCTGCTTCTGTTTTATTGTCATTTATTCATCAGTATTGCTTTTCTCATTTATGCAAGTAGGTTTGGCTCTGTTTACTACCAATCCCAAAACATAAACCTTCTGACCTTTCTGCTTTGGAATTCATTTCTTTTCTTCCTTCGGAACTGTTCTTTCTTCATCCTCTCTTCCTTTCCTTTCTTTTCGTAGTCGGAAACACCCCTACTGGGATGAGATCCCAAACCCCCGAAGGTAGAATTTGTGAGACTTACACAGATTCCTACTGGTAGAATAGCAATAAACCGCCACTTTTTGACTCAAAGAGGGGCTATGCCCTGCACACTGTTGGCTCGTCTATCCATAGATCTGCCCAAGTGATAGATTTTCGGACCAACAGTTTTTGGCGACTCCACTGGGGATCGAATAGATCTATCAGATCTATGATGGTGGTAGGATAGAAAATCAGAAAAATCAGAAAAATCACCGTCTGTTTGCAAACTTGAACTTTTTGTTAAAAATCTGAAATTTTGCAAAGGTGCTCCAAATTGAAAATTTTCTTCTGAGATCCATAGATCTGGCCTAGTTGGAGACCTTTAGTTCGCTGAGTTTTTATAAAAATCAGTATTTTGCCATAGATCTGAGTTTTTGACTGTTTACCAAAAGTTTGAAACCCTTTGAAAAAGTCAAAATTAGATCTGAAAATCAGCTTGCTAATCTTCTCTAGCCATTTTATCCTCATTGTTATTTGTCATTAACCACAATCGGTTTTCTGAAGAGGATAGTTTTTAAATATTTAGAAAAGTACATGCTGCTGGTTTTTGCCAGAAAAGCCAGAAAATCAGCAAGTACAGCCAAAAAGAAATTTTGAATCAGCACTACAAAATCACAGATCGGGAAGACACGCTGGCAGGTGAACCCTTTACACGTAGCAGAAGAGCTCGTGGAGAAACTGATCCTACTTTCGATTTTCTTCAAAGGCACAATTTCAGCGTAACACCGGCACATTTTTCAATGCTAAGCTCGGCTGACCGGTCATCCAGGAGTGTCTCACCTCCACAAAGGAAGAACCTTTCGCAAGGGGCATCCACATCCCTCTGTAGTGCCTTGCTACTCAGCGGAACCACACTTCCAGCTCGCGTCCTTTTCCAGATTTTCAAATGGTGGTACAATGGGGAAACGATATGGGTCCTCTCGCATTACCACATCCTATTCACGTGCTCCCTCATGGAAACCGAAAGAATTTTCCCAAATTCGACGGGAGTGGAAATCAAAGCACAATTCCCACATATCTACATTCATCATGTCATGCAGTATTCTGGATGTAACTCATGAGGATGTGTTGGTTCACCTTTTTCTGGAAACTCTACAAGGACCTGCAGCTGAATGGTTTCAGCATTTGCCAGCCGGATCTATTACTAGTTGGGCCACCTTGCGGGATGCTTTTGAAGACAGGTACAAGCCTTCAGAAGATGCATTTGCATTATTATCATGGATCACTCACCTGAAGAAGGAGGCCAATGAGACCATGCATGATTTTATCACCAGGTTCAATGCATTAATCAACCGTGTCCCTGTTGCCATGCTTCCAACACCGAAAAATCAGAAGTGTTTCTTCGTGAACGCTATGAGCTCGAAAGTTAGTTTCTTGCTCCTTCAAGAGTGAGTGGCTACCTTGATTCTCACCCAGGCCACTGCCATTCGAATAGAAGATAATTTGATAATATCTGGCGAATTGAAAAAGGAATCATCCAAGCCTAAATCTTCGGGCCCTTCGCCCACTACTTCATCTGATCCAGCCTTTCAAAAGATGACGAACGACTTGCTTGCATTGAAGAAGCGGTTGGCTGAGCTTCCCCTTTCCTCATACCAGGGATATTCTGCATGGAGGAATTTCATTCCTAACAATGTTTCACAAAGGCCGCGCTTACCCACAATGGCGCTCATGGGCCGGCGCTTGAGGCTCCTCCGGTCAACGCTCTGGCTGAAATTGAAGAAGAAGAGCAGTATTATGAAGAACCTACATCTCAGGACGAAGATGATCAAGACGTCGGTGAGCCGACTGGCGACTCTACTATCGGATATATGGAATTTGATGAGGAAGAATCTGATGAAGAGGAAGGTACACAGGGCTATGCGAGCGGACAATCATACGTTGTTTTTACCTGCTCGCAAGGAAAAGAAGCAGAGGTCGCTGCCCATGTGCCGAAGGAGAAGGCCATGTCAAACGTGCCTCCGACCATTGCTAAAAGAGGTAATCCTCTTCCTACTCAACTCCCTGGAAAGTCTTTAACAAGGAAATATTTTCCCCCCATCTCTCCTCCAAATCAGCCCTCTCATGTTCCTATCAAAACCAGCAATCCTACTCTACCATCACGAAGTGAAGGAATCATTCCTTCACCAACACAACCCTTGGCCGCATTTGATATCATAGATCATGCTAAAAAGACCAAGATCCAAATGTCTGAAGCCGAGTACCTTCAGTCAAATCCCGAACAACTTGTAAGATTGACCAAGTATATTTAAAGTCAAGATGTTATTGTTAGGAATTATTATTAGTGCTTCACATTATAATATAGTTTGGTGACATTATTGTTATGTAACAATAATGTATATTAGGAGTTTGTTGTGTACGTGTGTTTACTGTTATTTATGGAAGAGTGGTTGTAGCCACCTCCTTGTTTATAGGAACAACATTGCCTATATATTTGTAATATCACGGATGATGAAATATAGTGTGAAGAAAATTATTGTGTAAATCTCTTTCAAAGCTTTCAATTGGCATCAGAGCAGTCTGATTCTATTCATCCTGTGATGGAATAAAAATTATTTTGAGGGACATTAGATGTTCTTTGTTGTCCCGTATATGAGCAATATCAAATTCTTCCATGCGGCTGTGCACATTTGACAGAGTTGCATTGAATCCTGCGCACACATTACAGTCTTCTCCATTTCTTCCGTTGGGCTAGCATCCACATGGAATTTGCATTCAACGTGTATCATTGGTCTCTGCGCATTCTAACTGATCCATCAAAGGCGTGACAGATCATTCAAAGGCCGATCCATACGAAGTGGATCTCACAATCTGACTCGAGTTCGATTCCTGTGCAAAGAAAAAAAGAAAAAAACGTGGTCTGCAGCCTCTACCATCCATGTTCGAAGCTTCCTATGCATTCAATCAAATCCTCGCTTCTTATTCACGTTCGGGCTACACAACCTGTTCTGTAGAGAAAATAGCTACTCGCAACAAGGTTTACATCGTTTACATGCAAGAGCTAATTATTATCTATTCAGTTGATGCACAGAGGACGCTACTATATGATCTCGGTGTGACACAAATCTCTTCTCCTGTCAGATCCAAGATATTCGAATGCCAGGCTCAATCCACATACACAGAATCGTGTAGATTTCACACAGCCACGAATGGAGAAAATAGGTCGGTTTTGTTAATTGTGAGTCTTATTTAGTTTTTGTTTGCATAGTTTTGTGATCTAATTCATTCTGCCCACGTGGAGCAAGTTTTTTGAAAATTTATTAAAAAGGCATGTAAATGTTTTCAATAGTGGTTAGGATTATTCTATGTCAACGAGAGAGCCGAGTATAGGTGTCATTAGTATTATTTTAGTCATTATTTTATGTCAAAGTTATAAGAGTCATTTTGAGTCATTTTGTTATTGTCGTCTATAGTCAAATGTGTTAAAGTCAAGTGTTGTGTAATTAAAATATTTTTTAATTCGTAGTCAATAAACATAAGTCGTTATTTGTTGCGTTGAGTGTCTAGTCATATAGTAGCGTCATTGTCAAAAAGTCAAAAGTCGTGTCATTGTAAAAGTCCAAAAAAAAAAAAAAAATTGCCTCACAGACGCATTTTCGGTGGAATCCGACGTCTGATTGTAGTATATAATTTTGAGCCCCATGATCACATTGGTGAGTTAGCGGCGGATCTAATGGAGGAAGGAGGCATTAGAGGAAGGAGGTCGAGATAATGACCTCTCGTCACTCACCAACGACAGCGAGGCGCACACAAATGATTTGGTGGCACAGGTGTGCAGTGTGAGTATATGATTTTCAGTGTGGTTTCCATTTTCTCAGAGTGATTATGTTTGCAGAGTTCCTGTTTTGTTTGGTATTTGATGGATGTTGGAAAGAAAGTTGTGTTGGAGCACAGATGACTGTCAGTGATCCTCTGACTGACTTGGTCCTCTGACTTCCGTACTTCATTGGAAGATGGTCAGCTAGAAGAATATGTTCACTAGCATTAGTGACCATGTGTAGCAAGACCTAACTAGCAAGATCAATTCAGGAGTATGTTCTTCGATGCAGTTTACTTCTCAGTATCTATATGTGTGGAATTTCACATTGTGGGGGGGAATACATACCAATGTTCCATTCCCATTCTGTACCCAAAATGACTTAGTCAAGGAAAGCTTCCAGTGGCAGTGGCAGTTTTCTATGTTGTTCGAGATCGAGTGGCAACGATCAAAGACAGAGACTACAATTAAGAACATTACGATTCTTATAGGAAGTAATGTGAAATTTTTCATATATCTTCTATTGTGCAGTTTTGTGATATGCATGTTGTGTTTCCTACATTATTCCCTGATGTATAAGCATAGTGGTGAATAGTAGCACCAGTAAGTCGAGTTCATGGATCTTGAAAGGGTTTGTGGGAGGATCCGAGAAAAACCACACGAGGTCGGCAGATGATGAGGTTCCCTGTCACTTCAAGGTTTGTGGTAAGCTGTTTAAAACTATGGAAGGAGAGAGCCTTTCGTTTGGATCAAGGTCATGAGTCACAGAGTTAGACATGCCACAGGGGTGAGCATACTATAGAGGAGTGTGTGGATGTTTTTCTACCATGTTCGCACTAAGGGGGGGAATGTTAGGAATTATTATTAGTGCTTCACATTATAATATAGTTTGGTGACATTATTGTTATGTAACAATAATGTATATTAGGAGTTTGTTGTGTACGTGTGTTTACTGTTATTTATGGAAGAGTGGTTGTAGCCACCTCCTTGTTTATAGGAACAACATTGCCTATATATTTGTAATATCACGGATGATGAAATATAGTGTGAAGAAAATTATTGTGTAAATCTCTTTCAAAGCTTTCAGTTATATCTAATTAGGTTTCCCCAAAAGGAATCCTTTCCACTCCCCCTAAATCCCACATAAATTTTGCTTCAACGTCTGCATCAGGCAAGATAGAGCCTTTCTATCTCTCCCTCCTAATCAATGGTCACAAGTTGAGTAAGCTGCAATTGATTAGGGCTTGATAACATCATGCCGGCAAAAGTCGCCCATGCTTTGGGCCTCATCCTTACCAAGCCTTTTGGTAGATTTTATTCCTTGGAAACCAAGCAGGTTCCGTTAATTGGTCAAATCAAAGACGCACAATTTGCATTTGCGGCGTTCCCAAATAAAAGAGTAAAGATGACCGTCCTCGTTGCCGACATTCCGACAGCGTACGGAATTTTGCTGGGAAGAAGTTTTTGCAGCGAAGTTGGTGGGGAGATTCATATGGATTGGTCTAAGGCTAGAATCCCTGTCAAATGTGTAATGCAGACTTTGGAGCCAGAATCACAAAAGAAGTACTTAGTTACTAGCTTTGAGGACCCCAAAGCTCAAATCCTTTTTGAATCGTTAGGGATGGGGAACTATTTCTTGTCTACCGAGTCTGACAAAATGGTTGTTCTCGTTCAAGAAGGAGATCTTAATAAGATCTGGACCTTGCAGTTTGATGGCAGCTGTGCAACTAGTGGATGTGGCGCCGGAGCCGTGCTAATATCTCCCGAGGAAGAAGTCATTCCTCTCTCTTTCAAGTTGCAGTTTTTTAACACAAATAATACTGCTGAGTATGAATCTTTGCTACTTGGCATGCAAGCCACAAAGGAAAGAGGGATTAAGAATCTAAAAGTGCAAGGTGATGCAGAGCTAGTTGTAAATCAAGTTAAAAGGATTTACCAAGTGAAGAATGAAAGGCTCAGGCATTACCGTAATGCGGTATGGGACAACATTAAAGAGTTTGATGCTTTTTCAATTGAATCCATTCCAAGAGCTCAAAATGACATGGCCGATTCATTGGTTGTTTCAGCATCCCTCATGCTCCCTCACCCAAGTTTGAAAACAAACAAATACACCATTGAGGTGGTTTTCTACCCGAGCATGCCAGACAATTCTCAGCATTGGCAAGTGTTCAATAATGATAATCAACTCATTGCCTTTCTAGAGAAGGTGGAAAATTTTAAAGAATTGCACTTTGAAGGATCTACTTCCACTTGCCGTGAATCAGTCACCGATCAAGACAATGAATCTAAAGGGAATGACGGCATATGTCAGCTCAAAGGAAATAAAATTCCAAAGGGCCTGGTTTCTCTGGAGTGACTGTTTGACAGGCATGATCGTTTTGTGAAAAAGAAGAGGCAAGATGATCCTGACTCATCCCCAGAAACCGAACCGGTCAATATAGGTTCGGTAGAGCACCCGTAGTTTGTGAACATTGGAAAATGTTGCACGCCTGAAGAGAAGTGAAAGTTTGTCAAACTGCTTGAAGAAATACATGGATGTATTGGCATGGTCCTATGCCGATCTAAAGTCTTTTAAGCCAAAGGACGTCCAACATGACATCCCGTTGAAAGAAGATGTCAAACCCTTTCGCCAGAAGTAGAGGCATTATAATCCTAAGATCTTAGGCACCATCCAGGCCAAAATTCAGAAAATGCTAGATGTGAGAATCATCTTTCCTATCCATCACAGTACTTGGGTAGCAAATATTGTGCCGGTCTTGTGAAAAATGGCGAGTAGACTTTCGCAATTTGAATCAGGCTTCCTTGAAAGACAACTACCCACTTCCTATAATGGATCAAGTTCTGCAAGTAGTAACTGGATCAGAGATGTTGTCCATGCTTGATGGTTTTTCAGGCTACAATCAGATTGAAGTTTCACCTGAAGATCAATTTAAAACAGCATTCACTACTCCCTGGGGTACATTTGCCTACAGCAGGATGCCTTTTGGCCTAACTAATGCTGGCGCCACTTTTTAGCGGGCCATGGACCTGGCGTTCAAAGGTATGATGGGGAAAGTCATTGTCATTTATCTGGATGACTTAACTGTGTTCTCTAAACAACGAAATGATCATTATGATCATTTGGAGCAAGTGTTGGCCAGGTGCCGAGAACATGGGATTTCCCTAAACCCAAAAAAGTCTGTTTTTGGAGTCACGGAAGGAAAGTTCTTTGGGGACATGTTGTTAGTAAGGAAGGAGCGAAGATAGATACCGAAAGAGTTAAGGCTATTCGAGCCTTACTCGCCTCAAGTAAGATCAAGGCGTCATTCTTTCTTCGGAAAGGTGAACTTTCTCAGGTGTTTTGTTCCTGACTTTGCTGAGAAGACTCGTCACATATTAAACATGATGAAGGGGTCACCAACTTTCCGGTGGAGTGAGGAAGGAAAAAGGTCGTTCGAAGAGATAAAAGATTTCGTCGCTCACGCACCAGTCCTGGTATGTCTCGATTTCTCCAAGGACTTTATCATGTATAGTTATGCATCTGAGCATACTGTGTCTGCAATCTTGATGCAAAAGAATTCAGAGGATGTTGAATCTTTGATTGCATTCATGAGCTCTCCCCTCAAGCCTCATGAACTAAAAATTTCTCCAATGGAAAATCATGCCTTCGCCGTTGTCAAAGCAGTGAAAATTTTCAGGTATTACATTCTAAACTCTCACACAGTAGTACTAGTTCCTAACACGGCGGTCAAATCAATTCTAACTCAACAGGAGTTAGGAAGCTTGCGAGGAAATTGGATTGTGAAGGTTCAGGAGTATGACCTGGATATTAAACCAACCAAGCTGGTAAGAGGCAAGGGCCTATGTCAGCTTATGGCTGAAAACAAAGATTCAGAAAACCCTGATGAAAAGGATGACTACACCGATGAAGCACAAGACCAGCTGAAAAACCCGATTCACTGCCTCTGGTCCTATTTGTTGCGACTAGTGATGAATGGTATTCCGATATTGCTTTCTTCCTCACCTACGGTGAATTCCCAACTCACCTAACTGCAAAGGAGAAGTGCACTATAAAGCTCAGAGCAGCTAAATATGTCATCTGGGATGATGGTTTATACAAACGCGGGATAGATGGTGTCTTCTTACGATGTGTTGACAAACCACAACAGGTAAAGTTACTCGAAAGTTTTCATAATTCAGCCTGTGGAGGTCATTTCTCTTCCTCCATGACAGCACATAAGATCATCCGAGCTAGGTACTATTGGCCGACACTCTTCCAAGATACAGCCACCTAGGTGGCAAAGTGTGAACCTTGCCAGCAATTCGTCGACAAGCCCAAGTTGGATGCTTTTCCCCTGAGGCAAGTTATTGTCAACGAACCCTTCAGGAAGTGGGGAATTGATTTTATTGGTGCACTTAATCCCCAATCAAGTGCCAAACATAGTTATGTTCTTATGGCAATGGATTACTTCACCAAGTGGGTGGAAGCCATACCTGTCAAACATGCCACTTCCGAGGTTGTTTGCAGTTTTATCAAAGAAAATATCATTGTCAAGTTTGGTGTTCCCAACAAAATTGTTGCTGATAATGCTTCTAACTTCTCCTCACGGGAAGTTATTAGTTTTTTCTATGAATATGGGATAACTTTGGCTCATGCCTCAGATTATTACCCTCGGGAAATGGTCAAGCGGAATCCAGCAATATAAACTTGGTGACCATCGTCTGGTAGATGAGAATCAACGAATGTGGCACAAGTCCTTATACGACGCTTTGTGGGCAGATCGCATTACTCCCAAGAGGTCTCTCGGTATGTCACCTTTTCAAGTGTTATATGGCACTGATGCTTTGAGCTTCCCATTTCTGCTGAACTTCCTGCTCTGCGCTTGGCACGAGCTATCGAAGATGAAACTTTCCAAAATTCTCTTGAAAAGAGGATCATGTATCTGACAGAGCTCAAAGAAAAGAGAGTAAGAGTGGTCGACAGGATCACCGAACATCGGATCAAGTCAAGAGATTATTTGATAAAAGAGCTAATCAAAGGAATTTCCGGTGGGAGACCTCGTCCTTCGTGGGACAAGTGAAGAGAACCAAAAGGTATGCAAGGGAAGTTTGATTCCTGTAGAGATGACCTTTTGAGATCAAGTAGCTCAATGGAGAGAATAGTTTCTATCTCTCATATCTGGATGGAACCAAGCTCCCACTTCCTTATAGCGGGAAACATCTGAAAATCTTCAGGAAGTAGAGCTTGCTCTCTTCTTTGTACAGTTTGCTTTAGTTGTGTGTTTGTTTTTGTCATGTGCGTGCTTTCGGTTTGTTGTGTGTTTCCTTTGTTTTCCCTCTGGTCACCCTTGTTTTTGACTCTGTTACCCAATGGATAGGCACATGAGATCTGGGATTCTCTACCCCAAGTTTGCTTAGGGATAGTCCCCAGAAAGAGCCAACTATTATCCTGTAAAATTGACAAGGGCAATTTTACCGATAACCATACCGAAATTTTTTCCGATCCCTCGTTAGGGATCCCTTGCGTTCGAACGCGTTGAAAATCCCTTTTCGGGAAATCTGTTTTCCGAACTTAGTCATTTTTGGTCTTTTGGCTGGGCACATGGAATTACTATGTAACATCAACTTTTGGTGCACCCTTTAAAACCTTTGGCGCATGCTTTCTTGTGTCAAAATAACTTTTGGTGCGCCTTGATATGTTGAGTCTTTCCTGCGTGCGCCGAGGTGCATGCGCCTTTGTGTCAACAACACTTTTGTTGTGCACTTTTTGGTTTGCTAAAGGCACACATATTCTTGTGTCGACATCACTTTCGGTGCTCAAAGGCGCACATAACTTCATGTTGTCATGTGCTTTGGTGCACCAAAGGGCACATGCTTCCTTATGTTGACAATGCATTCCATGCGCCACTTGAAAATTTGGTGGCGCATTTATTACTTCTTCGCCTATATATAGGTGCGTCTATGTTGTCATTATCACCAATGAAAAACACGTGATATTTTCTCTCGAACTTGTTAGTATCCACCTGTCACCGCTTTCGATCACGCCGTGGACCCGTTTTTGCACTTTTTCATCACTATATCCGATCGCAACTAAGCTCGAAGAACATATGTCAACATCAAGCAAGAGACCTACCAAATCCAAAGGCAAGGCCAAACTTATAGAAGAGGAAATGAAATATAAGTATCAGAGGGTCAGAATGCACGACTCCCGGGCCGAATGCGACACGGACATCGAGACTCAGAGTTGGGTCACATTGATATGGAGGAATTCAGGTTAGGACTCAGAAGGTAACAAGAAGTCCATGGATGGACAAACTAATAGGCGATGCGCTACACTTTCTTTGGACGAATCCTAGTCAAGCCACCGTTAATAATGAATTCATGATAGTGGTTGCCCCGTGCTACAACAAGGACACAAGGTGTGTCGTAAATGACAAGGGCAAGGTCGTCATTAACCTCACTTTGCCCACCACTTTGAGATAATACTTGGCATTTCTCATCACCGGAACTTTTTGGCCGTCATCCCGAGGGATTGTATAAAAGCCTAGGGCGACAATGAAGATCGGTGCATGCAAATGATGAGCGAGGTCTATCTCAAGAATAAAAAGGTGGTGACTGTTGGCCACAAGTTATTCACCGCAGATGATTTTTCGGAGGAGCTCAGTGACACCATCACTTTCCTGAGCAGGGTCTTTGGGCTTCCTGACGCCCACTTTTTCCATAAATGGATGTTGCGGTACTTAGAGACCATGAATAAGAATATGCCCGATCAACGCTTCGAATGGGCAGAGATTATAAGCAGCACAATCTCTGAACAGCTTCAACAATTCAATACAATAGGGAGATTCTACATGAATTCCTATGTTGTTTATGCTGCAGCATTAGGAAGAGACTACCCATGCCTGATGTGGAGTGGGGTTTGGCCTCAGGTTAAAATATATGAATACTACCCAGAATTGAGGCTGGAGAATAGCATCCCTCAATTCACAAAGATCAACGATGTGTTTTTCTACCACATCATCTGCTTGTTGAGGCCAAATATGACTTACGGTCACACGACCAAGAGCATGGTGGAAGCCACTGAGAAATGGGGGGCCATGTTCACCCAATTTCCCACGTTCACCTATCTGAGGGCAACCAACTTCTTGGGAGAGCCAACTAGACTACCGAGGTATGCTGGACCCAAGTTGATTCTGCTAGAGCTATCAAGACAGCTGATCACCTATCATGAGAAGTGCCTCAAAAGAAAGAAGGGTGGAACTCCTTTCCCCCTCACAGTGGGCAGATATACATGTCTTACCCATCCTAAGGAAAAGGACATGTTTGCAGAGCTGGAGCTACTTAATTTGAAACATGATTTCCTGGCCAGGCCTACCTTTGACCCAAGAAGTTGTCTACCAAGGGCTAAGCTAGATCTAATCCACATCCCTCAGATCGAAGACATCTACATCGACGTCATTCATGAGGTTGAACTCAGGAGAAAGGACCATTCTCACTTAGCCTTGGCAGAAATCATCCAATATGGGGTAGCAATTGTCCCCAAAGGCTTCCAAACTACGGAGGATGAAGTAGACCAAGTATATAATAACACAGATGGGGACAATTGGCCTTTTCCAGCCATCAACAGAACTAAGGCATCTCAGACGATTGAGGAGAGGGTCAAGGAAACTCTGCTGCAGAATAGAGCATTGGTGCCGGATGAACGGGTTAATCCACCTCGGGCTTGATTTCACAACCTCCCCATTGGGTAATGCACCTCCTTGATCTAAGAAATATCCTAAAGGCAAGGGCAAAGGCATAGAGGGTGAATCCAGCACCACTCAAGAAGAAGCTCCTGAGAGTCCTCCTTCCGCGGCACCCGAACAGGTCATAACTCTGGTTACGCCAGAGAAAGAAGCAGAAGAAGATGTTCCAATAGGCCCATCCACTCAGGATGTCGGCATTGTTACAACAACCAAGGTCCCTTCTGTCCCTTCTTCTTCTCTTTCTTCCCTCCTCAAGTGACTCAAGCGACCATCCCTTTAGTCGTGTCCTCTCCCCTTCTTCTACTATTCCCCCGCTTCTTTGTCTATCTTCTCTTCCCTCGTGGATCTTCCCCCTCCATTTCTTCCCTCATCTCGAGCTCCCTTCCCTTCCTATGTCTTCCTCAGCTGCAGTATCCCTTCCTCCCGTGGGCACTTCTTCGGCTGTTCTCTCCATGTCGCCGCCACGTGTCTCCACGTTTTTCCCTTCTTCTACTACAGCTGCCCCCTTCTCTGTTTCCGGCCCTTCTCCCATAAGTCCAGCCTGGATCTCCCAGCAGTTAAGTCAGCAAAAAAGGAAAGTTCCCATCGCTCCGATGGAATTTTCTATAATCCCATCTGAGGGGGAAAAGAAGCAGAAGCCCATCACATGCTTCTCTCAAAGTTCTTCGAGAGAGAGGGTAATGAAGATCACGTACCCCAATCCTCTCAAGGAGAAAAAGGATCTGTCTCCGACAGATTATACTATGACCCAAGTCATAATGGGGACGTCTTCTGAAAGCCTTTAGGGGGAGGCCCTTTTTGCAGTTGACGCCCTCTGCAAGAAGCTTCAGGAAACAAAAGAGGATAAAAGGAAACTGAAAGAGAAAAATAAATATCTACTCCAAACCTTACATAAAATGGGCAGTGCACCTCCCACAACTACCGCTGAGACTTCTGAGCTTCTAAGCCAGGAGAAAATTAATGAATATGCAAAGATCTACGAGTAGGGTATGGCCGTTTCTACTTGGAGGAGCCAGATCCTCAACGACAGTGAAAAAGTAATTGCCAAGTTCTCTGACTTGTATTTGAACATCAACAAGGTGAATAAAGAGCTCCAAGCGTTAGCAAGACCCATATCGGAAGAGTTGGAACATGCTAGACTCGCAAAGACGAGACCTTTCAACAAATGTTCATTGCTCATCGAAGATCTGTTCAAGTTCGGCATCTTCGGCCATCCCAGGGCCCTCAACAAAATCATGTCCACTCTGGATTACCGGGTGGATCAGCTGGAATTTGTCCTAGAAAATATCGACAAGGTGAAGGAAGAAGCCCTGGACGTGATGCACCAAATGGAACGGATCATTCTCAACATGTCACCAGGGTTGCTTACTCCTTCCTTCACTTTAAGAAAAGCCGATGAAACCATCCAGATCTTCAAGGAGATCGTTTCTCAAGGGATGGGGCCAGAGGTCACTTTTGACACAGAGTCTATCAACAAACTACTGGCCTGTCGGGACTTCATTAGGTTACTCATTGAAGTGGAAAAAGACTATTCCAAACTCCCCAAGAAGCTCATAGATGAGCGGGAGACTTGCGAGGTGATTAGCGAGTGACACAAGGATCCTTCCCAGGATCAACTTGGGCCCATGATCAGCAAGTTCATGGAATACCACTCTCAATTCCACATCTCGTCACCTGAGCAGCAAAAGCAAGCTACTCCCTTTCGGCCGCAGGATGATGATGATGAATAGTGGCTTCTTCTTCTTCTTCTTCTTCTCTCTCGTCTTCGAATTTCTTTTAATATCTAAAGTACATTGGCACAAATGATAACATCATCCATGTTGCACCATGGGATGATGTCATCCATCAAGTTGTAAAAGTCAACATGACTTTTAGATATTTTGTAAATATCTTTGTAAATAAGTGGTTGGCTCCTTTTTGCCTTCTTTTCTCTCCTTCTTCTATAAATACCCCAATACTTGTTGTATTGGGAATGAGTGAATATCTTTCATATGAAAAATAGAAGTGAGGAGAAAAGACTTTGAGCTTTTTATATGTGAAGGAAATATTAATACAATATTTAGACTTTGTCTTTGAATACATGTGTTTGTTTCACTTGGAAATGCTTCGTTCCTTTTAAAACAGATAAGGTTAGGGTTAGGAGGAATACCTTAGAAATGTCGAGATGATGTGCGCGTACCGTAGAGAAAGATCAGTGATCATGCGGAGAACTCCTTTTGTCTTGGAAGGACTACTGCAAATAAGAACACAAGACCACAAGATTTGATCAAACAATAAATGAGGAAACTGCCTTGGGCCCAGGAAATATAAAACTTCCTTTCGAAGGTGGTCAGTTCCCCTGCTAATATGAATTAACACAAAATACTGTAAAGTACCAATTAAATTGTTTCGTGGAACTGGGTAGGGGAAAGGCTGTTTTTCTTGGTTTTGATCAAAGGAACCGATGCCGGTTACCTATAACCGATGGCGGTTACTGATAACCGATACCGGTTGGTTCTAGGATCTTCTGGGCTGGTTGTGGTGTTTGTAATGGCTGGTTTTTGGATAGTATTAGGAAATGGGATGGTTAAAAGCTAATGGATAATGGATTCAGAAATGGATTTAGGAGCACTGAGATCCGAGAAGCATAAGAAATGTTATGATGAAGGACATGCAAGATGTAACTTACTGGTTTTGATGAAGGTGCAAGTTGATCTCCTTTGCTGTAAGCACGTCTAGTATTTTCACTCGTCTCTGCTTGGTCAAGTGAAGATCTGGAATCCGTTCCTCGCTCGCAATGCCCTTTGTTGATCCAGAAATCCTTCGACTGATCTCCCAAAATGAAATTCCGATCCGTTGTTTTGGTTTGGGGAGCCCATTTACAGGGAACCGATGGCGGTTGCGTAACCGACGGCGGTCGAGTAGGAACCGGCATCGGTAAGGAAAAAGTAGGCTATTTTTACTAAAATAGCCCACCTTCCCTGCTTTTCTCCCGAGAGATCAGTTGCGGGCTTGGTCAAGTGGCTAGAAGGTCGGCTTTTGGTGCGAGTAAGGAGGCATTAGTTATGGATGTGAGTCTAGACCAAGTCATGGGTCTTAATTAGCTTAGTTTAGGGTTAGGGCTAGGTCATGATGAGGTGGAAAAGTGAGGTGGCGGGTAAGGTGAGTGGATTTATCAATTACAAGGTAGTTAATAAATAGTTGTGTAAAGTTTAGGTAATGAGGTTAGGTTGCGAAATGGGATGCGGGTCATAAGGGGTCGTGAGACATGAATTTGGTGTCTACATTAGCCCCTTATTGTCGTGTAGCTTGTTTTGTAAAGCTGCGCGGACAATAATATGAAGTGGTTTCTCCTGTTAAGGATATAGGTAATCCCCCTCAAATCGATCACCGATGGAGTGAACGGGAAATCAGGGATAGGGTTGATAAAGGGTACATGTTATAGAGAGGATGGTAAGTAGGTCCAAGGAAGTAGATGCATGTTGAAATGCAATAGTACGACTAAGGTACATGATTTGACGAGCAAACCAGCAATGTATAGGCAAAGGTCGATAGTTTATCCAAACAAGGGTGATATAATCCTGGTATCCAAGGCATAGGAAGTAGCTCCAGGGTATATAACAGGTAAGGTACAGGAACGTTTAGGCATGTTCGGCAGTACCAAATGGTTGGTTTGGTTGAGATAAACGTCACGGTCTAGGTCTAGGCAAAGTTGGTCGACAGATCAAGTCAAGGACCCTAATCGTGCTAAAACACGAACAGGTGAGCTCGATTGAACCAAAAACTACCGGATGGGCGGATAAAGTGTATGGTGTTGATTTTGGGTAAGGTATGGGAGTGGTATGGTCGTGGGTTGGGCCAAGTTGTTGGGTGGCGGCCTTGGGTCGGGCCAAATAGCGAGGGTAAGGCCTTGGGTCGGGCCAAATGGGTAGGTGGAGGCATTAGGTCGGGCCAATTGGTAGGTTGGGGCCTTGGGTCGGGCCGAATAGGTAGGGCGAGGCCTTGGGTCGGGCCAAATAGATAGGGCGAGGCCTTGGGTCGGGCCAATTGGTAGGTTGAGGCCTTAGGTAGGGGTGAGGCCTTGGGTCGGGCCAAATAGGTAGGTTGAGGCCTTGGGTCGGGCCAATTGGTAGGTTGAGGCCTTGGGTCGGGCCAAATAGGTAGGGCAAGGCCTTGGGTCGGGCCAAATTGGTAGGTTGAGGCCTTGGGTCGGGCCAAATAGGTAGGGCGAGGCCTTGGGTCGGGCCAAATTGGTAGGTTGAGGCCTTAGGTCGGGCCAAATAGGTAGGTTGAGGCCTTGGGTCGGGCCAAATAGGTAGGTTGAGGAAATGGTGTTCGGCAAGGGTGGATATAGGGGATGTTGGTGAAAAAGGGGCAAATGATAAATAAGGGCAAAAAGTGGGGTTTAGTTTGGAATAGAACCGATGTCGATTCCTCTGGACCGATATCGGTTAGTAGACCGATACCGGTTTCTTAGGGAAAAACTAAACCGATATCGGTTAAAGACGAAAAACCTATAAAAACAAAAATACGGCTTGTCATTGTCACTTTTGTTATTTGCAATCCAAATTGACTTGTCTGACGTGGAGAGTTGATTTGGAGGGGTATTGAGTGAGGTGGAGCTATTTGATTGGCGGAGAGAGTTGATAGTGGGCCCGAATAGTTGAGGAGGCAGCAGGTGATTGGCCGGGGACCCAGCAGATCAGGATTGGAGCCATGGCACAGGCAGGAGGAGCCTGAGAGGGCCGGACCAGGGGGACCGCCACCACCCATCCCACCACGGCGTGTGTCGTCGTCACAGAGGTTCTAAACTCTTTATTTTGGTGATTTGGTTAAGTTATGTTGTTTTGGGATTTGGGTAGGAAATGATATTTTGTAGGAAATAATGGGTAAATGGAGGTAATTCGAGAAAGGGAGAGGGTAGATAGGTTAGATAGGCTAAGGCGGCTAGGTGTGTAAAATTTGGGGGTGTTTGGGTGGGTAGATGGGTAAAAATAGGTGAAAAATGGTTTTTGGGGGCCGCGCGGGGGTTCGGCTCGGGCAGGAGACAGTGACCGATGTCGGTCAATAGGCGACCGGCATCGGTCGCAAAAGCATAGGGTGAGGTTGAATTGGGGGCTACCGGCATCGGTCGCGTATCGGCCGGTATCGGTGGGGAAGGTTGAGGGTGGAGTTGGGATGGGATTGGGTGTTTGGGTTTAGGATGGGGTTTGGGTTTGAAGGGGGTTGGGGGGCTTGGTGGGGTGGGTTGTGTTGGGTTGGGTAGGTAGAGAGTCGGGGTATGGGTGGGGTGTTTGGGTTTAGGATGGGGCTTAGGTTTGAAGGTGGGTTGGGTAGCGCGTTGGGGTGGGGTGTAGCGTTTAGGGTTTAGGTGTGAAGGTGGGTTGGGTGGCGTGGTAGGGTGTTGAGTTGAGTGGGGTTGGGTGTTTGGGTTTGGGATGGGGTTTAGGGTTTAGGGTTTAGGTTTGAAGGTGGGTTGGGTGGCGTGTTGGGGTGTGGGTGGAATGGGGTTGGGTGTTTGGGTTTGGGATGGGGTTTAGGGTTTAGGGTTTAGGTTTGAAGGTGGGTTGGGTGGCGTGGTAGGGTGGGTTGTGTTGGGTTGGGTAGGTAGAGAGTCGGGGTATGGGTGGGGTTTAGGGTTTAAGTTTGAAGGTGGGTTGGGTAGCGTGTTGGGGTGGGGTTTAGCGTTTAGGGTTTAAGTTTGAAGGTGGGTTGGGTGGCGTGGTAGGGTGATTGGGTTTGGGATGGGGTTTAGGGTTTAGGGTTGAGGTTTGAAGGTGGGTTGGGTGGCGTGGTAGGGTGTTGATAGTAAAGTAGATGTGATAATAAAGAGTGGGTCTAAGAATGTGGGTTGGTTTTGCAGGCACGTCAGCAGTTGACGATGCGTGATAGGATGCCTCCACTATTGAGTCGGATGAGGCCACACATATCTGCGGCGCATTGGGCCATCATGCGCGAGGTGGGGCTCGGCGGGGTCCAGAGGTACAGAGCGATAGACAGAGATCACAGCCTGATGGTCGCCCTCATCGAGAGATGGGATCCGGTGGCCAATGTGTTCCATCTGCCGACCGGGGAGATGACCGTCACATTAGAGGATGTGTATCGCATCCTGCGGCTACCGATCGAGGGAGAGGCCATTTTCCAGGTAGATTCAGAGACTGCCATGGATAGCATACTGCAGGTTTTTGGGGATGCAGCCGCGCTTCTTACATATCATAGCGCGAGCATTGGATATGGTGACATGTACCGCGCACACAGACATGAGACACGGCTTGCCGTGTTGGTGATGATGATAGGGTCACCCGCCGCCCTCCCGGATTCGAGGAGGGAGGCCGCTTCCCACGGGCATTGATGGGGTGCTTCTGGAGATGGTGGAGGAGCACACTGTTTGCATGGGCACCAAAGTGTATCTCGTGCGATTATACTGAGGAGTTATGGGGCTATCGCCGAGGAGGTGATTTGGTATCTGTTTCTACCTTTTTGTTGCCTTTGTTGGGCATACGAGCACATCGTATGCATCGTGGCGTGTAGGGCTACCCGGGAGAACAGGGGCCACGAGTCGTATACCGATATGGATTTCGAGAGGTGGTTGGGGGTCGTGGGCCACCACGGCGATTGTTGCAGGTCGGGATGTGGCCTACTATAGACATATGCTAGAGGGCCTTACCGCAGTAGACATTATATGGAGACCCTACAGAGGGCACCAGCCTGGCAGAGGAGCCCGCGTATAGCTGCGCCTGATCCAGTATACATTCTGGATAGCAGGACGGAGGCCGGGGGAGTATGAGCGGATACCCCTAGAGAGGGTACGCAGCGAGATGGGGCTGCGGCAGGGCGAGCCACCTTCCTTCCCTCGCACGGAGGGATGATGTAGAGCCCCACTTCCGCTCGCACCCACCCTTGGGATCCAGACTGGGTAGCAGAGAGACCAGCAGGTGAGGGTGTGGATGATGCCGGGTGCACGGGAGCATACAGGGTATGGTGGGCGGGCGGAGAGGCGGCGAGATAGTACACCTGCGCGCCCCAGACTTAGGCAGAAGTTACTGGCAGAGAGATCAGCTCCGGGCAGTGCGGCTATTACAGGAGGGCGATTGGCGGCTGCACAGCACGACGATAGGGTCTTACGAGGGCAGCTAGCCTTGAGGCTCGGTAAATCAGCACGGCGCAGCACCCACCACCAAGAAGACCACAAGTGCAGTACGAGCGCGGCAAAGCGCCACCGGCGGCCTGACAACCACAGTGTGCGTATGCAGTGCGATTGCGGCCGTACAATCAAAGAAGAAGACAAACGGCCCCAGATACCACCACGGCCACGAGTGCAGAGTACAGAAAGACCATCACCAAAGACCACACCCACAGTGCGAGTGCACAGCTCGGGGTATTGGTGTTAGGTGCCAGGGGACCAGCCCCAGTTCCTTCCGTGGCGCGAGATCGCTATATGGAGGTGAGAGCAGAGGCCCGATATTATCAGGATATTCTTGATAGTACCGGAGTCGAGTATCAGGCATATGCAGCTCATAGAGCAGAGACCTCGCACAGCCAGAGATCTCAGGGAGGAGCAGCCACAGCTGGCGTGTCCGTGACAGGCAGGAGGCGAGAGGCACCACAGGGACCAGCGGGGAGAGGTGCCGAGGGCGGTGGGGAGAGCTGATAGATCCCCGACATGGTTTTGTATAGGGACATGGGCACCGGTCTGCGAACCGGTTGTATTGATAGAGGCCTGCGTGCCTACACTTATTCATTGTTTTGATTCATTTATTTATTATATACCGGCCTGCGAGCCGAGTACGGGTTGTATATTTGATACCGGCCTGCGAGCCGAGTATATTTTTGATATGAGAGACCGGCCTGCGAGCCGAGTCGAGATTTTTGGTAGGTATTGCGGCCTGCGTGCCGGCTTTGGTATTGTATGAGATCACAGAGGCCCCGATGTAGGGCACATTGTATTTTTGAAAATTTGTATATATATATATATATATAGACGATGTTTTGATCCACATGCAGTGTTCAAAATGTGTTGAAATATGTGGTTAATGGCTGGTAATATATAGAATGTGTGATGAGTTTAATTGACATGTTGATAGATGGATGATGTTTGAATGTCGGGTTATGTGATGAATTGGTGGTTTTGCGACATTGTGATATATGTAATCGATGAGTTGGATCCAAATGATGTATAGATTGATAGTAGTTTGGTATCTGTAGTTGATGGTTTGTGTATTTGTTATAAAATAAATGATGTTGATGAAATTGTAATGCTATGTGTGGTGGATGAACAAAATATGGTAAATTGTGTTGTTTATGCAGGCAAAGAGGCGGGCGCGACAAAAATTTAGATTAGAAATGAAGAAAAGAACCCTGTTTCAAAAAGGAAGGTGTGTAACGGTATCGGTTAGCTAACCGATGTCGGTAGCTAACAGACCGATATCGGTTAGGCAACCGATACCGGTTATGTAGGTATGGGCTTTTCTAAAAATAACAAAAAGCTAGGGTGGCAACTTAAGTTTTAATTTTAGAGCCATGCAAGAGGCTAAAAGCGCAAACACGACGCGTTTTGACGACTGAGACAGGTTTTTGCATGAGAGATCTGAGTGATAAGGAGAGAATAGACAAGAAAAGTGAATTGTGATCGAGATTCGAGATTCGAAGACAAGGCGAGGTTTGAAAAAGGTGGTGATAATGGCAGGACGAGGAGAAACATCCAGCAGGCAGGGACAAGAGGGAAGACAAGGGCCACCTCAAGCTACTGCAACCCAAGAGGTAAACGTTTTGGTTGTGATTTGATTTCTGCATGGTTTGTGAATAAGATGGGGTAGAGTAGGTGGGTAGATATGAGAAAGAAAACATGATAACAAGGGTTGCAGGTGAGGTAAGTGTTACAGGGTAGGCAATCAGGGGTTTCAGGTATGTTTGTATGTATAAAAACGAATAAACGAGCAAATTATTGTCGTAGGTGGTTGTTTTTAGGGAAGGTGTATAAAATTGACAGTGACCGGTAGCGGTTAGGGAGAACCGGTATCGGTTATTCAACCGATATCGGTTATGTATAACCGGTACCGGTTACTGGAGAAATTTCCAGAATGTTTGAAAAAGACCCTAATGGATTGAATGGTTGTTTGTTTGTTTGTTGCGTTGGTGTATGCAGGCAGAAGCAGGGTTGAGGATGAATGATAGTGTGCCAGCGCTGTTGTCGCGAATCCGAGCGGATGTAACACCAGCGGAATGGACATTGATAAATCGTTTGGGGTTAAGTGGAATCCGTTATTATTCCCGAATCGCACGTAACCATGGTATGTTACAGGCGCTGATTGAGAGATGGAATCCTGAGACAAATACCTTCTATCTGCCAACAGGTGAAATGACAGTAACTTTGGAAGATGTGTTTCGTATTTTGAGACTCCCTATTACAGGAGAGCCAGTATATCAGGCACTACCTGGCGCGGGGCGGGCAGCGATAACAGAAGTGTTTGGTCCATATGCACGAGACTTAACACAGCGAGGTTTGTCATTCACATATGGGGTAATGTATGCAGCACACCCTGAGGAGACAAGGTTAGCAGTGATTTTATTGATAGCGGTAGGGTATTATGCGTTACCAAGGGCAGAAGGGGGAAGATTTCCAAAGGCATTGATGGGTGTTATTTGGGAGATGATAGAAAGGAACGTGACTTTTGCATGGGCACCTGCATATTTGGCGGAGCTATACAGGGGTTTATGGGCTTGTAGGCGAAATCACAGGACAACGTTGGATTGCTCGTACTTATTACACTGTTGGGCCTATGAGCACATTGTTTGTATGCGACCAATAGGCCGATCCATCCAGGTAGGAGAGACCGGAGTACAGAGGCTGGGATTCCGACGATGGGTCCAGACAGAACAAGAGGCAAGATCTCAGGCCGTGCCGGGTGACATTGAGTATTACAGGCAGGTATGGGAGAGGGTGACGGTTGCAGATATCTGTTGGAGGCCCTACGGGAACTATATGGTAACCGAGAACATAGCTGAGGAGTTGAGAGGTGTAGAGCGATTGAGGTGGATCGCGGGGCACAGGCCAGGTGAATATGAGAGGATTCCGATAGATCGCGTGCGGCGACAATTTGGATTTGTGCAGGACATACCACAGGCTTATAGACCATATATGAGGATCGATGCCGAGGCAGCATTCTCACCTCCCCGGCCAACACCTCCAGAAGGGCCCGAGGAGATAGCAGCCGATCGCAGTGTAATGGACGCAGGAATGACAGAGGCCTATAGGTTATGGTGGGTAGCAGAGTTGCGAGGTGTACGCGATCGCCCTGACATAGCTATGATTACAGCAGAGAGGAATCGGCTGCAGCGTTTGGTTAGGCAGCTCCAAACGCAGGTGAATGAGACAAGAAGATTGTTAGCGGTTGCGGAGTCACGAGCAGCGAGACTAGAGACTGGAGTCCTCCATGCGAGAGGGCGTATTCATATGTTACAGGAGAGATTGGCAGATCAGTGGGCGGTACCAATGGCCGCGGTACCTTTGAGGACAGAGAGGCCTGGCGAGAGGGGTCGACGATCACGATCATCACCTAGGTCGGGATGAGGCGCGAGGGTCTAAATAAATGTTAGCAAGGTATAAGGATAAATAAGAGTACCGACCTGCGTGTCGATGATATAGAAGATGTATTTGTTTAACATCTAAATAAAACGAGATATGTATGTTGATTTGCGTTATAATAATAAGAATGTTGTCCTTTTGACTTTCGTGGTTTTGAAAAAAAGATCAAAGAAGAATGTGATTAAATAGAAATACACAAAAAAATGTTTATATTTACCACACATGATAGGTTATGGTAGGGGATGGTCGAGCTAACCTTGGGAGACCCCATGTCTCCGAAGTCTTGCCTACATAGCCCATTGCACAAAGCAAGGAAGGGCCTCGGAGATGTAGTTCTCCTTAGGATCGGGGAGGGGTGAATTTAGGCAATTTGGTATGGTTTAGGCAATTGGTCGTTTGGTAAAAATTTGATGATGGTAGAGATCTTGTTGTTGGTCTTTGGTAGGGTAATGTTGTTGGTGTAGGTATAGGTAAAGCAAAGGTTAGCATACCCAAGTAGTAGGGAATAGTGTCCTGATTAAGATCAACACACAATCCTAGATGCGAGGCAAAGCGGAAAGAGTGCTCCGTAGGTGAGAAGAGCTAAACAAACCACACAACGTAGAATGGGCCTGAAGTCCTAAATTCCGTGCATAGACGAGAAGTCCATAGTTGAAAAGAGTTGTATGATCACAATATATCAGGTGTACGTTACGTCCCTTGAATTGAAACAAATGGTGAGATGAGGTGGAGGATATAGCGGAGGCTCAAAGAACTTGTTACAAAGTGAGTGTTCTGACGAGAGAGAACCTACCCTAAATAGACAAGTCCATGACTCAAAAGTTCCTTTGAATGAGGCTTTTATTTTACTGAAGATAGACTGATCGATGCGAGAAGTCTATAAGGGATATTGATTGTATTATTCTTGAGGTCTTCGCGAAGCTGATCAATGCGAGAAGCTTCTGATAAGGGCTGACTATGTATAGCTGTCCTTGGGGAGCGATCTATTTATAGTAGCGAGAGATGATTTTAGTGCATAGCATGTCCTTCGAGGAGCAATCTATTTATAGTAGCAGCAGCATAGTTTGGTATATAGCTGTCCTTCGAGGAGCATTCTATAGTTAATTTTGGATGACTAGATGTTCTTTTGGCGTGAAGCATCTAGTTCGATGGAAGTTTGACTCAAGAAAATCCCTTAAGAATACGGCTTATTTTAATACTTTGAAGTCATGGACTAGACTAAAGAGGGGAAGGCATCATCAAGGGGAGGTGCGAAGTGATTTTGATTTTATTCGGAGATATAGAAAACAAAGTGTATGTAGCGGTAAATGGGCTCAAGGGACGAGCAGTAGGTAGATAAGAAGTGATATAACACTAGATTCAACAGTAGAATGGTCGAAGATGCAAGGCATTCAGGGGTTCAGGCTCAGGTTTACCATTAAGTGAAGCTAAACGATAAGTGCCTGATCCATAGGTGTGAGTGATTATATAAGGCCCAATCCAATTGGGAGCAAATTTTCCACGTTTGCTCTTTTCTAATTTGGTGACATGTTGATTCTCTTTGAGGACAAGATCACCAACCTTAAAGGTACGCTCATGCGATCGCTTATCATAAGCACGCTTGATGCATTTTTGATAGATTTGAAGGTGATCGAGAGGCCGTAAGACGTCGTTCGTCAAGAAGCTCCAACCGAGCTAACCGCTCTTGGTGGAAATCATCGTTGGTGAGAATATCCTGAAGAGATATTCTAAGGGAGGGTATTTGTATCTCGAGAGGCAAAACAGCCTCGGTACCATATACCAAAGAAAAAGGTGTGGCATTAGTAGAGGTACGAATGCTAGTACGATAAGCCCAAAGGGCAAAGGGAATGTGATCGTGCCAATTTCTTCCAGATTCATTGACAACTTTCATGAGGATTTTGGTTAGAGTTTTATTAGAAGATTCAGCCTGACCATTGGCCTGCGGATAGTAAGGTGATGAGAAACTAAGTTTGATACCAAAGTTGTCACAAAGGTTTTGTAACAACTTGTTTTTGAAAGATTTACCATTATCTGTTATTAGGCGATGAGGAATACCAAAACGACAGATAATGTGATGGTTAATGAATTCGACAATTTTTTCTTTTTTGATTGAAATGAGTGGGATGGCCTCCACCCATTTTGTGTAATATTCGGTCGCTGTGATTATCCAACGGTGACGTTGTGAAGATGTTGGGTGAATCTCGCTAATAAGGTCTAAACCCCATTGTGAGAAAGGCCAAAGATCTCGGGCGACCTGTAGCGGGTGGCTAGGAGTATGTTGAAGGTTGGCATGTTGTTGACACATGACACAACGCTTAACATATTCATAGCAGTCGTTATTGAGAGTAGGCCAATAATAACCTAGGCGAAGGATTCGTTTAGCCACCGCAAGGCCACTAAAATGTCCACCACAAATCCCATCGTGTACTTGTTGGATGGTATAGGTGACCTCTGCGCCGGTTAGACAGCGAAGGAGGATGCCATCAAAGCCACGTTTATAGAGGAGTCCTCCCATGACAACATAACGCGAAACACTTTTAAGAAAAGCACGTTTTCCGTTACTAGTAAGGTCAGGTGGGAGAACCGAGATTGTAAGGTAGTCGTGAAATTGGTGGTACCAGGTATCCTGCGAATTAGTAGACACAGTATTTATCATGCAAACTACCGGGGTTGAATAGGATGGTGCAAAAGTTCTTTGGACCACAACAAATAATTCAGAGTCAGTTGGTGCGGCGGGAATCTGCGAGGCTAAGCAAGCCATAGTATCCGCAAATTTGTTAGTGGAGCGGGGAATGGTTTGGATAGAATAGTGAGTAAATAAGGCTAGAAGTGACTCCACGTGGTGTTTGTACTTCTGAAGTTCCTCGTTTTTACATTGGTAGATGCCCATAACTTGATTGACTACCAATTGAGAGTCACCAAAGATATTGATAGATTTAATGCCTAAGTGTATCGCAACTTGGAGACCTAGAACAAGGGCCTCGTATTCCGCTGTATTATTAGTGCAGGGGAAATCAAGCCGGAATGAAAGAGGCATAGGTTCAGCATCAAGAGGGATGAGAACAATGCCGGCTCCCCTGCCGCTATGGCACTTAGATCCATCAAAGAAGAGGGTCATTTGATACGACACTTCTCCGAGCGAAAGAGTGGCGATAAGTTCGTCGGGGAAGGTAAAATTGGTAAATTGTTCCCCAGGTAAAGGGGCCTCTGCAAGTTGGTCTCGCAAGGGTTTGTTTTTGATTGACTTCATTGTATAAACTCAAGGTCAAGATCGGCGAGGAGCATGAGCCATCGAGCGATGCGTTGGTTTAGGTGTGGTTTGGCGTACATATAATGAATGGGGTCGGTGTTGGTGATGACAAAAGTTTTGTGATTCGAAGGTAATGTCGGAGTTTGGTGGCGGCAAATGATAGGGCTAGGCACAATTTTTCTACATGTGTATACCTAGTTTCGTAATCCACGAGGGTACGACTTATATAATAAACGGCCTGTTCTCGACGTGCCGAGTCCCGATGTGCGAGCATAGCACCTATAGCATGGTCAGTGGCGGAAAGATAAAGGTAGAAAGGGCGATCGTCCTGGGGTGGGATAAGCACGGGTGGCTGCAAGAGATACGTTTTGAGAGCTTCGAAGGCTTGGTGACACTCCTCACTCCATTGAAAGGCAACGTCCTTTTTTAGAAGGTGATGAAAAGGGTGACATCGATCCGAGAGTTGGGAGATGAAACGCCGGATGGATTGAAGTTTACCCTGCAAACTACGCAATTGTTTGAGGTTTTTAGGTGGGGGCATTTCTAGGATAGCTTTTACTTTAGATGGATCGACCTCAATGCCACGCAAAGAGACGATAAAGCCAAGAAGTTTTCCCGAAAGAACACCAAAGACACATTTCTTCGGTTGAAGGTGGACAGAATATTGCAACAGGCGATCAAAAATAATGGTTAGAACATCGAGATGTTCACTACGATGTTTAGACTTGCCCAGAAGATCATCGACATAATCCTCAAGGATAGTGTGCATAATGTCATGAAAAATGTAGGTCATAGCCCGCCCGATAGGTCGCACCAAAGCATTCTTAAGGCCAAATGGCATTACACGGTAATGAAGGTTCCCGAGGAGTTATGAAGGCAGTTTTGTGTTGATCGGCAGGGGCAACCAAAATTTGGTTGTATCCTGAAAAGCCATCCATGAGAGAAAGCATTTCATGACCCGCAGTGAGATCAACAAGTTGATCAATACTTGGGAGGGGGAAGTCATCCTTAGGGCAAGCGAGGTTAAGATCCCGGAAATCCGTGCATATCCGAAGTCCCCCCGTCGCTTTCGTGACAGGTACGATGTTAGAAATCCATTGAGGATAGTCAATAGGCAGAATGAAGGAAACAGAAAGGAGTCGTTGGAGCTCCTCTTTGACCAAGAGAGCAATGCGTGGATGCATTTTTCTCAATTTCTGTTTGACTGGTTTGGAATCGGGGTTTAGGGTGATGTTATGGACGGCAATGGTAGGATCAATTCCTGGCATGTCAGCGTAAGACCATGCGAAAGCTTGGTTGCGAGCACGGAGAAAGGTAGTAAAGGCGGCTTGTTCTGATGTGTTAAGGGATTGTCCGATCTTCACTATGTGAGGATCTTCCTCCGTGTGGATGTTGATTTCTATAGTAGATTCGTTCAGCATAGTTTGGGTTTCAGATGGTAAGGCGCGTTGAATATAAGAATCATCCGCGCCCAGGTAAGTGAGGATGGATTCGTCATCTTGAAATTCAACGACATTAATCAAAGGCGAATCCTCTTCGATCATGTCTGGATACAGAAGGGGAAGAGAGGATGGGTCCTCATTATCGCGTTGATAAGTGAGAGGACCTATGAAGATGGCATTTATGAAAAAAAAAAGTTAGGGGGATAGATTCAGGGTCCATCGATTCTGTGGGTGATGATGGCAAAGTGGGTGATGATGGTTCGGTAGGGGCAACGTCTTCTTCTTCCAGGATACAGCTGACAGGAGGTGTTTCTTGTGTAGGTGTTTCGGAAAAACCGAGACCACTGCGATCATTATGTTTGCGTGTGGTGATGGGGATGAGAGTATGTCGGCCTTGTTCGTAAAGGCCAAAACCAAAGCCTTTCCACGCACAGCGAGTCAAGAAGGTGAGGGCGAAGCGACGATTTGTCAGGTATTGAAAATCGGATTGGAAGGGAACCACACCAAGAGGAGGTTCGGGGGTAATGGAGGATGCGTCAATACCCCCATACGTTAGGTTAGTGCGACAATGGGGTGGTCCGTAAGAGATTACCTCCCCCACGCGACGGTCGTAGGTGGGATGTGCATGTAATTGTCCGTACTCCTGCGGGGTAGGGAAAGAACTAACGTTATATAGGCGGTACTCCCCCAGCGTGAGGCGATGAAAAACATCTACTAAGGGGTCGGAGGTTGGGATGTTAGGCTGGGGAAGAGAAGTGGTTTGTGCGATGGTAGTTTCATCGACCAAGGCGTAGGTGCAGTTGAGGTGGATGGTTGAGGTACATTTGAAGAGGATGGTTGGGTTGAATGTATGGGTGTCTTAATTGGTATAAGCACATCGTTTGGGCGGTATAACATATTGCAAGTTTTGAAGGGGGGAGGATCAGCTTTTACAGTGTAGGACTTCCCCTCGTACTCAAATTTTATGCATCGATGTAATGTTGAGGGAACACATCCCATGGCTCGGATCCAAGGACGACCCAACGCAATATATTATATTGGAACTCTCCTTCAGGACATAGAAGAGTTCGGGTAAAGTACGTGGTCCTACGTGAATGTTGAGGATCACGGTGCCTAAGGTAGAAGTAATAGCGTCATTGAATGACCGCAACATGATGGGGTTGGCACACATGCAACTAGAAGGTATATTCATTTGTTGGAAGGCTTTTGAAGAGATGATGTTTAGGCTAGCGCCCCGTCAATCATAACCCGACGTACTCGAATGTCTCGGACATAAGCGGAAATGAAAAGGGCCAGGTCCGGGTCTTCTTGCACCAAAGTCGATAATTTCATCGTCCGAGAAACTAACTCATGCACGGCTTGTTGTTGTTTTGAGACAGAAGTGGTGGGGGAGATGGATTGTTTGGTGAGAGAGGCAACGTGATTGGGTGTTAGAATGGAGGCAACGGGCAGGGTTTCGTTGGGTAAAACCTCTATCCCTTGAAGGATCTCAACGAGAGCTTGTCGATGAGATTCAGAAGTCTGAATGAGATCATATAGTGTCATTTTTACGGGCGATTGATGAAGCTGTTTGATCATGGTTCGGTGGGCAACTCCATTAGAGACGGGATAGGCGGGTCCGCGAATAACCACTTTAGGTGGTGGTGTAATCGGGATGGTTGAAGGAGAAAGAGATGCCGCAGGTGTGTTTTCTTTCGCTTTCCCATTGTTTTTCTGTCCTCGAGTAGCGACACTAATCATATTAATCTCGTAGACCTGAGATGAAGAAGATGGTTGGGATAATTCATGGTCTTCAAGAGGTGGGGTTGTAATAATGATCGATCTTGGTGAGGCGGAGGCGAGATGGTATAGTAGAGGGAATTGACGCGAGAGGTCTCTCCTTCGTAAGTTGTCTTTCTTAATCTTTCTATCTGGGAGAGGTGATGACGAAGGATGGTTTTAGAGCTTTGCACCCCTCCACATCATGTCCTGGTGTGCGGTGATAAGCGCAGATTTTAGACTCATCGTAACCCGTAGGTCGGGGTTTAGACGGGTCATAAGGTCTAAGTGGAGGTAGGGAATGGTCGCATTCTCCACCAACATAGCAAGGATTTTGGCGTAAGATCCTTTGAGGGGGTCAAAATCGGATGAGGGTATTGGTTGTGCGGATTTTGGTAATGTTTGGGCGTGGTTGGTTCGTACAGGTGGTGGTTTAGCCAAGGGGTGCTGACACATGTTTTTCACTAAACGTGGTTTCTTTGACACAGAAGTTACGTTCGGCTGGTTAGATGATGAGGCTACAGACGGCGTGGTAACGGGAAACAACCACGGAGAAAGGGGAGTGACAGAAAATAAATCTTTTGATGATGGGATTGGTTTAGGGTTGATAGGTGGACCGGATACGCGGGGTAACGATGTTGTTATACCCTTTGATCGCTGTATAGGTGTAGAAGGCGTAGGTCGTTTTGAAGAAAACGAAGGAGGTATGATATATTGATGTAAGGTGGAGGGATGAGGTCCCAATATGGAAGGTGGGTGTGACGATGAGGGTTTTGATTGTGATAGAGGCACGGATTGCGTTCGTCTCCTAGGTGGCGGGGCGGGTTTATTTTTGGATAAATCGAGTCGCTTAGGCGGGTGTGTTAGACTGGGCATTGGCGAGGTCCCAAGCGTAGGGGAAGATTTGGCTAAGTTAATAGAAGTGGAAGGGGCATTTGGTAGAGGTGAGGGGGGTGAAGGTGAGAACATGGGCATTTTAAGCTTTTGTAGGCACTTCGGGTATATGGTGGAGGCATCAGGATTGGTCATTTGCATTTGAGTAGAATATGGCGTACTCAAACGTTCCCATAGGGCTCGTCTATCGTCTGGAGACTGACAGTCCTCTCGTGTGAATAGGAACTTTGGTATGGAAGAAAGGTGGGTTGTGATTCCAGTCCACTGTGGGAGTGATACAGGGGGTAGATGAGGCACTGTATCAATAGATGTTAAGAGGTCGACGGGTTGTTGAAAAGATTTAGGTGATGAGGGACTAATAGGCAGAAGGGCATGTTGGAGGGGGTCTGTCATGGCTAAAGAATTTAATGATGTCGGTGCGAGAGATTTCTCATCTAAGGATGTCAAAAGGAGTGGCGTACCTTCCTCTTGTGCGGCAAGAGTGGTAGAAGGAGACGTCTGGGAAATGGATAGATTAGACAACATCCGCTCACAGTCTTGTAGGGATGTGGTATAAGAAGACTCGTTGATGAGAAGAGAAGTCCGGGCAGTTAACTCTTCTATGGGTAAAGGAATAATTTCACTTTGGCTTGATGGTGGTGAAGGAGATTCAAACTCCTGTGTTGGTGGAGAGGCTTGATTTAAAATTTTCTCAATAGAGGCTTTTGGTGGGGTATCGAATCTGCGCATGGATCTCATGAACACTCTCCTCGGCTAAGATATCCCGGTTGGCGCATCTTGTTGGACGAGTGATTCGGGAATGGCTTGTTGAAAATTTTCAAATTTCGGTTAGCAGGGGCGTTAGGATTATCAAGGGTTATATCCCCCGTCAACCATTTCCTGCACTATGTTTTTCAACATCTTGCAGTTTTCATGACTGTGTCCCTTCACGCGGTGGAAGTTACAAAAGTCATTTTCTTTGTACCAGGAGGGTATGGCGCGAGTGGAATCAAACCCAGAATGAGGTTTAACAGGAGGTAAGGTAATGGCTCTGCTTTGAGTAATTTCTCCAATATCACACCATATGTTTCTCCCAAGGGAGTGTAGTTGACGGGCTCGGCTTTGTATTTATAGGTGGTTTTTGGTGGAGTATTGGACGGTGGTTGGGATTTGACCATCACTGCGTGGACAGCTCCTTTTGATTTAGAAGAAGTGGACGCATGAGGAGTGGTGGTATTTGGTTTATTGGTAGAATCAGGAGTTCGAAAAGTGGAGTTCTTGTTGCGCAACCGCAATTTCTCTTCCTCTAAGGCTCGAATTTCTAATTTTCGAGCCATAGTAAAGGCCTCGTCGAATGTACGGAAAGTTTGAATTTGGAGGGTAGGGGAGATGTGTTTAGCGCAAGCCCGCGTAAACAGTTCGATAAGTTCGGTTTGAGGCAAGGCATACGTAAGTTGGTTGATAAGACCCCGCCATCGTCCAACGAAATCTGCGATAGATTCGTCCTCAAATTGTCGGATGGCATAAAGGTCGGTGATAGATACTTTCTTAGCAATGTTAATGGAGAAATGATCCAAGAAAGATTGGGCTAGTTGGTTAAAAGAGAAGATCGAGTGCTGGGTTAAAGCACTGTACCACTCCAGGGCGGGTCCTGATAAGGACATAGGGAAGGTGCGGAGTAACAAGGCGTCATTATGGGCAATCAAATAACAAGCATGTCTAAATGATCGCAAGTGTTGTTGAGGATCCTCTTTACTATTAAAACGAGTAAATTTCGGCAACTCCCATTGAGGAGGATATGAATGAAGGGGGACAGAAGGGTGAATGGGCTCCCGACAAACTTGTTCGTATGTCAAGGCGCTACGACTTCCCGAAACCGAAGCCTCCAAATTTTGCATTTTGTCCATCATTTGTTTGATGAAATCAGTGGTTGGATGAGATGATGGTGCACCAGAATAGGGATGTCCCATATAAGGTGTTGAGGTTACTGGATACGTGTATGGGAATGAAAAGGTAGGCGGAGCTTGAGAAGGAAAGCTCGTGTGGATAGGTGGCAGAGAGCAAGTCATGAATGGAGCAGTCTGCAAAAGAGATGAGGTAGGGGCAGTTGGTGGTAACGATACGTGGGGTCCAAGATTAACAAAAGGAAAGCTAATCGGGGTGGTATGAACCTCTGCAGCTGTCAGATTGGGAGACGGGGCTAGAGATGCAGGAAGCAAGGCGGTATTACCAGGAGGAGTGGGAGCTAAATGAGCAGCTATACTGATAGGCATACCTACAAGGAGCTGACCATCAAGTGTACGGTCAGGGGTATGGGACAAATAGTATTGTGCAAAATACTGGAATTAACATCCGAAAACTTGGCAAAGTCCTTATCTCCCACAGAATTTTCGAACCTCACCGGTATCGTGGGATTCCCAATAGAAGGTGAAGGGGTGATTCGGGCAAAGAAAGCAGAGCAAGCGTGTGAAACCATGGCGGCGGCTTGTTTTCGAGTGATAACAACCATGGACAGCAGTTCACGGTAAAGTTTCAATCTATCAAGAACAAAAACAACCCCAGAATGATGAATTTGGCAAGTTGCTGGTTTGTCAGGGGCTGATGGAGACAGTAACCGATATCGGTTTACTAACCGCTGTCGGTCACAGGGGAAACGACGTCGGTCCCTTAACCGATGCCGGTGTCAAAAATCTAGGATAAGAAGATACAAAGGGCTGCTAATTTGATTTTTAGCAACGTTGAGTATATTTATCAACTTATTGATCACAAAAGACAGAGTATGACAGAGAAAACAGAACAGCAAACAAGCAAGATGCACACGCAAATCCAGAGATTAACCTTAGGGTTAATTTTAATTATTGTGGGCTTATGCCTTTAGACGTAGAATGATGTCAGAATCCTAAACAAGAGACTTAGGGGAAATGTCAAGTTGTTTTGGCTTATAAGGTTACCTCAATCGGGCGGAGGAATACCGCGGAAAAGGGGGATGTTTGAGCTGTTGAGTTAATTGTGAAGTGATTCGGTATGTGTTGTGCAGTGAAAGTAAGATTAATTTCTTGTCAATACCGTGGATATCACCCCCACGTGTACGACCTGTTACTTAATCTATGTTCACTAGAATTGAAAACAGCAAGCAGGAATGTGATGCACGTGTTTTAAACCCAAATCGAAAATGATATTCGATGAAGCAAAAGAGATGACTTTCACTAATGCAAGATGTAAAAGCAAAGCAAGTTCTTTTACCAAAATAACAAAATACCTTGTGAATATCTTTAGAAGAAGAAAACAGCAAGTATGCCCCCTAATATGAAAGCAAGCAAGAAATAAAGATAAACCCAAAATGGGTCCCACCGGCGTCGTGCCAAAATTTTTCACTTCGGAAATGCTTCGTTCCTTTTAGAAACAAATAAGGTTAGGGTTAGGAGGAATACCTGTAGAATGTCGAGATGATGTGCGCGTACCGTAGAGAAAGATCAGGCTGACTGCGGAGAACTCCTTTTTGTCTTGGAAGGACTACCTGCAAATAAGAACACAAGACCACAAGATTTGATCAAACAATAAATGAGGAAACTGCCTTGGGCCCAGGAAATATAAAACTTCCTTTCGAAGGTGGTCAGTTCCCTGCTAATATGAATTAACACAAAATACTGTAAAATACCAATTAAATTGTTTCGTGGAACTGGGTAGGGGAAAGGCTGTTTTTCTTGGTTTTGATCAAAGGAACCGATGCCGGTTACCTATAACCGATGGCGGTTACTGATAACCGATACCGGTTGGTTCTAGGATCTTCTGGGCTGGTTGTGGTGTTTGTAATGGCTGGTTTTTGGATAGTATTAGGAAATGGGATGGTTAAAAGCTAATGGATAATGGATTCGAAATGGATTTAGGAGCACTTTGAGATCCGAGAAACATAAGAAATGTTATGATGAAGGACAAAAGATGTAACTTACTTGGTTTTGATGAAGGTGCAAGTTGATCTCCTTTCTTTGTAAGCACGTCTAGTATTTTCACTCGTCTCTACTTGGTCAAGTGAAGATCTGGAATCCGTTCCTCGCTCGCAACGCCCTCTGGTGATTCGAAATCCTTGACCGATCTCCCAAAATGAAATTCCGATCCGTTGTTTTGGTTTGGGAGCCCATTTACGAGGAACCGATGGCGGTTGCGTAACCGACGGCGGTCGAGTAGGAACCGGCATCGGTAAGGAAAAAGTAGGCTATTTTTACTAAAATAGCCCACCTTCCCCGCTTTCTCCCGAGAGATCAGTTGCGGGCTTGGTCAAGTGGCTAGAAGGTCGGCTTTTGGTGCGAGTAAGGAGGCATTAGTTATGGATGTGAGTCTAGACCAAGTCATGGGTCTTAATTAGCTTAGTTTAGGGTTAGGGCTAGGTCATGATGAGGTGGCAAAGTGAGGTGGCGGGTAAGGTGAGTGGATTTATCAATTACAAGGTAGTTAATAAATAATTGTGTAAAGTTTAGGTAATGAGGTTAGGTTGCGAAATGGGATGCGGGTCACAAGGGGTCGTGAGACACGAATTTGGTGTCTACAAAGTGTTATGTGCATTAGATCTTTCTTACGTCGATCTGTGTGTTCATTCTGTTGGATCTCGCTTACATTTTATTGTCATTTATTCATCAATATTGCTTTGCTCATTTATGCAAGTAGGTTTTCCTCTGTTTACTACCAATCCCAAAACATAAACCTTCTGACCTTTCTACTTTGGAATTCATTTCTTTTCTTCCTTCGGAATTGTTCTTTCTTCATCCTCTCTTCCTTTCCTTTCTTTTCACAGTTAGAAACACCCCTACTGGGATGAGATCCCAAACCCCCGAAGGCAGAATTTGTGAGACTTGCACAGATTCCTACTGGTAGAATAGCAATAAACCAGTTTCGCTTTGCTGACTCAAATAGGGGCTATGCGTTGCACACTGTTGGCTCGTCTATCCATAGATCTGCCAGTGACATGATTTTCGGACCAACAAGATTTCATCTTCTTCTTGGGAAGTAAATTATCTATGTCTCCCTTCATTGGTATGGTTATGGATGAAAAATTCATCAAAAATTTCCTGTCAAGTCTCGATTAAAAATTCTACTTAGCAACATTATGATTGAGGCCGGATGTCTTCTACCAAAACCATCGTTGAAACTTTCTTATCTAGAAATATGGCGAGACCCACCTATGCATCTTTGACCTTCCCTACAAGTGGGACTTATTTTGACTCCAAGGAGTAATAAGAGCAACCCGGTGGATTCATGGTGAGATTGAGACCTTTGGTGACCTTTAAATGAATCACATTATCTAAGACACTAGAATCTATTATGTAATTATTCAGTACATATTCTCCAACAAGAAGGAGAGCGTAGAAAATATTGACCTTGTTAATCTTGCATGTGCTTAAGGAATGAATTTTATGCGAGGGAAGTGAAGGTGGGTTTTGTAGTACTCCTTTAGAATTGGGTGTTGCAACATTGGGTGTTAAACTACCACTCTAATGTATTAAACAAATATCTTGAATTGTTCAAGATGAGTTTACAAATATTTAGTTTCGGTAATTTGTACATTGGCTTTGTTCACATATTCTATGAAATAAAATGGAGAATATGTGAACAAGGGAAATTAAGGGAATTATTTTTGAGTTGAAGTAGGTTTAGAATCAGCGTTTGATTCTTGGGAATGAAGGGTATTTTTAAAGTTACACTAGGAGCTTTAAAAGTACTAGATTTTACAAGAGTAGATATAGATTGAGAATTGGAAGAGGCATCAGAAGACTTACTTGGAATTTTGGGAGCCTTATTACTTGCTACAGGATGAGGCTTCAACAATACGACTCCATAAAGGGTGGGAGAAGATATCCTCAACTAATTATTTTGTTTTGTAGATTCACCATAGGAGAATCATCAGCCTTATTTTTGAGGAAGGTGTTCCTTTCTTAGACCGAGAATGAGTGAATATCACACATGATAAACTCGGGTGCATCTTATTTTCCTTCTTCATCACCTCTAGAATACTCACAGAATCTGATTTGTGTATTGTTCTCAAAATCATCACTTTCTAGGGAATCACAACCTTCACTTTTCTGTTCAACCTCATCTTCATTTTCCTTACTCCTATAATTTGCATTGATAGGTGGGGCCTCCGAGGCAAGCCTTTGAAGTGATCATGCAATTTGATTTCCATTTCTTATTTGAGAAGAAACTCATTCAAATATTTCCCTCCTCAACGATGCCATTTCATTTTCCATTTTCTGTGAAAAAGGATCAGTTCTTTCATCTCCAGGATGTTGAGCTTTACCCTTTGAGGGTTTCTTGATCTTTCCAGATAGGATGAGATTGTCATCAAGTTCAATTTCCAATATTTTTTCTTCTACAATGTTCCTTAGTTGAACTCTTCATAGGATAAATCCTACCTCCGATGATTGAGCATTGATGAAGAATATATTTACATTGTTTTCAGATGACAAATCCTCTTCTAGTATCCTGCAAAGCAACTGGTCAAAATGAGCCATGAAGTCTCTCATATTTTCATTTTCTCCTTTCTTCATTTGAGCCAAATGCACCAAAAGTTCCTTATAGTCTTCATTGTATTTAAATATTTCCTTGAAGGAAATATTGATGTCATTCCAACTAGTGATGGATCGGGTAGGCATGAGGTAGAACCATTCTGTTACTTTTTCTTGAAGAGATTCCATGATCAATCTTACAACAATGTCTTCATGTTCAACTCCAAGAATCCCACATGATGTGGTGAAAGCAATGATGTGTTCTTTAGGTATTTTTATGTCATCACCTTTAAACTTTGGAAAGTTCTTGTAGGAACCTATAGGTAGATCCTTAGGAGGGGGTTCAAGAGCAAGCGGGCCTGTATTTCTTCCCCATGAAATAATGGGTTGGGGTATTTCTACTTCATCTTCCATTGTAGTTTCTGATTATTTCATCTTCTACTTCAAAAAAAAATTCTTCAAATTCTAGCACTAAATTTTTTTGCAACGAAATATGAAAAGATACTTGTAGAATACAAAAGGTCACTTGCAAGAGTCAACAAAGTGTGTCTTTCAAAGATTGAAATTCCATCAAATCCATTTTTTTATATTTTTATTTTTAGACCTTGTAGTCATGTTTTGGGTGCAGATGCTGCTAAATCTACCCCAAGATGGGTGGAAAAAAATTTTGGAGAGAAAAAAAAATTGGATGGAAAAACTTGTGGATTTCTTGCCAACGCACTAGGAATCTAAGTCCCTCTACTTAACTAGTGCAGCTTTCGTATATGCATGCATGAGTAAAGGTGGATTTTCCTGGTGGCCTTGTGGTGGGGATCCAACATGGGCACTCTACTAGCCCTGCAAAAAGTTAGTAATATCTTGCTAGGGAATACTTTGTTTAAATATTGGGAAAGAGGAGTGAGAAATTATATGGGATGACTAACGTTGTAGGTAGAAAATCAGATTCCTACACACGGTAGTTAGAAATTTCAACACATGCATTTATGAGAAGAAATAACTCTTGAAATTGCAACAAGACTAAATATAATTTATTGATCATAAGGTATCAATAAACCCCTTAGTTAAAGAAAGATAGAAATTCCTTCTTCTTGTATTGATTGCTCAAATCAAAGTTGTACATAATGGGTAAGTGGAGGAAATTTTAGAATGAAGGGAATGTAATAATTTGGCTATCTCATTTGTTCTCTCAATACACTCTTGAGTTTACAAAATAAATCACCAAACCTTTGAAAAGAGAATGGCCTGAAAATTTATTGAATGAGATATGACTTATCATCTACCCCCCAATGGCTTTACATATGTCCTCACACATCATAAAACTTTTCAACTTCCTAGGAGAATATTAAGTCCCTTTTTATAACATAAAGGTGAATTTTACATTAGAAGCATAAAGTTTCTTTTTTAATTTCATTAAAGGACATCTAAAAAGTGCACCCCCAATGAAGAATTAGAACATGGAGGAGAGAGAAAGTAGGGGGAGAGAAGAGAGGAGAGAAAGAAGGAAGAAGAAGGGGGAAGAAATATTGATGACGAATAATCTTCCTTCGATGAAGTCCACATCTCCTTCTAGATGATCTGATGAGGTGTTCCACTGTAGTGAAATCTACATCTCCAAACTCTTTATACCCTAAGAAATTCCTTCATCTTCTCTCACAAACACTTGTCAAGTTGAATGAATTATTCTTCCGATGACCACAATTATGACCCTGTGTATGATATACCTATGACCTGAACCATCTAGTGAGTGTCGAAAGACACTGTTGAATTCCCTGAGATGAGTCTCAAATTCCTTATGATAAATTCCCATGGATGATCATGAATGATGGTGTTGACCTAAATGATCATCCCTCTATGTCCCATTATGCCAAACTACCCTTTGAGTGTAACTTACTATTAATAGTAAATGTCCAGATGGAAGGCTTACTATTTTTAGTGGGAGGTTATTTTTTCCTCTTTTTGACCATCTTGGTGAGATGAACTCCCTCATTTAATCATGTGCACACTACCTTCACCTCAGCCACTTCTTGGGTTGACTTACTATTTTTAGTAAGTGGTCATTTTCACTTCTTAGTTATCTTTAGTGCACACTACCTTTTCCAGCCACTTTTGATGGTGAATTTTCAAACATAGCAAGTATGTATAGGAAAACTTACTATTTTTAGAAATTTGACTTCCAATAATTAATTTGCCATGAAATATATTTTTTGGAATCGTCTTGTCATCATGATGACATCCTCCAAACTTCACCTGATAGTGGCTTTGAGCATGGATATGCAATGGTGGCCATTAATGGAGCTCAAAATTTACAAGTATAGTTTTTTTCTCGCATTCACGATGAAAATAAATCCATAGCGATAGGTTTTTCATTTGGAGTCTGTGTGTAATTTTTATCTTGTTTCCATTGTCGATTGATGAGAAATCCAAAAAATGTGAGTCGGTGCACGAAATGGGGATTTTGTTGGAAAAAATGTTTTAGGACACCATTCGACCTCTCGTTTATTGCATCTTGATCATCTTGAAAATTTTGGAATTCTTCAAAAGATGGCACCTCAATCCGACTTGTATCTTGTAAGATATGAAGATTTTTTGATTGGGTGACTTCATGGTTATCTGGAAAAAACTTCATTTTCTCCTTATTCTTCATTTCTTCAACAATTTTGATCAATCCTTCCCTAATACCTGTGTATTTTCATGGATTTGAGTGTTTATTTATTTTGGTAGATCTGGTTCATAGAAGTAATGGTGGACTAGGTGTCTGGACAATCATGAACAAAGCCATGGCAAGGTATGAAGCTGTGAAGAAGAAATGGGGGAAATAATGGCTAAGTGCCAAATTTAAATTATTCAAAAAATGCACAAAGCAAGGGTGGGGTAAATTTTTCATGGTTTATGTCCCTCACCTCAAAGGGACATGAGGGACATCAAATTCCACAGTGAGCAAGGTGATGACACATGGCAAAGATCTGACGGTTGAGAATGGAGGATTGGCAAGCACTTGGGGTTGGAAATTCGCTCTTGGAGAGGTCACATGAGTGACTCGGAGTCTCCTTAGGATATGGGAATATTTTACATGTTTTATTTCCCTCACCTCAAAGGGACATGAGGGACATTCAATTCCACGATACTCTAGGTGATAACACGTGACGGAGATCCGACGGTGAAGGTTTTAACCTCCCGCAAGCACCTGGTGGTTGAACTCGTGATCCTAGAGGTCATATGTGGATTTATAGGGCTTCAAGGGGGCTGGGAAAATTTTCCAAACCTTGATGCTCCTGACCTTGAGGGACGTCAGGGACACAAAATCCTGCTAAGCTCCTAGAGCTACAAATTTGACTAACTCCCAAACCTTGAGGACAACTTGTGACGCCAATATCCTAAGCTCCCAATGGATGGTTTTGATAAATTTTTATATAATATTTATTGGAAATGGAATTTTTAAGTCATTGGTTGGGGTATCATGTCTTTATTATTCCATTTTATCTATGAAAAATCAAAGTTTTGATTTGGTACTCTAAGTGTTCATGAGAAAAACTACTTGTAGACCTAATGCGCCAAAGTTTTGTGAAAAAACTAATTTCAATATCTTGTAGGGCTTGAAATTATTTTTCCATTGATGTTATTTTTTTCTCCTAAATTCATCTGGAGCTCCTGGAATCAGCTTCTAAGCTCAACAATTTTTTTGGCCTGTGCACTGACTAGGCATGTGAACCGTAATTTTTGTGAAACTACCCCGACTTCTCCGATCCCTTCCAGAATCTTCCTAAATCACTTACATGATGAGATAATACCTTTGAATTTCCTTCATGTCTGTGTTGGATTTTATTCTCCACTCCATGGGGCCACTCCAGCCCTAGGAAGGTGAATGATAGCCCTTCCCATAATTGCATGTAGTTTGCAACTTTTAATGAACTCCTAAAATCACCTAAGGGGAATGAATGGACTTTCCTAAATCACCTAGGGGGATGGGATAAATTTAATTACTAGGTAACTTGGACTGAATTGATAGACCCGGGGTGTCTTGGGATGATATGACTTGAAAACATTAACACGGGGTATAGTTTTCATGCTTGAAAATTATCAATTTTCCTGTTACACATTTGTGTGACAACATGAAGGTTTAGGGAGGGTTTAGTCAACCTTACGAGAGTTTAATTTTTCCTTTAGCTACCCATTGGAATTAGGGGTGCATATAATTAATTGAAGGTGATTAATTAATAAGGAGATGAACCTATTAGGCTAGCTTAGAATAGAATTAACATGATTTACAGGATAGGAAAGATTAAATTAGAGATAAATGAAAGTTTATCTATCTATTAGAGGAGGAAAATTAATTAATTAATCTAGATAGAATGGGGTTTAATTAATGGAAGTTCATTAATCATCATTTTTTCTTGATAGATGAGTCATTTAACTGGTGTAATGTAGTTAATTGACAACAACAGAAGATAGAATGAATTCCATTTGACAATTTGTCATCAAATTTCTAGGAAGAGTATAATTAGTGCAATTTAAGTATTTAAATTTCTTGGGCTAGATTATAGGTGTCTACATTTTCCCCTCTTTGGGGTGGCGTAAGTGACGTCACTTCAAAGATAGTAGACAGGTAAAATTTTTGAAGGGGTAGAAGAAAAATTAGTAGAAGTGAGAGATGCCCCCTCGAGTGTCAATGGGGTGATGAAGGAAGGTGATTGACGATCGAAAAAGATGAGAGAAATGGAAATAAAATGAGGGATATGATGCCCCAAGTGGAGGAGAAGAATGGGTAGGGGTAGGATGCCCCAAATAAAATGGAAGAATGGTGTTAAGAGGAGAATGATATAGAAGAAATATGAAGAAAGGGAGAGAAGAACTAGCCTTCACCCATTGCATTGGAACAACCGTATTGTCATCATATAGACAAATATCTTCTCATTGGTCCTTATTAAATATATAAGCATACGACAATGCATAAGATGACATGAAAATAAATAATATGAAGCTATTTCCCCTTTCTTAAAACCAAACCAATGGTAATACACCAAATGTACTGTAGGACGAGAAGTAAACAAGCTCATGTAACATGGAAACAAGTACAAACACACATACTTAAATCAACAATGGTCAAGACTATTGCACAAATGTATTTTTATCAAGCTAAAAATCCCAAATGTTCATGATTGACAAAACAGTGAAAAATGACTCCCTAGGAAAGAATATATAGGGAAAGTGATGGAGGATGTAATGGTCCAATGATAAAGCGTCGTGCACAACAAGGAAACAATATTAGGAAACTGAATGTGCCCCAGAATATTGATGAAGCAAGTAGGCTAGATTTGTAAATGGTTATAAAATTGATGATCCGTGAGTCATGTGGTTTACAAAACATGAATATCCCAACAAGATATGGGAGAAGTACCATGCACAAGACATGAGTTTCAGCCATTTTGGGTTGTTTACCTATTTTTGCAAAAAAATTGAGTTTTTTAACAATTTTTAGGATTTAAAACTAACATTTTTTAAAAATAGAGTTTCAATGATTATTTTAATTTTTATTGATTTTTGCATTTTTTAGATTTTGAGATTTTGAATATAGAAGAATTCAAAAGAATTAGAAAGAGTCTCCTAGGAGTGAAAGAAATGTGCCATGGAGAATAAAGAATAGCTAGGCAACAGTACTACCCCAACATAGCAAAAATTAATAAAATAATTATTCATTGGAGTGTGTAGGAGTGATATCACCTAGAAGAAATAAAATTGTCCTAGTGAGAAGAAGTGAGTGCTAGGTAGCAAATAATGCCTCAACACAGTGAAAAATAAAATAAAATAATTATTTAATAAAAAAATTATTTGCGGTGATGCGAGAAGACTAGTGGTTAAAAAATGCTCTCATGGCATCACAATTGGTGAAAATGGCTAAATATACCCCACGCGAGGGGGTAAATCATTACGATCAATTCATTTGTTACGAACCTCTGCCAAAAGTTACCATGAGACCTCTGAGAGTGACGAAGACGATGGTGAGAGCACGATCCCATAGGAGACCCGCTGATCAAGTTTGTGAGTATGTCTATCATGCAGACAATGGCCCCTTCGTGAGTAGCTTAACCTTTCCCTTGATGGCCCATTTTGTACCGATGATGTATATCTTGTTGAGATAGACATTTTACACACATATATATGGACACTTGATGTTGTACACTTTCATGTTGTGATGTATCTTATGATGATGATTTATTATGGATGTTGATTATATCATGATGTTGTATGGTTTTATTTCATATGTTTGTATGTATCATGATGATGGCTATGACGATGTATCTCATGTGTTAGATTTATGATATATCCTTAGATGATATCAAATGTTGTGGTTATGAGATACTTTATTTTGCTCTGCTGGGTATGGGATGATATGATGATATTGGTGTGGGGGGGTAGATTTTGATATTTGTGATCCCTCTTGCCCCCATTTGATGATACAATATGTGATGATTAGCTTAACATTCATGTATGATGTACACTTATCTTTTTATTTATATATGATGTATAGATGATGTTAGATGTGATGATATAGATGGAGATATGATGATGTGATAACAAAACCATGCAAATGCAACAAGAAAACACAAGAAAATGTTAACAAATCTACCAAATATACATGCTACCAAAATGAACCAACATAATTATATACAAATATTGACAAATATACAAAAACATACTTCATATGTACAAGTAAGCATGAATCTAATCTAAGCAAGAAAAGATCAACCTCAAGTAACAAACTATACAAATGTACAAGCAAGGAAAAACCATACAAGCAGAAAGTACACAAACCAATAAACAAAAACAAGAAATAAGACAAAGGAATAAAAACAAACAAACTAAAGCTATGTTTTTGTGTCACTATTTTCTATGCGTTTTTGTATTGTTTTTGGGATTTTGAACATTTTTAATGTTTTGTGTTTTGTGTTTTTCTATTGTTTATAGTTTTTGAACATTTTATAATGTTTTTGTGATTTTCAAAGATATTTGAATGTTTTTGGATTTTGAACATATTTGAATGTTTTTGGATTTTCAACATATTTGAATGTTTTTGCAATTTTCAACATATTTGAATGTTTTTGGATTTTCAACATATTTGAATGTTTTTGCGATTTTCAACATATTTGAATGTTTTTTGCGATTTTCAACATATTTGAATTTTTTTGGATTTTCAACATATTTGAATGTTTTTGGATTTTCAACATATTTGAATTTTTTTGTAATTTTCAACATATTTGAATGTTTTTAGATTTTCCAGGGTTTTCTGAAGCTATGTACAGGAAACCGAGAAACGTGGATGCCCCCAGTGTTAGATGGGAATATACAAGGGCAGGTGCCACATGTTATATACAGGAAGCTGAAACTATGAAGGTTCCCCCAACGTTTAGAGGGGGATATAAAAAGGAAATCCCTTCACCGATTTACAAGAGGAGAAACAGTTGGATCAAGGCTTGAGAAGATGGGATCACAAGGAATCTCGGACATAGGTGTGGAACTAGCCCTAGAGCTAAGTAAAAGTACCCCCTAGATGCAAGATGTTTGTGAACAATGAATCTTCCCAAGGCACCGAAATATGGTTTTCACTAAGGGATCCATCCAAAGTGCCACAATCACACATGGATGACCTATTTTCTCTTTTTCTCTTTTTTTATTTTTTTTGTCCCTTTTACCTTTATTTTTGTTTTTCTAATTTTACACCATGTTTAAGCATAAAACCTCTTAAGGTGCATGGCATTCATAGGCTCATGGAGCTCATCTCCATTTGGATGAGAAATTTTGTATGCTCATGTTCCATATTTTTCCACAATAACGTAAGGTCCTAACCAGTGTGGTTCAAACATACCTTTCTTCTCTCTTTATTCCCTTGTGTTGAATTGATTCTCTTTCATAACCAAATATTTGACCTCAAATCAACGAGGTATGATCCTTTTATTGTAGTTTTGGGAGAATATGTTTTGATATACTTTGAGATGGTTAAGGGCACGATGCACTTATCATTTAGAAGTTCCACTCTCACGATGGCCACTCTGTAATCCTCATCTTTTCCAGATAATCCCTAAGAGATATCCTTAGGAAGGAAGCTCTATTTCTAATGGGATGATATATTTTGTTCCAAACACTAGGGAGTAGGGTGTCACACCAGTAGGAGTGCAAATGGAGGTCCTATAAGCTAAGAGGTCTGGCTGAATTTACAAACGCCAGATTCTGACTTGTCTTACTCACCGTCTTTTCAATGATCCAAACCAATGTTTTGTTAGTGGTTTCAGCTTTCCCATTACCTTGAGGGTAATATGGCATGGACCACTTTAATATTATTTGAAATCAGTGACAAATATATTTCACTATCTTGTTCTTGAATGATTTTCCATTGTCAATAATTATGGCCGTAGGAATACCATACCAACAAATAAGGTGATTCATGATGAACTTTGATATTTGAGCACATGTAACATATGTTAATGGAATGACCTCCACCCACTTAGTGAAATATTTTGTGGTCGTGATGATGTGGGTATGACCATCAAATGAGGTAGGGGTGAGATTCCCTATTAAATCCAGTCCCCATTTGGAAAATGGCCATGGTGTTGTAATTGGTTGCAATGGTTATGATGACACATGGATGAAATTTCCATACTTCTGACATAGAACACATTTCCTGACATGGTTGCAAAAATATGTCTCCATAGTAGGCTAGTAGTAGCCCACCCATAATAACTTCTTTTCTAAGACCATTCCATTTGTATGGGTTCCACACACCCCTTCATGTACTTCATTGATTACTTGGATTGACTCTGCTACATCTAGATAATGTAACATATTCCCATCATAACCATGATGATAGAGCATACCTCTTAGGAGGGTGTAACAAGCTATTTGGTGGATAAGGCTTTATTTTTTAGATTAGGAAATGTCAGTAGGGAAGGTACCACTTTTAAGATAGTCATATATAGGTGCATAAAAATGGGAGTGGGGACCAAAACTTCACATGCCGATATGATTCTCGGTATATCATATGTAGGTTTATGTAGATTTTCAACAAAAAATGGCATATTGTTGTTTTTTGCAGAATCCACAACATAGAACCAACTGTTTCCATTGCATCCGCAACTCTGTTTTGTGCTCTTGGAATTTTTTCAAAGGTGATGCACACAAAGTATTCTTTCGAGTTTCCACCAATTTATTGTATGGGATGAGCTTGTCATCCTTGACCTTGTACTCATTATTGACTTGTTTGATAATCAATTGTGAGTCACCAATGACCTTGACATGGTGGATATTCCATTTTATTGCCAACTTCATCCCAATGATGAGTGCTTCATATTCTGCTATGTTATTTGTGTAAGGAAAGCCAATACATAAAGCTTGCGGGATAGGATCTCCTGAAGGATTGATTAGTACTACACCTTCCCCAAACCATGGAAAGTGAATGATCCATTAAATTTTGCTTTCTACATGATATATTACTCAATATACATCAGTGATGCATCTAGAAGATCCATACTTATAGGATCTTTACTAGGTAAAGGTGCTTCGCTAATTAATCGGTTGGTAAGCACTTGTCCTTTAACCGAATTCTCGTATATGTATTCAATGTAAAATTCACTTAGAAAAATCATCTAATTATTTGTTCTACCCATAAGGGAAGGTTTTGGCAATATGTACTTTATTGGGTCAACTTTATATATAAGCTTGGTTTTATTATTCAATAGGAAATGGAAAAATTTTTAAAAGGTAAAATTGAAAGCCAAATAATATTTTTCAATTTTGTGGATAGTTGACCTCATAGAAAATCAAGGTATGGCTAAGGTAGTACATGAATTTATATTTTTGGCTTAGGTCATATTGTCTAATAAAATCCCCAATAAAAAATTGGGTAGTAGATATGTATAGAAATAGTGGCTCACCAGGGTTGGAGGCATGATGATAGGTGGATTGGCCAAGTATTATTTAAGTAAGGTGAAGGCTTGTTGTTACTCTGGTCACAAAATGAAATAAACATCCTTCTTAAGAAGATGAGTAAAGGAATGACACTTATCATCGAGTTGCGAAATGAATCGAAAGAATGGCTTGTATTTTTCCTTCTAGGCTGCACAATCATTTGATATTCTTGGGAGGAGGCATTTCAGTAATGGTAGTGACTTTGGCGAGGTCCACTTCAATCCATCTCCTTGATACAATGAATCCTAGTAGCTTCCTTGATAATAATCAGATCAAACATTTCTTTGGATTCAACCTAACCTTATATTCATGCAGACATTCAAAGATATGTCGCAAAACTTTAGGGTGGTATTCTCTTGTCTTGGACTTTCCAAGGATATCATCTACATAGTCCTCCATGATTTCATGCAACATATCATGGAATATTATTGTCATGACCCATTAAAAGGTTTCACCAACATTTTTGAGGCTGAAAGGAATTACGTGAGAACAAATGAATGTTCCCAAGGAGTTGTAAAGGCCGTCTTATGCTGATCTTCTTCTAGTAACTTGATTTGATTGAATCTTGAAAGTTCATCCATAAGAGATAGAATTTGATAGCCTCTAGTTTAATTGATAATCATGTCAATATTGGGAAAAGTAAAATCATATTTCGGACATGCCTTGTTGATGTCCCAAAAGTCCGTGCACATTTTGATGTCAACCAATTTATCTTTTACCTGGAACTACTTTTGATATCCACTTAGAGAAGTCAATGGGTCTAATGAACTTTGTTTGCTTACATCTCTCTAACTCCTATTTAACCGTGTGTCACTCATGGATGCATTTTTCTTAGCATCTCGATTAATAGGCTTTATGTCCAAATGCACTACTAATTTGTGCACCACCAAAGTTTGATCTAAGCCTGAGATATTTTTATAAGACCATACAAATATATCCAAAAATTCTCTAAGAAGCAAGGTGAATGTCTTATGTTCTTATGTTGAAAGTGAAGCTCCCAACTTGAATATCTTTGGGTTTTCTTCTATTCCAATATTTACGTCAATGGTTTCTTCTACCAAATTTTTTTACATATCCTACATACGCGTAGGATCAGGAGCAAGGTTGATATCTTCTTCCAAGGGCGTCTCTATGATATTTTCACCATCAACATGGTCACTTATTTTGTCCATTGATTTTTTCACTTTTTTTCAGCCAACCCTTTGAAGAGGTTTTCATTGTGTGATTTGGAATTTTTTTCCGAGGCTTATCTTTGGAACTTTTTCCCTCAAATTTTCTTAAGGTTTGCTGACCACAAAGCTCATCTTCCTCTCCAAAATAGATGAATGTATCTAAGTCAATGTAGAAACCTTTCTTATTGTCCCCAATTGGAATTGTGTATTGTATGTCCATAAAATCTATAATGGCCTCATCATTCTCAAAAATGTCCAATGGCACATGACATTGTTGGTCCCAATAGATAAGGGAAGGGTAGAAAAGGTCAATTTTAGACTCAATGGGGGTTAAGGTAAGGACAATGGTATCCATGAAAATATTCATGGAAGTAAGATAGTAATATTTGATATAGTGGGAATCATGTCACCGTTTAAATAATCATACCTATCCTTACACTCATAATAGGTAGCATCTTGATTATTGGGGTACGATCCATAAGGTTGAATTTCGATATCAGTATCTTTCTATTTTGAAATGTGGAAGTGGAATTGGTTCTCTTGGTCCTTGCTCATTCTTTCCACATCCTAGGCCCTTGTAGCCCATAGAATACATCATTCGGATAGAATTTTCATACTCAGGGATTTGGTAGTAGGTCAGCTGAGTGTCCTTTGGGACCCAAGTTGTAGGTGGGTCTAGTAATTTATCTTCTACAAGTAATCCCCCAAGTAAGAATGTCCCAATAATTTGTTCATCTCTAGGAAATTTTAAATGATAGTTGGTTTGGCCTCTTATTGTAGGTGAAAAAGATAGGTCTGATGCACATTATATTCTCCACAACCATACTCCAGAAATTTCATCTCCCATGAATCAAAAGGATAAGTATATGTAGAATCTTCTCGAGCACAAGTAATGAGGGATTCTAAATCAACTCATGATTCCATAGCTTTAGATTGAAGGTTAAAATATATATCAAGTAGAAGTACATGCACATGTACCCTTATGAGAAAAGATATTGAGAGCTATCCAATGAGTGAAATGTTCGATCTCCTTGTATGGTAATAGTGCGTCCCTCATGTTGTAACTTTATGCACCGATGGAATGTTGATGGTATGGTCTACGTGGCATGAATCCATGGGTGACCAAGAAGCATATTATATGGAATTTCCAAGTCTAAGATGTGAAACTTGGTATTGTGACAATTGCTCCTACTTCCATCGGTAATGTGATTGTTCCAACCGATTCCTTCTATGTGTTGTCGTAAGTGGTTATGGTAATAATATGGGACTCTAGATCTTCCTCTATGTGTCCCAACTATTTACTTAATTTCAGTGTACATATATTCAATCCCAACCCATTGTTCTAATATGTTTTACTAACCATCCTGAGGGGTTTCCAGAGAGGGTTTTGGGATCATGAGACAAGCACGCCTTATTACCATAGTGCAATCCTTTCCCTTGATCCTAATGGTATTCACATGTTCATTAGAAGAGTGGACACATCCAATGAGTGAGTCATAATGATTATTATCACTTTTGGTGTATATATAGTTTGTAGCTTTGTATCTTTGGGATGAATCTCCTTGATCCGACCTTTTCTTATCTTATTTTCCATGTTTAGGGAATGGTTCTTTGAATATCCCCATTTTTATTTTGTCATTTTATTTCTCTCTTGGGTGTCAACTTCTATCTCTCCATTGTCAATGAAATATTGAATGTAGTGGTAACTTCTTAAGCACGTGTCTAACTTGTATCCCTTTACAAGATGAAAATCACAATATTTACGCTCTTTATACCATGATGGTTTAGGAGTTTTTTTGTCAAAAGGTTGCATTGTAGGATAAGTTACCATGTGGAATGCATCCAATTATTTCAATATTATAGACAAAGACTCACTAAGAGGAGTGAACATTCTAAGCTTAGGTGGTGGTTGAATAGGTCCTTTGGTTAGTTTAAAAGCTTGACCAACTTGAACTATTTGTACTCATTTGGAAACCGTGATTTCATCTCCCACCACATTTTTGTTTTTCAATTGGTTTGGAATTTTAATTTTTGATCATCTTTAGAATGTAATTTGATTGTTCCCTTTGCAATGAGGGATTTGTATATTTGTATGCCCTTTTAATGACCTCTTAAAAGGTACAAACACAATGCATTTGTAAATGAAAAGTGATGTCTGGGTTTAGATTAGGTATGAAGATGCTCACAAGTTTTTTTTTGTTGAAACACATAAGGAAAGCGGTTGGTTATCCCTTGCTATCTTTGTAATAAGTTTGTGAATGTCTCATTAGCACTTTGTTTAGTACTAAAAAAGTATATCATAGTTATGTCACTTTCTATGTTGTATGAAAAATTTCAAACAAACCTTTCTTCTAGTTTAGGCCATGTGAAGATAGACCCACGAGGTAAGTGAGTGAACCATTCCAAGGCTTGTCCCCTAGACTATTTGGAAAGAGTCGTATGAGGTAATTTTCACTATATGCCACTTCTTGGCATGCCATTTAAAAATATTTCACATGATATCATGGATCACCTTTCCCTCTATACTTTTCAAATTTTGGCATGTCAAACTTCTTAGGAAAGGGTTGAAGCATCATAGATTTATCGAATGGATGGGGGCATAGATATTTGTATTGGTACTTTTTTCTATGCCCAAAATTACTTTCTTGAAGGATTATAAGTGTTTCTTACATGTATTTCATTTCTTGTGTAATTAATTGCTCTTTAGTAGGAGAAGCGGAATATATACATGATTGTGTTCCATATTTTCTCCTTCTTTGTCTTCCATGTGAAGTTCACTAGTTTTGACCTTAAGCTTCACCTTATGTACATTTTTATTTGTTTCCTTCTATACATGAGATGTTAGTAAAGCTAATTTTCAACTAAGGTTTTGGATTTGTTGTTGAATAATGACTTCTTCCTCAAGAGGTTCTTCTTCTTTGTTGTATCAAGGTTGTTCCATAGTTTCATGTTCTAATCTAACTATATGTGGCATCTTGACGAAGGGAATTTTATAACCCACCATATTATTGTTTCCTACGGTGGACATGGAAGTGTGCCCATGTGTTAGGATATCCTCTATGTTAATGAGAGGATTTTCTTCCTCATTAGCCTCATTCGTGGGTGGGATTGTATCATGTTCTATAGGCATTCTAGATCCTAATTCCACCATTCTTTCTATGACATGATGTTTGTTTCTAAAAAATAATTCATCTAATAAGGTAGGGTTAAAATCAAATTCCACACTTGGTGACCCTAACTCATCACCACTATGATCTACCATCTCCTCCACTTCTTTCTCCGAGATAATAGAGGCCCAAGATCATGGCCAATAAAGGGATTTGACCCTTTTTGTTTGAAGTTTCCCAAGTTTGTGCTTATTTCATTTCAAATGCCTACTTTTTGGCTCCCAATATTATTTTAGGGGCCATGATGTATGAGATTTTTACTAAGGTGTTTTGAATTTTCTCAAAAGGTATTGATTAAGCCTAAGTGAAATGTAAAAATAATTTCAATAGTTCAAGATTTATAATGAATTTCAATGGATGAATGTGCCCAAGTGATATTTCTAAATGAGTCATTCAAAAGGTGACAAATAAGATACAATCACACATGATGTTTAGTTCCAAAGCACTCACCAAATGATATACTTCCTAAGTTTATTTCCAAAATGGTAGTTTGTGTTCTAAGATGATTAAAAAAATGTCACTACTTATGTTGAGTTCAAATAAATGAACAAGGCGTAAGTAATAATAAGGATTTAATATGATCCCCAAACAAATTATACTAAAATCAAGCTGAATCCAATCAAGACCTATATTCCAAAATGTGGTAGTTACGATTAAGAACGACACAACAATTCCACCCAAATATGTTAACCAAAATTTGTGAGAAAGTAAGGTATTAATATCAAGATGATATTTATATAACGTGGAGAAGTGGTAACACTCAACACTTTTCAAAACCGAGGTAGTAATTGAAATCAAACTCATGCTAGAGTATACCTAGGAATTGTTAAAGTGTATATAGCGTAATGTCACAATATAGATATTTAGGTCAAAATTATAAGAAACAAGATGTAAATACCAAAATTGTAGTAACATGATATAAATAAGATAATAATTCAAAGGAGATTCAAGGTGATGAATCCATCCTAACTACGATTGATGATCTTGACTTGGGTATCAAGACCAAAAAGGATACCAATGATATGAAAACATCTTCACACACTTTAGATCTTTAACAACTCAGCCACAAACATGGATAAGCGTAAATGGGCACAAAAGTGGCAAATGAAAATCAATTAGCAACACAAGGGTAGTCACTCTTATTCTGATCAACAAAGTGTCAAAATAAAGTGAAGGAAGTAGATCAATTGGTGTTGAAGAGAGTTTGGTTTCACTTCAGTAGAGTTTCACCTCACCCTAGGGAAAGTGAAAACTAAGTAAAAGTAAAACTTTACAATCCTCGTGATGAATGACGTGTTGTTCAAACTTTGATGGACTCTCCCCTTGTTCGACAAACAAGGTTACGACTCTAAAAATTTATCCCTTTGCGATAGCTCTCAACTCAAATTGGTTTTGATATGGTCAAAGTTGGCTCCTAGTCAAAGATAGCTTCCTAGGTGGTTCACTCAACTAGGTGTCACAAGTTATCTAAAAGTGAGATCAGTTTTCCAAGGTTTCCTAAGGATTATCATGGCTTTACTTTACCCCCTTTAAGTACAGTGGATAATAAATGTGTCCATTGTGTACTCTCACTTGGGGCCATGATATGGATAACTTTGACATTAAATCTCACGAGATGGTAACACTAGTCAAGTAGGTTGTGCAGAGCACATCTTGTTTCATTCACAAGGTTCCCTCTTGTTTGGACTACTTTAGGGATCCTAGAATTGTAGACACTAAAATTAGGTCACACTCTCTTTTGTCCCTTGACATATAAGCACCCTTTATTACATTTACCTAACCATGACCCCCTTCACCCCACTAATATTAATTTCATTAATTAAATTAAATTAATTCTTTATCCTCACTATATTTATTATTTAAATATCTTATTTAAACAATTTCCACACATACAGATTCACATAGAAACTTCACCAAGCCAACTCAACCTAATACCTATTCTTAGTAAGTTGCCATAACTAACTAAGAATTACCCAAACCCTAATAATAAATTCCTACATTCCCTCTAACCACATTCCCGCATGCTTACAAGAAGCTTCAAGTCTAATCCATAGGATAATGACATGAGATCCAAGGAAATCGGGAGGATCTCCCTAGTTTAGTAAACCTAAGAAATTCCGCCTTGATCGATGTCGGTTACCCCAAACCATCGCCGCTAATCTAGACCATCGTCGGTTACCCTTTTTACCCCAAAACAACCATATTCTCAAGGTTGGAAGTTAGAAGTTGGAAAACATTGGGAGAAAATTGAAAAGAAAGAACGCATCTCGTAGATATAACACATCTTTAGAGAGAAAATTCCAAAGAAAACTCGCACCCAAGGAAGGAGACGAGCATCTTCTCTTGCACACCATCCCAACCATGATTTGATCTATCCAAGTAAAGAGGAGTGTACATGCAGCCCATGAAAAGATTTTATTTAGTTGGTGATCACTTACAACCTTCAAACTCATCATCAGCACCTCCATCCCTCACACACAGGCATTCATGAACGGAATCCAAGTAAGCATAACATCATACTTTCCTAGTTTATTTCATTTCATCATCTATTTGTCATCCACTGTTTATCTTGCCCCCTATTGACCTTCTCCCACATTTTCACCTCTACATACCCACTAAAACCTCGCAGAAGCCTACTCTAGTCACCCAATATTTCACCCCGACTTACCAAAGTCCTTTGTGCAATCACAAAGGAGACCCCAACTTGTTTTGTGACATTTCCCGATCTCATAAAGAACTAGCACCAAGCACACCTAATCGCTATTGCGGTCACCCCCCCCGACCAACACCGGTCTCTATATTTTCCCACATAGCCTAGAAATGCTGACCCACCCACCTAATTTCATCTTATCCTTATTCAACCGTGATCTACCCGAGACCTTTATCGGACTGTAGAGACCCCAACTAGTCATTTGTCCTTTGGATTCTATTTTAGCTTAGCTTGTTGGATTATATTTATTTCTTATTGTTTTTTTAAGTGAGATACCTAAACCATTTTAAAATAACAATAGGATTTACTTACATCATTGAATTGTTTAAAACAGTGGGGATGACAATGACCATCTAGGAAGTATCATACTTCTGGATCTAGCATATACGCTAGGTAGTTCATCGCCCATAATATTTAATTCCTTTTGGTGCTCTTGTTTTCATTACGGGTAGTTCCTCCTAGCCAAAAGGAATCTCTCACGATCATTTGTGGATTCGGAAGTCATACGCATGTAACAACCCATCAACTAACATTTGAACAGTATTCCTCTCCCCCCTGTTACCCTATCTGTTTCGTGAACACTTCAAAGAAACGATCTAAGAAAAAGGTGAAACATTTTGGCATGCTGGTGGGACCCATCTGGGTTCCTTGCATTTCATTCATTCCTAGGAAAAAATTGTGTGTTTGTTTCCCTTCTGAAAAGCGTACACACTAATTTTCTTCCCTGGTAATCCACCTCTTCTTTTTATTTTCTCTAAAGGAAACTTTTCTTTTGGTGTAATTAAAAAGAATCATTTCTTCATGTTTTCTGCATTGTAGTGAAAGAGCATCCCTCTTCCTCTTCATCTTATTGTGTCATCCAATTTCACATTTTCGATTTGGGTTTAAAAATAAGTGCATTCCATTCTATTTATTGCATTAGCTCACATTAATTGAGGGCAACCTATACGCTGGAAGTCATGACCAGCTAATGGTTGACAAATGAATCGTAGAAAAGCACTTCTATCCTTTTCTCTTTCTCTGAGTCTTACCAAACCACACAAAAATTCAAAATACATACATTATTAAACAACATCTTACCTAGAAGAAGCTATAGGTGATCACATGATCATGGCATAGTGGGCACCTAGCTCACTACTTTGTCGAGTCATACTTCAGAGCGAAGCCCGCCCCCACCATAACATACCTGAAACCTCACCTTTTAGATCTCCTTCTTTGTACAAATCCATCCTCACCAAAAATCTATTTCACAATTCATGTGTCACCCCTAAATAGCATAAGTTGAACAAACATAATAGAAAAGGAACTCCTAGGATTGCATTTTCTTAGTGTTTTTCTTTTCTTTTGTTTTGAGGTGAGAGATCATGTTCGCTCACTTTTTTTTGTTCATCCTTACACGCTCCTCATCATAGCTAGTGTATTATGGCTTCACCTGAGTGTGCTTGGTCCATATCATCATCATTATCAGAATTATAGGTCTAATTCTACATCAAATTTTAATTCATAACCACTTTCTTTCATCACTATTTCAATTTCACAGTAACTATTGTCAATTACCTCTAACCGCCATCGGTTATACCTGACCGACATTGGTTCCGTGTCCTTTTGCTAACCTACTCAAAAGGAAATTTTACTTTACTTTCTTCCACTTTTCACATTCTCTCACATTATCATCATACCCATTGACATTGTAAACATCATCGATTTCACATACCTATCGATTTTACCTTTTGCCTCGTTGTTTACTCACTATCCATTTTCTACAGAGACCGGCAGCGGTTACCCCTGACCGACATCATTTTTTGCTAACCGGCATCAGTTATCCTATTTCACATTCCACTCACCATTTGGTACTTAATCCACTTTTTATCACCAGATTCACCTATACCTATTGTTCTCTCTGTCAATTACAAAGAAGCATCCCTACTCGATCGATCTTGGTTCACATGGTGCTAACCTGAAGACAAGCAAGCACACTCATATTTCACACCAGTTGTCAACCACTCCCACCTAGTCCTTCACCACTTTCTATTTTATCACCAGCCATGGATCCCATCCAGCCTACTAGCCATGGATGCCATACACCCATGGACTAGAACCTTGCTTTACCTTACGCTTTTACCTTTCCCACTAGTCCACTCGATACGCCTCGGGTTAGTTGATATACGGCATGCTCGCATCTATTCCTCCGACCCTCGTACCTAATTCCGCATTGGCCCCATCTTGCGCCATGTTTCCCATATCCACCTTACCCCCAATCTGCTTCGCTTAGGTTCGATACCATTATGCATGATTGTTGCTTATGCTACCTTTGTGGCACCCATTACATCCACCGTACCATCAATGACTACCCCAAACAAAACCTCATCCACCCCTAATGTCTCATACATACTTATAGCTACATTCCCACCTCCAGTTTCGGTGACCCCTATCCCATTTCGAATGTGGTTCTTTCCATTCCACAATCATTAGCCCCTATTTCCACTAGGGTTACCATGACCCTTCCACCCCCATATACATACTACCAACAACCTCATGTTTCATCCATTATTCATTCTAGGTACGTACCCCCTATTTCACTACCTTCTTCTCCATCACCCTACATGGTAGCCCCATACACTGGAGTGTCACCCCATTATATGCCCAAAACCAACCTCCTCACGCTATAGGAGGCATCCAATCATCACAACCCATTAATGACCTAATTAAATTGATGTTGGACATGATGTAGACATTAGAGGCATCGGTTTCTGGCTCCCGCGAAACTCTCACCTACAATGAGATTTATAACGAGCCTAATCACCCATCCATTCCTATCCGTTCATACCCTATGCATTGGGAAATGCCAAAATTCAATCGTTTCAATAGTAAAGAAGACCTACAACAACATTTATGGTTGTTCAAACATGGGTGTTATCTGATTGCTCATGATGATGCCTTTCTTTTGAGAACCTTTCCCATGTCCCTCACCAATCCTGCATTAGATTGGTATAATGGGTTACCTAAAGACTCTATATTCTCCTTCAATTAGGTAGCCCAAGCCTTCTTGGATCATTTCTCTATCAATATCATCAAGAAGGTTACCATGACCGATCTATATTCCACATGTTAGTATGAGGATGAATCTATCGCATATTTTTTCACTCGCTGGCATAGTATGATCAATAAACTTACCTTCCAACTACCACAAATTGAACTCATCAAGCTCTTCACACGAGCTTGTGCTAGACATCTATCCCCGACCTTGCATTTGAATGTGCATACCTGACAATGGCATGCATAAACATCTCGGTCATGTTACGTTCATTCAACGATGCTATCACCTCGACACTAGGCACTATCATCCTTCACATTTGCGTGGGCCCTCGCACTATTCCGAATTGTTTTATGTTTTGGAGGGGGATTCCAATATAACTTGTTGCTTGGTAGACCCCGGGTCCATGTCATGGGTTACGTTCCTTCCAATTTGCATCATTGTGTAAAGTTTGAACACAAATGACACACTTATACCATTCCAAATGACCTATCACCTTTCAAAACATGCAACATGCTTTATCAACCCAATGATCTGCTCATACCGCCACGCTATCTACCTCCACAACCATTATCTCTTCACCAATACCTCCACTTACCAAGATAGCTATTGCTTTCACTTTGCACATACCTCCTCTATTCCTACTAATGTTATAACTTCCATAGCTGACCCATTAGCTTCCCAATCCGTTAACTCCACCTCTGCATCTACCTTCGACACATCATCCATTCCAGCTACCTACATACCAACCACTGACCCCTTGGAAGGTCTTTTTCAATGCCTCATCTGGGAGTACTACCTATATAGTGTCAACACATTTCTTACTCTGCACGAGTATGGAAGCCTTCACTAACACCCTTGCTATGATCACTGTATAGGAGAACACCTCATTTATGGTCCTCCTCATCTTCATACTAGTCTCACCTATGGGGGACTTGATACTACCACTTACACACCTGAACCACCATCACAACCCCACCCATTTTTCACGACTTCCAATCACTTACCGATTGTCATTTTTCCCATACCTTCCCCACCGTTGTGTGTGGAAAGGTTTTTGTTTTGGATTTTACAAGAAATTATGCAATACTATTATTCCATGTACCACCCACAAACATAACGACCGTAGTGGTATCGGCTTCCCTGAACCTCCTACTAAACAGGCCCGCATTGAACTCGTTGAAGAACCTAGCCCTCCCCACCTTCATCTTCATCACCACCTTAACCCGCTCCACCTTCATCACCACCCTCACCGATAGAGTCGATTGATCCTAAATCTATCCCCCCTAATATTATTTTTTCATAAACACCATTTCCTTGGGATATTTGACTTATAAATGCAAAGGCGAAGACCCTTCCACTCTTCCATTCCTCGTATCTTGAAATGATCGATGACAACACACCTATAATTATCGTCGTTCAATTTTAGGATGATGAATCCATACTCACCTAGCTTGGTGCGTAAGACTCATATATTCATCGGTCCTTACCCTCCGAGACACAAACCATGTTGAATGAATCGACTATGGAGATCAACATTCATACCGAGAATGACTGCACATCCTAAAGATCGATACAATCTTTAGATGTTGTTGAATAGGAATCCGTCACTTCTTTTCTTCGATATCATTGTTATCCAATTTTACGCACATGGAAAAATTGGAAAACAGGGCCTTATTACAATCAAATCACGACATTGGTCCCAGGGACCCACTTTTGGTCATCAGGTGAGATCGCTCATTTTTTCCAAGAATGTGAGCTATCGAGGAGTTCGACAAGCTTATCTCGCTCGTTCGAGCTAAAACAATGTCAAATCGGGAATAAAGAGACGATTCATCAAAGGATTTCGTGCCTTGTCCTAACTCGGTCATAACTCAGATCACAAGCCTTAGATGAGTTCATGAGTAGGAAATGTAAGTTCGGTTGTCCAACTTTGGCTTGTCATAAAAGAGTCTCGATAGGAGTGGATAATGTTTCGATGGTTGGCTCATTGAGGCAGAGAAATGACGAGCTCGACTCGGTTTAATTCAACATGGAGAGATTGATGCTTCCTTGTTGGAATATGAATTCAGTTTTAATGACTCGACAGAGACAATAGCTGCCTCAAGATTTGGTCGAGCTTCTTCCATGGAAGAGAATTTCCAAAATGAAAAGGCGAGACAACTCAATTAAAACCTTATCTCATTCTTCTACTACAGCGGCAAGATTTTACAACAACTGATCACGACTATGGTCGCATGCAACCAGAACATCAGGATCAACACCAACGGTTCCTTGGGATCACCCTGCGGCAGCTGTCGCAATCAACTCTCTCTGGAGGCCACTCATTTTCTGAGATAAGTTTTACTTCTCTACCCTGTAGCTGCTGCGTATAACCAATTACTTCCTCACGGCACTTTCCTAGGATAATTTCAGTTCTACGCTCAAAGCGGCCGAGCATTCGATGCACAGGGATGTTGCAGTATAGTAGAAGCCCGTTTGAGCAAGTAAGTTGTCCAATGTTGTTATCTGATCAGCATCGTATGCATCCTCAAATTCAGGATTTTCCTTCAAGATATTTTTATGAAAATCAATTAAGTGACAGTAAGAATGTTACCGGGAGACTTGATTAAATTTATTTTACAATGCAACTCATGGAAACGGATCTCATAGAGGTGGAACTGTTTCATATCAGAATATTCATGGAGCATAATTTGCTTTGCAATTATATGAGCATCTTCAGCGAGTCACTAAGTTGGCGGGCACAAAGGATTCTGTCGGGATTATCACACCTTACAAGCTACAGCTGAAATGTTTGCACTGAGAGTTTAATGTTATCCTCAAATCTGTTGAAGGAAAACTCGGCAGGAGAAGATTCATGAAGATCCCGCGCGCTGGTGGGAATAGTGGAGAAATTGGGTCGGATTGCCAAATCTGCGTGGCGAAGTTGAGGCCGGGGCCCGTGAATTAATTTGGCCAAGCCGTTGGACGTGGGAAATAAGGCAAGCAATGCCAAGGGGAAATGACGTGATGTCAAGCCAAAGAAGAAATCCCGGGCGTGGGAGAAGTTGAGTCTACAGCCAAAAAATGGGAGAAATCCGGTCAAACTGCCAGGCGTGGAAATATAACCGTGGCAAACCATGACCAAACTTCCGTGAAGGGGAGATTCGGGCAAACACTGCCAGGCGTGGAGATTTGACGATGGCAATCCGTCATGAGACTTCCGCATGGCAAGAGAATGAAAATTCCGCGCAGCTTGGAGTGGTCCGAGTCTTTGTGCGAGTCACACGGAGGGTGAGTCGGAGAACGTGGGAATGAGGCAGTGGAGGTGTTTAATAGGATTGACGTGGTTGTCTGGTCGGCTGTTTTGTAAACAGAGATGGGCGAAGGAGGCTCTACACGTTCTGCCTACCACACTGAGCATTCAGTGGTCGTCGAAGACAAGCTCCCACGCACAGTTGCAGAAAACAAATATTCACTGCCGTGTACGATGGATTGGAGTCACGCTGTTCAAGGCTTCATAAAATTTGCCCGAACCAGGAGATGAAGGTTTATTATGGTGCAGAATGAAACGATTCGTATTGCTCAGCACTTCTTCTCCTAGAAGCGAATTGAATGTGAAGGTCAACTCTGAAAATACCTGGTCGGCCGTTTTGTATGCCACATCTCTGTCACTCGTAAATGGTCTCTTTGAGAAACTCTGTGTGCAGTAGGCAATATTTATACCCTTCCATTATATACGTCCAATCAGACAATAACAGTTTTCTTTTACCAGGTTCAGAGAAACTGTGTTATTTTTAACGATGGACGATTATACTGTAGTTTCGAGCTGATTGTATCTGCTTATTTCTATTAGCTTTGATTCACGACTAAGGAAGAATTCATATGGTTGTTACCTGTACATTTTTCCAAGGTCCTTTTGGTTGCCCCAGTTTGTTCAATGTATTTTTTTTGAAGGGCTTCTGTTATGTGTTGCAAATTGTAACATAAAGGATCTTTTTAGTTCTGGAAAAATGAGTATATTGTGTAGCTCACAGCTACCTATGCCATACTAAGATCCCAATAGTGGCATAATTGTTGATTGGAGCCTAGATTGCAGATTGCACTGCTAAAATACCGAAGGTCTCTTTGTCCAAGAATCAGTCTTAAGGGTGTCTATCGACGTTTAATGGGCATGAACCTAGGTCATCATCATGGCAGCATTAGGTCTTTATTGTTAATGGCATTTTCTCATCGTTTGGAGGATACAATTGTGCTTATTATGGCAAAGCTAAAACATTCTTACTGCAAGTGTTATATGATAAGGAAGAACCGTGAGCATTGTGGTAAAACCATTCTTTTCAGAAATGTTGGGTTAAGCTCGACATTCAAGTGAGTTTGAGCCCAGGAAAGGTAAGATCGTTTGCTGGATGAAGAACTCGGTGACTTCGCAAGGAGCTCGTGGTGATGTTTCATGAAGTTTGAACGAGGAATGCGTAAATGGCCTCGAGTTAACAGAGCAAAACGGTAAGAATCAAGTTTGATAGCCCACCATTCGGAGGACTCAATGCAAAAGGGCCCGATTGCCAAAACAAGGAAAGAGTTGGTGTGGGGTTCAAAATCAATTGCAACACCGAGTTAGAGGATTCGAAGCTCACCGAGTTGAGATTTGTGCAGAATCTATCCACATGGACCCCCCTCCTCTTCAAGTCAAACGGGTCAACGGGGGGTCCCAACATTATGTGAATTAAATTAATATTTTTATTTAAATATTTTAATAATAATATTTATTATTATTATTTAAATATTTTATTTAAATATTCTTTTAATTAATTGAGAAGACTTGGTCATCGGAAATCAATGACCCATGATGGAACCTTCTCGGGTAGTTCAACTAACTCGTAATAAATACATCATGGGCCTTCATTTTAGGAATGTAATTATGACCATTTCCTCTTCTTTCTCACATATTTTTCTATAAATGTAAGTTGGAAGCTCATTTCAAAGGGTTCCAAATAGTTCGCACAAGTTGACAGCTTAGATATCTCGAGCAAGAGTGTATACTTTTCAAGAATCCTCTCTCTTCGCAAGTTGTTCTTGTGTGTTGAGAGAACTTTCAAGCCTCCTCTTCAAGACCGTAATGGCAACTATTGCCTCTTCTGAATATATGATGCATTGTGCATGTTATTGAAGCAATAAAAGTGTGTGTTTTGTGACTAATCTCGGTCCTTTCATCCTTCTATGCTTCTTTGTGCCTTTCTCATACTTGCAGGTACACTGTGCAAGTTTAAGTTTCTATTGTAGGTTCTTGGAGTTCTGTGCTTATCGAGTGGTGAAGTATTGCATGCAGTTGAGTTGTGGTGTCTGTTCACCCTTCTTGAGTTCATCCTTCTTCACTGGGAAACTGGTATATTTCTCGGTCTGATAAAGTTTAACAAAAGGAACGCGTGTCTCTTAGCCTGTGGTATCATGTACCCTCTCTAAGTTGCAGTAGGTGAAGTTGACCTGTGGTGCACACACCCTCTTCAAATTAACCCTTCCTAAATCTGAAGACACCCTTTATTCGGTGCATCACCATCCCTAGTATAGTTTCATTTCTGTAAAACTCTTTCCCTAAAACCCCATGAAAATGTTAGCATAGGACTAGATAATCATTTTTGTTACACTAGGAGTAGTACAGCACTTAGTTTAGGAAGAGGAAGCCGGCCTTCTCCGGAGGTTCACCTCGAGCCCAAGTCCCACAGCTTGAGAGGTGATCCCATGTGTCCCAATCACACCGAACGTCCTATTCACATCCTAGCCATTCGAGGTGCAGAGATTTGGCGACAACAATCATAACCATGCTTTCGGTAGGTCTTATGCGGACATGTCCTATTGACCTCACCATAGTGGTCCACAATATCGTAGCCATTTCTAATGCCAAACCTATCAAATGAAAGCTAAGGAGAATTCACCCTCGCATTGCTCTTCTCATCAAAGAAGAACTTCAACACCTTCTTTCTTTTTCCTTCATCTTACCCATTGATTATCCTCATTGGATTTATAACATTGTCTCTATTACTAAAGTAATAGGGGACTCTGTATTTACATGGACTTCTCTCGACCTCAACCTCAGCTACCCAAAAGATGACTTTCCCTTGCCCGGTATTGATCAACTAGTTGACCTCACCACTTTGGTCATGAGATGCTCTCATTCATGGATGGCTTCTTAGCGTGTTATGACTTACATCTTCCATGATATCATACATCACATATTGGAAGATTACATGGAAGATCTCTTGGCCAAATATAAACGTCACACCAAGCACCTCACTATCCTAAAAGAAAAATTTGACTCCTCATTAAATATTGTATCCGCCTTCATCCTAAAAAGTGCATCTTCACGGTTCTCTCAGGAAATCTCTTGGGATTTATTGTTTCCCTCCGTGGTATAGAATTTGACCCTGCAAAAGTCAAGGCCATTTTGGAAATGCCTTCAACCACTAACCTTAAAAAAATCCATAGTTGCAAGGTAAATTGTAGTCCATTCGCCATTTCATTTCACAATTATCTGATCGGTGTCAACCATTTCATCATCTACTTAGGAAGAATGTCTCCTTTAAATGGGATGATGACTGTCACAAATATTTTGAGGCCCTAAAAAATACCTTCTCCAACCACCCATACTCATTCCACCTAAAGACGACCAACCTTTTTACCTATACATATCAGCTACCGATCATTCCTTGGGAGCCATGCTCACTCATCATGATGAACAACACAGGGAGCAAGCGGTTTATTACATAAGCATACTCTTTTGGACTATGAAACGTAATACAACCATTCTTAAAAAAATTGCTTAGCCTTAGTTTTCATTGCCACCAAACTCCACCATTACCTACTCAACCAAAAAACCTATGTCATGACCAACACTGATCCCTTACACTTCATGTATGCCAAACCTTATCAAAATTAGCGTACCACACGATGGCTTATGCTTTTGGCCAACCTTGACCTCAAATTAATCCATAAAACATCCATCAACGGTAAAGCTATCGCCAACCAATTGGCCAACGCATTTATTTCCGGGATCAACCCTCTAATTTTTACTTTCCCGATGAGTCTATTACTACTCTTTCCTTGGATGAACCCCTTACCAAATGACACTGCTCTTCGACGGTTCCAAGTGTTAGCATTGGGGAAGGGCTGGTATTATCCTCATTCCTCTTGATGGAGAACCCATTCCTTTTCTTAAAAACTAGACTTTGAATGCACCAACAATATTGTCGAGTACGAAGCGCTTGTACTAGATCTCCAAGCCGCATATGCCCTAGATGTCAAATCAATCCACATAATTTCTGATTCACAATTGGTCATTAACCAAGTCAATGGTATGCACCAATGTTGTAACAAGATACTTAAAAAGTATAAACATCATGTAGACATACTTTTGACCACCTTTGATCATTACACCCTTCAAACAATCCCATGTTCAACCAATAAATTTTCTCGATACTATAGCTTGCTTAGCTTCCCAAATACTTGCTTCCCATGCCAATTGTAAAATATTTGTCACTACAATGCCTCCATTCACCTAATTATTTACCTCATGATATTTACTCAATCAAAACCGACACCCCCAACCCGAGTAACATTTGGTATAAACAAGATCCACTACCTTTCTCTCTCCATCTTACCTCCCGATCTCACCCGTAATGCACAACGTGCCTTCCTTAAAAAGGTCTCTTGTTTCATCATTCTAGGGGAGTCCTCCATAAGTGTGGCTTTGATGGTATTCTCTTACGATGCCTCATAAGTTCTGAAATTCCCTGTACCATTAAGGAGGTTCATGATGGCATATGTGGAGGTCACCTTAATGGCCTTCTTTGTTGCTAAGCATATTCTTCGCCTAGGCTATTACTTGGCCAAACCTTAACCATGATTTTGGAACTATGTCAAATGTCATGTGAAATGTCAACAACATTCCAACCTTCATCATACACCCAATCGTGCACGACGGGTCACTCGTGACCTTTATCCCTTCTCTCAATGGGGTTGGATCTTGTCGGAGAAATCAATCCTCATTCCTCCCAATGCCATCAATGGATCATAACTGCTACCAAATACTACAAAAATGGGTGGAATCCATACCAATCGTCTCCATAAAATATGAGAAGATATGTGTGTTCATTAACCATCACATCATTTGTCACTTTGGTGTTCCTCATCACCTAATCACTGACAATGGAAAACAATTCAAAAACAAAACATTGCAAAAACTTTGTGATGCCTTTGGCATTAAGCTTATTTTCTCATCACCTTATTACCCACAAACCAATCACCAAGACGAATCCACTAACAAAACCCTTAACAAAATTATCATGAAAGTGGTTGATGATACTGGGAAGGATTGGCATACACACATTCCTTTTTCCCTATGGGCATACCACACTAGTATTCACACTTCCATTGTGGCCACACCCTTTTCACTGGTCTATGGTACAGAGGTTGTTCTACCTCTCAAAGTCCAGATCCCCTCACTCCACATTTATCTCCATGACATGCTTACTGATGATGACTTTTGTCAGGACCGCTTAGCACAACTAGAGTTATTAGACGAACGTCATCTTAATGCTCTGGATCACCTTCAAGTTTACCAACAATGTATCAAACGTGCTTATGAAAAATGTGTTCATGAATGAACCTTCCAAGTCGGTGACCTTGTCTTGAAAGAAAATCAACATGTAATAAATGAAGAAAAAAGTAAATAGGGAAAATTCACTCCTAATTGGATTGGACCATATATCGTAACTCATACCTATGGATCGGTGCCTATCATTTATCCTCACTTGATGGTAAAGCCAAACCCGAGCCCCTTAACACATTGTATCTTTGACCATTCTATTGTTCACTCAAAGTGTCCTACCTCACCCTTTGTTCCTTTAAAATCTCATCACTTGAGCGCTATCCACTCCATACACCTCCCTAATGATTAAACAAGAATCAAGCGAGTACCGGTCACTTGTTATCTTCTCTTAAATTTGTGTACCAAGGCATTGCACATAGCATGATTCTCATTAATACTTTTCATCTACTTTTAGATGAGATCCCATGGTCGTTCCACCTTGCCTTTTAAACAAGAGTCCTATCCTCCACCTTGGACTTGTCTCGTGACTTCAACAACCTCACATGGGACCAACTCTTTGAGTAAAAATTATAATAAAAGATGAATCCCTCAAAAGGACATCTTCCTCTCGACCAAATTTCCTCTATAAATAGACTGCTCCTCGAAAGACAACTATATTAAGTTTAACAAAAATGAGAGAAACTGAAGCTTCCCACATCGATCAGCTTCACGAAGACCTCAAGGAGTACCATATTATTTATCCCATATAGACTTCCCACATCGATCGGTCTCTCAAAACAAAAACAAATTAGTCGTGGACTTGCCCATTGTGACCTACCACCTCTTGCCCAAAAGCCTTGTCACTCAAAACATTTAAAATTTAGCTACCTTTCACACTCCTTACAACTCCCACTCTCATTGTTTCAATTTCCTCAAGGGACATCTTGGAATTTAGACATTTGGTTATCCTATGACTACCTTCATCGTAGAACAGCTTAATTTTGCAATGCCTTTTGGGTCTTATGTTCCTCACCTCCTCCAAGGTATGATCTTCTCGTTATGATCCTACCCAATCAAGTGGCTTTATTTCCCTCTCTTACCTTTTAACCATATTTGTGTATGTTTTGATTACCTTATATAGGACTTGGTCCTCGACACTTACCTTTGAGGTAATCCTCCACTCGCTTGAAACCTCCACTATCTACCCAAACACATCTCGACCAATCAAACCAGATACAACAACTTGTCACAACCCCTTCCACGATAGCTATTAGTGCTCACACCACACACTTACCCATAATCCGACCTACCTCTAAACCAAAACCCACACCTACAACATTTTCCTCAACTAAACCTATTACCACTTTAGGGGTCATGACCACCACCTTACTCATCCACCTATTAAACCGGATTTAGCTACATCCTCCAACATCAATACCACACCTACTCGACACCCAAACTAAAGAAACAAACTCATCGACCTCATATTCCAACTACACCAATCACACCCACACTTGTCCCATCTGTCTTAAGACCTCAGCCGCCCAACGTGGTTAAATAACCTTCACCCATCCATAAACCAATAACACAACAACCCATTCCTTCCTCACATACCTCTAACCTACCCAGGACATACAACATGACTTACACCCGCACTCGTAGTCTATTTACCACCAATACCTCCAATACCCTCAATTATTACGTCACTACCCACTACTCTTTAGTCCTTTTCCCTCACGCCCCAATGTACGACCTGTGTCATCTACCTTCACAAAGACCCCATTATCCCCGTGGGTAACTTTCCCTCTTCCTTCATCTACTTTTCCTTCTGTACCTTTTGCACCCACATCACCTTTACCCAAGAAGGTGTAACCCAAAAAAAAAACCCCACTACCCCACAACAAGGTAGTCGAAACAACCACACACCCTCCTACTGTCCATCTATTATACCCCTACCCCGAAAAACATGACCGATACCTAAAACCACACTTTGGCACCTAACCCCGTAACTCAACACGTTCCTACTCTTCCAAAACTAGTTCCTTGACAATCAACCAAACCTACACCAAAACCCACGTTCACTTCCCATTGTGATCCACTAGCGAGGTCCTATGACAAAATTTTAACAAACCTCCTCGAGTCTTCTATTATCACATTACCACCACTCGACCTTACGACCCCCTCAAACAAAAGCCAAAATGCTTTGATAATGATAAAATTTGCACATACCATCATGTGCTAGGGCATGATGTGGAGAACTGCAAGGCCTTGAAAACCATCCTTATCCAATTATGTCTACTAGAAACCAACTTTGATGATGACGAACTTCTTGATGAGGATCCTTCTTCACCAACACCCATTCCCACACTGCCCACTCAACAACCACAACCTCCACCCTCACCTCTCCTAGATCCATCCCCAAGATTTGAAATTAACATGGTTCACATCCAAGAACTTTCCACACCACCACCCAAATGTTGTTGCACCTAGCTCACCTCATAAGGATTTTCTCCTCCAGTAGGTTTTTTCCCTTCATGTCATTATACCACTCATCCTACACCTTCTCCATTTGCCAACTCCCCTCAAATCAACATGATACATGTCACTACATGTGCGCAGAAGGGAAAAGAAAAGGAAACTGACCCACCAACCAATCCTATACCCAACATACCATTTGCACCCATACCTAAAATCACTATCCGTGGCCCCACATACCCCATTTCTAATGGTGTCACACATCACACCATGCTCAAAAAAATACACAAATATCCCCTCAAAATGTCCTTATATGACCTCATCCACACCTCGAATCCCATCGTCCAGCCCTCATGGAGGTTCTTCAATCTATTGAGGTTTTACCCAATGATCCTACACCCGTAGCCTCCATTATCAAACCCCATCATGTAGCCTCTCTCACCAAATTACCACCTTCATCCTCACCTCACCTTATTCACCAAGTGGCCTCCCTTAGCTTCTCAGAAGAGGAGATCGTGCCACACCAAAATGATGACCCGGACCCAACCCTCTTCATCTCCATCCACATTGATGACATACATGTACACCATGTGATGATTGATGGAGGTGCTAGCATTAACATCATTTCATCCCATGCATTTTCTCAAATGTGCATACCTGAAAATTGCATGCATAAACATCCAGTCATGTTGTGTTCATTCAACGATGCTATCACCTCCACACTAGGCACTGTCATCCTTCATGTTCGTGTGGGCCCCGCACTATTCTAGAATTGTTTTATGTTTTGGAGGGGGAATTCCAATATAAATTGTTGCTTGGTAGATCCTAGGTCCATGTCATGGGTTGTGTTCCTTCCACTTTGCATCTTTGTGTAAAGTTTGAACATGAAGGAAACACTTATACCATCCCAGCTTGACCCATCACCTTTCAAAATATGCAACATGCTTTACTCGACCCAATGATGTACTCATACCTATCACGTTGTCTACCTCTGCAACCAATACTACTTCACCTTCACCTCCACTTACCAAGATCAACCCACCGGTTTCACCACACATACCTCCTCCATTCCTACCATTGTTATAAATTCCATGGCTAACCCATTAGCTTCCTAACTGTTAACTCCACCTCTGCATCAATCTTCGACACATCATCCATTCCAGCTACCTACATACCAACCACTGATCCCTTGGAAGGTGTTTTTCAATGCCTCACTCTGGGGGAGTACCACCTATATAGTGTCAACACATTCCTTACTCTGCACGAGTATGGAAGCCTTCACCAACACCCTCACTATGATCACCGTATAGGAGAATACCTCCTTTATGGTCCTCCTCATCTTCATACTAGTCTCACGTATGGGGGACTTGATACTCTCTTGTTATCCAAAATGTGCCCCTTACTCATTTTGTGGCTAACTCCTTTCATCCTTCTCTCTCTTGTGCCTCGGTAATAATTTTTACTTTTTAGCCACTCGAACCTTTTGGAAATGGCACCATTAGATAGAGATATTTCTCGGCTTTCCCGTAAAGGTAAAGTTTTCCTCCTAACTCCATGTATTTTTGAAGTTATGGAACGTCGGAGTTTTTGTGGGAAATTTTCCCCTTCAAGGCCCACACCAATGAGATGACTCCATGTGTCCTAGAGTGGTGGAGTGGGGAAAGAATTTGGGAAATTTTCCTAATGGAGAAAACAAAGGAAAATTCAAAGAGGAAAGCCCGCCCCCTTATTGCGAGCCAATAGAATCTCGCCACGTGTCCAGGTGGCGCCAAAACTTAAGAAAATCCCACAAGGAAATTTTGGAGGGTCAAACCCACATCCAATGGGGTTTTGACACATGTTCAGTTGAAAATTATCAAAGTGACCCACAGAGAATTCAGGAAAGATAGGCTGCATCCAATCGGGGCTTGCCACGTGTCCCAAACTCGTCGGCCCGGGGAATTTTGGAAAAAAATTCCAAAGACAAAAGCGAAGGAAAATGGAGCAGGATGGGCCCGCGCCCAATAAAAATGTGCCACATGGCACCTGGAAAGGTGGAGCATGGGAAATTTTGGAAAATTTTCCAAATGACCAAAAAGGTAAAAAATTCAAATTTTTGCCCGCCATCCGATTTGGCCCTGTTTTTCCCTAAAATTTCAAATGGCCATATCTTTCATCCAGAGCTCGGTTTTTCACGTTATTTATATCAATGGAAATTTGGTGAAATTATCTACAAGATTATGGGGTAAATTTTGCATTCTGATGGATTTTGGAGAGAGAAAATCAAAAAACACCTCTGGCACATGGTCATGGACAAAAATGACATTTCAACCACCATTTTTAATGAAGAATGGCTTGTATTCTCTCCCATCATGGTTGAAAATGTCAGGGAATGGGTCTGTAAGGATGCCCATGCTGTTTTGAATGCATTTTGGTCAATGGTTTAATCCCTTCCATGTTTTCCCCCGTGTTTCTCTCTCCTGGGTTCGTCCCTTGCACTGTAAAAGCCAAATTTGGCTCATTTTCAAAGGGTTGAACATTTTTGTGTATTACAGGTCCCCTCTCTCACCTTGAAAGTGATTTTGGTGGAATAATAGACCTTTTCTAAGAACTGCAACTCATTTTTTCCTTTCAGGTGTTGTAATGCAAGTGATTTTGATGTTAAAATAACAATACAGGCCTTGTGATTAATCTTCCATCCTCTGCTAGTGTTGTTTGACTAATTTCTAATTCTTCATTGCTCAGTTTGTGCATGTTGTTTTTGTTGCATTCTATGAACTGTGTCAATCTGCAGAAGTGAGAAATGCTCACCACTCCTTTGGTGCATCACCTATTAGCATTAGTTTTAGTTTATCTGCATTTTCTATCTCTATCTCTTTGGAATTTAGAGTAAGAATTAGGAATATAGACCTCTGCAACTTGTAAGTGATATATCTAATCAGAGGAGTTGAGGAAACAACCTCTAATATGGAGATTCATTTTCCATTTGACAAGTCCCACACTTGGGGGGAGGATTTAATGTTGTGCAATCACACTAGATGCTTAGTATGATCAAACTAGAAATTTGATCAACATCTAGTAGGGGTGCTACTTGATTTGCAACAACGGTTTCGCATGCCCACATGCGACCTTAGAGGTCTTCATCTTCATTGTAACAAAATTGATGTGCATTTATTGCAAGTTTATTGCTTAAAAGAGCTATAAATTACACATCTGGTGACTCCAAGGAAAAAGAATTAGCTGGTTTTAGCAAAGGTGCACTTTGAAAACTCATGAGAAGAATCACTACAAGGTCAAGAGTTGGAGAAGAAGAAGTGTTGTTTGAGTATCTGCAGATTACCTTTGAGAAGAAGGCAAAGAGGGAGGAGGATTCAAAGGTCTTCATCTTCACAAAACAGAACTCTATCAACTCCTCCACGTGGTAGGCCTTTCATTCAATCAACAAGGGTTTTAAGGCCAATCAGAATGGCATAAAACAACCCCTATGTCAATTTCACTGGCAGCAGCCCACTTACTCTCAATGCACAAAATCCAATCCCAGTTGCAGCATTGAAGAACATCCCCTACTTTACTGGAGAGAATCAGACCACTCCTGGTGATCATGTTAAGGATATTGCTAACATTTGTGCAATCCATGAGATCAATGAGATGCAAGTTGTTGTCAAACTGCTGGCATCTTCATTCAAAGGGAAAGCTTTGCAATGGTTTAGGAGCCTTGCCTTAGGTTCTATTCAAAATTGGAACCAACTATGCATAGCCCTCCATGAGTAGTTTGGAGAGAAGGGAGACAACTTGTCCCTTTTGGAGCAGCTGACAACCATCAAGAGAGCTCCCAATGAGCAACTGACTGATTTTAATTTCAGATTTCAAAGGACTTGGGAGAGAATTCTAGTGGCAGTCAGGCCAACAGTAGAAGGTTCTTTCCTTTATTACCTTAAAGCTTTAAATTCTGATATTTCTATGTTAATTCAATCCATGGGAGGCACAACTATTCCCATTGCTTATAGCATTTCCATTAGAGCTGAAAATTGTTTGATTCAAGCTGGCAAGCTGGCTCCTAGACCTCCAATGCCATTGTTTCCAAGTTTAGAGAGCCCAAATACTAATCAAATGCCTAATTTAGCTCCTATTCCCACTCCTAGAAATTATAATTTGAATGAAGCTTCTACTTCATCTTCTAGTGCCTCAAATGAACTTCAAGAAGTCATGAAGCAGCTGTAAAATCTAGGCAATGAGCTGGTTACTCTCAAGAGGCAGCAAGCCCAAGGTTTTAGACCTTCTTTCCAGCCCCAAGCTCAGCCTAATAGGCAGCCATATCAACCCCAAAGACCACCCAACCCAGCTGCAAATTTGAATCAAGCGAGGCCTCCTACCAATAGACCATTTCAGCCCTATAATCCCAATGCTACATCTGCCTCTAAAGCATTAGTGCCAGTACAAAACAATATAGCTCAAGAGTATGATTGGTGTTTCCCATGCAATGAACCTCACAACCAGTCCATGTGCTTCAACTATGCTTTGAATCAAGCATTAATGGTGACAGCAACTGGTGTGGAGGTTGAAGGTAGTCAAGGAAGTAACCAACAACAAGAAACATTCTAGCAGCAATCAGCTCTGAATGATACCACACTTGTAAATTGGCAGGCAGAAGATTTTTGTGGCATGAATCAAACGGTTTCCCAAAGTGTTGCAGCCAACACAAGGTCAAAGAGAAGAAATTTGGGTGAATAAAAACCATTAGCTCCAAGAAATCCACAATCTTCCATCACCCCACATAATATTGGCAAACAAAATCCAATCCCAAATACACAAGGACTGCCTAAAACAGTTCCTAGGCCAACTCAAATGCCAGTTGTTGCTGCCCATGTGCAAGGAATGAATGTGTAGGCCAAGGGACAGCAAAGGGATACTTCATCTCCATTTAATATCATTGATCAGATGAAGAAGACAAATGTAAACATATCAATGTGGGAATCACTATCTATCCCAGGCCAAAGAGATTTGCTACAAGCTGCCATGAAGGACTGGTCAACTTCAAATCAGCAGGTCCAAATGCAAGATAAGGTACTCACAAATGCTGCCTAGCCTGAGGGGAATCATGGAGGAAAACAAGGTAAGATGTTGAAACCCCCTCCATTATATGTTTCATTGATCATTGGGAACCAACTATTACATAATTGCATGATTGATTCCGGAGCAAGTAGTTCAGTGATGCCCAAGAAAATAGCTGACCAGTTGGGAATTCATTATGAAACCATATCCAAAGGGGTAGTGCAATTGGATGGGATAGCAGTGACAATAGTTGGAGTGATAAAAACTTGAGTCTTAATTTGTATGCATGTCCCAACGTGGTTTTTTTGCAAGATGTATCAGAATAGACCTTCCACCACTCTTTGCCCTATGTTTGTCAAGGGATTTCATAGCTAAGATTAGAGGTTACTTGTCTGTTGATTGGTCACATATGCTGTTCAGAACAAGATATGGAACCAAAGCCACAATCAGGTCTAAACCTATTACAAACTTTCACATTGAGCCTTACACTCCAAGTCAGATTAATGCCAATTGTTCAGCGTTTGATCAAGAAGATCACCCAAGCACTGATGAAGCTGACACCAAGGTTGGAAGTATCTCAGATCTAAATCTTGATGAATGGGAAAAAAAGGTGCATGATTTTGATCCTTATCAAGAAATAGAAGAATCTAAGTTAGGAGTCTATTGCATGCATGAAGAAAATCAGCCTATTCCTAGCATCACCAAGCCAGACCACAAGGATGAAAATGAGGTATGGCAGTTGTTTTTTGATGGGTCAAGGAGTAGACAAGGTGTAGGAGGGGGAGCCATGCTGGTTTCACCTCAAGGAGTTAAGTATTATTTAGCTTTTAGATTTTAGTTTACATGCTCTAATAACATTGCTTTGAATACGAAGCTTTGGTGCAAGGATTGCATTGGTCAACCAAGAAAGGAATAAAGAACTTGCAAGTCTTTGGTGACAGTGAGTTGATTTTCAACCAAGTTAAGGGGCAGAATGCTGTCAAGAATGATCTACTCAAGTGCTACAAGAACAGGGTGTGGGACCTCATTGAAGATTTTGAGGGTTTTGGCATAAAATTCATTCCTAGAAAAGAGAACCAAGCTGCTGACAAGCTTGCAGCAGTTGGGGCAGCCTTTGATGTTGTTGAAAGCATTCAAAAGAAAAGGTACAGCCAAACATCCATGTGATTGTGAGGCCTTCAGTGCCAGATAACAATGTAAGTTGGCAAGTGTTTGAAAATGATCAACAAATCATCCATTTCTTGCAAGAAGAGGCTGAATTCTCAACCAAAAATCAGGAAAAGTTAGAGCAGCAGTATGGTGACCAAGTGGTGCAGCTGAGAACCAACAAACTACCAAAGGGGCTTATTACTTTGGAGTCCATTTTCAATCCTAATGATCAGTTTAGGAAGGATAAAGAAAACATCCAAGTGAAGGGAGAAGATTCAGTGTCCATCTTGATGGAAGAAGGCAAATCACTCAAATTTGGAAAGATGACAACTGAACAAGAAAGGTATGAGTTCATACAACTTTGTCAAGAATTCCCTGATGTGTTTTCTTGGAGCTATGAATATTTGAAAGGTTTCCATCCCGAGTTATCTCAACACACCATTGAATTAAACCCAAGTACTAAGCCAATCGAGTAAAAACAAATGCCACCAACCCCACATGGAGCCTCTCATGAGAAAAGAATTGAATAAGTTGATAGAGTCAGAATCATATTCCCTATCAAGCATTCTAGGCTTGGGTTATGTCGACACTAAAATTTTCCTCCGTAATTTCTATTTCATTAATGTATGTATTAGGAATAGGATGTTGTTAAGTATAATTAGTAGTAGCATCGATGAAGATAACGACGCCACAATGACGGTGTCACCAATAATGTGGAGTACGGTAGTTGATCAAAGTATAATAGGAATGTTGTAAAAGTAAATATTTTTCGTAAGTGGTCCGGTAATGTTAAAATGTCAAGTTTGGGTAATTAGAAAAGTAGGGTCTACATGATTAGGAATTAGAAATATTATATTGGTAATAAGGACAAGGAGTGAGGTCATAAATATTTTGTGTATTTTATTTGTAAAAAGTCTAAAAATGTGGAACCCATGTAAAATGATAAGGTTTATCTTATCTTAAAAGATAAGCTTACATGTACAGATAAGAGTTAAGGTATGGAATATGATTCGTCAGAGTGGATTTCTTATCCTATCTTAGAGATAATATGGATAAGCCTGGAAGTTCTATAAATAGAGAGCCCACCCCCTCATTTAGCATAGAAAATAAGTAGTGAGAAATATTGTATGAAGTGTGTAAAGGAAGCATCAGTTTAAAGGTGTGTTGAAGAAGCCATTAAGAGGTGTAATTGTAAAGTTTCTCCCATAGTATTGGTGGAAGTCAAGTGAAGTCAATAACACTTGAAGTTCCTCATGGGTGAGATTGTAACAATTTCATGTTAATATTATAATTTACTTTGATATTTCAGATTTGTCATCATTCCGTCTTATCATAGTCGATGGTATTCTTGTGTTATGTTTGTTGTTTTGTTTCTAGATTACACCCACCAAACTAAAGGCTGTGCATTAGTAAATAATCATAGCATGAGGAGTTCCCAGTGAAGAATTATCATAGTGCTGGATTGGTGATGACAGTTACCAACTCGGTTCTAGTTAGAAAGAAGAGTGGGGAAATTAGATTGTGTGTTGACTTCAAAGATTTGAATAGAGCATATCTCAAGGATCTTTATCCACTTCCTTCTATGGAGCATATTTTACAAGTTGTTATTGGCTCCGAAAGGTTTCACTACTTAATGGCTATTCAGTGGTACAATCAGATTATGGTGAAGGAAGAAGATCAGTTTAAGATAGCCTTTACAACCAAATAGGGAACTTATCCATACGGAAAATGCCATTTGGGCTGTCCAACGCTAGAGCTACCTTCCAAAGAGCAATAGACATGGCATTCAAAGGTTTTATTAACAACATAGTGTTGATATATCTTGATGATATCACTTTTTTATCAAAAAATACAGCAGACCACCTCTCTCATTTGAGACAAGTGTTCCAAAGGTGCAGGAGATTTGGAGTCTCCTTGAATCCTAAAAAATGTATTTTCTTAGCCCATGAAGGAAAGCTCCTTGGTCACATTTTCTCCAAATAAGTATTAGCAATTGATCCAGAAAGAGTTGAAGCCATAAGAGCACTACCATTGCCAAGCCACAAGAAGGCCCTTCAAAGTTTCTTGGGAGAATAAATTTTGTTCGAGGTTTGTCCTAGTTTTTGTAGCCCTTGTCAAACCTATCACCAAGATGTTAAAGAAAAGCATGGCTTTCAAATGGACAGAAAAAGGAAAGGAAAGTTTTGAAGCAATCAAAGAAGCCATCTCTCAAGCACCAACTCTCACTAACCCAGATTTCTCCAAGGATTTCATCCTCTATGCATTTGGGGGTGATGATACTATTTCTGCAATTTTGGTACAATAGAACAAGGAAAATGATGAGAAGCCAATTGCTTTCTTCAGCCAAAGCCTGGAGGACTATGAGGTGAGATATTCTTTCATTGAGAAGCATGTTCTTGTAGTAATCAGAAGCTTGAAGAAGTTCAAGCATTTAGTCTCAAACAACAAGGTTCAATTGTTGGTTTCTCATGCGGGAGTTAAAGACTTCCTCCTCAATAAAGACTTGAATGAAAAAGGGTAGGTTGGATTACTCGTGTCATGGAATATGACATAGAGATCAAGGTCACCAAGTTGGTTAGAGGAAAAGGATTGTGTGAGTAGCTGATTTTGAGCAAACAAAAGGAAGCATGCAATGAGAAAGAGACTGTTTTGGCATTGCAAGACAACCATGAGCAAGAAAGCACTCAAGAGGAAAATAATGGTGTCCCCACTCCTTGTTGGACCCAAAGTATAATGCACTTCCTAAACATAGGCCTATGCCCTCCAGAGATGAACAAGACCCAAAGAAGACACTTCAGATTGTAGGCTGTCCCATATGCCCTTGTTTATGGTGTTTTGTTGAAAAGAGATGTGAATGGATTACTGTTGAGATGCATTGGTACAAATCATATTCATAGGGTGTTAGAAGAGTTCCTTGGTGGACCAGCTGGTGGTCACTTTGCACCAAGAGTGACAAATCTAAAGATCATGAGGGCTGGTTATTATTGGCCCAAGATTTTCAGTGATTGATATGCATGGATCAAGAGGTGTAAGAATTGTGCATTCTTCACGGTAAAGAGAGACTAGTTGCCTTTCCATTGCATCCAATTCCAGTTGACCAGCCATTCATGCAATGGGGTTTAGACTTCATTAGAGTCATTAATCCCAATTCAAGCCAAGGACACAAGTGGATTTTAACAGCCACAGATTACTTCACTAAGTGGACTAAAGCAGCAGCACTGAAGGAGGCAAATGAAGCTAGTATCCTAGACTTCTATGAGGGAATAGTAACCAAGTTTGGCATACCAGCTACAATAATATCAGATAATGCATTAGCACTCATTGGATCCAAGGTGACTGAATGGGTCATCAAAGCAGGATCTACCTAAGTACTTCATCAAACTATTACCCTCAGGGTAATGGCCAAGATGAGTCTACAAACAAGAACTTGTTGAAGATCATTAGGAGGACTCTTGATGAAAATTAGAGGTCTTGGCATACTAAATTGAAATCAACTTTATGGGCTGATAGGATAACTCCCAAGAGATATACGGGTAATTCTCTATTCAAGCTTGTTTATGGGAGAGAGGCAATTTTTCCCATGTCTCTTGAGTTGCCAACATTGGAACTCATGAAATAGCTAGAGTTGTTGGAGTTTGAGCCCATGGAAGTCGATATGCAAAATTTATGGAGCTCCAATAAATCAGAAATCAAGCATCCCAAGCAATGGAGAAGGATCAGGATTTGATAAAGAAGACCTTTGATAGAAAGGCCAAGGATAGATCTTTCCAAGTTGGAGATCTAGTGTTAAAATGGGATGTAGATAGAGCAAAACTGGGAAAGCATTCAAAATTTGATGCCATTTGGAGTGGCCCATACATGGTCACAAAGTGTAAGGACATAAATGCTTTCCAATTGTCTTCATTGGATGGCGAAGAACTGCAGATTCCAGTCAATGGAATCCATCTAAAGCATTGCTATTAAAGGGAAAATCTCCACCTTGTAAATATTAGCTTAGGTTTTCATTCTTCCAAGTACTTGTGCACATTGTTCTGCTGTAGGTTAGTTTGTTTTCCCTAAGTGCTTTGGCACAAGCTTGCTATTCCTCGGAATGTTTTTGCAGGCCTTGCTCAATCAGGTGATATTCCATCTTCCTCCTTGTAGTGTTCTAGTCAGTTGGGGTATCAGACAGAGAATTCAATGACTCCATGCCCAATGTATTGCTTCGAGACAAACCGGTAACTTCATCCAGCAGGCAGATGACCCCTCTAAGTCGCCAAAATTGCTATCCAAAATGTGCCCCTTGCTCATTTTGTGGCTAACTCCTTTCATCCTTCCCGCCCTTGTGCCTCAGTCATAATTTTTTGCTTTTCAGGCACTCATAACCTTCTGGAAATGGCACCATTGGATAGAGCTCTTTCTTAGCTTTCCAGAAAGATAAATTTTTCCTCCTAACTCCATGTATTTTTGAAGTTATGGAACGGCGGAGTTTTTGTGGGAAATTTTCCCCTTCAAGGCCCGCAGCCAATGAGATGCCACCACGTGTCCAGGGAAGCGGCGGGGTATGAGGAGAACTTGGTTTTTTACCAAATGTTTTGGAAAAGATTTCAAGAGGAAATATTTTTCCCGTAGGCCCACCGACGAATCAGGTAACGCCACGTGTCCAGGGGGAAAATTTGAAAAATTTGGCTAAGTGTTGGCGCATGGAATTTTTGAAAAGAAAGCCCTGGCCAATAAAAACGTGCCACGTGTCCTAAGGAGCCAGAATTGTGGAGGGCAGAGGAGAAGTTGGAATTTTGGCGAAGTGTTTCACCAAATTTCAATGAAGAAAGTTTTGAGGTCGTTGCCCCGTAGAAAAATCAAATCAGGCCATGTGTCACTGGAGCCTGGAATGACGAAACGCGGAGGAAATTGGGATTTTTCCCAAAGTGTTGGCACAAAAGGAAATATTTTCCCCAAGGGCCCACAGCCAGTAATATGTTGCCATGTGTCCTAGAGTGGCGGAGTGGGGAAATAATTTGGGAAATTTTCCCGATGGAGAAAACAAAGGAAAATTCAAAGAGGAAAGCCCGCCCCCCTTATTGCGAGCCAATAAATCTCGCCACGTGTCTAGGTGGCACCAAAACTTAAGAAAAGCCCACAAGAAGATTTTGGAGAGTCAAACCCACATCCAATGGGGTTATGACATGTGTCCAAGTTGAAAATTATCAAAGTAACCCATGGAGAATTCAGGAAATACATGCCCGTGTCCAATCGGGGCTTGCCACGTGTCCCAAACTCGCCCGGCGGGGAATTTTGGAAAAAAATTCCAAAGACAAAAGCGAAGGAAAATGGAGTAGGATGGGCCCGCACCCAATCAAAATGTGCCACGTGGCACCTAGAAAGGTGGAGCATGGGGAAATTTTGGAAAATTTTCCAAATGACCAAAAAGGTAAAAATTCAATTTTTTTGCCCGCCAATTTGATTTGGCCCTGTTTTGCCCTAAAATTTCAAATGGCCATATCTTTCGATCCAGAGCTCGATTTTTCATGTTCTTTATATCAATGGAAAGATGGTGAAATTATCTACAATATTTTGGGGTCAATTTTTCATTTTGATGGATTTTGGAGAGATAAAATCTAAAAACACCTCCGCACGTGGTCATGGATAGAAATAACGTTTCAACCACCGTTTTAATGAAGAATGGCTCGCATTCTCTCTCAAAGATGGTTGAAAATGTCAGGGAATGGGTTTGTAAGGATGCCCATGCTATTTTTAATGTATTTTGGTCAATGGTTGAATCCCTTCCATGTTTTCCCCGTGTTTCTCTCTCCTGGGCTCGTCCCTTGCACTGTAAAAGCCAGTTTTGGCTCATTTTCAAAGGGTTGAACATTTTTTGTGTATTGCAGGTCCCCTCTCTCACCTTGAAAGTGATTTTGGTGGAATAACAGACCTTTTATAAGAACTACAACTCATTTTTTCCTTTCAGGTGTTGTAATGCAAGTGATTTTGATGTTAAAATAACAATACAGGCCTTGTGATTAATCTTCCATCCTCTGCTAGTGTTGTTTGACTAATTTCTGATTCTTCATTACAGCTATCAGTTTGTGCATGTTGTTTTTGTTGCATTCTATGAATTGTGTCAATCTGCAGAAGTGAGAAATGCTCACCACTCCTTTGGTGCATCACCTATTAGCATTAGTTTTAGTTTATTTGCATTTTCTATCTCTATCCCTTTGGAATTTAGAGTAGGAATTAGGAATATAGACCTCTGCAACTTGTAAGTGATATATTTAATCAGAGGAGTTGAGGAACCAGCCTCTAATCTAGAGATTCCTCTTCCATTTGACAAGTCCCACACTTGGGGGAGGATTCAATGTTGTGCAATCACACTGGATGCTTAGTATGATCAAACTAGAAATCTGATCAACATCTACGGGGTGTTCTTGATTTGTAACAACAACTACCACTTACACACCCGAACCACCATCACAACCCCGCCCATTTTCCACTGACTTCTAATCACTTACTACTTGCCATTTTAACCATACCTTCCTCTACCGTTGTGTGTGGAAAGGTTTTTCTTTGGATTTTATGAGCAAGGCCACCATACTATTATTCCATGTACCACCCGCAAACATAACTACTCGTAGTGGTATCGGCTTCCCCGAACCTCCCCGCCAAACAAGCTTACATTGAACTCATTGAAGACCCTATCCCTCCCCCACCTTCATCTTCATCACCACCTTCACCCGCTCCACCTTCATCACCACCCTCACCGATAGAGTCGATGGATCCTGAATCTATCCCCCCTAAATTTTTTTTTTTCATAAACACTATTTCCTTGGGGTCTTTGACTTATCAACACAAAGGCGAGGCCCCTTCCACTCTTCCATTCCTGTATCCTAAAATGATCAATGATGACACACCTACAATTAAAGTCGTTCAATGTCAGGATGATGAATCCATACTCACCTAGCTTGGTGTAGAAGAATCATATATTCATCGATCGTTACCCTCTAAGACACAAACCCTTTTGAATGAATCGACTATTGAGATCAACATTCGTGCTTAGAAGGACTCGCACATCCTAAAGATCGACAATCTTTACATGTTGCTGAACAAGAAGCCATCACTTATTTTATCCAAGATCATAACCACGCTTTCACTTGGTCTTATGCGGACATGCCCGTTATTGACCCCACCATAGTGGTCCACAATATCATAACCGTTCCCGATGCCAAACCTATCAAACAAAAGATGAGTAAAATGCACCTCAAATTGTTCTTCTCGTCAAAGAATAACTTCAAGTGCCTTCTTTACTGTTTCCTTCATCTTACCCATTGATTATCCTAGTTAGATTTCTAACATTTTCCTCATTACTAAAGTAATAAGGGGACTCGCATTTGCACATGAAATTCCTCAAACTCAACCTAGACTACCCAAAAGAGGACTTTCCTTTGCCCAAGATTGATCAACTAGTTGACCTCACCGATGGTCATGATATTCTCTCACTCATGGCTGGATTCTTGCGTTTTAACCAAATTTTTCTTTCCCCATAATATCAACACAAGACAACATTCATCACCCCTTGGGGAACCTTTTGCTATTGAGTCATGCCTTTTTTCCTTAAAAATGCTAGTGCTACATATTAACATGCTATGACTTACATCTTCCATGATATCATACATAACATATTGGAATATTACATGGATGATATCTTAGCCAAATATAAACGTCACACTAAGCACCTCACTATCCTCGAAACCATCTTTGACTGCCTCATTAAATATTGTGTCCACCTTCAACCTAAAAAGTGCATCTTTGTGGTTCTCTCAGGAAAGCTCCTGGGATTTATTGTTTCCCTCCATGGTATAGAAGTTAACCTGCTAAAGTCAAGGCCATTCTGGAAATGCCTCCACCCACTAACCTTAAAAAAATCCGTAGCCTACAAGGTAAATTGCAGTCCATTTTCCGTTTCATTTCACAATTATCTGATCGGTGTCAACCATTTCATCATCTTCTTAGGAAAGATCTCTCCTTTAAATGGGATGATGAATTTCACAAATATTTTGAGGCCCTAAAACAATACCTTCTCCAAACACCCATACTCATTCCACCTAAATACAACCAACCTTTTTACCTATACATATCAGTTGTGGATCATTCCTTGGGAGCCATGCTCACTCATTGTGATGAACAACACAGGGAATATGTTGTTTATTACATAAGTTGTACTCTTTTAGACTATGAAACCTCATATAACCATCTAGAAAAAAATTTCTTAGCCTTATTTTTCGTTGCCACCACACTCCACCATTACCTACTCAACCAAAAACCTATGTCGTGACCAACACCAATCCCTTACACTTTGAATACGTGAAACCTTATCAAAATCAGCATGCCGCATGATGGCTTATGATTTTAGCTGACCTCAACCTTGAATTCATCCATCAAAATTCCATCAAGGTCCAAGCTATCATCAACCAACCGGCCGACGCACCTATTTCCGGGGATTAACCCTCTAAATTTGACTTTCCCGATGAGTCAATTGCTACTCTTTCCTGACGAACCCCTTACCAAATGACACTTTGTTATTCAATGGTTCCAAGTGTCGGCATGGGGACAAGGTTGGTATTATCCTCATTCCTTTGGATGGAGAACCCATTCCTTTATATTTCAAACTAGACTTTGAATGCACCAACAATATTTCAGTATGAAGCACTCGTACTAGTTTTCCAAGCCACATATTTCCTAGATGTCAAATCAATCCACATCTTTGCTGATTCACAATTGGTCGTCAACCAAGTCAATGGTATGTACCAATGTCATAAAAGATACTTCAAAAGTATAAACATCATGTAGACATACTTTTGACCACCTTTTATCGTTACACCCTTCAAACCATCCCACGTTCAACTAATAAATTTTCCGATAAGATGGCCTCGCTTAGCTACCCAAATACCCACTTCCTCTACCGATTCTACAATCTTTGTCACCATACAATGCCTTCATTCACCTACTTATTTACCTCATGATGTTTACTCACTGGAACCAACACCCCTGACCCGAGTGACCTTTGGTATAAACAATACTCCGACAACCTTTCTCTCTCCATCCTACCTCTTGATCTCACCCGTGTGAACAACGCACCTTCCTTAAAAAGGTGTCTTGTTTCGTCATTCTAGGGGACTCCTCCATAAGCATACCTTTGATGGTATTCTTTTATGATGCCTCACAAGTTCTGAAATTCCTTATACCATTGAGGAGGTTCACGATGGCATATGTGGAGGTCACTTTAGTGGCCTTACTATTGCTAAGCATATTCTTCACCTAGGCTATTACTAGCCGACCCTTAACCATGATTTTTGTGACTATGTCAAACTTTTTGTGAAATGTCAACAAAATTCCAACCTTCATCATACACCCAATCATGCCTTATAGGTCACTCGTGACCTTTGGCCCTTCTCTCAATGGGGTTTGGATCTTGTCGGAGAAATCAATCCTCATTCTTCCCAATGCCATCAATGGATCATAACTACTACCGAATACTACACAAAATGGGTGGAAGCCATACCACTCATCTCCATGAAAGCCGAGAAGATATGTGATTTCATTAACCATCACATCATTTGTCACTTTGTTTTTCCTCATCACCTAATCACCGACAATGGAAAACAATTCAAAAAAAACATTGCAAAAACTTTGCAATGCCTTCTGACATTCATTCGGCTTATTTTCTCATCACCTTATTACCCACAAACTAATGGCCAAACCAAATCCAATAACCAAACCCTAAAAAATATCTCATGAAAGTTGTTGACAATATTGGGAAGGATTGGCATACACAAATTCCTTTTGCCCTATGGGCATACCGCACTTGTTTCACACTTCCACTGCAGCCACACCATTTTCACTGGTTTATGGTATAGAGGTTGTTCTACCTCTTGAAGTCTAGATACCCTCACTCTACATTTCTCTCCATGACATGCTTACTGATGATGAATTTGTTTAGGACCGCTTACCTAACTTGAGTTATGAGATGAACTTCGTCTTAATGCTCTGGATCTCCTTCAAGTTTACCAACAACGTATCAAACGTTTATGAAAAATGTGTTCATGAACGAACCTTCCAAGTTGGTGACGTTGTCTTGAAAGAAAATCATCATGTAACCAAATTAGAAATAATTAAATAGGTAAAATTCACTCCTAATTGGCTTGGACCATATATCTTAACTCATACCTATAGATCATGTTCCTATCATTTATCCTCCTTGATGGTAAACCCGAACTGAGCCCCTTAATGCATTACATATTCAACAATTCTACTGTTGACTCGGTGTCCTACCTCACCCTTTGTCTCTTTACAAGCTCATTCCCCGAGCGTTATCCACTCCATACACCTCCCTAATGATTAAACAGGAATCATGTGAGTACCCATCACTTGTTATCTTCTCTTGAATATGTGTACCATGGCATCTTTGCACATAACATGATTCTCATGGATACTTTTGGTCTACTTTTAGATGAGATCCCATGGTCATTCCACCTTTCCTTTTGAACAAGATTCCTATCCTCCACCTTGGACTTTTCCATGACTTCAATGACCTCTCATGGGACCAACTCCTTGAGTCAAACTTCTAATAAAAGATTACTCCCTCATAAGGACATCTTCCTCTCGACCAAATTTCTGCTATAAATAGACTCAAGCTCCTCAAAGGAAAGCTATATGAACTTTAACAAAAAAATGAGAGAAACTAAATCTTCCCACATCAATCAGTTCACGAATACCTTAAGGAGTACCATATTATTTATCCCATATAGACTTCCCGCATCGATCCGTCTCTCAAAACAAAACAAAATTTAGTCATGTAATTTCCCATCAGACCTAGGACCTCTTGCCCAAAATCCCTATCACTCAAAACATATAAAATTTAGCTACCTTTCACCCTCCTTACAACTCCCATTCTGATTGTTTCAATTGCCTCAAGGGACATCTTGGAATTTATACATTTTGTGATCCCGTGACTACCTTCATCGTAGAAAGCTTAATCATGCAATTCCTTTTGGTTCTTATGTTCCTCACCTCCTCCAACGTATGATCTACTCGGTATAATCCTACCCAATCAGGTGGCTTTATTGCCCCCTCTTACCTTTTAACCATCTTTTTTTACGTTTTGATTACCTTATATAGGACTTGGTCCTCGACGCTTACCTTTGAGGTAATCCTCCCTTTTCCATAATCACCTTCACCTACATCGCTTTTACCTATAATCTACCCACACCTATTAAACCTAAACCTACAACATGCCCAAAAACCTACCAACTCATTTTCATATTCTTCCCTAGCTCATGGGGAACTACATCGTCCCGAGGTCCCTTTTCGCCGAGACTTTGTAGTAGCACTCCAAGGGCATGGGGCCCTTAGAGGTTAGCTAGGACATTCTCTACCCTACAACAATTCCTCAACCATGCCTAACTCACTATTTACATCACATTTCACTTAGCTCCCCTTTCCTAAAAAATTAGAAATTAAACCACATACATAATAAGTTGCTTCCCATAGCATACATTTATTACACCTACCACCTCTCTATCACCACTATGCATATATTATAGAACATTTCACATATGACCCATAGTATCATTTGTTGCCAAAATAATGAATCATAACTAAACCTAATTGCAACTCAACCATGCCTATAACCTGACTCGATCTATGCCTATAACCTGACTTGATCCATGCCTTACCCAACTTGACTCGATCCATGGTTAAACCAACCTAACTCCATCATGCCTAACTCACCTAATTTCAAACCACATTCAAGTAACAAATCCATATCTCATCTAATACAAGCCATAAACCAATATCTCATAAACACATTAACACATCACAAAATACCATGAATCTCATCATATAAATCAATAAATGTGTATCTCAATATACATGCCTATCTCATCATGACCGTCATCTCAAAATGTTAGCATGTAGGCCAATATACAATACAAAATTCCATCGACACGCAAGCCTCGTCTCATATATACCAAAAAGAATGAATGAATGAATACAAATATCTTCACAAGGCTAGTATATTCCCAAAATATTAAAAAATCACTCATACATCCTCACTATCTTTGCACACAGGACCGTATGTATATAAAAAAATCACTAGTATACATGAACAATTGGGTGGCCACATATCAGACATCTTGCCGGATGTCCTCCATATTTGTGTCACCTACACACTCGGCCTCTTATGGCCCTACTGGCACATCACCTAGCTTTGGTTGTAGTGTGCTGGTGGCCTCTCCCTGATTGGGCCTCGAGCTCGCTGACCTCCTGTGCTCTCCACACTATGTGTGTGGGATCTTTTCCTCTCACTAGATGCCTATTGTGCCCTGTACTCTCTGTAGGATAGGAAGTCTATCCCAGCCGCAATGAGCTGATCCTGATAATATCTCACCTCACCTAGGGCATCCCATAACCTAGATACATACACGGTCTATGGTGGTCCCATAAGTCTCGGCCCCTGTACTTGCCCCTGCAGCCGACTGACTCGCCTTACACCAAAGATGTGAACTGGGACCATCTCCCTGTGCATGTGGTGGTGCCCCCTGTCCTTGTGCTCGTGGTGGTGCCCCTCACCCCGTGCTCGTATCTAGGCCTCGTAAGTCCCCAATTTGTGCTTGGGCAGTGCCAACTGGCCCTGTAAACCTACCACCTAATCCAAAGTAAGGCTACTACTCCGACCATCTCTGTCTCCATCTCCTTCATCCCCTCCATCTCCTCCATCCACCATCCGGGCTCGCAGACTAGCCACACCGTGCTCATAGCTCGCTACCTCTGCCTCGACCCCTCCGGATGTGTCTAAAGTATACCTATCTGTGTGATCGGTGTCTCTCTTCTTTGTAATAATAGCTAGGTCAGGCTACCCCGGTCTAGGTTGTATGTCTCATAACCGCACCGCCCACCACTACCTATACCTTTCGGTTCATCCTCGGCATCATCAATCTGCTGATCCACCGGCTGATCCTCCTCCCCTGTAGGCATTGTAGGCTATGGTAGAGGTAGATACCTCTCCACATCATCTCTCTCGATACTATGGGAATAATAGAGGAATATCCCGTACAAACCCGACCTAACGATGTCGGTTCCCTTGACCCACAAAAAAACACCCACAAAACCCTACACATCACAAATACCAAATCTTCTAATGCTCTATTTAATCAACAACATAGAGTTTAGTGCTTACCTTGTCATGTTGCCACTGTCTCGGTGGCATGTCTAGCCACTATGTATGTCGGTGGTTCACCCGATACCTCTCCTACCTCTCGCCATCACCGAATATCTACTCGCACCCTCCGACCAATCAACTCTCTCACCTTGATCCCATAAACCCGCTATTCACCAACCCAACCCTCATCAAATCACACTGTTTATCACTCACCATCCTATTTTATCCGGATAATTTTCCTCTTTTCTCTCATTTTTTTCATTTCTTCACTTCGTAAATAACAAATGAATAATAAAAACACAGATTTTTTTGTTTTTATAATAAACCTGACCTAACCGATGTCGGTTCCCCTTGACCGCATTATCGGTCATGTGCCCTACTTAACTGTCACTGATTTTCCTATACTGACATCAGTTATCCTTGACCGCCATCAGTCACCCTCACCTACACATTGCCCTTACTTTGTCATTTTACCCCACCCTTTACCTTGCTCCTTTACCCCATCCAACCTTTACCCAACCCATTACCTTACCTTTCCTGACCTCATCACTTCCTACCTCCATTTTTCCTCCTTTGGGGACTCATTATTTTACCCCTACCTTGGCCTTACCCGTGCCACGACCTAGATATTTGGACCTGAACCATCGCTAGTGAGCTTTGACCTCATGTGTTCGCTATACCTTGTGGCACTGCTACCTATGTTGATTGACCTAATGACCTTACCTAGCCTATTTCTGTGACCGTTTATCCTTACCCTACCTTTGGTGTACCGAAACATACCTAAACATTCCTACACCTAACCTATGTTGTGTTTCCTGACTATATCCTATAGCTTGGATACCAGATTCACTTTAACCTTTTTCGAATAAACATATCAACCTTAGACGATGTAGATTTTTCCTGCTCTTTAACCCTGTAGCATGCTATAGTTTATACGTGTGCATGCATTTGACTGTTGCTACCTGTGACCCTGACCCATTACCTAGATTTCTCAAGTATACCTTTCACCCTTTTCCCCTATACGCACTTGTCTTTTCCTCAAATTTACCTTTTATCAAACCACTCACTGCTTCAACTTACTTCCTTGTCAGTTCCTAGTTTGAGGGGGATCACCTTCACCCACGCATGGGGAAACCATATCTTATTTTTGTTAGTGTCACTTACCAATACAAGCTACACAAAAAAAGGGGAAAATGTAGACACTTTGAAATTAGGTCACACTCCCTTTTGTCCCTCGACATATAAGTACCCTTTATTACATTTACCTAGCCATGACCCCCTTCACCCCACTAATATTAATTTTATTAATTTAATTCTTTATATTCACTATATTTATTATTTAAATAATATCCACACATACAGCTCACTTAGACATCTCACCAAGCCAACTCAACCTAAGACCTATTCTAAGTAAGTTACCATAACTAACTAAGACTTACCCAAACCCTAAAAATACATGCCTACATTCCCACTAACCACATTACCACATGCTTACAAGAATCTTCCAGGTCTAATCCGTGGGATAACGACATGAGATCTAAGGAAATCGGGAGGATCTCCTAGTTTAGTAAACCTAGGAAATACTTGCCTTGATCGATGTCGGTTACCACTGAACCATCACCGGTTAATCTGACCATCGTCGATTACCCTTTAAAACCCAAAACAACCATATTCTCAAGGTTGGAAGTTAGAATTTTGAAAACATTGGGAGAAATTTGACGAGCAAGAATGCATCTCAGAGAGATAATGCATCTTCAGAGAGCAAATTCTAGCAAAAACTCACACCCAAGGAAGGAGATTGAGCATCTTCTCCTGCACAGCCATCCCAACCATTATCTGATATATCCAAGCAAAGAGGAGTGTACATGCAGCCCATGTAGAATATTTTCTTCAATTGGTGATTACTTGCAACCTTCAAACCCATCATCAGCACCTCCATCCCTCACACACATGCATTCAAGAACGGAATCCAAGTAAGCATAACATCATACTTTCCTGGTTTATTTCATTTCATCATTTGTTTATCATCCATTGTTTATCTTTCCCCCTATTGACCTTCTCCCACATTTTCACCTCTATATACCCACCAAAACCTCGCAGGCCTACTCCAATCACCCAATATTTCACCTTGACCTACCAAATTCCTTTGTACAATCAGAAAGGAGACCCCAACTTATTCTGTGACATTTTCATATCTCACAGTAACTAGCACCGGTTATGCCTAACCACCGTCTGTCACCCCTGACCAACACCGGTCTCTATATTTGCCAACACATCCTAGAACAATGACTCACCCACCTAATTTCATCTTATCCTCATTCACCTGTGATCTACTCGAGACCTTTATCAGACCTGCAGAGACCCATAACCAATCATTTGACCTTTGGATTCTATTCTAGCTTAGCCTATTAGATTAGATATATTTCTTATTATGTTTTTAAGTGAGATACCTAAATCATTTTAAAATAAAAATAGGATTTACTTTGTTTACAACATTGAATTTTTTAAAACAGTGGACTGATAGCCATCTAGGAAGTATCATACTTCCCGGATCTAGCATACGCTAGGTAGTTCACTACCCATATTGTTTAATTCCTTCTAGTGGTCTTGTTTTCATTACAGGTAGTTCCTCCTAGCCAAAAGGAAGCTCTCATGATTAGCTATGGATTCGAAATTCATACGCGTGCAACAACCCATCAACTAACATTTGAACAGGTATTCCTCCTATGCCCATTACCCTATTTGTTTCATCAACACTTCAAAGAAAGGATCTAAGAAAAAGGTGAAATACGAACCACCACCATTATTTTAGCTTAAGGCATTAAGCCAAAGGGGTTATGTTCTAGTTGAGTGGATAGGGACGTACCCTTTTCTGAAACTTGCAAATACAGTGTGATGTTTTTGGTGTGTTTTTATCTTGTTTAGCTTAATGTGGTTTGCTTGAACACCTTTTGGCAACCTACACGGAAACTTTATTAGTAGTTTTTTTTGTCTCAATTTCTTCCTTCTTTGACAATCATTTTTGGTCCTACACAATGGATTAGTAATTTTCCATGCACACAAAGAGGACAAGCATCGTTTTTGATTCTCAAGATCATCCTAAGACGCAAGAGAAGAGCATACATGATGCAAGATCCAACTAAGAAATAAAAAAATGGAAAATACTTAAATCAAACATGATACATGTTTATTTTAACCAAATTTGACATTCCCAACATTTTTCAAAGCAAAAGAAAGAGATAATATTTTTTTGATTCCCAATATCTCCCAAAAATGCACGAGGAAGAGTATACATGACTTCACTCTTATGATTAAGCATGTAATGTTTATCCAAATTTAATACAATTTAAACAAAAGCATGTAAATACACCCTACAAAATAGAAATTAATCAAAATAAACCTATAAGATGTTAGTATTTTAATGACACAAGATTTTGTAAATGTTAAACTGATATTCAAAACCAGATTGTGGTACATGCACATAGATTAGGGTATATAAGCGTGAATGATGGTGTATGTGTGCCTCTGTACGGACTAGTAGAGCTACAGAGTGCCTACATGGCTAGAGAGATGCATGCACTTGCCTCGGTGAACCCGTGCTAGCAGATATATATGTGCGCATAGGAAGAAAAATAGAAATTAAAACAAATATGACAGTGTGTGTACACTCGTAGAATGATGTCTGCGCTAGGAAATGGGTGTATGCACATCTATATAGGAGACATCGTGTGTGTGCCAACATCGATGCATGCACTACGGTTCGTGCACCTATGTGGGTCTCGATGCTTTGACAAAAATAGGGTACAATACTATAGTAGTGTGTGTGCGCTAGTAGAATTATGTCTAAGATAGGAAATGAGTTCCTATGCACTAGTTTATGTGCTCATGCGCCCATGCAAAAACATGTACTGGTGATGACGTTAAAATATGGAACAATGATGTAAGAAATCTCAAAAAGCTCAACATTTTAACATGTTAGTTCAAAATTGACAATAACCGATCAAAATTAAACTTTTGAACAAGACTTGACACATGCAAAGTTAGAAAAAATCATAAGAAATTTAACATTATTTCATACGTGCATATCAAGGGTTAGCCAAATATTCAAATAACTTAAAACCAATAATGCTCCATTATAATTCATATCATAGGATTGCATATATATAGGAATATGCATTCCTAAAAACAAGGAGGTTGTTCAACAACACTCCCACAAATCTCTCTCTCAACACCTAAATACGTGAGCTATTGAAACTCACCAAAACTAATATTGTTATATGAGTTGTTTAATAAACAACTCATATCAACATTTACATTACACACATATATTTATCTCTAAGTAAATATTAAATCATAAATATTAATAGAGCACTAAATGATTGATTTCCTAACATTCCCCCTTAGTGTGAACACGGGGAAGAGTAATTACACTTCCTTCTATAGCGTGCCACCCGTGCATTCTCATGATCTAGATGGTTTTACAAGACAACCAACAACCTCAATATGGATGGTTTTATAGGACAGCCAACAACCTCAACATGGATGGTTTTACAGGACAACCAACAACCTCAACAGGGATGGTTTTACAGGACAACCAACAACCTCAATATCACGATGCTGCTATTCTTTTATGCTTTCATCTGTCCACTATGCTTTTCCTTCAGGGAATTATGTAGGAAATATTGCTCACTAATTACAAATATGAAAAGAGAAAATGGAACATTGAGACCATGTTCCCCCCCTCAATGTGAACATTTCACTTATTCAACCCATAACAGGAACACTGAGAAAGAATTACGCTGCACACAACTGAAATCAACTGCAACTCTGAAAAGAAAGAAAACTCACACACACACTATCACCACAGCTTTGTGCGGCCCCATCATTGGTGACTGACGAGAGGTCACTGAATGACCTCCAGCCTCTTGTGCCTCCATCCTCCAATGGATGCATTCTTTTTATAAGAGAAAGTCTTCTTCACTATCTTGAGCAGCAACTTCTCTGTCATGTGAATGGTTGGATCCTACTTCCCAATCACTTTCTTCTTCTCTATTTTCAGAAATGAAAGCTTTATTATTCAATTTACCATCCAACAGATCCCTAGCTCATTGTTTACAAAACATTATTCCATGTCCAGACACATTACAATAGTGACAAATAAGCCTTTTCTTTGGATCCTGGGAGGTTGAACCTTGCTTGAAAGAATGATTGTATCTCTTTTTAAAATATTTACCATGTGTTCCATATAACACTTTTTCTTTTGTTTCAATTTTATTTGTTCTATTTTCGTCCTCTATCAAAGAAGAAATCAAGTCTTCCAGACTTGGATTGATTTTTCTCAAAGTGAAGACCATATTAGAATAGCTAGGAGGCATGCTATTAAGTAAAACTGATTTTGCATCATCGTCGGGAACATCTACTTTGATTCCAGCTAATTGATTTAATACAGAATGAAACTTACTTATGTGTTCCACCATGTTGTCACCTTCCTCCATTTTGAGTCCGAACAACTTTTGTTTTAGTGATACTGTTGTGCTTCCTGCTTGTGATCCAAATAGTTTGTTTAGTGTAGTCCAAATTGTATTTGAGGATTTTGACAAATCTATATGATGTAAATACGCATAAGATAATCCCAATCCAATGATTGCTATGGCTTTTCAATCTTTGATGTCCCATATTTCCACTTCATCTGCATCTCTTGGTTTCTTTGCTTTGCCATCCACAATCTCCCACAAATCTTTGTTGATTAATAACAACTGAGTTTTCACCTGCCATGTGTAAAAATCTTTTCCTTCAAATTTTTCCATTCGATTCAACTTAGCCATGTTAAAAAAATGGACGTCGGTTTCAACCAAAAATGCGTCCGAAGACAATATGACAACTGGACTAAAAAATTTAAAAAGTAATAAACTGAGATTACTTTTTAAATGAAAACGACTATATAATAAATAAAGACAAACAATACACCTTTTGAAACAACATGCTTACTATTGACTACAACATGTGAGAGGCGTATGCATGTGGGGAGCCCACGTTTTAAGAGAAGACCATCACAACCAAATGCTTAGAGAGCTCCCGCAGGCTCCTGATCAGTTTTGAAATGTGAAATTTTACCATTGGTGAGATAAACCACACTTTTCTTCTTCACCCGACCAGACTTGCACCGAATGGAGGCTTTGGTATATTCTTTGAAAATAATATAGAATGTTAGCAGATCTTTGACCACTGAATCCCACTTACACAGTTGCATGCGTGATTATGAATAGATCTAATAATGAATTGTTGGTAGCTCACTGGATATATGGATTGTTGATAGCAGAATTATAGATTCTTGATTACTGGTGCAGGCTTGAATGCCAAGAGGTGCGGTAGGGAGACACCATGAAATGCTAAGACCAAAACAAAACTTGGAATAATACGTGGAAGGCTACAATTCTTGATGCAAGTGTAATGAAGGAAATCTGACACGTTTCCTCCTTGATAGCTTTATTGAAACATGGGGTTTGAGGTTCGATAGGATCCGACCAGTAGTGGAGCAGATGCAAAGAGAGTGGGAGCATGGCCTCAGAAACACAAGCCTCAAAATCCAATAAATTACAGAATATGCACAGTCCTACAATTTTCTCCCAAGCCGATCAGGGTGCTTCTTAGATGCCAGGCACAGTCAGTTTATTCGAGCTTCGTATGACTTTGCAAGCTTTCCCACTGAAAGAATCTCTTATAAATCTCCTAATTATAATATCTCATATCCTGGGGCAAAAAATGAATGATCTCCCCTACTAATCCTCATGATTACATCACTCTGAAACCAAATGAAAAACCAATAATGCTCTGTTATAATTCATATCACAGGATTGCATATATATAGGAATATGCATTCCTAAAAACAAGGAGGTTGTTCAACAACACTCCCACAAATCTCTCTCTCAACACCTAAATACGTGAGATATTGAAACTCACCAAAACTAATATTATTATACGAGTTTTTAATAAAAACTCATATTAACATTTACATTACACACATATATTTACCTCTAAGTAAATATTAAATCATAAATATTAATGGAGCACAAAATGATTGATTTCCTAACAATAACAACAAAAATTGAACTATAATGCTAAGGGACTAAGGACCCGACCCACCGGGTGTGCCAAATGTGTACATGAATTAATTAAAAATACAAAGGAAATCAAATATAGCACTTAATAGCTTCAATACAATGCTAACTAGATCAATATACCATCATGCTAAGAGCTAAACAAGTAATAAACATCAACACTATGCATTAAAACCTTGAAAATAAAACCTCAAGATAACATGCTAACATTTATTGCTCTACTCTTTAGAAAGCTAAATCAATGAAATGGACCTAGGTAGATCCTTTAGCTATCAAATGGTTGATAGTTGTTTCTTGATCCAAGAGGATTGAGGATGGAGGTTCATCAAGTCATGGCAACAAGGCCTTTCTTGATTAACTCCATTGATCTTCACAAAATAACTTGGATGATTGAATGCAAATGGATGATGCCTAGCTCCACTCTAAGGAAGAATGCCCTAGGATGATGAAATGGCTATAATATAGGCTCTATGCTCATTTAGGTGTAAGTAGAAAGGTAGGAGGAGGGCTCCTTATATATCCCAATGGATAAAATAATCTCTACATCCCTTTACATGTGGGATAATAGAGAGGTTGGGTTAGTTGTGGATAAGGAAGGTTTAGGGAGGGTTGAGTCAACCTTAGGAGAGTTTAATTTGTCCTTTAGTGACCCATGGGAATTAGGGGTGCATATAATTAATCAAAGGTGATTAATTAATAAGGATATGAGCCTATTAGGATAGCTTAGAAGAGAATTAACATGATTTAGGGGATATGAAGGATTAAATTAGATAAATGAAAGTTTATTTATCTAATAGAGGAGGAAACTTAATTAATTAGAATTAATTAATTAATCTAGATAGAATGGGGTTTAATTAATGGAAGGTCATTAATCATCATTTTTCCTTGATAGATGAGTCAGTTAATTGACGTAATGTAGTTAATTGACGACGATAGAAGATAGAATGAATGTCATTTGACGATTTGTCGTAAAATTTCGAGGAAGAGTATAATTAGTGCAATTTAAGTATATAAATTTTTTGGGCTAGATTATAGGTGTCTACAGAGTCTCAATGCTTCAAGTTGAGGTTCTTAAGACCTCATCATGTCGAATTTCAAAAGGAATGGAATTTTATGTACTTCATAGCCTTCTTGTTATAATTGGAATGTGAAATTAGTAGTTACTTGGTATAAACAACTTCACCATGTTGAGTCGAAAGGTGGATTATTTGACAATAAGGAATAAGCTTGTATAGGTATGGTTGATTATCTTGAAGCAATAAGGTACATAAACCAAGTTAAGGTTTGGTATTGTCGAATGATTGGGAAATAATGTTTTTATTGAAATGATTATTAGCAGGGTCTAAACAACCCATGAAATGGAAATGTAAACATGTCAAATGTATTTTAAGCATCTTGATAAAGTTTGAAGTAGACAAGAAAGCTATGCATGAGGTGGGTTTACCACTTGATAGATTAATCACAAATGAATTCAATATATTTGAACATGCAAAAAGGTAAACTTTGGAAATGATTTAGCTCGAGCTATTATATTTTGAATTAATTCTTGTTTAAACATGGAAATTATGGATTATTCAAAATCCATCACCTCTCATTCCAAAGTGGGAATTTAGTAAAATTTATTAAATCCACTAAGAGGCAGTTGCAAAAATTAATTGGCTTTTATTACTCCAGTTATGAACCTAGGGGAGATCGTTATCGATTCACTTCGGTCTAACCCTAGTTATTTTTATTTCCATTCACTATTGAGCTCTGCATGTGAGTCCATGGCAAGAAAATTTAGGGAAACACCACTCTTGTTTATGCATAATATAGAATTTTTATGCAAAACATGGGATACTTAATGCTATAAAAATTGTGATGTAAATGGAGGGAAGGTTGGGAATTGTTTGGGAAAAGGAATTTTTCTTTGTTATGGATTTAAGAGCTTCAAATTTGTAGACCGTGAGGAAATATTAAAGAGGAAGAAGCTTCTATAGAGAGGTATGTGTGTGCAAGAGGTTTTAGTTGCCTTGATCTTGAACAAATCAAGAGAAATCCTTCATACGTTCAAGCATGAACAATTCTTACCCTCTCTTTACAATTTAAACCGTTTAGTATTAGATTATTGTGAAATATCTACAGTAATTTCTCCCTTTAATATTTTAAGTTGGGTGTGGTTGATACAACTGCTTGAATACGGTTGTATCTGGAAGTTATTTTTGTACATTTATTTTGGTTTCTCTAATTGGAGAAGTTGATTTCGCATCTATTGATGAATATTTTTGTAAACTTATGTTGGGTCTTTTTGACTTTTATCAATTTGGTACTACACTAAATCTAGATATATATATATATATATATATATATAATATGTATTAATAAAGAGAACCATGGGTTCGAGAACAAATTATATTACTATTTTTATACTTACCTAGAATCGACTTATTATTTAAGGTAGACATATTGATATTCTAAATAGAAAAGGGAATTTTCACCTTCCTCATGTTTCATAGTTGTTTGTAGACTTGCAACCTGATTTGGGTAATACGATTTTACCTGAAATAATTGAATTTCGTAAGATGGGTTTGGGTGTTCAGCTAAAATATGTACTTGTTCTATCTTAGGTGAGGTCATTGATATTTATTGATTATTATTCATTTACTTTCTATTAAAACTTGTAGAAATAGTAATTCCACCATTATTGGGTAATCGTTGTGATTGTATTTATATAAATACCTATTCTGAGTCTTCACCTTGAGCCTCTATCATGAATACTCATTCATGCGGATAAAATGGTTAGCAAGTGGTAGACTTGCTGTGACTTAAGTGATTGTTTGGAGGTGAGACTCTGGTTGAAATGAATTACATTAATTACTAGTAAAATTCATGCAAAATCACAACCACAAATAGGAATAATCTTATTTAAATCCACAACTTAGATTTCTTTTCTTTAATGTGGATTTTTATCCACTAATTCATCTGCAAAACAAATTCTTTGCAAGTATTTAACTTAACCTTTCATTGCTTTGAAACGTTGTTGATGGAAAAGCCTATATTTTTATAAGGAAACTCTTTTACTTATCTCTTCATGATATTTAAGGAAGGAAGTTTATCGGTCTTCTACAAAACTACGATCTCTTACTTAAGGATAGGTAAATATAATATCATAACTCATTTATGGGTCTATGTTTGTTAAGAGATCCTTAATAAACCTTGTTGATGGCCCATTATGCTTGGGTAACTAAGTCAACAATGTTATGTTATTAAACTAGGATTTTTGAGTAAATGAAAATGATATGTTGAAGTGATAGTTAGATGATATATGAAATATCTAAGTTATAATCGAGTGAATGTTGGGTTGTACCTAGCTTAATAATTAAGACTGTAAAGTATTTACCTTAAACTAGGATGTCTTTGACAAGGCATACACATTTGAAATATTGTATAAGTTTTCGGATGATCAAATCCAAATGTGTGACTGTAAAGTAGACACTTAGTCTCTTGTGCTACTGATGTCCGATTATATTTAAGATCCCATAACTACGTTATGAGGTGACTGTTTGGATAAGGATTTATTCTTTGTCTATTGATATAGTTAAAAATGACTTATGTCATAATGTATGCTTTTTTATCTGCTACAATGAAAGGCTAAGGAAGCCGAGACTTATATAAAAATAAGTATAATCAAGTTTTGGTTGTGACCTCACTTAATTTGGATCTTATTATGATTGAATGTAATAGGAAGTAACTCAATTTGAGGTGTTGTATTAAAGATTATACAAGACCATATGTTGAGTTATGAAGTATGTTTTCCTTAATTCTTATAAGTTATTATTGTATATAACTTAGAAGTATATGATATAAGGCCTATACCTTGTTAAGGTATTAATGGACTAATAAGAAATTTACTGAGTGTAGGAGTTATGTGATAGACTTCTGTAAACTAGATATAATGTTACAAAAATAAAAGTATGGGCTTATATGTCCGTAATATTATTATTCTAGCTTTGACTCTTCTTGAGTTGATTGTAATTAGTTACGTTGAGTGGATTAAGTTATAATATTTGAATGGATTAAATATAACTCTGCAGTGACATAAGTATGGGCTTATATGGATGTGGTATTATTATTCGGTAGTGGTATTTATGGTAAGGCATGAATTAGTTGGAATATGTGCAGCTGAGTTATTATCAATATATACCATTTGAGTGTTATTTATTATAACTAGCATTGTATGGGTTTTAGAATGCTGATTTTTTGGTTTGTAATGATAGATCATTGTGTATGACATTACCAAACAAATGAAACATAAACTATTGACCTTGAGGTATGATTTATGCGTGATGACTCTATTTTTTATGTGGTTAAAGAAATGAATGTTTCAGGATTACTGTAAAATGGGAATAATAAATGAATATATGAATATAATGATTAAGTTATTCTTGAGCGGTTGTAATTAAGTTATAGTATTTAATTAAAGTAAATACTTTTGTATTCTAAAATTTATTTTAGGAGAGGTTATAATTTTGATTTGTGCTCATTTAAGTTAGTTAAATAATTGTAATCTAAATATTGTTTTTCCTTTAATTAAATACTAAATGGTTTAAGGTGTAAATTTGGGGTAAGGACTATTCATGCCAGTTTGTATCAAACTAACTATGATTCCATCATGCAAGTTAAGAGGATCATCGGTTTAGTAAGAAATAATTAGTTGGCTTGATTTGGTTGGTTGTACTATCATCATTAATGAAAGGATTGTAATCTTAATGATCTATGTGAAAGACATAATTTGAACTTATGATTAGTTCAGGAAATATGAAAATGAAGTGTTGGCTAGAAGACTGCAATGATAAAATGAATGAAACCTATTTGGTATGGCACCTTGGACTTCAATAGTGAATGGTTGATGATGTATTAAAAATGTATGACTTGTTCAGTTGTATATGAACATGAAATTAATAAGATGACTTATTCTATATGAATAAGTACTTGTGACACTTTGTTGTGGAATTAATAATGTATTATTTATAAATTATAAATTGTTGAGATTTGCTATTATTATGTGTGACTATGAAGTATTTATCAAGGATGTAATTTAAGTATAAATGTTTTTATATTTATGCATATGATACTGCTTCAAACATTGAAATAACTACTATGACATTGATCTGTTTAGTAGTTACAAGTAGATCTCAAGCCTCAAAATAGACCTATTCTGGTAGCAGGAAACAAGGTGGGTGATTGTTAAATGGAATTACTAAGGTGTTCCTTACAAACATATAAAGAAAATATGAATATGTATGTACGACTCCTAGTGAGTGAACACTATTGTCATTTGAGTATATGATTGTATAAGTAATGTTGAATTAATTAAATAATTACATTACTTTACATAAGTACCTTGTTTAGAAAAATAATGGGAACTTGAGGAGTAAAAACCTGTAAACATTTATATTCTTGTTACCAAAATTAAGGGAACAATATAATAGAGAATATAGTACCTTAATATGGAATCTAGAGTGTTCAAGAAACTTAAGCTAAATTAAGGCAAGCCTAGGTGACACAGATAACTAACCTTGAGGTAAAATAAATATAGGTCATATAATAAGTATTAACACGAAGATGTTAATTAGTGAACATCTTGCTTATTGGGTTCTTCATCTTATTCAAAAATGATAATGTAATTTTGGGATCAAGAGATAAATGAGGGAATGTCACTCTCCTATTATAGGTTTACATGGGCATGAATCTCACTTAACAATATAGGAATCATTGTTAAGAACAAGATAAGGAATACAAATAAAAATTGTATTTCACTTATTATAAGTCCAAAGGGGTTCACCCTTGAAGGATAGAAATCCTATAGACTACTACGAGAACTATCAACTGATAAGTGGATAACTTGATTCAAGGAAATGGAATAAGCTATATAAAAGGGGATAATGGAAGTAATACATAGTATCATAATTATAGAGTAATTATGTATCTTGCATGATTGCGCACAATGGAAAAAGTACAACATCGATCATTTTTTACTCCTTGATAATGAAAAATAATCATTTATACAGATTAGAAATGAATCATTAGTTATGTAATAGTAAAGTTTTAGAAAGTAGATCTAATTTAGTGAGATAAATTAAATCTGAAATTTGTAGGTAGAAATAAATGTAAAGTACTTAAAGGAATTACATTCAACCTAATGGAATACAATGGTGTAGGACCCTAAGTACGATTCATTCTTAGGGAAAAAGTCATCGATCCTAGGGTATTCTGTCATGAGTAAATTAATTAAGATACAATGTTCCAATTTAGGACCCTTGGCAAGTCAACTCACTACAACCGCTACATGGTCATATCCATTTAATGATGGTATTCACTATTTGGATACTTTTGCTTAGCAACTATATTGAGTCACCTCATCAAGACCCTGAATTTTGACATGGTATTGCATTAAGTACAATATTTTCTAAAGTTAAAAGTTTGGACTGTACCTAACTGAAATGTACCTCAATGCCAACTTAAAAATTTTATGAGAATGGAAGTGGTCTAATAATGATGCAAATAATTATGGGGACACTTACCTTTCCACAAGCATTCTAGGTTGTCATAGTGGCATGTCTCCCTTTAGGTAATTTTAGATTTGTACTTTGTGCGAGACTTGTAGTTGTTTATAACACCATTGTTGATTGCTAATCCATATAAATAAATATTTGATGAAGGTGAGATGAAAAATTCCTAATGGTGAGTGTGTCATCATGGAACTGAGCATGGCATACATGTATCTAAAACTTTGTGCAAAGCAGTGTAAGCCATTGATTACAATGTCGTGATTTCACCAAGATCTAAATTGTGTGATGCTAGACGGGATTCCTTTGTGGAACCCAAGTAGACACTTAGAGAGCATCACTAAATTACCATTTCCTAATAAAGGAAATACCAAAGGATACCATTGATGTATTGTCTCGTAAAGAGAACGAGGGGATTAAGTAGGATCTCGAATACTCTTATACAATTGCACATGGTTTATGATAGTTATCGAAATGGATTGAATTAAGGTTTATGTTGGATTTTAATATATGGTTGTTTAAATCATGAGGCATAAATTTATTTAAAATAAATAAATTCCCTAGATATGAAGTGAAAAAATTGGTTGTTACATTTTGGTATCAGAGCTGAAGGTTGTAACTCTTGGACCTATTGAGTCCTTACGCTTACTAAATTATGATTTTTATTAATAAAATAAAATGAATGATAGAAGGATATACCGTGGATAACAAACTAAACCAAGAAATGTTTTAGGTTTGATGGTAAGTAATTTAAAAAAATAACAATCCTTCATGACACACTAAACTAGATAGATGTGTGGAGCAGCTGGTAAGTGTGAATTGGATCAACTAAGATAAACAACTTAGGTTGAATGATAAAAATCAACAGAGGGTTGCTATATTGAATGAACTGTCTTAATGACAGATTTGGAACTTAAATCCAAAATGACCTATAAACCCGTAAAGGGTAGATGGAGTAGATAGGAAAGAACTATCTACGTAAATAGCGATGGCGAAGATCCAAACAATCTTGAATGAAATCTGCAATAAATGATGACTCAAAAAGAGTAAAAATCCAAATAATAGCATTGATTCATCTTTATTCCCCACCTTTAGGAAGAAAGGTAAGTGAGAGAGAGAAGGAGATCTTGAAATGCTCAAGGATTTGTAATCTTGATAGAATAAGATTACCAAGTTTATTATAGTATTTTCATGCACTTTATGTGCCTTGATAGAGACAAGGAATGAGGAAATAAATGCCAAGGGTAAAATTTGTACTCTTAGGCCTAAGGCAGAGTTGATACTATTTTATGTGAATGAGTAGTGTATTTTTAAATTTACCTTCCATTCCTTGATAATCCTAAGATCATGGGTTGAAAATTATATGTTTAGGCTGAGTATAGGGTGTTAAGACCTAACAAGTTGGTAATAGTGAATCAAGATACAGATCATACCTAAAATTAGATATGCAACTATGTGAAGATTAGAAAAAGACAATAAAAGGACTGGTTGCATTTAATTGACTGTGTTTTAATGATTGATTCTTGTTACCAGGATATAATGTGAGGGTGATTTTGAGATGGATCAAGGTATTTAAACCCTTACATAATGATTCTTTCAGGTGATATATGCATCTGTGTATGAATTCTTAAGAGGTATAGTTTATACAACCCTGATTAGTTGTGAACTATGGTCTTGAATTGAGGCTTAGTAAATAAAAGGAATTTTTGAATTCGCCATAGTAACCATTGAATTTTTAGAAAATTAGTATACTTCCCAAAATGATTTGACATGAGATCCCTATTCTAAAAATATCTATGGAAAGACTCTCTGAGATTATAGTCCAGTTCTCTTCTCGGTGGTGATAAGAGGAAACAATTCATAAAACTGAAGGACTTGGGAGTTGTTTGAGTTAGTATCCACCCTTTTCATGAGATCATAGATTATGCAGAGAAAAAATGGGTATTACCTTGCTCTTGGGAGAATATTCCTACGTTGAGTAGGATTACATTAAGGTTTATGTTGGGTTTAAATATATGGATATTTAAATCATGAAGCATAAAGTTATTAAAAAAATCCCTATATATGAAGTGACAAAAGTGGTTGTTACACTATCACGGCTATCGAAGCCTGGTTGGAAGTAGAGAAATGTTGCGACTAGAATAAAATACATGTCTAGTAGGGCTATGGACGCCTATCTAGTAGCGGAGTAATGTATAGATCTCCTTCCACCCTCCATTCACAAATCACCAATCAAAATAAATCATTCCTACACATTGGCTAGTGTGTCGTCACTTGATGTCTATCAAATCATCCCTTCAAAAAGTAATTAATTTCCACGTGCACCCATTTCCCATCTCTATGAGAAAACAGGTTTAATATGTTACCAAGTGTTTTTGGACCTTGTTTAAACTCTTAATTTAGTCCTCATTTTGACTCACGATTTGTGCCTTTGGATAATCATGTTTTCATTGCAAGGCTTCTAGCTACATTTTCCATATCCTTCCATAGCATTCACATTGTTCTTCTACTTTGTTCAAAACATCCATGTGTATAAGATTACCTTTTTACCATGTTTACGAGAACCTTTTTCCCCTTTTAATAAAACAATCTTCTACTTCTTTTCTATCATATGTTTCTTAGCTTGACTTACACTTTGGGGGCATGCTTTCTCCTTCTTATCACTTCATTGGTTTGATTTCATCATCATGTTGAACCTATCCTTCATGGCCTTGATCCAACATATCTTCTTCTTGTATATATGCACAAATATTTTCCCTTGTATATTCCCATCTCTCACTTTGGGGCATCTTTGCATCTTTGTTTTTCCTGTACATAGATTCGAAAACTTTTAAAAAACCCTAAAACCATCGTAAAAAAATTAAAAATAAAAAAATTGGTATAATTCCAAAACTCAAAAATTGGTAAAAATTCAAATAATCCTAAAAATTGTAAAAAAGAAAACAACCTAAAAATTCACAAAATCCTAGAAAATCCAAAAAAATTGGTAAATTTCAAAAAAATCCAAAAAAATGGTAAATTTCAAAAAATCCAAAAAAATGGTAAAAATCATAAAATCCAAAAATTGGTAACATTCAAAAATCCAAAACATTGGTAAAACATTCAAAATCCAAAAATTAGTAAAACAATAAAAATTCAACAATTGGTAAGGAGCCTACACACAATCAAGCATTTATCAAACGCATCATCCTCAAACATAGAAATTTTTCCTACAAAACATCTTTCTTTGGTCCTCAATTGTTCTCACAAATAACTCATGGATCATTTAGATCTACCTCCATTAAAAAAGTTGGTTTTCTTACTATGTTTGTACTCCCTTGCAAAATGAGTTGCTTGGTATTGTTTCATAGTGCATGATTGCTTTTTCATAAGACCCTTATGTCCTCCATATATTCACGTCAATTGTTTCCTTGCTTGGGATGCCATTTTAACCCTTGTTGTTAACTTAAACATTTGGGAACTGAAGTTTGATAATAAAAATATTAGTGCATCTGTCTTGAATTTTATTTGTTTGAGTATGTGTTTTTGTACTTGTTTCCCTGTTAGGTTAGCTTGTTTACTTTCTCGTATTGCATTACCTTATGCACGTTGCATTTAGTTAGTGTTTTAGCAAAGAACAAATTTTCATATTATAATTGTTCATGTTATTATACACTTTTGTTGTATGAGTATAGATAATAAAGAGCTGATGATGTAGATCATATGAGAAAAATGATGAAATAAAGTTGTTTTTACAACAGCTGGATGAAAGTTATCTCCATTTCTCTGCATCTTCATTTTTCTTCCTTATCATTTTCTCCTATCATAATTTTTTTCTTCAAAAACACTTAGGGTAATAGGGATTACTTTTATCCCCCTCCCCCTCACATTTCTTTTATTCCTTTCCTTCATCTTTTTTTTTTATCGTCGATCAACCTCTTTCATCACCCCATCAACATTCAAGGGTGCATCCTTCATTCTACAAATTTTTCTTCCATTACTTCAAAAGTTAATTGTCTGTAATTGGCTACTATCTTTGAAGTTACGTCATTTATGCCACCCGAAGAGGGGAAAATGTAAACACCTAAAATCTGCCTACACAATGTTAATACTAAAATTACACTAATTACCATCTTCCTCATCATTTCCATAATAATTAGTGCTTTTCCACTAATTAGCTAACATTACCTTTATTATTTGTTAATTAACGACCTTTCATTAATTAATTAACTCTTCCCCATTATCGATGTCTATTAACAACCTTTTTATTTATAATCTACTTCTAAGTAATTAATTAAACATTATTATTTAATTATGCCTTCTATTTTAATCAATAAACCCCTTTTATTTGTCAAAATTCCTCTCTTGCATCCCCCAAATCAAGATAATTTTCCTCTAAATACCACCTAAATAGACTCTACAATTTTATCCCTACCTATTAATTAATCACATTTGATTAATTAAAGCCCTCTCAACTCCCATAAAGTGCACATCCTTTATTAAACATGCATATCCTTTACATTTCTTATTTGGGCTTTACCCCACATCCACCAAATTGCTATCCTTTCCCAAAAATGTAAGCTATATAAGGAACCCTCATCCTTCCCTTTGTTATTACACCTCATTTATAGTAGCAAAAACTATAAGCATTTTGATCTTGAGCCATTCTCCATTGTTGGAAATAGCTTCTCCATCTTGCATCCATTCTCTCAAATTGAAGAGCATGGGAAGATCCAAAAATGGCCTTGTAGCCATTTCTTGGTGAGATCTCATCTTCAATTCTTGAGGAAACAACACCAATTTGATTGTTAGGTGATCTAATTAGGTTCATTCATTAGGTAAAATCTCAAAGAGTAGGAATGGCTTGGCATTTAATGGATTTATCATGTTTATGCATTGTAGAAGTTTTTTTCCCTTAAGATCTTATCTTAATGGTTCTATAGTAGATTTGGCTTAGCTTTTAGACTACTAGGTGTTAGTCTATTTTAATTATATTTGTAAGTTTATTATATTCACATGTAAAAATGAAAAATCCAATATCCCAAGGTGCCAAAATAGTACATGCACTCTAGTTTAGACTGATCCACCGAAATTAGCCTATTCATGTTATTTCAAAGCAAAACAATAATAGTCCCACATGCATAATTTTAGCCTTATTTGAATTAAATACAATTAAAATAAGACTAAATCAACCGCATGGAACTCCAAGGCTAAAAATAGCATTTCCCGATCTATTCCCTCTTTAGCCAACTCATTATTGATCTAATTGTTTTGACTCACTTTGACTCACACTTTTCTGCAAAGTCTAATGCTTTGTACGTTTAATAATTTGTTAAAGCTAAGGTAACTTGGAACTTTTATTTGCTTTCAAAATTTTATTTTTGTCTTTTCTATCATGTAATATTGGCTAATTTTGGCTTTACTCTATCTTTAGACACATGCTCAAAGTGAAAAATTGGCTTTTTGACTGGTGAAGCATGATTATATGATAAAGTGAGGTTTCTTGTCTTTTATGGTTATTCCTTACTTTATCCCCTTCATGAAGACATAAAATAAGACACCCCAATCCTTATCCCACATGGGAAATGATAAACACACAATTATTATGATCACCCAAGGCCAAGTTAACTTGGGTTAATTTTACTAAGGTCGTGAATTTGTGATCGGGTAAAAACCCCAATTACCTTCATTTGGTTTTTGCTCATTTACGTGGAAAGAGGAACTCTAATGGATTCTATATTTGTTTTTATGACTCCTGGCCTCCATTCTTGTCCAGTTACCTCAATTAATATCATTAAGAGGCTCGAGGTACTTTATTATCGACTTTTTTTTATGGTTTTCATAGTTGTTATAGTATTTCCCCTTTCGGGTATGTCCACCACACTTCTTCATCGAGGGTTCTTCGGTTTCTCTGTTTAAGGATCCCATGGTGAGTGTAGAGATCCATATTTGTGTTGGTACATTCTATATTCCCGCAAACCCTCATTCCTTGATCTCATGGAGCTATTGAGAGAATTAGGCCATTATACTAGTTTCTTTGAATATACCCAACCATGTTTGTCACAAATAGATCTCTATGTTGTTATTTTCCCACTTTGTATAGGGGTTTTGTTGAATAATGTAGGTGGCCATGGAGGGTTCCAAGTTCTCCTTTGTTTCTCGGATCGCAGCTGATTGATTTTCTGTTTAAATTCCCCTATTATTGTCTCTTCTATTTGCACTTACTTGAGTTGTCTTTTAACCGGCCAAGTTGGGTATCGTATTTTGGAGATCGGTACCTATCTTTGCAGCTTGTTGTTTACGTTGAATGACTTGGCTTATGGATCTTGATTTGGATCATAATGCGTCTAGGACCAAACTTGTTCTCTACACATTCTACCTTGTAAAGGTAAATGGTGTCTCTTGCACATTAGTTTACTTGATTTATCTTGTCCAAGGTGTGATTTTTGTTTGGGAGAGTTCTACTTGGCCATATGGTGTTTTTGTGGCTAGTTTTACTAAAGCCAAATCCTTTCCCCTTCATAACAATTATTATTTCGTAATATTTGAGTTGGGGTTTTCTATATCTCTTGGCTCTTCTTTTCCAGTTCCTTCCTAGACCTAAGATTGAATTTTATCTATTTATGTAATTTTCATTTATTTAGAGAACCCATTTTCATGGGAAGTCATCATTTGCAAGGTTTGAAGCTCCCATTGTTCGATTTATATCTAGATCATCTTATACTCTGTTTCACCCTCTTGGTTGTGCATTCTCTTCTATCTATGCATTCCTATTATAACTCCTTCGAGCTTAGATTTGGACTTTATTATGTGTGGTAGGCATGAGGTTCATATTTTCTTTCCATGGCTCTATTTCTTGTTGGTAGCTCAATGTAGAGCTTCATCTTATCTCGGGTTTCCTTATACCTCCATCCAGCCTAGGTCGATTCACTTTAAAAATGGCTCTATGTTCTCAACATGTTGTTTTGAGGGCTCATGTTGGGTGTCCGATTGAACTTGTTTGTTAAATGGCTTTGTATTAGTTTTAATAAATGATCTACTTTGCATATGCTTCATTTTTGACTTGTCTCGAGTTGGGTATTTGTTTCCCTTACATTTGCTCACCATATTTTAGCATGTTCTCTTTCTAAATGCATTGCTCTATATTTTTTGCTCGGAAATTATTTTCACCTAAACTAGTTTGGTGGTTGTTAAAATTTTAGTACACATATCTCATGCATTGTTTTTTTACCTTAGAGCTCACCATTTTTCTCGTGTTGAAGCTCGATTTCTTTAAACTTTCTCATAGATAATTGAATCTAGTTGATAGCTCAATATTGCAAAAACTTACTTTTTTTGATATTTTTACTCTGCTATACATGTTGCATTTAAATTTTACTCAAGATCAGTAAATCATACTCCCATTTACCTAGATACCCTTTTATTTTCCTGATTATGAGATTCTTTTACATTTCTAATTCAAAGTGATTGTATGTAGCTTTGAAAATCTTGTTTGCACCTTGCACGACTTAGAGATTTGAATAGATGATTAAATCTTTTAATAAAAATCTTCAAATGATGAAACATATGCTTGAAATCTTGCATGACTTTATAGTTAATACATATTATAAAATGAAAAATAAGTTAAAATGTAGTTCATAGTTTAAGTTGTGGATTCTAAAAAATCATTACTTGAATCATTGTCGATTCCATGCATTCTTAAGATTATCAAAATCTGATCTACCTTGTTGGAACATAATAATTAAGTGGTCCGCCAACCCTTAATATATATGGGTCCATCACTAATATATAGGTTATTATTTAATAATATGAAATATTTATATTTCTATTATTAAATATTTTAACCTAGGTGTATACTTTAAGTTAAATATTTAATATCATGAAATGATTATATTTATAATATTAAATATTATTAACTTAGGTGTATGTGTTAACCATTTTAGGTTGAAAAAGTGGGTCGGAGACATACCCAATCACCTTATATAAAAAGAATTTAGGTCATCATTTGATATATTTGGAAATATATCAAATGTGCAAATCAAGTGATTTGGTTTTACCCTTGGTAAATAGGGTTTCAAAAGAGGAGGTAAACTTCTTTGGATGTAAAATAAGTTCTCTGAAGTAAAAGGTTATTTTCAAAGTGGTTTTTACCCTATTGGGGTTTTCCACTATAAATATTGTGTCACCTGTGTTATTTATTTATATAAGTATTTCTTTATTTACTTATGTTATGATGTAATGTTTATTTAAATATTTATTATAACATTATGTAATATGTAAGTTGATTAAATTCATATTTATTAGAATCCTCAAATTCTAACATGGTAATAGAGCGAGGTAAATTAAATAAATTAAGATCAAATGTTTTATATTTTATTTATTTAATTTGTACGGGTTTTTTCAACCAACCCAAAAGGGTATTTAAAAGTATTTGGTCCCTTTTTTTTCCCAATTTATTTTGGCATTACATTTGTGCAATTAAAATTTCGGTTATTTTTTAGGGTTTTTCAATTTTAAATCCCTTTTTTTTTTTTTTTTTTTGGGGGGAGATGTAATATGATATGATTCTTACTTTCATTTACATTTTGTAAATTATATGGAATTAATGTTTGTTTGAAGATTGATGTGTGCACAGGTGAAAGAGGCTTCAAATATTTACCTGCGTGAAAATCACATACATAAAAAGAAAGGATTTATTACTATATGAAATAATTTTCATGTTTTCTATAATTTCAAATGTTTGTAGGTTAAATATTTCGGAAGGTAAATTCATACCCATATTCTTTGGTCCCCTCTAAAAGGATTTGATTTGAAAAACTATAGTTTATAGTTAATCTATAACTATATCTTATATAATTTGAAAACTATATTATTATTTTTAAATAAAAATATATATAATATAGAATAAGGTTTATATAATAATTTATATAAACATCATATTAAAATTTATATAGTTTTGGAAAAAAAAACTATATATTAAAAGCCTTAAACCATATTAAAATTACATGGGATTGAGGAAGAGTCAACAAACCATATTCTAAGCCTAAGTTTAAATCATATTTAAACTTAATTTATAAATCTAGACATATAGTTTTTTTAAAAAGAAACAAACCTAAGTTTGAATCATATTTTATATATATGATTAGTTTAAACCACTTAAAATATAAATTTTATTAGATTTCGTTTATATATGTTTAAAAAAAAACTAAGTGCTTACTTTTTTTAGTAAGGGGGTTGTTTTTATTGCTTGGCTATGAAGGGATTACTTTTTAAATCTTAATACTTACTAAATAAAACTTAACATATGTTATATTATCCATGTAAGGGGGTGGCCACATTCATGTATATCTTATAGTTTATAAAAACTATATAAATAAACCTATTTAAAGGTTTTCTTTTATATAAGAGTGGGAGTGGAGGATAAAATGAGATAATATATCAGGTATAGATGTGGAACTCTCAAGTATAAATAGAGAATTTAAAAAAATGATAGTTTATTGGTGGCCCACGTGAAGTGTGGTAAATATTTATTAAAATATTGGTAGTTATAGCCACATAAATTTTTTAAAGTTTTTAGTTTGCAGGAATTATATAAAATATTTTGCAATATTTCCATAGTTTTAAATGTGTGCGGGGTAAAATTAAGAGTAAATGAAGGGAGGAGACAAGGTTCATGAAAATAGGGATTTCAATTTATTTCATTGGTCGTGAAATTACTTGTCCCCTCTGTAAAGTATGTAGGTTAATCTATACTCTCATAAATTCATTTTGCACTTGGTAAAAAAATTTAATCTGGTCTATGTCATTTGAACCCCTTAATAAGGGTTGTGTTTTTGTAAAAAAATATATTATAGTTTATAATTTTTATGAACTAAATGTTGTATTCTTTACATTCTATAAACTATATACCTTTTTTTTAAAGTGTATATATTTTTACATTATAAATTATAATAGGTTATTATAATGTGGTAAAATATAACCTCCTAATATTATATTGAAGATGAAATAATGTAATTTCACATTCTAGAAATACACAATTTTTTTCTTCATTAAATTTGACGGTCAAATGACCGTCACGGTAGACCAAACATAAGATAATATGATGGTCATTTAGACGTCAAATTTAAGCTCATAGGTTCCAAGAAACTTTCACTATGTTAAAATTGACGGTCAAATGACCGTCACGATAGACCAAAAAATAAGCCATTATGACGGTCATTTAGACGTCAAATTTAAGCTTGCTTTGGATTTTTGTCTACATTAATTTTTTTCAGAAATTTGAAGTTATGCATTCTTAGGGGTCTCTTCTTCACTTCTATATGGTCAAAAATATTTTTATATAAATTTGGGGTATAATGTAGAGCCTTTTATATTGTGGGTTATTATTTTGATCATGGGAGGTTAATTAGTATGCATTGTAATGACATAATTAGTTATGATCAAATAGTTTCTTTAGATCTATAAAATTTAGATCTGATTCTATTAAAAGTGTTGTTTTTATTATCAATAAATATGTATCTAACTCTATGGTACATTGTATATTATAATGGGGTGTGTTTTACAAGTTTAGGAAAATAATGACGTCTAACTATTTTTGTCTTGACAAAACTCAGATCCTGAATGAAACCAACTATAACATTTGGGTCAAAATAGAATTTATGGCGAGGAAACTCTGGATGATTGTTTCTAGATCTGAGGTTGCTCCCACCGGTCATCAAGCAACTGTAGATAACATGAATACATTCTTGCAACGAATGTAAGAGGCTCTTTCTATGATTCTACGTAATGTGAATGATGAGTACCTTCTACACATTGGTAATATCAAACATCCGAAAGAGGTATGGACACAACTATGTATGAAGGACACTTGGTATATCAAGGATAACAATGAGAGTATAATAGCTGAAGGAATTCAAAGAAATAGTATGTATATTTTTTATGGGTTCTCTTCTCATCTTGTTTTATATCCCAAAGTTTAAATAATTCAAAACTATAGCATGAAAGGTTGGGACATGTTAATTATCAAAGCTTATATGAAATGTCTAGATATAATCTAGTGAAAGGTTTACATGTGTTGTCTTCTTCTCTTGAAGTTAATTCATTAAATGCTTCTAAATGATGGTTTTGATTCTGATTTAGTAAATTGTCATGATGATTTTTTGATTGTATAGATGTTTCTAAAACTCTTATCTTTCTAGATAAGAGATTAAATTGGGCTTAATCTATGTTAGAAAGTTTAAATCCTATTAACCTTAAGAAAATGACCAGAATCCATCATATGTACCATACATTAATTACCTTATATGAACCTAAGTCGTGAAGTATTATAGGGTCTAAATGGATATACAAAGTAAAATATAATGTTGATGGTAGTATTAACAAACATAAAGCTAGACCTGTTGCTAGAAATTTCACTTAGAAACTCGGTATTGATTATGTTGATAATTTTCCCGTAGCTAAAATGAGTACTTGTTAGGGCCTTATTTATAATCGCCACTCAATTTAGGTGGGAAATATACCAAATGGATAAGAAAAATACTTTTTTGAATTGCGATTTAAAATAAGAACTTTACATGTTTCAACCTAAAGGATTTGAAGAAACTCGGTAAAGAAAACTATGTTTGTAAGTTGAGAAATCCTTGTATAGTTTAAAATAAGCTCTTAGAGCTTAGTATGCTAAAATTGTTTCCTTCTTTAAACTATTAGGTTTTGTTAATTGTTATTCTAACAATGATATATTCGCAAGCAATAAGGCTCACATATTATCATTATATGTATATATGTTGATGATTTGCTTATGTCTTGTGACAATTCTAATTTAATTCATAAGATTAAAGAGAAATTGAAGCAAGATTTTTTGAAATGAATGAGTTAGGTCTCTAACATCATGTTATTTGTATGATCAGTATTTCATTCTATTGTTATTTTTAAAAACATAATATACAACCATTGTATTGAAAACATTTCTTATGATTGATTATAAACTATTTTCTACTTCAATAGAAGTTGGAATAAATATTGATCCTAAATTTGCATATGAAAATGGTTGATCCTATTTTATATACGCTATTAGTTTATAGTTTGATTTATCTAACTATAACTAGATCAAAAATTTCCTATACAATAGGAATTACTTTAAGGTTTATGCAAGAACCTTTTTAGAGATAACTCGGAATCTTGCAAAAAGATTTTTTAGATATTTTAAAGGAACAATCAATTATGAGTTACATTTTAATAAGAATGAAAATTCTATCTTATCTGGATTTTGTGATTCTAACCATACTGATTTTGTGTTATAAAATATACTGCATATTTGTTCAAGTTTTTGGTGTGGGAATCATTACTTGGAACCAAAAATACAATCAACAAAGATCTATTTCTTCTACCGAGGTAGAGAAGTACAATGGAAGAAATAAAGAAGCCATGTAGGCTGCAACGGCTATTGGTAGAGATGCACATGGAATCTAAAAGAAGTATTTCTCTTCTATGTGGTGGTCATAGTTGTATTAATCTTGATTAAGAATCTAGTTCAACATCATAGGATGAAGAAAATTGAGATACATATACGCTTCACTTGTGAAAAGGTGCAGAGTGATGAGATAAATATCAAGTTCATGTTGACTGAAGAGTAGGTTGTTGACATCTTCAAAAAGTCCCTTAGTGCTACAAAGTTTTGTCACTTTCATGAAAAGCTTGGATTGTCAGATTTTCCATTGAGGGGGAGTGTGTATGACAATATCACCTCCTAATGGAACTTGGTTCTTGTAAAAATACCTTCGTGAAAGTGTAAAAATGACCTTCGGGCAAGTGTAAAAAGACCTTCGGGAATGTATACCTCATTGGATTCTTTTTTTTTGAAAGAGGTGTAGAAATATCTTAAAGGTAGTCTTCAAGAAAATCTTTAGTGCTATTGAGTTTCTTGGTAAATATCTATTACAAGTATATTGTTAAAGAGGTCCTTGGTTGTAAAAGGATCCTATATGCTTATGTTCAATAACCTTTTATGAGAACCTGTGAGAACATGTAAAACTCACAAATCATACTTAGCCACTAATCATGGGATGATCTTTGGGATTCTAAATCCTTTTGTACCAAAAGGTAAATTGAGTATGATAAAGGTGTTATAATTCCTTCAATCAATATACTAGCCTAAAACCTCTATGATTTAAGGAGTGTAAATCTGTAGTGTACCACGGGTAGGTAATCTATTGGCATATGTTATGTTATCCCACTTAACATTAAGGGGGAGTGTTGAAACATAATGATTAAGTGGTCCACCAACCCTTAATGTATATGGGTCCATTACTAATATATAGGTTAATATTTAATAATATGAAATATTTATATTTCTATTATTAAAGAGGAAGCTCTCTAATTCTATGAAAATCTGCTTAATGAGAATAATACCATGAATGAAGAAGTTATCTCTTTCATGTTGGAGGCTATCCCCCAAGATAAAATTGAAACCAATAGATTTTAGGACATCACTAAAGCTGTCACAATAGAAGAACTTCAAAAAGTAGTGTTCACTCTTGAAGGAGATAAGGCACAGGGACCATATGGGTTTTCGGTCAACTTTTTTCAAAAGTTTTGGGAAATATGCTCGGATGACCTTCTCAGGGCGGTGAATGAAATTTATAGAACCGGAGATCTATTGAAAGAGCTAAACAATACTCATATTGTTCCTGCTAAAAAAATGGATGCTAAAGATTTCAAAGACTTCAGACCTATCAGTTTATTGAATGTGATCTACAAAATTTTTACCAAGATCATTTCTACTAGACTCCAATCTATCATGAATGATTTAATATCAAAGTAGCAGAGTGGATTCATCAAAGGTAGGATTATCCAGGATGGAGTTATTATGGTCCATGAGACTATCCACTCTATGGATAATAACAAAAAAGCTAACATGGTCCTTAAACTTGATATGAATAAAGCATTTGATAAAGTCTCCTGGACCTTTCTGGATAAGGTTCTGGCAAAATTTGGTTTTCAAACTAAATTCAGAAAAATTGTTAAGGCATGCATTACTACAGCCATATTTTCAGTGGTGGTAAATGGAGAACTGGTGGGCTTTTTCAATAGTAGAAGGGGGCTAAGGCAAGGGGATCCCATATCCCCCTTGCTTTTCATTCTTATGGCAGACAGTCTTAGTAGAACAATTGATAAAGCAGTCATCGATGGATTGTTGAAAGGATCTAAGCCCACTTCCACTAATCAAACAACTTCTCATCAGCAATTTGTAGATGATACAATCCTTTTGTTAATGGCTTCCATTCTTGAAGCTAAGGCTATAAAGTCTATCCTGAAACTTTATGAAATTGCTTCGAGGCAAGACATTAATTTTGATAAAAGCTCAATTTTCTTTTTTAACACCCCTGAGGATAGGCAGATCAAAATTGCTAAAATTTTAGGCTACAAAATCAGTTCACTCCCCACTACTTATTTGGGGCTCCCCCTTGGTACGAAAAAAGTATCAATCAATGTTTGGAATTCCCTTTTGGAAATATTCCAAAAGAAAATGGCTAGCTAGAAAGGAGCCATTCTTTCAAGTGCTGAAAATGTCTGCTTATAAAAAGCACTCTTCAGAATCTCCCTATTTATATCATGTCACTCTACAATATCCCTTCTGCTTTCAGAGAAAAAATTGAGAGGATTCAGAGGCACTTTCTTTGGCAGGGAATGGAGGATAAATTCAAATATCACTTGGTTGCTTGGGACCAAGTTTGTACTCCCAAAAAAATAGGAGGCCTGGGTATAAAAGATATCAGAAAAATGAATGAGGCTCTAATTGCAAAAATGGGATGGAGAATGCTCTCGAGAACCAACCCTAGATTGAACTAATTAAAGCCAAATACCTTAATCAACAAGAAACTATATCTTTTCTTCAAGAAGAGAACCTTCCCTATGGCTCCATATTTTGGAATAATTTAGTTCAGACCAGGAATTTCATCAGGCATGGAAGCAAATGGAAAGTGGGGAATGACAGAGATATAAATTTTTGGGAAGATAAATGGACTAGCTGCAGCCTCATTGACAGATTTGGAGCACTCAAAGACAGCCTTGAGTGTAAGTATGGTACTAGAATCATGGATTACATTGACAGGGATGGCAACAATAAGAAATGGAAAAAACTCTCTGTGGATAGGGATGATCTGAACCACATGATGTCTTCATTACAAGAGCATTTGAATCTTATCCCCTTAAGTCAAATGGATGTCAAGGATGAATTGGTCTAGAATAACTCTATTGATGGGGATTATTCTGTTAAAGTTGGATATAATTATTTCTTTGAAACTATGCAGCAAGGTGAGTTCAACTGAGCAGATTTGATGGTGAGGGCTCAAACCAAAATCAACTTTTTATTTTGGCTGGTACTTAGGGGCAAAATTCTTACCACTGATAACCTGATTAGAAAAGGTTTCATTATTCCAAATAGATGTCATCTCTATAAAAAGATTCTGAGGATATCAGACACCTTCTAGTGCACTGTGAATATGCCACTAAAATTTGGAATATTGCCTTTTCTAATTTCAAAGTTCTCTAGGTTGTGCCGAAGGACTTTATCCAGTTTTGGACCCAATGGAATCCCCCTTTTAAGCATTGTATTGTGAGAAGACTCTGGAAATTGGTTATGCCCCATATCATTTGGAGAATATGGAAGGACATAAATGACATCATTTTCAGAAACATTAAGCAACATCACAAGATCAGCTTTATGAAGATCACTAATGTTGTCAAAGAGAACATTTCCAGATTCAAACCCCCCAAGAACAAGAACTATCTTGAAAATGAAGAGCATATCTTGTCCAACTAGAAAATTGGAGTTGACAATATTCAGAATAGCACACACCCTAATATTGATAGGTCTCTGATACATTGGCATCCTCCTGATCTTAACTGGCACAAATTGAACTTTGATGGGGCTTCTAAGGGTAATCCCGGGATTTCTGTAGGGGGAGGAGTGATTCGTGACCATAGAGGCAATCTGATTGCTACCTATGCTAGTAAAATGGGGGTCCAAACTAACCATTATGTTGAAGCCTTGGCTACTCTATGGGGGCTTAGAATAGCCCAGACTCAGAACATACAGAATATTATCCTGGAAGGAGACTCACTTAATATTATTAATCATCTTAATCAATCCTCGCCCCCTAGCTGGAATATCAAGGATTTCATCATGGAATCCATAAGCATCTGCCAAACCTTCAAAAATATCTGTATTAGGCACACTTACAGGGAACGTAACAAGGTTGCTAATGAATTGGCCAATTATGGCATAAATAATAATTTAACTATTTGGAATGATGTTATTTACATCCCTGAGAAGGTACAAATCAGCATTCAAGTAGAAATTTATGGGAACTCAAGTGTGGAGTAAGGATAATGATGACTTGGAGTGGGCTTTAGTGAAGCTCAAAGATCACACATGTAGGAACTACTCTCATCACTCCCAAAATGTGTGCGGGATTCTAAATAATTGGGACAGACAGAAGCACAACGACATTCCATACAGAAATTCAAACAAGGGTTTAGAAGGAAAGAAGGGAAAACACTATAGAGAGGTAAAAATGGGAGGAGCCCCGTGTCAGATTGAACCTTGCAGTGATCCAGATTGGAAGGAAAATGCAGAGCTCTGGAATCTCCTTAAGTGGGGTAGGACTAAAATTTCATCGATCGCATTCAAGGTCACGACCAGAGAATTTCAATTCAATTTTCCATGGATTGGAAGGACCACAGAGTTGAGTATGGTGGACATAAAATTACAGTGAATGAAGAGCTTATTGCTGAAGCTACTAGTTTAGAGATGGAAGGCCTTCATTTCTTCAACAAGAGAGTCAAAAAAAGGTGGAAGAGAAGAAATTTGTTGCTGAGGATGAGGTGTTGATGTTTGTTACAGTGGGGCTATGGGTTAGTTCAATTCCACCACCCTTTGATGAGATAACCCGCATGATGGTCCGTTACATATATTTGGAAGGGAGGTATGTCACTGTCCCCACTAAGCATTTGGTTTTTCTAAACCACTTCCGTAGAAAAATCACGGTTTGTTTCCCTCACTATCTCCTGAAATCTCTTGAACGCTCCATCTGGGAGTTCCAGAAGCATACATGGGCTACCCCTTTGCATCAAGGGCTTATTCTCTTATTGCACAAGCTTTGCATTTCCAAATACCCTAGCCTCCCTTCCTCCCCCAGCACGACTCCTCTCCCTCCCTCCACCGACACCACCCCCACTCACATCCCTTCCACCACGACCCCCACTCTCATCACTGCCACCACCCCCACCCACATCCCTTCCACCATGACCCCCACTCTCATCACTGCCACCACCCCCAAGCCTAATACCAGAAAATAGAAGAAGCTCAAGCTGGAAACCCCAATTTCGAGCAGAATCCTTCACAGTAGCAAGGATATGGAAGTTGCACAAAACCTGCTACACATAAGCAGTGTTGGCCATGAAGAGGCCTCACAAAATAAAGCAAATAGCACTATACAAAGACTGAATGACCTTGAAAAGGAGATGATGAAGCTGAAGGAGGAAGTGACGCAACTTACCAAGAAAAAAGGGAAAAGGAAGATTGATGAGGGTACTGAGATAGATAACCAACAAGTGGAGGACATCTATAAAAATTTGAATTCCTTGGACAATCGAGTGGGAAGAGCCAAGGATCACCATGAGCATAGTATGGAAATTTTTAATGCTATCAGTGATTTTTTGGAACAACATGTTCGCAACATCACTGTGTTGAGTGGGATTCCAGAGACTTTGTGGGGAACGACCAAGGAGAGCAGCCAAACCTTGGCTAAGCTTGATACTAAGGACCCCACCCATATGACTATGGTGGCCCTCTTCACTTCTCTACAAACCATAAAATCTAAAATCACCAGAGCAACTAAGAAGTAAGGTTGTTTTTCACTGTAGGCACCGATCTTTTCATTACTTTTGTTGTTTTCTCGGCCGTATGGTTACAGTGCTTGTTCTGTTTTTCTCTTGATGTAACTTTTTGGTTACGGTTGATTTCAAACGCCTATTCTAGATGCTGATCCTTTTTTTGCTGTTACTTTGATTGCTATATCTGGCTTTTTGGCCTTCTTTGTAAACAGGGTATAGTCCCTTCAAAACTATTTGCCATCAATAAAAAAACCTAGGTATATAATTTAGGTTAAATATTTAATATCATGAAATGATTGTATTTCTAATATTAAATATTATAAACCTAGGTGTATGTGTCAACCATTTTAGGTTGAAAAGGTTGGTTAGAAGACATACCCATCACCTTATATAAAATGGACTTTAGGTCCTCATTTGATATATTTGGGAAATATATCAAAGGTGTGCAAATCAAGTGATTTGGTTTTACCCTTGGTAAATAGGGTTTCAAAGGAGGAGGTGATCTTACTAGATGTAAAATAAGTTTTCTGAAGTAAAAGATTATTTTCAAAGTGTTTTTTACCCTATTGGGGTTTTCCACTATAAATAATGTGTCACCTGTGTTATTTATTTCCTATAAGTATTTCTTTATTTACTTATGTTATGATGTAATCTTTATTTAAATATTTATTATAACATTATGTAATATGTAAGTTGAATAAATTCGTATTTATTAGAATCCTCAAATTCTAACATACCCATGATTGGTTCCATTCCCTCCGAGTTTTAATTTTCTTCCAAGATTTATCTGTTTTGGCCATTTTAGAAAAGTGTGTCTCATATAAATGTATAATGGAAAATTTCATTTGATCTACCATGGAATTTACATACTCATGTTAATCTTGTTGACTATGGATTCTAAAAATTTTAATCCGACCCTTACATTGTAAAAATCTAAACTTGTCTTGATGAGAGATGATCTTTCCATATAAAACTTGTTCAATTTTTTTCTATTTGACATATTCTAGATGTTAATTTATAGTTTGCAATTTGTTATCTTTCATGCCTTGTAATATTCATTAATAAAATTCTATTTATTTATAGAGTGTATGGATAACTTTAAAAGTAACACCTTGAAGTTCTTAAAACTTGAATTTATGTATCTTCATTTTCTCAATGATTACTTGACCTTTTACCATTGTGTAGACACAAAAATTGGGTCACACTCCCTTGCCCCACGTCAAATAACCAACTCAAACATATTTACCTAACCATGGCCCCTTCCACCCCACATTAATATTAATTTAATTAACTTAATTAAATTAATACCCATCCTCACAACATTCATTACTTAATTATTTTAATTAAGCTAAATTTACACCTCACCTAGCCACCTCACCCTAGACCTATTCTTGGCATGTTTCCATAACTAACTAAGACCTGATCTTACTTGCCTTAATGAGCTAAGATTTGGTCTAACCCTAAAATCACATGCCTAAGATTTATCTAACCACATTCCCGCTCATTAGAAGGGAATATTTCATTCTAATCCATGAGAATAAACCAACCTAGCCCAAGAAATCGAAAAGCTTTGTCATTTTTAGTAAACCTAGAAATACCACTTGACCAACACCACTCATCCCTACACCGATGCTGGTCAACCAAGAACTGCCATCGGTTACCATTTATTCACCTTAGCAATCTTGTTTTTGGTTGGCACATTCTAAGATCAAGGAGACATGAAGAGAGTTGTATACAAGTAGAACCCGTAGTCTTTTCACGCACCCAAACATCCACAACCAACACTAAGAAATATCCAGAGGTACTTGTACTCATGGAAGAATTCTAGGAAGCACTATTGTGATACCAAACACTATTCTTTTGATCAACTACCGTCACCATTCAACCATCAAAACCTATATCACAGTAAGTATACCTTCTACCAAAGATAGTCCATTTTAGTACAATAGCCTTTGTTACTTCTGTTATCAAGTTATACTTTGCATGTCCATTTCTCATCTCCTACCTACTTGTAAATTCAGCCATTCCTCTACCCACACCACCAAATCACCTATGCTCACCTACTACCTACCTCTGAGTATACTTGATACATTTAGAGACCTCCCCATCCCCTCCTTTAGCTCTATCTAACCTCACCTAGACTCTGCAATAAAGTTTTTATTGAACTACTATCACCCGACTATACCGACACCAATTACCCTTGACCATCGTCGGTCTTTTCTAAACTGCCGCCACCATACTAGATCGATGTCGGTATCTATGTTTTACACCTATGTCAATAATAGAACCAACCTACTTTTTACCAAGTGACCGGAAAAACACGTAACCCGACCCTAATCGGTTCAACACCCTAACACCTACCCACCTTTTAGATCTGACTATAGCCTAGCCTATTATATTAGATTTACTTATTGTGTTTGAATGAGATACCTAAATCATATCAACTACAGTAGGAATTTTTTTATTTCTCGCATTAATTTGTTTTAAATAGTGGATTGATATCCATCTAAGGAGTATCACACTTCCCAGATCTAGCACACGCTAGGCAGTCCACTGTCATATATTATTTAACTCCTATTTTGTGGTCTTTCTTTCTATCTTAGGTAGTTCCTCCCAACCAAAAGGAAACTCTCACAATTAGAATTGGATCGAGAAGTCAGAACGCATGTGACAACCATCAACCGACCAACATAAAAATTTATTCCTCCTTGGCCCTTACATTTATCTGTTTTGTCTCAATAAAGTAAAGAAAATGGTGAAACATTTTGGCACGCCTGGTGGGATCCATCAGGGGTTCTATTGAATTTTCTTCATTCCAATGCGAAATTTGTGTGTTTGTTTCCCTTTAAAAGGATTATACATTAATATTCTCTTCTAGTAATCCTCTCTTCTTTATAATTTCTCTAAAAGAAAATTTTTTCTTAGTGCATTTAAAAGGAATCACTCTTATTTCTTGCTTCCTACATTTAGTGAAAGAGAATACCCCATCCTATTCATCATTTGCTTCATCGACGTAATTTTTTTGATTTGGGCTTAAAATTGGTTGCATTACATTTTGATTTACTGCATTTAGCTCACATTAAATAAGGGCAACCTATTTGATGGAATTCATGCCCAGCTAATGGTTGACACAAAGAATCATAGAAAGAACATTATCTCTCTCTCGTGTCTTACCAAACCGCAAAAAATTGAAATATACACATCTTTCTTAAACAACATCTTACCCGAGAATGCCTATTAGCAATCACATGATCGAGGATTTTCGTGTACTCCCCAAATTGTTACTTCGTTGAGGCATTACCTTAGAGGATGGCCCACCCACACCATAACATAACCTAAAACCTCACTTTTAGATATCCTTCTTTGTAGGAATCCTTCTCCACCAAAATCTCTCCTCTAAATTCATGAGTCAAACTTCTAAATAGCATAAGCCAAACACATTAAAAATAACTTGTTAGGTACGTGTTTTTAGCATTTGATTGACATGCATTTTTGAGGTGTGAGGATACATTTCTCCATTTTTCCATTCTTTTTCCTTGCACACTCCAAAATCATAGTTGGAGTATTCTGACTTCTTTTGAGTGTGTTAGGACTTCATTGCATCATCTCCAGATCTTTGGGTTGATTATTTATCTGACTCAAATTCACAACAATCCATTTTTCTACATTTTTCCAATTTTCACAATAATCGCATTGGTTTATCCACCGGCATCGATCCCTCCTCGGCCGACATCGCTTTTGCTAAACCGGCATCGCTTTTCGCTTATTTTTAGTTAAATTACCCAAAGAACACTTATTTCATTTTCTTTATTGTTAGAGTTCTTGTGAGTCTCTGTACTCTCTATGCTTTTATAAACAGTCATCATATAACTTGTTTATCCGACCATCACAATTCTTTGCCTCATCTAGTAAAATTCTCCTGTCTCACATTAATCGACATCGGTTACCACTGATCCGATATCGGTCATCCTTAACCATTTTAAGTTACCCTATGTTGAATCTCAGCTGATACATTGCCCAAATTTACCTATAAACACCTATTTAATTCATTCCCACTACTCTTTGTGTCATCTACAGGATACATCATCACCTAATATACATTCATTCACATGGTGTTGACTCGCAATAAAGCTAATGCTCTTGTATTTCACACAAGTCGTCAACCACTCCTACCTAGTCCTTCACCACCCTTGGTCCTGTCACCCATGGATCCAACATCGCTACCACCATTGTCACATGTGACAAGGAATTTTTATGAATCCTTGATCGAATCCCATGACCTTACATTATACGTTTCACACTCTTCCACCTGAGACTCCTCAACTCAGTTGATATATGACATGCCTATATCCATCTATCCTACCCTTATTCCCACTTTTGCGTCAGCCCCTACTAATATGGTGTTACCATCACCTGTTTTTCCCCGAGTGGTTTCACAACTAGGCCCCATACCCACTATGACCACTGCATCTCAGTGATCAATCGCACATATAGTACTTGTTTTCTCTTCATTGACAACCTAGACTATAACCCCATCCACACCCATTATCTCACAGATACCAATTACAACACAACCACCCATGGTGTCGGTGACCCCTACTCCATTCCAAAATCTTGTCCTCTCCATCCTGTAATCTCTACCCCCAATCGCTACTAGAGTCACTACAACCATCCCACCTACATATACATACTATAAACAACCCCTATCTCATCCATCACCCATTCTAAATATATGCCCTCTATGTCGGTCCCCTATTCTCAACCTTCCATTCGGCATCACAATACACTGGAATGCCACCGCATCATATGTTTAGTACCAGCCCTCCTACACCACAGATAAATCCTTTCATCACAGCTTACCAATGACTTCATTAAATTAATGATGGAAAAGATACAGACGCTAGAAGCATTGGTTCTCTAGCTCATGCAATTCTCTCGCCTACCATGAAATATGTATTAAGCCCATTCATCTGTCCATCCCTATTCACCCATATTCTATACATTGGGAAATTCAAAAATTCAACCATTTCAATAGTAAATAATACCCACAACAACATTTACAAGATTTCAAAATGGGTGTTACCTCGATCACCCATGATGATGCTTTACTCCTACAGACCTTCCTTATGGCCCTAATAGGACCTGCATTGGAATGGTACAAAGGCTACCAAGACACTCTATCTACTCATTTAATCGGGTAGCCCAAGCCTTCTTAGATAACTTCTCAATCAAAATTGTTAAGAAGGTCACCATGAGTTATCTTTATTCCACACGACAATACGATGATGAGTCTATCGCTTACTTTGTCGCTTGCTGGCGCAACCTAATTAACCACCTCACATTTCAATTACCTTAAACTAAACTCATAAAGTTGTTTAATCGGGATTGCGCTAGACACATCTCACCAACCCTGTAGGTGTAGACCTTTCACACTTTTGATGAGGCATTCACCATGACACGTAAATTGGAAATTCATGCTATCAAAGAGAATAAAATTTAGTAGCATAACAAGAACATCGCGTTCAAATAAAATGATGCTTCTTCATCTTTAAAACCCCAAAACAACTATTTAAAACCCAAAGGATTTTCCAATGCCATAGTTCTCAAGGTTGGAACCCCTCATCAGTCAAACCCAACCAAAACTCCTTCTAATCTCTCTCCCATCTAAGCTTTCTAGTTCATATGAGAATAACAAAAGTACACTTCAACAGGAGAACCTTATTCTTCTGTTTTTGGAAAATATTATTAAGGCTAGTTCCATTATCCTTCCACCTATAAAACCACACACCTTTGGTTTTGAACCTAAGAGCCCCATACTGCGTGGCATAAGGAACATGAATTTTTCAACTATCATCGTGTCAAAGGTCATAGTGACAATAAATACATCACCTTCAAGAATATCATCCAAGAAATGTTAGACAATGGAGATCTAGTCTTGGATAGCCCAAATGCTCCTTCTAACCAAAACCTACATATCTTCAAGAATCCATTCCCTAATCATGCCCCATATTCTAATCAAGCTGGTGACTCTTCAACCAATGATAGCAATGTCCGTGAGGTCCACGCTATTTTTGATGACATACCAGTTGCTTCCCAATTGCCTCATGTTCCTTCCATAGATGAAATTTTAGCCCGAGCTCCCCTACCTATGCAAGAACCTATTTCATCTACTCCTCCACCCAGAGAGGAACCCCTTCATTTTATCCTTCACCCATGGAAGATCCTATAATTATAATGGCACCTTTGACCCCTCAAAATTCTGATCACTTGTCGCTGGCACCTCTCCTACTCATAGGAGATACATGTATGTAACCTATACCATCACAAGGACAGTCCACTTTGTCTGAACCATCCTCTCCTCTACCCATGGAGGATCCTATAGAAATACCATTTCCTTTAGATGACCATTCACCATCAAACCTGCAAAATCCCACTGATCTTCTTTCGGCTCTCTTACCCACAAAATATGAGGCTAGCTATTTCCCTATGTCTCAAACACATTTTATGGGGATTGTTACTCAATCCACGTCAGCCCCGCTTACAACGGTACCATTTTCATGCTTGTCCAATCACCTAGATTATGTTGATAGAGCCTTACTTTGGGGACGCCTTCTACTTCCTATTTCAACCCAAATGTAGTTGTCACTCACCGACACCTCCACTATCTATCCAAAAGTGTTTCAAGTGACCAAACCAAACACAACCATGACTATTGCAAAACCTTCCATGTCACCACCCATAGCCCAACACACACCTCTACCCACAACCCAACATACATCTACACCCAAACACTTTCCCACACCTATATCATCTCCCTTTCTTAAACCCATCACTACCTTAGGGGTCATGCCGACATCGAGCCTTACTCACCCACCCATCAAATTAGATTTAGCCACGTCTTCCCAAACCAACACTAAACTTACTCGCCCCTAAAAAGAAGACCCAACCTCCTAGACCCCATACACCAAACTCACCTACCACACCATTATCACCTTCACCCCTTCTGTCCATCCTAGGACATCACCCCTCGACCCTGGCCAAGCAACCTCCTTCCACCGGTAAACCAAGAACGCAACAGCCCACCTCCTCATCACGAACCTCTAATATACCCAAGTGATCCACACAACCTCCATCATCACCCATAACCTTCTTACCACCCATACCACCACTACCATCCATAACTTCTTCACTACCCATGACACTTTCTTCTCTTCCACTCACACCTTCTACCCAACCTCTACCAACCACCTCCATAACAACTCGGTTACCCCCATGGGTAACCTATCCTCTTCCACCATCTGATTTTCCCTCTACATTGCATACACCCATGTCACCTTTTCCCAAAAAGGTGCAACCTAAAGCTAAGAATTCACTACCCTCTAATAAGGTAGTTAAACCAACCAAACCTTCCATCACCAACTCTTCTACCATGCCCGTACCCAAGAAAATGCAATCAAGACCGAAGACCACCCCACACCAAACTAGTGGACCAACCCACTCCCCCTCCTATAAAGTCTCTTCCTCCACAATCATCCATACCTGCACCCAAACCCACATTCACCTCCCATTATGATCCACTAGCAGGGTCCTACGCTAAAATCTTAACCAATATCCTCAACACTTTTCTCATCACATCACCACCTCTTAGACCTTATGACCCACTCAAACCCAAACCAAAAGGGTTTGACAAAGCTAAAATTTACGCCGCCATCATGTGCCAGACATGATGTAGAGAACTGTAAGGCTTTAAAAACCACTCTTGTCCAATTGTGTCCTCCCAAAGAAAATTTTTACGATGACGATCTTCTTGATGAGGACCCCATTTCACCTTCAACAATTTCCATTGATCTTCTTCCATTACCTACTCAGTGACCAAAATATTCACCCCCACAACTCTTTGATCCACATCCAAGATTCAAGATCAACATTTTCCGTATAAGAGAGTTTTCCAAACCACCACCCAAATGCCAATGCACCCTACTCATTTCACAAGGATCGTACTCCCCACTAGGGTTTTTCCTCATGCCACTATATCTTCCATGACACACTCTCTTCATTCACCTCTCCTCAAATTAACTTGTTTCACGTTACCACCCATGCTCGTAAAGAAAAGGGCAAAGAAAATGCAACTGCCCATCAACCACCCCCGTACCCAACATACCATCAACACCCATACCTAAAGTCATGATTCAAGGCCCTACATATCCTATTTCGGATGGAGTCACACATCACACAATGATAAAATAACTTCATTAATCCCCTCTCAAAATGTCTTTATATGACCTCGTCCAAACCTCTAAGTCACATCGTCAAGCCCTCATGGAGGTCCTTCAATCTATTGAGGTTTTACCAAATGATCCCACACCCGTAGCCTCCATCATTACCCCTCACCACGTTTCTTCCCTCACTAGGTCACTACCTTCCCGTATGCCTCTACCTACTCACCAAGTAGTTGCCCTCGATTTTCGGATGAAGAGATCACTCTCATCCAATCTAACAACCTTGACCCTACTCTTTTCATCTCCGTCTTTATCGATAATATACACATACGACGTGTTATGATCGATGGTGGTGCTAGTATTAACATCATCTCCTCCCATGCATACAACCAAATGTGAATACCTACCAATTGCATGCATGGTAACCCATTTATGATGTGCTCCTTCAATGACGCCATGACCTCTACCCTAGGTACCATTATTCTCCATGTTTGTGTGGGTCCCCGCACTATCCCAAAACTTTTCTATGTCCTAGAAGGGGATTTCTAGTATAACTTGTTGCTCAACCAACCTTGGATCCGCATCATGGGTTGTGTCCTTTGACTTTACTCCGCTGCCTCAAATTTGAACATGAGGGACATAATTACATGATTCCTGCCAACCCATCACCTTTCAAGACCTGTAACATGTTATACCAACCCAATGATGTGCTTGTACTAGTCAAAGCATCTACCACTATCCCTACTTCACCTTCACCCAAAATCCCATCCACCAATATTACCACTACCTCTCCCACATCTAACCCTACTATCCCTACTACCACCACAACCTCTACCACTGACTCACCTATTTCCCCATCTTCTAATGATTCGTTTATCCCCGCTACCCACATATCAACTACTGATCCCTTAGAAGGTGTTTTTCAACACCTCACTCTAGGGGAATACTATGTGTACAATATCAACACCTTCCTCACCCCACAAGAGTATGGGAACCTGTGTCAACACCCTAGTTATGACATCCACATCGGTGATGTTTTTCCTTATGCCCCCACCTTTGCACTAATCTAAAGTATGGGGGACTTGATATTTCCACCTATAAACCCAAAGCTCCATCCCGAACACAACCATTTTCATTTGACCTACACTCCCTCACTAATCACCACTTCATTCACACTTTCCTTTACCAAAGTGCACGTTGAAAGGATTTGGCTTTAAATTTAATGAACAAGGCCTCCATATTGTCATTTCATGTACCTCTTATAAACAAAATGACCGTAGTGGCATCGGTTTTGATGAACCACTTCCCAAGAAGGCTCGCGTGGAACTCATTTAGAATGAAACACCTTTCCCACCTCATTCACCCATGTTACCATATTCACTTACAAAATACATAGATCCCGAATCTATTCCTCCTAACTTATTTTTTCATAAATACCATTTCCTTATACCTCGACCTATCAACATGATGGCAAGGATTGCTATTCTTTCTCATTCCTATATCCTAACATGATCATTGATGATACACCTTCTATTATCAAGTATTCAATGTCGGGATGGAGAATCCATCCTCACTTACCTTGGTGCAAAATATTCTTATATTCACTAGTCGTTACCTTCTAAGACGCAACTATGTTAAATGTATCAACCATTGAAATCAAAATTAACACTCAGGATGACCCCCACATTCTAAAGATAGGCCACTCCTTAGATGCTACCTTGAACAAGAATCTCTCACCTCTTTCTTTTGAGACCATAGCAACGCGTTTACTTGGTCATATGCCGATATGCCCAGTATTGACCCAAAAATTGTGGTCCACAATATCATAACCATTCCTGATGCCAAACCCATCAAACAAAAGATGTGAAAAATACATCCTCACATTTCTCTTCTAGTCAAAGAAGATCTTTAGTTCCTTCTCTAAGTTTCCTTTATCTTACCCATTGACTATCCCTAATGGATTTCTAACATCGTTGCTATCACAAAGGTGACAGGGGGCATCCACATTTACACGGACTTTCATGACCTCAACCTCACCTATCCCAAAGATGATTTTCCCCTATCGTGGATTTACCAACTAGTTGATCTCGCCGCCGACCATGAAATGCTATCACTCATGGACGGTTTCTCATGTTACAATCAATTATTACTAGCTCCATAGGATAAACACAAGACTATATTCATCACCCTTGGGGAGACTTTTGCTATCGAGTCATGCCTTTTGGCCTAAAAATGTTGGTTCTACATATCGGTGAGCCATGACTTACATCTTCCATGACGTCATGCATTGCATATTGGAAGATTATGTAGATGATCTGTTTGCCAAATCCAAACATCAAACCGAACACCTTCCTATCCTTAAGGTCATATAGGATTGCCTCATCAAGTGTTGTGTTCATCTTCAACCAAAGAAGTGTGTCTTTGTGGTACTTCCTGGAAAACTCCTGGGTTTCAATGTTTATTTGAGTGGAATAGAAGTCGATCCTGCTAAATGCAAGGCTATTCTAGAAATGCCTCCACCCACTAATCTCTACCAACTTCAAATCCTACAAGGTAAGTTGCAATCCATTCATCATTTTATCTTGCAACTTTCCGACCGCTATCAACCATTTCATCATCTTCTCAAGAAAGATGTTTCATTCAAATGGGATGATGAATGCCATAAAGCCTTTGAGGCCTTAAAACAATACCTTCTTCAACCACCAGTACTCATTCCTCCTAAAGATGACCAGCCCTTTTACTTATATATTTCCACCACTGACCATTCTTTAGGTTCCATGCTCGCTCATTGCAATGAGCAACACAGAGAGAAAGTGGTTTATTACATAATTTGTACCCTTCTGGACTACGAAACTAGATATACCCACGCCAAAAAACTCTACTTAGCCTTATTTTTTGTCGCCACTAAACTCTACCATTACCTACTCAATCACAAAACCTTTGTCATTACTAATACTAACCCATTACATTATATGTATGCCAAACCCTATCAACATCAATGTGCCGCACGTTGGCTTATGCTTCTTACCGACCTCAACCTTGAATTCATTCATCAAAAGTCCATCGAGGACCGGACTATCACCGACCAACTAGCCGACACACCTATTTCTGGGAATCAACCATCTAACTTCAACTTCCCAGATGAGTCCATAGCTACCCTTTCCCTGGATGAACCCACTTACCAAATGACACTCCTCTTTGATAGCTCCAAGTGTCGGACGGGGGTGGGGTTGGTGTTATCCTCATTCCTCTTAATGGTGAACTTATGCCTCTATTTTTCAAACTTGATTTTGATTATACAAACAATATTTCAAGACAAAGCACTCGTATTAGGTCTCCAGGCTACCTATGCCTTAGATGTTAAGTCACTCAATATCTTTGGTGATTCTCAGTTGGTAATAAACCAAGTCAATGGTATATACCAATGTCGTAACAAGATACTTAAAAAGTATAAACATCATGTAGATATACTTTTGACCACCTTTGACTGTTACAAAATTTGAACCACCCCACGATCTACCAATAAATTTGTGGATACCATGGCCTACTTAGCTTCTCAGATACCTTCTTCACCCATTGACTCTAAAATCTTTGTCACAATACAAAGAATAAAATCACCCTCTTATTTACCTCATGAGGTCTAATCCATTGGAATCATTGCCCCCGACCCACATGACCATTGGTATAAGTAATATATAGACTATCTTTCCCTTTCCATTCTACCCTCCAATCTCACTTGTAATAGACAGTGTGCCTTTCTTAAAAGTGTCTCCCATTATGTCATCATGGGTGGTCTTCTTTACAAGCGTGGCTTTGATGGCATTCTCTTATGATGCCTTACAAGTTTTGAAATTCCCTACACCATTAAGGAAGTTCTATGATGGAATTTGTGGAGGTCACTTTAGTGGTTTAGCTGTCACAAAATGCATTCTTCACCTAGGCTATTATTGGCCAAACCTAAACCATGACTGTTGTGCTTATGTCAAACGTTGCATAAAATTATAATAACATTTTTATCTCCATCACACACCTAGTCATGCCTTACAGGTCACACGAGAGCTTTGGCCTTTCTCTCAATGGGGTTTGGATCTTATTGGTGAGATCAACCCCCATTCTTCACAATGCCACCAATGGATCATAACCGCCATCTTTGAATATTATAATAAATGGGTACAAGCCATCCCCTCATTTCTACAAAAGATGAGAAAATATGTGAAATCATTAACCATCACATCATTTGTCACTTTGGTTTTCCTTCCGCCTCATCACCGATAATGGAAAATAATTCAAAAATAAAACCCTACTAAAAATATTCGACGCTTTTGGCATTCAACTTACTTTCTCATCACCTTTTTAATTGCAAACCAATGGTCACGCTAAATCGACCAATAAAACCTTGAACAAAATTCTTATAAAGGTATTCAATGTTACTTGGAAGGATTGCTATATAGACATTCCTTTTGCCTTGTGGGCTTATCGCACTAGTATTCACACTTCGATTGCTGCCACACCCTTTTCTCTGGTCTACGGTACCAAGGTTGTCTTACCTCTCGAAGTCTAGATTCCATCTCTCCACATCTCACTACAAGACATGCTCAATGATGATGAATTTCACCAAGATTGTTTGGCACAACTTGAGTTATTAGATGAACGCTCGTCTCAATGCTCTTGACCATCTCCAAATATACCAAAAACGTATCAAACGTTCCTATGAAAAACGTGTTCATGAACGAACCTTTCAGGTTGGCGACCTCGTCCTAAAGGAAAATCAACATGTAACCAAAGAGGAGAAAAGTAAACGGGGAAAATTTGTTTGTAATTGGCTTGGACCCTATATCATTACCCATTCCTACAATTCGGTGCTTATCGTTTGTTATCACTCAAGGTAAGCTCAAACTTGAGCCCCCTTAATGCCTTGAATCTTTAACCATTTTATTGTTGACATCAAGTTTTATACCACTTTCTCGTCGTTGATCGCTTATCCCTTGAATTTTGTCCACCTTCCATTTTACCTATTTTTGATGATCCACAACTAAAAAGAATCATGTGATTACCCATCACCTTTCGAAAGCTTATCTTCAATATGAGTACCATGGCTCTACTCATAGCATGATTCTCATGGATACTTTTTTTTCTTCTCTAAGATGGAATCCCATGGTCATTCATCACTCAAAATCCCCCTTTCATAGTTAACTCCTGGGTACTATGGTTTTTTCATCCGAATAAGAACCTACTCTTCCTCTATAGTCTTATCCATGACTTAAACGACCAAAAAAAAGGGATGTAACTCCTTGAGTCAAACTTCCAGCAAGAGATGACTCCCTAAAAAGAGACATCTCTTCTTTATATGTTGCCATCATAAATAGACTTTTCCCTTGAAGGAAAACTATATAAAGTCATTACAAAAATATAATAAATATCCAGAAGCTTCCCGCATCGATTAGCTTCACGAATAACTCAAGAAGATAATATATTCATCCTGTATAGACTTCCTACATCGATCAATCTATTAAAAACAAACTAATGAGGAAAAATATGACATTTTCATCATGGCCTTGCCTATTTTTGATCCTGTATTTCTTGTTCTGAAAAACATGTTGTCGTACACTAAGTTAAGCTAAACCGCCCATTCTCACCTCCTTTCCTTTTTCTCCCAATTTTCTCTTTCCTTAAGGGACTTGCTGCAAATGCGACATTTTTGTGATTATGTGACTTTATTCACCCTTATAATGGTCTATAATGTAATGCCTTTAGGGTCTTACATTCATGATACCCTCTTAGGTATGGTCGACTCATTAGGGTTATTATTAATTTAGTGGCTCTTTTACTACCTCTTACCATTCACCTCCACCATTACTTATTGATTATCCTATACAGACTAGATTATCAACACTTATATTTAAAAATCCCTCAACCTTTCCTATGACCTAAAATAAACCATGCCTATGACCTACATTCAACCATACCTCACACCTACCAACCAATTCCTCTACTTTATCATAATCTTCCCTAGCTTATGGGTGAACTACATTGGCCCGAGGCCCCTTTCGGGGGACTATGTAGGAAAAATCTAAGGGCGTGGGGGCCTTAGAGGTTAGCTCGGCCACTCTTTACCCTAACCAATTCCCCTTTCACTTTCCTATTCTACCCTAGTTAGTTTCCTTTCTATATCAATAACTGGAAATTAAACCAAACAAGCAACAATTGCTAAACATCTTTACCATCATAACTCATACATTCATTTCATCATGTCTACCATTTCTTTACCATAATCATACATTTTCCTACAAATCATCTTAACACGATCCATACCATCATTAATTACACAAATTAATGAATTATAAATTCAATCAACCATAAAACATGACTCAACCATGCTTAACCAACTGACTCCACCATGCCCAAATAAAACCTGACTCAACCATGCCTAACCAACCTGAATCCACCATACCTAAACCAACATGACTCAATCATGCCTAAACCAACCTAACTCCACCATACCTGCATCAATCTAACTCAATCATACCTAAACCAACCTAAATCAATCATGTCGAAACCGACCTGATGTAGACACTAAAATTAGGTCACACTCCCCTTTGGTCCCTCGAAAAATAAACACCTTCATCACATTCACCTAGCCATGGCCCCCTTCACCTCACTAATATTACTTTAATTAATCTAATTAAATTAATTCATTATCCTCACCGTGTTTATTATTTAAATATCTTAATTTAGATAATATCCACATATACACCTCACCTGGACACCTCATCAAGGCAACTCATCCTAAGACCTATTCTTAGTAAGTTTCCATTACTAACTAAGACTTACCCAAACCCTAAAAATGAATGCCTACATTCTCTCTAACCACATTCCCTCATGTGTACAAGACGCTTCTAGTCTAATCCACGGGTTAACGACACGAGATCCCAAAAAATCAAGAGCATCTCCCTAGTTTAGTAAACCTAGGAAATCCTACCTTGACCGACGCCGGTTACCCTTAACCGTCACCGATTAAGTAGGAACCATCATCGGTCACCTTTTAATCCCTAAAAGAACCTTATTTTGAAGGTTAGTAGAAGGTTGGAAAACATTGGGAACTTTCCTAAGAGATATCACATATTCTGAGAACAAATTTCAGTGAGAACACACATGCAAGGAAGGAGATCAAGCATTTTCTCTTGCCCAGCCATCCAACAATCACCCCAGCAAGGAGTTGATCCAATCAGAAAGAAGGAGAGCACATGCAGCCCATATAGGAGATTTCCAACATTTGGTGATCCTCAGCAGCATTTAAACCCTTACCAGCACCTTCACTTATCACTCACAAGAACCTAGGACCAGAATCCAAGTAAGTGGAATGTTATACTCCTTTGGTTCATTTCATTTCATCATTATATTATCACCCTTTGTTCTCTTGGCCATCCACAAACCTTTGTTAATACTCACCCCTCTGTATACCCATTAAAACCTCACCAAATCCCTCCCAAACCACCTAATACCTCATCCCGACCAACCAAATTCCTTTTTGCAATCACAAAGAAGACCTAAAACCCATTTTGTGGCATTCCCCTAATTCCACAATAACCAGAATCAAGTTACACCCAACCACCGTTAGTCACCATTAACCAAAGATCTCTGTCCCTATCTTTTCCCATACAACCTGTAATGCAGGTGACTATCCACCTAATTCCACATCACCCTTACTCACATGTGATCTGTCTCGAGACATCTCGTCGGACTGCAGAGACCTAGAACCAACTACTTGACCTTTGGATTTTTTTAAGCCTAGCCTCATAGAATATATCTTTCTTATTGTGTTTCAAGTGAGATACCTAAATCATTTCAAATTACAATAGGATGTATTTTACTACTCACATTAAATTGTTTTAAACAAAGTGGACTAACATCCGACTAGGAAGTGTCACACTTCCCAGATCTAGCACACGCTAGACAGCTTCACAACACATATTATTTAACTCTTTTTGGTGGTCTTTCTTTCCATTACAGGTAGTTCTTCCTAGCCAAAAGGAAGCTCTCACGATCAGCTATGGATTCATAAGTCATATGCGTGCAATAACCCATCAACCAACATTTGAACAAGTATTCTTCCTACACCCATTACCCTATCTATTTTTTCAATATTTCAAAGAAATGTCTAAGAATTAGGTGAAACATTTTAGCACTCTGGTGGGACCCATCCGGGCTTCCTTGCATTTTATTCATTCCTAGGAAAATTTGTGTGTTTGTTTCCCTTTTGAAAAGCATACACATTAATTTTCTTCCTTCCTAACCTTATTTTTCTTTCTATTTGCTCTAAAATAAACCTTTCTTTTGGTGTACTTAAAACGAATCATTTCTTTTTGTTTTCTGCATTTTAGTGAAAGAGCATCCCTCTTCCTCTTCATCTATTTGTGTCATCAAACTTCATACTTTGATTTGGGCTTAAAATAAGTGTATTGCATTCTAATTTATCGCATTAGCTCAAATTAATTGTGGGAAACATATACGCTGGAAGTCATTCCTAGCTGATGGTTGACAAACGAATCGTAGAAAGCACATCTCTCTCTCTCTCTGAGTCTTGCCACATTGCACAAAATTCAAAACAAATACATATTCTTAAACAACATATTTCTTGGGAATGCTCTCAATGATCACACTGATATGAGGATTGGTAGGTACTCCCTAACTCACTACTCTATCGATTCATACTTCGAGCGAAGCCTACCCCCCATAAACATACCCGAAACCTCATCTTTTAGATATCCTTCTTTGTAGGAAGTGTCCTCACCAAAAACTCTATTTTACATTTCATGAGTCGGTCCTTAAATACCATAAGCTAAAAAAACATAATACAAAAGGCACTCCTAGGATCACATTTTTCTTAGTGTTTCTACTTGGATTGCATTTTGAGGTGAGAGGTCACTTGTTTCATTTTTCTTGCTCATCCTTGCATGCTCCTCATCATAGTTGATGTATTCTAGCTTCACCTGAGTGTGCCTGGACCATATTCTCATCATTATCAAAATTCTAGGTTTGATTCCTCATCATATTTTAATTCAAAACCACCTTCCTTTCATCATCAAGCTTCAATTTCCACAAGAATCGGTGTCACCAAAGCAGCCGTGATGTCGCTTACCCTCTTATCGTTGTCGATTATACCCAACCGGCATTGGTTCCAAGTCCTTTTGTTAACCTACCCAAAAGGACATTTTATTCATCTTCTTCCACTTTTTATAGTCCCTGTCACTGCTATCATTCCCATTGACATTGTAAAACTCATCAGATTTGGCATACCTATCAAATTTGGCCTTATACCCTTGTTTTGATGCACTTCTATTTCCCATAAGTGACCGGACATAGTTACCTATAACCAGCGTTGGTTTACCCTAATCGGCATCTCTGTTAGGATATGTCACTTTCTATCAAACATTTTGCACCTAATCCACTTTTTACCACCTATTTTACCTATCCCTGTTATTTTTTTGTGTCATTTACAGAGAAGTGGAACAACCCGATTAGTACTTGGTTCACATGGTGATGACTCAAGACAAGAAAACATGCTCGTATTCCATGCTATTTTTCAACAAGCTCCCACCTAGTCCTTCACCATGTTCCATTTTATCACCAGCCATGGATCCCATCTAGCCTATCACTATTTCCACTAGAGATGAGGAGTTCACATGAATTCTTGACCTAAACCTGTCAGCCTTGTATTTTTACCTTTCCCACTCGTCCACTCGAGATGTCTTGGGTCGGGCTGATATATGACATGCCCGTATCTATCCCCTCGACTCTCGATACAAATCCTACCTTAGCCCCATCCGGTTCCATGCTACTCGCTCCACCTTATCCCTAGTCGTTTCACAGCCTAGGTCCTATACCCACTATGACTGCCGCATCTACTACCTCCATTGCACCTGCCACATCCACCATACCTTCGAAACTACCCAAAACATAACCACATCCACCCTAATGTCTCACACATAAACATAGCTACATTACCACCTCTCAGTGTGTCGCGACCCCTACTCCTTTTCAAAACGTGGTCCTTTCCATTCCAAAATCATTAGCCCCCATTGCCACTAGGGTTACCATGACTCTTCCACCTCCATATACATACTAACAAAGAGCCTCCCGTTTCATCTATTATTCACTCACGTACGTACGTACCCTATTTCACTTCCTTTTTCTCAATCAACCTACACTGCAGCACTATATATTGGAGTGCCATCCCCGTTATATGCCCAAAACCAATCCTCTCATGCTATAGGTGGCACCCAATCATGACAACCTACCAATAACCTAATCAAATTAATGATGGACAAGATGCAGACATTAGAGGCATCAGTTTCTGGCTCCTGCAACACTCTCACATACGACAAGATTTACAACGAGCCCATCTACCCATCCATTCCTATTCATCCATATCCCATGCATTGGGAGATGCCTAATTTTAACCATTTCAACAGCAAGGAAGACCCACAACAACATTTGCAGTCATTCAAACATGGGTGCTACCTAATTACCCATGATGATGCTTTGCTCTTGAGAATCTTTCCCATGTCTCTCACTAGACGTGCATTAGATTGGTATAGTGGGTTACCTATACACTCTATATTCTCATTCAATCAGGTATCCCAAGCCTTCTTAGATCACTTCCCCATCAATATCATCAAGAAGGTTACCATGACTCGACCTATACTCCACGTGTCGCATGAGGACGAATCTATCATAGATTTTTTCACTTCTTTGGCGCGAGCTCGATTAATCACCACCTTCCAATGACCCACAAATAAAACTCATTGAGATATTCACACAGGCTTATGCTACATATCTTGCAAACCCTGTAAGTCCAGACCCTCCAAAAATTTGATGAAGCATTCACCATGGCATGAAAGTTAGAGATTCAAGCCATCAAAGAGAAGAAAATCCAATTACGCAATAATAATTTGGCATTCAAGTTGAATGATACCTCTTCTTCTTATAAAACCCAAAGTAATTATTAAAAATAAGGGAACCACTAACATAGTGGTACTCAAAGCCGCCCACTCATCCATCAAATTAGGCTACCCCTCATCTAATCTCTCACCCATCCATACTTTTCAATTTAAACAAGAACAGAGAAATACACTCCAATTGGGGAACCTTACTCTTCCGTCTTAGAAAAGCTTATCAAAGTCGAGCCATCACCCTTCTCGCCTATAAAGACACACACTTGTTTTGACTCTACTTGTCCTATGCTCGCATTGTATAAATAACATGACTTCTATAACTATCATCAAGTAAAGGGCTATAGGGATGACAATTGCATCACTTTCAAAATATTGTTCAAGAAATGCTCGAGAGAGATGAGTTAACCATGGATAATCCTAATGCACCTACTAACCAAAACCTACACATCTTCAAGAAACCATTTCCTAATCATTCCCCTTCATCTGATCAAACCGGTGAGGCCTCAACTCATGATACTCATACCTGCAAGGTCCACGCTATTTTTAGTGACACACCTATTGTTTCCCAATTACCCCATATTCTCGTCCATAGAGGAGATTCTAGCTTAAAATCCTCCTTCCACATTGGAACCAACCTCCCATGTTCCTTCACCCATAAAGGAACACCTTTCATCTCCTTCCTCACCTATGAAGGAGTCTTTCGCTAATATCGAGACCATTTCACCTTCGACTTCTCCACTTAGAGAGTCATCACCCACAGTACTTCTTCAGTCCATAAAGGATACTTATTTATCTCCTCCCCTATAGAGGAGCTCCCATCATCTCCAAACCCTATCACAGACCCAGTTGAGATACCCTTACCCCTTGGTGAGCATTCTCCATCAGCTACCCAAGATCCTAGCGGACCTACTTTCAGCTCTCTTACCCACGGAAGCTAAAGCTAGCCAATTCCTATCTCTAAGACACATTTTATGGGAATTTCCATTAGGTCCTCATCAATTCCACCTACAGACGTGTCATTCTCACATTTGGCTGATCGCTTAGATCATGTGGATAGGGCCTTACTTTGGGGGCACCTTTTTCTTCCCGTCTCGATGCATATGTAGATGTCACTTGCTCATACCTCCACTATCTACCCAAAACTAGATTAACCAATCGAAATGAATATGACCACCTCTATTACCATTCCTTCCATGACACCCATTGTAACATCCCCATTTTAAGATACTAGAACAAGGGAAAATTATTTATTTATTTATATACAACGTTCCTTGTTATGAATTATATAATTCAAACACACGTTCAAGTTTTAATAATTGTTCTCTGTCCAATTAATGCAATTTGGATCACACAATTTCCTTTTAAAACTAATGTTCTCTGTTCACATATTTGCAATATGGAACACACATTCAATGCCATTCAATCATATAACAGATACCATATGCTGCTGTAAATGACTCGAAGAACTACCGACCTCCCACATTATGGCTCGAGTTTCAGCGATCTCTCATTTCATGACTCGGTGACTTACCGATCCTTCATGTTAATTCATGCATAATATAATGAATATACAGGGTTCTTTTACCATTTCCAGTTATCAAGTGATCCATTTAAGAATCCTATCTGAATATCTGTTACTGATATTCATCTGACATCCTGCATCTTAAACTAGGTGATTAGGACAACGCAACCAACACTTGCGATACTTTGGCCAAAGATTTTCACATGCTTTGCATGATCATATTCCTAGATGTGATACACACCAATGGAATACATCCTTCACCTCACTTCATCTGTTATCTAGAATGGTCTTTCCTGGTCTCTACCAGTCCTTCCATTTAAGGTCAAACTCTAACCTCAACTAGCAATATGAACAAGTATAGGAAGTTACTCATGGTAACTAAAGATATGCAGACATATGGTGTCGTTCCTAGATGACTCCATGTGTCTAGTTACCTTTAGTCCTCCGGAGTCACTCCGTATACGTGATCACATTTCTATCCCCAGCCAAGAACTTATTATCCAGCTTATGTAAACTTGATGATTTAATTTGAAGGGCATTGTAATATGTCAGCTATAACATTGTGTCATCATGAAGGCCCCACCTTCACAAAGACACCATATTGTAGCTAGCGTATGTCAATGTCCTACGGAATCCTCTCATCGAGGGTACACATCCAGCTCTATTGTGATTTGGTTATAATCTTAGTATTTAAGATCAACTTTCAGCAGCCATGCTGATCCTTTATCCTTGTTCTTGTTACAGTTGTATGTAGCTAAGAGAGACTTAATCCGTCTTCTGGCTTAATACGCATCTCCTCCTTCATACCGAAGGGTTGCATATTCACTTCTTGGTTCCTTTCTTATTCTTTGGACTAATCAGTCCATTATCGATAAACCTAATAAGTTTAACCTATTAAACTTAACCAAGTTTTTCCACAACTGTAAACAAATTCAGAATTCCATCTTATTAGATGCCATTTAAATGAGGTCTAATTCTAAATGAATTTATTCATTTATCCTCCTTAACCTTACTTAGTTAAGGTCTGTTAACAATAGATATGATTTCCCATATCTTTATTTTCTGAATTTAAACATTCGAGGCTATTAACGGAGTCCAAATACAAGGTTTGGCTGCCCCTAAGTTATTTGATATCCCTTAGCTTTCGAACTAATCCCGAATACCTTCCAATTAGGATTTCGTGTTTATCTAAATATTTTTAATGTCAATTCAAAATTCATCTTAACCCAAGTATGAACTAATTGCACATTTCAACGTAAAAGTTGCATTCAGGTAAAGAATAGATGTTATTTCCTTTTAAATTCATCCATTAACATTTGAATAATTCCAAGTCAAGGAATAATGTTATATTCTCAAACTTATTCAATAATATCAAACTGATACAGTTATTGAAAATATCACACTTTTACTTGTATTCATCCATCAGATTTACAATCTATACATTTGCCAGTCCAAACGACTGGACTTTGTTTATATCAAACAACATTACAACTCATGAAGATAGAAGAATGTAACTTCTTCCTTTCTCATTTCCTCATGGAGGAGTAATAGCTATCAATACAATCCATCTTCAGTTAATCAAAGAAGTATCGAAAACAACCATGTCTTCATTTATACTCAAGTTTCATTTGCAAAATTACTTGCATGGGTCAGTTCATTGAACTGAGCATATTAAGCACTTGTCTTTAAAATGAGGTGCTTTTAATTAACTGTCTCAATAAAAGAACCCTGCTTTTATGAAATGTTAATATGAACATCAATCAAGAATTAAATACCAAAAAGGATGAACAACATATCAACTCAATCATCCAATAACCCTCCTAATCAGACAAAGGATTACTGCCCTCTTTCCCAAATAATTATTACGAGAAGTAATTTCCTTGTGAATTCCTCAGACACAAACATTTGTAAGAACTAAAAAAAACACAACTATGCAAATGTTGTTCTAACATAAATGCTATCAATTCCATTCTCTTACAATAGTTGTGAATTCAAAAGATAGATCTTAACTAAAATCTAAACCGAATTATTGTCCCTTCCTTCATACAACTCATCTGATTTCAAGCAATCAAACACTGAAGAGAACAAGCAAACAACAATTAAATACCAATGCTTAACCCAAGCAGATTTAAATTGCTCCATAACAATTATAGATTTCTAACTGTATGAGAGAAAAATGATCATTAATTCAAATTATCCATTCACACTCTCTTTCTTTTCCTCATAGTTGTACTAGAATTTTTAATCCAAACGTGATATCAATCAATGATAACAGTCCAAAGAGAAATAAACGAAAATCAATAATCAAATATAAGGGGGCAAGATCATATCACCTCTTCTACTGTCTATCCAAATACCTCTTATTTAGAGCAGACATGCTCCAATAGTATAATTCATTCAGAGTAGTATATTCAGTAATTGAAAACTACTATTACCTTTCCAAAAAGTTGACCAGAGTTCATTGCAACTGGTCTATAAACATTAGTACCAAAAGAACCAGCAGGCAGAATACCATATCAAATTAGTACAGCAAAGTAAGATGCTACAATAACCTTACTGTCCCAGGGAACCCGTGTTTATGCAAATAAAAAAAACATCAAGGAATTATAACTCGCATAATAGTCTATTAATATCACCACAGCTTTGTTTTTCCCAAACGTTTCCACACACTGAACTCAGAAATACAATATTCGCATAACAATGCCTTTATCAATGCAAACCCGCATAGGGTAATAGATGCGCAAGCAAGGTACAGTCAAAACAATCTCAACAGCAAGCCAAATCTCATTTGTTTCATTCATTTGCACAGAAACACTAAGCCATGTTCATTTTTATGATGACAGTTCAGACTAGAAGATCAAACCACATCCAAAATGCACAATAAAATCCTCTTTCCCATTACCTTCGTGATTTCAAGCAAAGAAAGAGAAAACATAATTCATTAATGATTTCAATAAGAAGAACAATCATTTTCTTCAAGCACCCGAGAATACCCAAGTCGTGTTCATTCTTTTAAGGACAAGCTCAACCGCACATACAAATCATCTCATCTTTTCATTTTCACAAGAATGCTCAGAACTCAGAAGTGATATTCATTTAGCTAATGTATTTATTAGCACAACCCAAAATGGTAATAAAGCGAATACCCAACACTGCCAAAACGAACCACACAGCAAGGACAATGTATTCAACTAATCATTATGCAAAGAATGCTCAAACCGTACAAAGCAAAAGAAAACGACTCAACTCAAAATCATCTCAACATAACAGCCAAATCAAATAACCAAAACCCCCATCATAAGAGCAGGGTTGTTTTAATGAGACTATTAAGCAAAAGCAAGCGGTTTAAGGAGAAGGGCTTAACATGCCTGTTAATTTTTCTTGTGGCTCGAAGAAAACCGCGCCCACTAGAGTTGTTTCTCTCCACGATGTCCTCGGCCAGGCTTTCCAACCAGTCACTAACTTCCACAGGCTCAAGAATAGCCTTTTTTTTTCCAAAGAACAGAGATAATAATCAAAACATAGCTGGTTCGACAGAACCATGGAGAAACAAAATGCAGAGCAACTAAAATCCAAATGCACACAGCAACAACAATTTTCCTTTTTCCTCTATCCTCTTTCCAAGGTGAGCTGGTCGCTAAGACCAAGATAATTAATGCATTGAATGCACTACCTTTCCTCATTCCTCACGCCACCGCCGACTCGGGTTGGTGAGTTTCCAAATTTCAAATTTGCATATAAATTCCATTTAGTTTCTAAGCTAGTTGGACGCCTCCAACTTTTCTTTGTTCCCGCCAAACTTGGCACTGTACATGTAAGGGCTTCATTTACTGTCCCATTAAATTTCTTACCTCCCCCTTATCCTTTCCATCCACATGGGTCTATGCGTCCCCTTCCTTAGGTTAGGATTAGTCTAGTATTTTAATAGTCCATATCTAGGTCATTCACCTAGTTCATAGGTTAATGGAATTTATATCTATTTTCTCCCTTATGAAATCTAAAATCCATATAGGATAGTAGTTAGGGTATAAGATAAAACTTAGGGGTAGGTTAGGGTTTAATCCCCTAATATTTAATTAACTAGTTTCCATATCAAGTCTTTCCGCCTGACAGTCATATTCAACATTAAGCAGGACATTTCATCCTAAGTTCCACATACCTGTGCCACTTGCATCCAGGCCCTTATCGTCTTACATTGTCTAGCATTACAATGGTGTGTGGTTCAAGAATCGAACCTTTTTCATTGGCATCTACGTACCAGATATTCATACCTGAAATCAGGTGCTACAACATTTATATCAACCTTCAGTCTGGTTTAAAATTAAATCGACAAAGCGATCATAAGAAGGCCACAGCATACCTTGGATCAATGGAATTGATTCAAGGCATGTTGTCAATCAGTGAATAGAGTTCATCAAGCATACGACAAGTCTGTTGTCTCATTAGCAATCACACAAGCAATAATAACTTCTGTCCCAAGTATCAAGTTACAACAAACAAGGGTCTAGATCAACAACACATTCCTCTAAGATCAAAAGATGTGTCTTAACATATTTATCTTCATTTCTATAGTTACAACATCATGAAAGGTAATTACCATGATAAATTACAAAAATCAAGGCGTTGCACCCATCATAACTCAACATACACCCTTAGCCATAACCCAAAATACATCTAAACCCAAATCCACACCTATAGCATCTGCCTTGCTAAACCTATTACCACCTTATGGGTCACCCCAACCACCATCCTTACTTGTCCACCTATCAAACCGGATTTAGCTACATCCTCCAAAGTCAACACCACACTTACTCTAGCACCCAAATAGAAGAACCAAACCCATAGACCTCATACCCTAACTACGCCAATAACTCCCGCATGTGTCCCATCCATCTTAGAACCTCAGCCCCTAATACGGTTAAGAAACCTCTACCCATCATTAAACCAAAAACACAACAGCCCATCCCTTCCTCACAAACCTCTAACCTACCCAGCACCCAACATGACTTACACCCACACCTGTAGCATCTTTACCACCCATACCGCCAATACTCTCCACAACTTCTTCACTACCCACTACACTTCAGTCTTTATCTCTCACACCCCTTACTCGACCCACATCCTCTACCTTCACAAAGACCTCTGTTATCCCCTTGGGTAACTCACCCCCTTCCCCCATATTCTTTTCCTTCTAGACCTCATACACCCATATCACCTTTACCCAAGAAGGTGCAACCCAAAAACAAAACTCCGTTACCCTCCAATACGATAGTCAAAACACCCACACATCCTCTTGCTCATTCATCTACCATACCCCTACCTAGACAAACAAGACGTACACCCAAGACCATGTCAACACCTAAAACCATATTTTGACCTATTCCCCCCTATAAAGATTGTTCCTCAACAATCAGTCATACCTACAAACAAACCCACTTTCACCTCTCATTGCAATCCACTTGTAGGGTCCTATGCCATAATCTTAACCAACCTCCTTAAGACTTCTTTCATCACATTACCGCCAATCAAACCTTACAACCCCCTCAAACCCAAGTTGAAAGGTTTTGATGATACTAAAATTTGTGCCTACCTTCGTGTGTTAGGGCATGATTTGGAGAATTGCAAGGCTTTGAAAACCATCCTTATCTAGTTATGTCCTCCGTAGAGCCAACTTTGACGATGAAGACCTTCTCTATGAGGACCCTTCTTCACCAACAACCATAACCTCCACCCCCATAACTCCTTAAACCACCACCAAGATTTGAAATTAACATAGTTTGCATCGAGAACTTGTCACGCCACCACCCAAATTTCATTGCGCATAGCTTACCTCATAGGTTTTTTCTCCTCTGTAGGTTTTTTCCCATCGTGTCATTATACCACTCACCCTACACCTTCTCTATTTACCAACTACCCTCGTATCAACATTATACATGTCACTACTCATGCTCAGAAGGATAAAGGTAAAGAAAAAGCAACTAACCCACCGACCAATCCTTTACCCAACATACCATCTACACCCATGCCTAAAATCACTATTCTCAGCCCCACATACCCCATTTCAAATGGATTCATGCATCGCACCATGCTCAAACAATTACACCAATCTCCCCTCAAAATGTCCTAATATGATCTCATCCAAACCTTGAAATCCCATCTCCAAGCCCTCATGAAGGTTCTTCAATCTATTGAGGTTTTACCCAATGACCCTACACCCATCGCCTCCACCATCACCCCCATCATGTGGCCTCTTTCACCAAATTACCACCTTTATCCACACCTCCACCTACTCACCAAGTAGCATCCCTTAGCTTTTCGTGAGGAAGAGATCGCACCACACCAAAATGATGACATAGACCCAACCCTCTTCATCTCTTTCCACATCGATGACATACGGGTATGAAATATGATGACTGATGGGGCACTAGCATTACAATCATTTCATCCCATGCATTCACTCAAATGTGCATACCCGACAATTGCATGCATAAATATCATGTCATGTTGTGTTCATTTAATGATGCTATCACCTCCACATTAGGCACTGTCATCCTCCACATTCATGTGGGCCTCGCACTATCCTGCATTATTATACATCTTGGAGGGGGAGTTTTAATATAACTTATTGTTTGGAAAACCCTGGATTCGTGTCATGGGGTGTGTTCCTTCCACTTTGCATCGTTGTGTAAAGTTTGAGCATGAAGGACATACCTATACTATCCCAGCTGATCCATCACCTTTTAAAACATGCAACATGCTCTACCGACCCAATGACGTGCTCATACACATTAAAGCATCTACCTTTGTGACCACTTCCACTTTTTCTACACCTCTTCTTACCAAGACAAATGCCTACCTCAACCACACATACCTCCTCCATTCCTACTGCTGCCACAACCTCCACGACCGACCCATCAACCTCCCAATCCGTTAACTCCACCTCCACATCGACTTATAACACCTCATCCATTCCAGCTACCTACATACCAACCACCAATCCCTTAGAAGGTGTTTTTCAATGCCTCACTCTAGGGTAGTACTCGCCTATATAGTGTCAACACATTCCTTACGCCACAAGAGTACGGAAGTATTCACCATCGCCCTCACTCGATCACCGCATAGAGAATGCCTCCTTTATGGTCCTCCTCACCTTCGTACTAGTATCACCTATGGGGACTTGATACTACCACTTACACACCCAAACCACCATCATAAACCCACCCATTTTATGTTGACTTACAATCTCTCACCAATCATTGTTTTTCCCACACCTTCCTGTACTCGATGTGCATGGAAGGGTTTTGGTTTTGGCTTTTACGAGAAAGGCCACCATACCATTATTCCATGCACCACCCGCAAACATAATGACCGTAGTGGTATCAGATTTCCTAAACCACTTACCAAACAAGCCTACATTGAACTCATTAAGGACATCACCCTTCTCCACCTTCTTCACCCACTCCGCCTTCATCACCATCATCACAGATGAAGTTGATGGATCTAGAATCTATCCCTCCTAAATTTTTTTTTGTCATAAATAGTATTTTCTTGGGGCCTTTGAATTATCAACGTGAGGGTGAGGCCCCTTCCACTCTTCCCTTCCCGTATCCCGAAATGATCAATGATGATATACCTTCAATTAACGTTGTTCAATGTTAGGATGATGAATATATACTCACCTACCTTGGTGTAGAATACTCATATATTCATCGCTCGTTACCCTCTGAGACACAAACCATGTTAAATGAATTGACTATCGAGATCAACATTCATACTTAGGATGACCCGCACATCCTAAAGATCGGCTAATCTTTGGATGCTACCAAACAGGAAGCCATAACTTCTTTTATCAAAGATCATAACTACACTTTCACTTGGTCTTATGTAGACATGTCCGGTATTGACCCTACCATTTTGGTCCACAATATCGTAACCATTCCCGATGCCAAACCCATCAAACAAAAGCCGAGGAAAATGCACTCTTGCATTGCCCTTCTCATCAAATAAGAACTTTAACAACTTCTTTCTCGCTTTCCTTCATCTTACCCATTGATTATCCTCATTGGATTTTCAGCATTGTCCCCCGCCACTAAGGTGACAGGGGACCCAAAGAATTGCATGAATTTCTATGATCTCAACCTAGCATGCCTCGAAAGATGACTTTCCCTTACCCGATATTGATCAACTATTTGACCTTACAACTAGTCACGAGACGCTATCACTCATGGATGACTTCTCGTGTTATAACCAAATCTTGATTTGCCTAGAAGATCAACACAAAACTACGCTCATCACCCCTTAGGGGACCTTCTACTACCGAGTCATACCTTTTGGACTTAAAAATGTTGGTGCAACATATCGGTGGGCTATGAATTACATCTTCCATGATATCATGCATATTATATTGAAAGATTACGTGGATGATCTCCTGGCCAAATCTAAATTCCACTCCAAGCACCTTGATGTCCTCAAAACCATTTTTGACCACCTCATTAAATATTACATTCACCTTCAACCAAAGAAGTGTGTCTTTGCGGTCCTCTCAGGAAAGCTCCTGGGATTTATCATTTCCATGCGTGGTATAGAAGTTGACCCTCACGAAGTCAAGGAAATTTTGGAAATGCCTCCACCCACTAACCTTAAACAAATCTATATCCTACAAGGTAAGTTGCAGTCTATTCACTATTTCATTTCACAATTATCTTATCGGTGCCAACCATTTCATCATCTGCTCAAGAAGGATGTCTCCTTTAAATGGGATGATGACTATCACAAAGCTTCGAGGCCCTAAAACAATACCTCCTCTAACCACCTATACTCATTCCATCTAGATATGATCAACCTTTCTACCTATACATCTCGCTACGATCACTCCTTGGGAGCCATGCTCTCTCATCGCGATGAACAACATAGGGAGTAGGAGGTTTATTAAATAATCCGTACTCTTTTGAATTATGAAACACAATACACCCATCCCAAAAAAATTTCTTAGCCTTAGTTTTCATTGCCACTAAACTCCGTCATTACCTAGTCAACCACAAAACCTATGTTGTGACCAACATCGACCCCTTACACTTATGTATGCCAAAATTTATCAAAATCAGCATGTCACTCGATGGCTTATGCTTTTAGCAGACCTCGACCTTGCATTCATTCATCAAAAGTCCATCAAGGGTCAAACTATCACCAACCAATTGGCCAATGCACCTATTTCAAAGGATCAACCCTCTAATTTTGACTTTCTAGATGAGTCAATTACTACCCTTTCCTCGGATGAACCCCTTACCAAATGACACTCTTCTTTGATGGTTAAAAGTGTCGGCGTGGGGTGGAGCTGGTGTTATCCTCATTCCACTTGATGGGTAGCCCATGCCTTTGTCTTTCAAACTCGATTTTGAATGCACAAACAATATCGCCGAATATGAAGCACTTGTATTAGGTCTCTAAGCCACCTATACCCTAGATGTCAAATCAATTAACATCTTTGCTTAAGAAATATGTTTTAGATTTGTCACATGTTTTAAATTGAAATTCCTTGCAGGTCCAAAACCCAGGGAATAATCATGGTTAAACCCACACAAGTGCTGGAAACTTGCCAATTGCATTTGAGAAATCGTGAAATACAACAATGTAAGGTCCAAAGGGGACCAGCTTTAATGAAGAAAGTGCAACTTGGGAAAATCTGGAAGAGATGAAAATTGCTTTTCCTTTTCTTTTTCAACGAATGAAATCTATTGACAAAACATTTTTTTATGAACTTATCTTTTTCATGTCTATATGTAAGCCGATTGAGGCAAACATTATTCAGCCGAATAAAATGTATCGTGACATTGATTTCTAGAACTATTAAAGTTGGAAATAGTCTTATAACTATTGTTACTTCCTCCCGAGCATTCAAGTGTTGATATATGATTTCTTCGTAAAGGATGTGTTCCTTTGATTGTGAAGTCATGCTTGATATGGATTGTATCTTCTTTGCTCTTGAAGATCTTTTACTGAGTCAGGATATGCTTGGACTCTTTTATTTCTTTCATTTTTAGCACTTGAGTTTAATCTGATTTCGGGATGAATTTTGGATTTACCCATCTTTATGACTGAGCCTTGGATCAGTTAGATTGATCTAAGAGATGTTTTAAGTTTATTCTGGATGAACAAAAATTATAGACCTTACAAAGGTTGCAAGGTCTGAATGTGTTGAATGAGCAATTCAGGAGTTAACTTAGGTTGATCTTGTTAAATGAATTGGTTCCCGATATCGTAATATCAGGAAGGTCTAGACCTTGAGCCAGGTAATAAATTCAGGTGTATACTGCAAACTTTTTATCAATGCCGGATGGAATCCATTTCGGGAATGTTATACCTGTTGATTCTTATACTGAACGATCCTACTTCGGAGACCTAGACTGGATTTATTAAGGTTAATAACCTAAACCTAAACTATAACCTATTGGTTAAATTATTAGTAATCTAACCTAGCCCTAAACTATAAGCTAAATGTTCCTAAGGTTAGCCACCTAGCACTATGGAAATTAAGGCTAAAGTATTACCTTATGATCTAACCTATGTTTCTAACCTAACTAATGATAGTGGATGAAGGGGGACCTATGAAGGGGTGCGAGCCATGGGCGGTAGTTTCTATGGCATTAAATGAAGTGGATAAGCATGAAGGACAAGGGATTTAGCAGAGATTTCAAATGGCCATCGAGACCGACGTGGCAGAGTCGCCAAATCTGGAAATGGTCTTTGGTTTGCTTTTGTCCATCGCCAACTATGGCGGTCGGTGGCAATGGAGGTTAGGCGGGAATTTTGGAGTTAATGTCATTGATGAACTTCGGTTCCCGAGCACGGATTGCTTGGGAAGGCATGCAAATGGAAAATTTGTTGGTATTTTGGTTTTCCATTCGCTCCGTTTTTCTCTCTGTTTGATCACTGGTTCTTCGAACCAGTCTACTATGTGTTGCATGGCAACTATGAGATTATCTAGCTCTTTTCTCTGTCGGGGAAAGTTTATAAGACATGGTAGTAACAAATTATTGTTGTTGAATCTATCGTGGAAGAGGAGAAGAAGGCTCGAGCACATTCAGAGGTCTTCTTCGGATTTTTAAGCGACATTACCAGGCATGTTAGGCCCTAACTTTTAAAAATCTTGCTTTCCTTCAAATGATTTCATTAGAACAACTTTGTTCAGATGATTTTTGGTTCAGTTGGTTTTAATGGTAGCAATGTATGAATTATCTTGTTGTGTTTTTCATGCTTTGGCTCAATTATTCATTGATTCTTCTTTGGGTGTACATTTGGTTTCGTGTTGTTGAATTATCTTGTTGTGTTTTTCATTTTGGTAGATTCCAAGAAATGCTTGCAAGGATAATGTATGAAACTGACTCTGTTGGAGTCCATGAAATGTTTTCTTGTTTGATATCGACTTCAGTCAAAGCCTTGCTTTATTTACACTTGTTGAAACGATCTAATTCTTGAAATGTATAGTATGTTTCGAAATTTAGTCATGAATACTATTATTGTAAATGATAGTATGTTTTCGTAAAAGTTTAGAATCTTATGTTATTGTTGTTGTAGAAGTGATTATGTTTTGGCTTCTGAATAATACTATATGTTATTGATATTGTTGGAATTCTTGAAATAGATAGTATTTTCGATTTCTGTAGAAGTTTAATTGAGAATACTATATGGGTTTGACTCCTTTTGAGTCCTTGAAATGTAATTAATGTTTCAACTTTGGTAAGAAGTTTTGTTGTGAATTTTGTTGGAATCCTTGTAATGTATAGTATGTTTTTGACTTCTGAAGAAGTTTTGCTGTGAATGCTTAATGGTTTTGACTCTGTGGGAGTCCTTGAATTGTTTTCATATGAATTCGACTCCAATCGAACCCTAGTTGTGAGTACTGGTTGGATTTGACACTGTCGGAGTCCTTGCGGTATTCCCATTTAAACACGACTCCTGATAAAGTCCTTGATATGTTGCGTGTTGGCTCGATTCCTAATTTAAGTCTTCACTGTGCATGCATATTGAAATTGACTCTTCTTAATATTATTGTGTTTATGTTTAGTTCATTTCTGAGGAATTAAGGGATGGGTTTTCTTTACAAACTCGACTCTGTATGAGTCCTTGCTGTATTCGTATTAGCTCGATTTTGGATGAAACTTTGATGAAATTAATGATACGATGATGTCTTCTATTAAGTCCTTGTAGTGGTTATTCTTTCTTGATTTCGGCTTCTAGATTTAAGTCCCGGCGTATTTTAGTAGGGATTAGATTCAGGTTGTATGTTCTTGAGTGTTTCGACTCGGGGAATGTCGTTGTGTTTACACATGGTTACCTCTTCTGTTATTGTGTTATCTAGTCTTGTGCTTGACTAGGGTAAAGAGTTACTAGTTGTGCCATGACAGGCGATGGCGTTGGATATTTTTCATGTTTGTTGAATAATATGGAAAGTTTTGTTGAGCCTATTGGAGTTGGATTATTTATTATTGCTTGTCGCGTGAACTCTTGTATTGCTCAATAAGCTACAGGTGATTTTTATATTTGGAATTCTGATGATGTTGTAGTTCTTCTTGTAATCTCGACTGTTTAGTCGCATGCGTAAATGTATTAGCATTATTCAAGGAGTCGGTACAGTCCAGAACATTGTTGATTCAGGAATCTAATTGACTCTGTTTCTTTCTTCTAGACTGTAATTTATATGTTGATGTATAATAAGTTGAACAGGAAAATTTTCTCTCTCCTAGTCAGGAAACCTTGTGTGCTTTCTTCTTGCATCCTTTTGCGATCTCTACGGTAAGGGCATAACAAGAATAAACTGAGGTATTATATGGAGAGACTGGTATAAAATGTGAGCTGTTGTTTAAATAGGTATACTTGTCAATAACATTGAAATGTGTTATGATGATAAAAGAATTAAGACAGTGAGCTTGTTGAATGTTTTAACTGCCTTGAGAAATTGATAGAAACAATTTTGTAGGAGTTTTGTTGTCTTTAGATTGGTTGTATTCATTTGTTCTTAGTCTCTAACATATAAGATGAATAGCCTGATTTATGTTTGGAATTTGAATAAATGATTTCATTTAAACAGGTTGTTTAATGAGAACAATTGGTGGATTGCAATTGTTTTAAGAATTAGTGCTTATCATGCTCAGTTCACCGAACTGACCCGTGTTGACAATTTTTGCAGATGGTTGCCGTAAGTGGTAAAGACACGTAGATCTGATATGATGTTCAGATCGTTTAATTTGGTTTTATGATGAATTCCAATTTGATTCTCTAAATGTACTACTTGAAGAAAGATGTTCTTTTGCTGTTGAGTATTGTATCCAATATGCTGAATGCATAAAATGTATTTGATTAGCTTAGAAATGAATGAAATGAGGTATTTGTTACTTATGTGTTTGCATTCGTATCTTGATGGATTGAACTTCTTCGGTTCGAATGATTTTAAAGAGCATTGTTATTATTGTATACCTTGGAGACATTTGGGATTCTCTAAGTAAGCTTTGAAAAGATTATGTGACTGAATACTTGTGAATGTTTAGTAGATCTGTTATGTTCTATCTAAAGCTAAATTGGAAATTAGATCACTGTCTTTCGAGAAGCTAAGGTTAAAATAAACCTCAACAGGAAGCTAAACGGGCTGAATAAATTATTACTTCCTAGTCTTGATCTAAGTCAAGACAACGTTTAATTGGATTTTTAACCACTATATCTCAATTCTAATAAGTAAGATATATTTCAGTTATGAGAACTGATATAAACCTAAAAGGGTATGGTTAGCAACCTTATGTGAAGATTTAGGGCTATTGCCCAGTTTCGTTGATTTAGATTACTATTTTTCGATGAACTCCTTGATGAGACCTCGATTCTTAATAACTTCTCTTTGTGTAATGGGTTTTATTGAGAAAGGAAATTCTAAGGTAAGGAACCCAGGGGTTGGGAAAAGACTACCCAAAAAGGAGCGTTTTTAAGTATAACTTTATCTCAACGTAGGTAACACCTTAAAGTTAAGTAGATCTTTTCGAGGCGGTTTTGGAAGGTTGATGGCACAAGTCAACTATAGGGTTGTACCTTCGAGAAGATTAGGATCTTCTCAAAGATACAACAATGCAGGTGACTTATGGCGACACCCTTTGCATTGATCGTTAAGATTTACACCTTAAACTCGAACAAGTTTTACTCTGGGACTGGTTAGGAATGTGGTCATGTTATAAGGCTCCCCTGAGAGACTCGGGGTATCTTGACACACTGGGTTAAACTAGGGTTGACCCAGTATGTCAGCGTATCCCTAGTCCTCGGGAGCATCCCTATAACGTTGTCATATTATTAATCCATTCCTGAGTGAATAACTTGGGGCAGGAGAGACTGACAGAAGTCAGTATAAGACATTCTACATAACATAGGAATGGGGTGAAGGACGTATTCCAGAATGACGAGTATGTCGTCAAGGAATACGAGACATAAGTAATATGTTTCAAATCTTTGGCCAAAGTATCGCAAGTTGTTGATTGCGTTGTCCTATGTCACCTAGTCTAAGGGACGAGATGCCGATGAATAATGGTAACAATTATTCAGATAGGTTCCTTGGACAGAGCATTCTGAATCCCAGATTAGGGAAGAGAACCGCAAGAGTGATGTGTTAAAATAAAAACGCCAACTCTTGATACTCATGAATAGATCGGTAGATTACCGAGTCATGGAATGAATAGATCGAGGTACTCCGAGTCATTACAACTGCATATGGTTATCTGTTATAAGAATGGTTGTTTTTGATTTGTGAGTTCTAAATTATGTATTTAGAACTAGGAAGCATTTATCAAAAAAATAAAAAAATTACTTGTTCTAATGTACTAAAATGGGGACGTTACATCTTGGTATCAGAGCTGAAGGTTGCAGCTCTTGGACCTATTGTGTCCATAATCTGATAAAAACTTGAATTTTCTTGTAACAAAAAATGGTTAGAACAAGGGGGAATGTTGCGAATAATGCTCCACCAGAAGGAGGGGCAGCAACAACCCAAAAGCTTGATGAGATCCTTGCTGCCCTATTGGACACAAGAGATCATTTGGCTGTACTTGAACAACAAGTAATGGGAAATGAGGAGGAAGATGAAGCTGGTAATAACAATCAGCAACCTCTTGAGGACAACCCCAATATGGGTGTTGATAATAATGTTGGAAATGCACCTGTCCAACTAGAAAACAAAAAGGCCAGGTTGGCAGCAGAACTCACTAATGATATAAAAAGGATAAGCCCACCTAAATATGATGGCACCACATTAGGAGATGGAGCTAAGAAATGGCTCAGCTGAAATGGAGAAGTACTTTGCAATAAGAAACTTCTCAGAGGAAACCAAAGCTATTTGGGGAGCCTATTATCTTTCCCACAAAGCATCTTCGTGGTGGGATAGCCGTAAAGTTGAGCTAAATATTGATGAGACCAATATTACTTGGGATCAATTTAAGGGCTATTTTAGGCAACGTTGGCTGCCACAACTTTTCTATGATCAGAAAATGACAGAATTCCAGAACTTAGCTCAAGGGAAGCTAACGGTAACTGAATACTGGGAGTGATTTACAAAACTCCTCAAGTATGTACCATAGTATCAAACTGACGAGAAGTTCAGAATACGGAAATTCATCATGGGATTGAATCTCGTGATAGGGGGAGAGGTCGATGTTCACAGTCCAACCACTATGGAAGGAGTTGTTGAAAAGGCCATACGACAAGAACATAAATTAAAGGCTATTTCTGCTCATAAAGAGGAAGTGGAAGAAGATTGCAAACCCTTCTTCAACTTCACTTGCACCCAAAAAGGGACCATGGAAAAAGTTTGGAAACAGAAGTAAGTTTCCAGGGGATAATAGTAAGAAAACAGTAGCAAATAAGCCTGTTGGAAATGTAAGGGATAATTTTGCCAAAAATTATAACAATGGGCAGAAGCCCTATGGAGGACAACGTGATAATTACAAGGCTGGAGGCAATTTTGAGACTAAAAAGGGACCTGTAGGAGGCTGCTACAATTGTGGCAAAGACCACTACGCAAATCAGTGCCCTTTGAAGAAGGATGATCGTAATCAACAACATAAGATACATGTTACAGTAGCAGACAAGCAAGCTGAAAAGCAGGTGACACCTATAGAAGTTCCGGTAAGTTATTTGGCATACCTGTCACTATTATTTTTGATACAGGAGCTACTGAATGTTTTATTTCTAGTAAACTTGCTTCTAAACTTAAGAGAAAAGCTAGAAAAATGGATAAATCTTGGACTGTACAGTATGGTAATAATTTTGTTCATACAGTGAGTATGTGTCTTTTTGGGGCAGTCCTTGACTTACCTAACTTTTCCATGGAAGTTGACCTCTATGTTACACCTTTGGGATCGTATGACATTGTCATCGGTGTCAATTGGTTAGCTGACCATAAAGCAAAAGTAGACTGCTATGAAAAGAATATAAAATGTTTAGATGATCGGCTGGAAACAACAGAGATTCAAGGGGTGAAACGGGAAATTTCAGTTAGAAAATTGTCAGCTATGCAGCTTAAAAAGGCTAAAAACAAAGGATGCACCCTTTATGCAGTAAAGATATCTGAATTTTCAGAAGAAGATGGTGATTCCATGAAATGATTTCCTCTGCTACAAAGTTTCAAAGATGTTTTTCCGGAGGAATTACCAGGGTTACCACCCAAGAGGGAATTTGACTTCACCATCGAAATCAAACCAGGAACGGAACCTATTTCCAAAGCACCTTATCGGATGACTACTACAGAGTTAGTCGAGCTTAAGGCTCAATTGCAAGAAATTTTGTCTAAAGGTTTGATTAGACCAAGTGTTTCACCTTGGGAGCACCGCTTAGGAAATATATCCATTTGTATTTGTGAAGAAGAATAATAATTACATGTGTATTATTATTATGGTAAATTAGGAAAGTACATTTACTATGTAAATGTAAATAGTAAATGTAAAATGTGGTTAGTATGTGGTAAGTTAGTAAGTTAGAGTAATAAAACAATTAGTATTGTTTTATTATTATATTGGTGAGAGGTTGAAACAATGGGTGTATGGTTGTATATGAAGACAAATTTTGTAATGATTGTTAACATCTCCTATATAATGGAGTGTAATGAATGAATATAATAAAAATATAATATAGAGTTCTTGTTTTCACCTATTTCATGGATTCTTTGGGAGCACCGGTAATATTTGTGAAAAGAAGGATGGAACACTTAGAAATCTATTGATTATCGATGTTGAACAAAGCAACAATCAAGAATAGATACCCACTTCCAAGGATCGACGATCTATTTGATCAGATGCGTGGGGCAGCGGTTTATTCTAAGATAGATCTTCGATCTGGTTATCATCAATTAAGGATTAGAGAAGAAGATATTCATAAAACAGCTTTCCGAACAAGGTACGGACATTATGAATTCATGGTTCTACCCTTTGGATTAACTAATGCACCCGTAGCTTTTATGAACTTAATGAATAATATCTTTCAAGAATATTTGGACAAGTTTGTACTTGTATTCTTGGACGATATTCTCATTTATTCTAAAAGTGTTGAAGAGCACAATGAGCATTTGAAGATAGTTTTGGGAATTTTGAGAAAAATAAAGTTGTATGGTAAGTTATCCAAATGTTCTTTCTTTGATACAGAAGTTCACTATTTGGGTCATGTCATTAGTAAAGAAGGAATTGCAGTAGATCCTTCAAAAATAGTGGCAATAACTGAGTGGCCTACACCAAAGAATGTGCACGAAGTAAGAAGCTTCATGGGTCTTGCTGGTTATTATAGAAAATTTGTTAAGGATTTTTCTAAAGTGGCTGCACCGATAACTTCATTGCAGAAGAAGGATAAGAAATTTAATTGGAATGATAAGTGTGAAACTGCTTTCAAAAGTCTGAAAAGCCAGTTGACTTCCGCACCTATATTAGCTGTACCAGACCCTAATGGGAGCTTTACTGTTGTAACGGATGCTTCTGGGGAAGGCCTTGGAGGTGTTTTGTTACAAAATGATCAAGTCATAGCATATGAAAGTAGAAAACTTAAGTTACATGAGCTGAATTATGCTCCTCATGATTTGGAGCTTGCTGCCATTGTTCATGCGCTTCAAGTCTGGAGACACTATTTACTTGGGAAACCTTTTGAGTTGAAAACTGATCACTTAGGACTGAAATATATTTTCACTCAGCCTAATCTAAATGCTAGACAGAGAAGGTGGTTAGAGTTTTTATCTCAATATGATTTTGATATTAGCTACATCAAAGGGAAAGAGAATAGGGTAGCAGATGCTCTAAGTCGTAGGAAGCACATTTCTGCTCTTATAACATTAAGAACTCAGTTTAAGGATGAGGTAAAAAGTGCCTCAGAATCTGATATATACTTTCAGCAAGTAAAAGCAGCGCTTGCTGCAGAACCTAATGATGAAAGGTATAAAGGTTTTCATTTTGATAATGAAGGAATCTTACGTTATGAAAACAGGGTATACGTACCTATGCTGAATGATTTGAGAAAGAAGTTGTTAGTTGAATTTCATAATTCACCTTTCTCTGGACACCCGGTATCACAAAAATGCTTGCTGATCTGAAACAACAATACTTTTGGAAAGGTATGAAAAAGGATGTTATTGATTTTGTGACTCATTGTCTGGAATGTCAGCGGGTTAAGGCAGAACACATGCACCCTGCTGGACTATTATATCCCCATAGCATACCGCAGTACAAATGGCAAGTAATAAGCATGGACTTTGTACAAGGGTTACCTATGTCCAGGAATAAACATGATGTTATCCTGGTAGTTGTAGATAAACTAACTAAGGTAGCTCATTTCATCACTGGAAATCTAAAGGATGATTCACCAGTGTTGGCCAAAAGATTTGTGCATGAAATTTTCAGGTTACATGGTGTACCAGAATTGATTATATCTGACAGGGATCCTAGAATGACGTCAAGATTTTGGCAAATGCTTAATACAGCTCTTGGAATGAAACTAAACTTCAGTTCTGCATATCATCCGGAAACGGATGGACAAACAGAGAGAGTAAATCAAGTGTTGGAAGATATGTTGCGAATGTATTGCATGGATCAACAGTATAAATGGGAAGAGTATCTTCCACTAGTTGAATTCACATACAACAACACTTATCACTCATCTCTTAAAATGGCACCTTTTGAAGCACTTTATGGAAGGAAGTGCAGAACCCCTGTTAGTTGGGATAGTATTGAGGATAGAGTGGTAATTGGACCAGAGATCCTCACTGAAATGGAACAACAAGTAAAGTTGATTCGTGAACGATTAAAGGAAGCAGCAGATAGGTAGAAGAGCTATGCTGACCTTAAGCGGGTTGATCGAAGGTTTGAGCTTGGTGAGAAGGTTTTTCTTCATGTTAAACCCAGAAAGAGTTCTATAACTTTTGGCAAGGCTGCCAAGTTGTCACCTCGTTATGTGGGACCTTTCGAAATTGTCGAGATAATCAATCCTGTAGCTTACCGATTAGCATTACCACCTGCTTTGTCTCGCATGCATGATGTTTTCCATATTTCTTTGCTTAAGAAATATGTTTCAGATTTGTCACATGTTTTAAATTGGAATTCCTTGCAGGTCCAAGACCCAGGAATAATCGTGGTTAAACCCACACGAGTGCTGGAAACTCACCAATTGCATTTGAGAAATCGTGAAATACAACAATGTAAGGTCCAGTGGGACCAGTTTAACGAAGAAAGTGCAACTTGGGAAAATCTGGAAGAGATGAAAATTGCTTTTCCTTTTCTTTTTCAACAAAATGAAATCTGTTGACAAAACATTTTTTTATGAACTTATCTTTTTCATGTCTATATGAAAGCCAGATTGAGGCAAACATTATTCAGGTTGAATAAAATGTATCGTGACATTGATTTCTAGAACTATTCAAGTTGGAAATAGTCTTATTGTATTGTGAACTAATAAATTGGTTGACCTGAAGGTAAATCAAATATGTAATCATCGGGATGATGAATCTTTTAGGAGGGAAGCATGTAACACCCTGAACTATTGTTACTTCCTCCTGAGCATTCAAGTGTTGATATATGATTTCTTCTATAAAAGGATGTGTTCCTTTGATTGTGAAGTCATGCTTGATATGGATTGTATCTTCTTTGCTCTTGAAGATCTTTGACTGAGTCAGGATATGCTTGGACTCTTTTATTTCTTTCATTTTTAGCACCTGAGTTTAATCTGATTTCGGGATGAATTGTGGATTTACCCATCTTTATGACTCAGCCTTGGATCAGTTGCATTGATCCAAGAGATGTTTTAAGTTTATTCTGGATGAACAAAAATTATAGACCTTACGAAGGTTGCAAGGTCTGAATGTGTTGAATGAGCAATTCAGGAGTTAACTCAGGCTGATCTTGTTAAATGAATTGGTTCCCGATATCGTAATATCAGGAAGGTCTAGACCTTGAGCCAGGTAATAAATTCGGGTGTATACTGCAAAATTTTTATCAATGCCGATGGAATCCATTTCGGGAATGTTATACCTGTTGATTCTTATACTGAACGATCCTACTTCGGAGACCTAGACTGGATTTATTAAGGTTAATAACCTAAACCTAAACTATAACCTATTGGTTAAATTATTAGTAATCTAACCTAGCCCTAAACTATAAGCTAAATGTTCCTAAGGTTAGCCACCTAGCACTATGGAAATTAAGGCTAAAGTATTACCTTATGATCTAACCTATGTTTCTAACCTAACTAATGATAGTGGATGAAGGGGACCTATGAAGGGGTGCGAGCCATGGGTGGTAGTTTCTATGGCATTAAATGAAGTGGATAAGCATGAAGGACAAGGGATTTAGCGGAGATTTCAAATGGCCATCGAGACCGACGTGGCAGAATCACCAAATCTGGAAATGGTCTTTGGTTTGCTTTTGTCCATCGCCAACTATGGCGGTCGGTGGCAATGGAGGTTAGGTGGGAATTTTGGAGTTAATGTCATTGATGAACTTCGGTTCCCGAGCGCGGATTGCTTGGGAAGGCATGCAAATGGAAAATTTGTTGGTATTTTGGTTTTCCATTCGCTCCGTTTTTCTCTCTGTTTGATCACTGGTTCTTCGAACCAGTCTACTATGTGTTGCATGGCAACTATGAGATTATCTAGCTCTTTTCTCTGTCGGGGAAAGTTTATAAGACATGGTAGTAACAAATTATTGTTGTTGAATCTATCGTGGAAGAGGAGAAGAAGGCTCGAGCACATTCAGAGGTCTTCTTTGGATTTTTAAGCGACATTACCAGGCATGTTAGGCCCTAACTTTTAAAAATCTTGCTTTCCTTCAAATGATTTCATTAGAACAACTCTGTTCAGATGATTTTTGGTTCAGTTGGTTTTAATGGTAGCAATGTATGAATTATCTTGTTGTGTTTTCATGTTGGCTCGATTATTCAGTTGATTCCTTGCTGGGTGTACATTTGGTTTCGTGTTGTTGAATTATCTTGCTGTGTTTTGCATTTTGGTAGATTCCAAGAAATGCTTGCAAGGATAATGTATGAAACTGACTCTGTTGGAGTCCATGAAATGTTTTCTTGTTTGATATCGACTTCAGTCGAAGCCTTGCTATTTACACTTGTTGAAACTGATACTGTTGGAATTCTTGAAATGTATAGTATGTTTCTTGTTTAAAGTGAATACTATATGTTATTGTTGCTTTGTTGGAATTCTTGAAATGTATAGTATGTTTCGACTTCTGTAGAAGTTTAGTCGTGAATACTATATGTTATTGATATTGTTGGAATTCTTGAAATAGATAGTATTTTCGACTTCTGTAGAAGTTTAATTGAGAATACTATATGGGTTCGACTCCTTTTGAGTCCTTGAAACGTAATTAATGTTTCGACTTCGGTAAGAAGTTTTGTTGTGAATTTTGTTGGAATCCTTGTAATGTATAGTATGTTTTTGACTTCTGAAGAAGTTTTGCTATGAATGCTTAATGGTTTTGACTCTGTGGGAGTCCTTGAATTGTTGTCGTATGAATTCAACTCCAATCGAACCCTGGTTGTGAGTACTGGTTGGATTTGACACTTTGTCGAGTCCTTGCGGTATTCCCATTTAAACACGACTCCTGATAAAGTCCTTGATATGTTGCGTGTTGGCTCGATTCCTGATTTAAGTCTTCACTGTGCATGCATATTGAAATTGACTCTTCTTAATATTATTGTGTTTATGTTCAGTTCATTTCTGAGGAATTAAGGGATGGGTTTTCTTTACAAACTCGACTCTATATGAGTCCCTGTTGTATTCGTATTAGCTCGATTTTGGATGAAACTTTGATGAAATTAATGATACGATGACGTCTTCTATGAAGTCCTTGTAGTGGTTATTCTTTCTTGATTTCGGCTTCTGATTTAAGTCCTGGCTGTATTTTAGTAGGGATTAGATTCAGCTGTATGTTGCTGAGTGTTTCGACTCAGTGGGAATGTCATTGTGTTTGCACATGGTTACCTCTTATGTTATTGTGTTATCTAGTCTTGTGCTTGACTAGGGTAAAGAGTTACTAGCTGTGCCATGACAGGCGATGGCGTTGGATATTTTTCATGTTTGTTGAATAATATGGAAAGTTTTGTTGAGCCTATTGGAGTTGGATTATTTATTATTGCTTGTCGTGTGAACTCTTGTATTGCTCAATAAGCTACAGGTGATTTTTATATTTGGAATTTTGATGATGCTGTAGTTCTTCTTGTAATCTTGACTGTTTAGTCGCATGCGTAAATGTATTAGCATTATTCAAGGAGTCGGTACAGTCCAGAACATTGTTGATTCAAGAATCTAATTGACTCTGTTTCTTTCTTCTAGAATGTAATTTATATGTTGATGTATAATAAGTTGAACAGGAAAATTTTCTCTCTCCTAGTCAGGAAACCTTGTGTGCTTTCTTCTTGCATCCTTTTGCGATCTCTACGGTAAGGGCATAACAAGAATAAACTGAGGTATTATATGGAGAGACTGGTATAAAATGTGAGCTGCTGTTTAAATAGGTATACTTGTCAATAACATTGAAATGTGTTATGATGATAAAAGAATTAAGACAGTGAGCTTGTTGAATGTTTTAACTACCTTGAGAAATTGATAGAAACAATTTTGTAGGAGTTTTGTTGTCTTTAGATTGGTTGTATTCATTTGTTCTTAGTCTCTAACATATAAGATGAATAGCTTGATTTATGTTTGGAATTTGAATAAATGATTTCATTTAAACAGGTTGTTTAATGAGAACAATTGGTGGATTGTAATTGTTTTAAGAATTAGTGCTTATCATGCTCAGTTCACCGAACTGACCCATGTTGACAATTTTTGCAGATGGTTTCCGTAAGTGGTAAAGACACGCAGATCTGATATGATGTTCAGATCGTTTAATTTGGTTTTATGATGAATTCCAATTTGATTCTCTAAATGTACTACTTGAAGAAAGATGTTCTTTTGTTGTTGAGTATTGTATCCAATATGCTGAATGCATAAAATGTATTTGATTAGCTTAGAAATGAATGAAATGAGGTATTTGTTACTTATGTGTTTGCATTCGTATCTTGATGGATTGAACTTCTTCGGTTCGAATGATTTTAAAGAGCATTGTTATTATTGTATACCTTGGAGACATTTGGGATTCTCTAAGTAAGCTTTGAAAAGATTATGTGACTGAATACTTGTGAATGTTTAGTAGATCTGTTATGTTCTATCTAAAGCTAAATTGGAAATTAGATCACTGTCTTTCGAGAAGCTAAGGTTAAAATAAACCTCAACAGGAAGCTAAACGGGCTGAATAAATTATTACTTCCTAGTCTTGATCTAAGTCAAGACAATGTTTAATTGGATTTTTAACCACTATATCTCAATTCTAATAAGTAAGATATATTTCAGTTATGAGAACTGATATAAACCTAAAAGGGTATGGTTAGCAACCTTATGTGAAGATTTAGGGCTATTGCCTAGTTTCATTGATTTAGATTACTGTTTTTCGATGAACTCCTTGATGAGACCTCAATTCTTAATAACTTCTCTTTGCGTAATGGGTTTTATTGAGAAAGGCAATTCTAAGGTAAGGAACCCAGGGGTTGGGAAAAGACTACCCAAAAAGGAGCGTTTTTAAGTATAACTTTATCTCAACGTAGGTAACACCTTAAAGTTAAGTAGATCTTTTCGAGGCGGTTTTGGAAGGTTGATGGCACAAGTCAACTGCAGGGTTGTACCTTCGAGAAGATTAGGATCTTCTCGAAGATACAACAATGCAGGTGACTTATGGCGACACCCTTTGCATTGATCGTTAAGATTTACACCTTAAACTCGAACAAGTTTTACTCTGGGACTGGTTAGGAATGTGGTCATGTTATAAGGCTGCCCCTGGAGACTCGGGGTATCTTGACACACTGGTTAAACTAGGGTTGACCCAGTATGTCAGCGTATCCCTAGTCCTCGGGAGCATCCCTATAACGTTGTCATATTATTAATCCGTTCCTGAGTGAATAACTTGGGGCAGGAGAGACTGACAGAAGTCAGTATAAGACATTCTACATAACATAGGAATGGGGTGAAGGACGTATTCTAGAATGACGAGTATGCCGTCAAGGAATACGAGACATAAGCAGTATGTTTCAAATCTTTGGCCAAAGTATCGCAAGTTGCTGATTGCGTTGTCCTATGTCACCTAGTCTAAGGGATGAGATGCCGATGAATAATGGTAATAATTATTTAGATAGGTTCCTTGGATAGAGCATTCTGAATCCCAGATTAGGGAAGAGAACCGCAAGAGTGATGTGTTAAAATAAAAATGCCAACTCTTGATACTCATGAATAGATCGGTAGATTACCGAGTCATGGAATGAATAGATCGGAGGTACTCCAAGTCATTACAGCTGCATATGGTTATCTGTTATAAGAATGGTTGTTTTTGATTTGTGAGTTCTAAATTATGTATTTAGAACTAGGAAGCATTTATCAAAAAAAAAAAAAATAAAAAAATTACTTGTTCTAATGTACTAAAATACAAATGAAATATAAAACATCTATCTATCCTTGACCCATGCCTTGTGTAGATTCATGATGTTGTTCAAGTTGTGAAGGAGATTAAATCTGGACTATAAAACATCTATCTATCCCGACTAGCACCGTTTATGGGGACTTCTTGCAATTTCTTGGTGGTTTTGAAGTACTTGAAAGGTTTGAGCATTTGTGTGATCAAGTATTTGAGCTGTTACATTCTTGAGATATCATTTCATACTTCAGATCTGGATGTTTTGGGTAAGAAAGACTTCAAACTCAGCCTGCTCTCCTCATCTACCAGCAGTTTATGTGATTTGGATGCACTGTTTTTGGTTGAATTAAGAAGAAGAAAATCTGATTTGTAAATCCCTGCAAGTTTTCAGTATAGCATGCATTTGACAGAATATTTTTTAGTGCTTTCTTGCACAACTAAGGTGAAAATCCTTGGTGGCAACTCCATGCTATTGGGATCTTGAAATACCAGTTGTCTAACACATTTTTATCATTTGAAACTTGTTGTTTAAATCTGTCAAACTGGAGGGAAGGAGATCCCTCTTCATCAAGGACTCTTCTAATAAGTTTCTCACCAAATCAAGAAGCTTAGAACTAAAAGGAAGAAGAGTGTGGAAAGTGGTTGGTGATTTAGTTGCAAGGAAAGAAGTCCCCATAGTGTAATTTGAAGGAGAGCAGCCCTATTATTGAAGATTATAATTCCTCTTCAAGTAGATCTGATTCAGGAAATATTCTTCCCGATTTTCATTCTCCATCGGTGAGGGACCTTCTTGTGTATTTAAAAAACTTTCTCCTAAATCTGCTCTTGTAGTTTCTAAGTTTGCTAAAGTTTATGAAGAGAGAGAGCCTTTGGGGGTTATCCTTATAGAGATTAGTCATCTGTTCCAATCAGACCCACTACTACTCCTCATCAGCTTGTTTCACCTCCAAGATCACCCCCACCAAACAATATAGCTCAACCTAGACATCCATTTGTTGTAAACACCTTTGTTTCTATAAATTTTAGAGGAATGGATGGTTATCCAAATGTTGTCCCATAGGATGTGAGAAATAGGTTACCAAAATTCCGAGGGAACAATGCCATAACTAGAGATTAGCATCTCAAACTCTTTGTTAACATGATGGAAGACTTTGAAATAGAATTTGAGGATGTATATATCAATTTGTTTATCCATACACTTGAGGAAGATGCAAGATATTGGTATAAAGCTCTGCCTGATAACTCTATTGATTCATGGATTGAGATGAGTAATGCATTCAGATTACAATATGGAGACAAAACAGATCCAAGGTTCCTTCTATCCAAGTTTGAGAACATCAAGAAGAACCCTAATGAGACCGTTCATGATTTCAATACAAGATTTAATAAGAAATTGAGAAGGTTTCTTGTAACTTTGAGGCCTTGGGATGAATCTTGCTTGATCAAATATGTAGATGCATTTGATAAAAAGGAAGCCTATTACTTGAGAGACAAGAATCCTACAAACTTGAGGCAAGTTTTCACCATGGAACTTCAAATTGAAAATAATATTAAGGCTATTAGCAAACCACTTAAGAGGGATGGTGTGAAGCTAATAAACCCTGAGAAGCCTCAAGCTAGCAAGGGTACTGATTTGGAAGATGTTTTCAAGACTTTGGTAGGGGCTGTCAAAGAAATTTCCTACAAATTAGCCCGGGATGAGAAAGGAATTGGGAAAAGTTCACAAGGACAACAAAGAACTCAAAACCATGATAGATTTGGCAATCATCCTAGGGGTGATCAAAGAAAAGATGATAGAGGTAAAGGGCTTGCTGGATATGCAAATAGACAACCCCAAACACATAAAAATAGAGTGGTGCCCGGACCTCACTGCAAGAGTTGCTGCTGTTCAAGAAGTTGCTGATATGGATTGGTGTGATAGATTTTTTCTTCCTCATCCGCCATGTGAAATGGACCAGCAAGATATAAATGATGATAATGAGAATGAAATGGATGATGAAATTTGTATGATGGGAAGCTCTTCAGGCTCACAACAAGCAGCAACATCAACAAATGTGATAAGTGCAAGGACTGCTGCAACCTTTTGGGATTGCATAAAGAGGGTACCATTTCTTTCTCTTCCTCAAGGTCATGATGTAGATGTAGTTCAGGATTTTGAAATTCCTAATAATGACTTTGAATATCTAAGGGCTTTAATGATCAAGAAGTATGATGGTGGTATTCCTTCAGAGGAAGATAAACAATTGTTAATGAACATTGTGGTTGGTCAAGAAAAAGAGTACAATACTAGAAGTAAAGTTGTTAGAGGAGCTGGTCCTCAAGCCAAGCCAAAGACACCCTTGCTCACAAGCATTCCCAAAGATAATCCTAGAAGAGAAACAATTGCTAAGAACCTTGTTTTCCCATGCAAAAATATCAGTCCTCTCCACGCCTGTGCTGCCAAGAATACTTCTCCATCTGATGAACCTTATTGTTTCCCTTCCAATGTTGTTTTTCCAAAGAATGTTCCATATAATATAGCCAGTGTTTTGAGCCAAATTAAAGTGAGTTTTCCCATTATTGAATTTCTTAGAATTCCTTAACACAAGAAAAGATCTTTTGAATACTTGGGATTGAAGGAAGAAATGAGTTTACCCAAAGCAGAAATGTGAATGTTGTTAAGAATCTCGTTATCCAAAATTCACCCCTCAAGGTAATTTTGATAACATGCATCAAGTTATTCGATCTCGAGAAATTAGATTGATTCAAGGCCTGAAATAATGTTTTTGGGCCCCCTCGGTTTCTCTCTAACTCTCCCATCCAAGAAAAAATCCCAACGAGTTAAAAAAAATGAAAAAATGCAAAAAATAAGGTTGCATAGTTTGTTTTAAAGTAGTTCGGGTCTAAAGGGTTCGGGTCGTACCAGTGGGGGTCATACTGAGGTTTGTCGTACCAAGTTTGGGGCTGAAATAAAAATAAAATTGGCTAAGTTAGACATTTTTTCCCGTGTGGTCCGCGGGGCCGGTTGGGACGTCGGGACGCGAGGGACGCGAAAAGCCGAAACGGCCGAAAGCAAGAAAAAATCGTCAAGTTTTTGTTTCACACGGTTTTGGGACAGCCGGGACAAAAGTACGCGCGGGACGCAAATCGGACGATTCAATTGAAATACAGTCCATTTCAGATGGTTCGGAGATATTTGTCCCAGGCATCCACAGGACATCCGGACAAAAGTACGCGAGGGACGCGTGGGACGCGAAAAGGTGAAAAAGCCGCAAATAGGAACAAGGAAGCCCGAATCGGCCGAAGCAGGAGATTTTTGTCTGGGACAGTTGGGACAAAGGTATGCATGGGACATGAGGGATGTGAAAAGCTGAAGCGGCCGAAGGCAAAGAATAAAAGTCAACGCTTTGACTCCGTGAAACTTCAAACGGCCATAACTTTTGACTCCGAGCTCCAATTTTCATAAAATTGGACTTTCTGGAACGAGCAAGATGTCCTCTATGCCAAAAAAATGGATTTATTATTTTTGATGAGGGTAGATATATTTAATTAAGAGAAATATATTCTTCTCCAATCGCTAATGCTCATTCCCATCAAATGATAGAAAACACCCGTCGGACCCAAAATAGTCATCCGCACTCGAGAAGGCCATAACTTTTGCATTTCTCAATGAAATCACACAAAATTGGTACTTTATTAGAATCGTGGATCTGAGCCTAATGCAAAAAAATCAATAAATTTCAGATTTGATGAGAGATTGATTGATATTTTTAGAAAACGTATACGGGTTAATAACGGTGTTTATTTGATGGTTGGGAGTGCAATTAAGAGGCATGGTCATCATTCTTTCTCTCGCTGCTGCACTGGGACAATATGGGAAGCCTTTTTCAAGTAATATATAATCATTTTACTCCATTTAATTCCTCTTACAGGTGGTTAAAGGACAGATTTAGGGATTTCCATTTTCCCTTCTCTTTCTCTTCTCATTTTTCTATAAATTGGAGTGTTGGGCTCATTGTAAAAGGGAGGTAGTTTTTGTAGCAAAGCTCTACCAAAATTGCTTTGTGAAGAAAATATGTTACATGCCCTTATTGTGGACTCCTTACATGGTGATCCAAACACTTATCTTGTAATAGATTGAATCGTGCATATCATAAAGCAATAAAATATAAGTTTGTGGATATATCTTCCCTGCTATGTTTCTTGCATTCTTCTTGCCCCTTGACCTTGATTAAAATAATATTGTGTCTATTATTATGCTCTTGCAGGGATCCATTATCATTGTGTATGTTTGAAATATTTTTGTGAATGCATTTTGCTAGATTGTGGAGAACTGTCATCACCCCTTCTAGTGTATGCTTTGCTTCTATATCTCACGCATTGTAAGACTACTCTCACACCCTCCTTTTCTGGTGTATCACCACTGTAGTGTAGGATTTCATTTTATGTATTCTCTCTCCCTGGTCCCTTGAAAAACTAGATTAGAATAGTTATTTTCCCCTGCATTAGAGTAGATTGTGGCAGGTAGTTTAGGAGCAAGAACCAGCTTTCTCTGGAGGTCTATCTCAAGTAGCAAGTCCCACAACTTGGAGATAGTACCCATGTTATCCAATCACATCGTGAGTTCAAGTATATGCGCTTGTATAAATATTAAGGTGTTGTGATTTGGTGATAACAAATCCTCTTCAAAGCATTGTTATCCCCTGAAACACCACCACCAATGGAAGATCTTGAAGAGGCACCTAAAGTGTATTTGGGGACATCCTTGGTTGATTCCCAATTGAATGTTGATCCATTCTTCACAAATTTTCTCATAAAAGTTAGGTTGCTTCAAAATTGCATGTTTGATTCTAGTGCATCATGTAATCTTATGCCTCTTGAAGTTATGAATGAGTTGGATATCAAGGTGACAAGACAACATATGGGAAGTATACAGCCATGGATTCAAGGGAAGTTCTAGTTGTTGGATGTGTGAAGGGTTTAGTAGTGAAACTTGTAGCCTATCTAGGTAAGAATTTAAAACTCGATGCTATAATTGTTGAATGCCTTGCCAAATGGGGTATGCTTTTGTCAAGGAAGTGGGCTGCAAGTGTTGGTGGTAGTGTTCAAATGGACATTTCCTATGCCATCATTCCCATTGAGGGTAGCCTTGTCAAACTCTATGGTGAAAAGAAGATGTTACACTTGATTGAAGATCCCAACAATGCTTCTTATGAAGTGTTGTTTGTTGATGTAGATGTTGACAATTTCATTGGTTTTGCTGATGGAAAAGAGAATAAGATGGATAAATCAGAGTGGCTTGGTATGGTAGGTTCTCCATGGACATTACTATTTGATGGATCTTTCTCCAAAGTTGGAAATGGTGCTGGTATAGTGTTGGTTTCCCCTAGTTTAGAAGAGTTTCCTTTTTCCTTCAACCTCAACTTTGAATGTACTAACAACATTGTTGAGTATGAGGCATTATTATTGGGATTAAGGATTGCATGGAAGTATGGAGTAAAGGATATTGTTGCTAAAGGAGATTTAGAGCTGGTTGTCAAGCAAGTAAGAAAGTTGTATGCTACAAAAAATCAGTGTATGAAACAATATAAGCATGTTGTTTGGGACTTGATTGAAATGTTTGATTCCTTTAACATTGTTTACCATGATAGAAGTCTTAATGTTATTGCTGATAAGTTGGATGTTCTTGGTTCTAAATTTGATAATTGCACCATTTCACCTTTTTTTGAATATGATGTTGAAGTGCTAACAAGGCCAGATGTCCCGAATAATGTGAAACATTGGCAGATTTTTGATGATGATGCACAAGTGTTGAGATTATTACAATGCCAAGGAGAGTTTGTTGGTCGGGATATTGATTGGGAACCAATGGTGTGCATGAATGAGGGTAGAGAAACTTTTTTGACAAGGATATTATACAATTGAAAACAAATACCATTCCTAAGGGTCTTGTTGCACTTGAATCCAATTTTAGCAATGTTGATTGCATTGTTAATAGAAAGATTTCTGCTTCAAGGGATGTGGAAGAGAACAACTTTGGAACTAAAGACAAACCAGGAATATCTGGTTGGGTAGTCATCTTAAAGAAAGAAGAAAAACAGTCCTATGCCCAACTTTTAAAGAAATATCAAGATTGCCTTGCTTGGTCTTATTCGAGTTGAAGGCATATAGAGAAGATTTATTTCACCATGAGATCCCTCTTGAGGTTAAAACAAAACTATTTAGACAAAAGAAAAGGCCTATTAACCCACTTCTTTCCATGAAAATGCAAGAAGAATTGAATAAATTGAGAGATGGTGGCATAATTCAGCCTACTTTGGATACTCTTCTTGGGTTGCCAATCTTGTGCCGAGTTAGAAAGAAGAATGGAGATATCAGACTTTGTGTGGATTTTAGGAATCTAAACAAAGCATCTATGAAGGAAAACTATCCTTTTCCAAACATAGAAAATATGTTGCAGCTTGTAATAGGGTAAGAAATGCTTTCTACTTTGGATGGTTTCTTCGGATACAATCAAGTCGTTGTCAAAGAATCGAAAGACTTAAGACAGCCTTCACTACTCCTTGGGGACTTATGTTTTTGTAAAGATGCATTTTGGGTTGATGAATGCTGGTGATAATTTTTAGAGGGAAATGGATGTTTCCTTTGTTGGTTATATCAATGAGTTTATTGCAGGTTTACCAAGATGATGTGACTGTTTTTTCAAGGTAGCGAAAACCATCTGCAACACCTAGAGAAGATGTTGATCAGATGTAGGGAGTATGGCATTTCACTTAATCCAAAGAAGTGTCATTTTGGCATGCAAAAGGCCAAGTTGCTGGGACATATTGTATCTAAAGAAGGTGTTATGATAGACCCTGAGAGAGTGGAAGCAATCAACAAGGTTCCTATTCCAAGAACCAAGAAAGGTATCCAATCTTTCTTTGGCCAAATCAATTTCATTAGAAGGTTTGTCTCCAATTTTTCTGAGCTAACTCTCCCAATCACAAGCATGCTAAGAAAGGACCAAGTTATTAAGTGGGAAAAGGCTACCATCCAATATTTTGAAGGAATAAAGGATGCACTCAAGCATGCACCTATTTTGGCAGCTCCAAACTATAAGATGCCTTTCCAAATCTTCTCTTTTGCATCTGAATTTACTATTACTTCAGTTTTGTTACAAAAGGATGAAAATGGAGCTGAGAGGCCTATTGCTTTCTTTAGCAAGGCTTTACAAGCATCTAAATTGAGGTACACAATTATGGAGAAACAAGCATTTGCATTAGTAAAAGCAACAAAGATTTCCAGGACCTACATTTTGAGTTCAAAGGTTGTTGCTTATGTTCCCCACACCATGGTTAAAGACATCTTATCTGACATGGAGATATCAAACAAGAGATGTAGATTGGTTAAAAATTACAAGAGTATGATATGGATATCCAAACAAAAAAAGATGGTAAGAGGTTTAGGTATTGCCAAACTCATGGCTGAGAGTAATTTGTAGAATGTAGAAGTGAATCAGCTAGGGGAAGAAAGGGCAGATATCCTTGAAAAATTGATGAATTCTAAGTGGTACAAGGATGTGGTCTATTACCTCAAGCACTTATGCTGTCCCAGTCACTTAAATAAAAATTAGAAAAGAGCCCTCAAGCTGGCTTCTCATAAATATGTCATAACAGACCTTGGGCTGGCTTGGAAGAACCCTGAAGGTGTCCTCTTGAAATGCATAACTGAAGATGAAGCTCCCAAGTTGATTGCTGATTTCCATGGGGGAGTTTGTGGAGGAAATTTTTCTGGGAGAGTGACAGCACATAAGATTTTAAGAGCTGGTTATTGGTGGCCAACTCTTTTTAAAGACACAAACCGGTTAGTTAGAAGGTGTGATAAGTGCCAACGTTTTTCAGGAAGATTGAAAGCTTCAGGTTCCCTTCCTTTGCAGCCTGTATCAGTTGAAGCTCCTTTCAAACAATGGGGAATGGATTTTATTGGTGAGATTTCATATCCTTCTAGTGCTGGTTACAAATGGATCCTTGTAGCAAGCCGATTATTTTACAAAATGCGTTGAGGCAATTCCATCTAAAAAGGCAACACACCAAGTGATAATGGATTTCTTACTTGAATCATATCATATGTAGATTTGGGGTTCGATTAAGATTGTGTTTGATAATACTATGTGTTGTTTTAGAGCCAAGCCTTTGATGTCAATGTGCAATGAATATAGGATAAATCGACCTATTCTTCAAACTACAACCCACAGGAATGGGAAAGCTCAATCAAGTAACAAAAACTTGCTCAAGATCATTATAAGAACCTTGGAAATCAACAAGAAGAAGTGGGGAGAACAGTTGAAATTTGTAGTTTGGGTTGATAGGATAACTCCAAAAAGAGCAATTGGTAAAAGTCCATTTGAACTGTGTATGGAACTCAGGATTTGCTGCCATTACACTGCAATTATCCACTTTTCAGTTTACTCAACAGTTGGAAGATCAAGAGCATGGCCCATATGAATCAAGAATCAATCAGATCATTGAGTTGGATGAAGAAAGGAGAGCTTCTCATCAAAGGCATGTCAAGTTTAGGGAGAAATTGAAGAAGTTGTTTGATAAGAAGGTCACCCCTAGAGCTTTCAGTGTTGGAGATCTGGTTTTGCTATGGGATAGTAGGCATGAAGACAAGGGTAAGCATGGAAAGTTTGATGCTCTATGGATGGGCCCTTATGCCATTGATATCAGGATTGGAGAAAATACATTTTTTCTCAAGGATTTGAATGGGGATTTGCTGGAGCTTCTTGTAAATGGAAGACATTTGAAACATTTCTTGGGTTAAATCCCCATGTGAGTTATGCACAAGTTGTAAATTTTGTATCGCCCTTGTTGTTGTTTTTTCCTTTCCTCACTCTTGTTGTTGTTGGCTTATGGTTTGCCCTTTTGTCCTTGGCAACCATTGTTGGTGTGGTTTTCTCGGTTTGTTTTTGGTGGAAATTCTGTTTTTAGGGCTGCTCTGCATGTTTTGACTCCTTGCCCAATGGATTTTTGGCACTTGGTCTATGTTGTGATCTTGTGGCACTCACTGGGAGTGCCCATCCCCAAGCAGGAGCCAATGTTGGTGCAATTTATGGGTTTGCACACTTTACTCTATTTCTCCATGTTCCATTTTTACTCCAAAACATCCTTGTGGCTCGAGCTGAAGATCTGTAACTCATTTTATCTAGTTGAATGTTTTCAAATTTCCCTCAATGTTGTTATTCTTCCCTAAATTGAAGTAAAATCCAAGTTCCCCCATTTGTGCCCTGATTTATTCATTTTCATGAGATGTACCATTTTCTCCTTTGTCAAATCATGAAAGAGTTCAAAATTGATCAAATCCTGAATTTGTGCAAGCTTTTTCCCAATCCCAAGGTCGCAAGTGATGTCAAAAAATGATTCAGTGGGTTTAAAAATGAAGAAGTCTGCCCTCCTTGTCAAAATTTTTAGTTTCTAGGGCATCTTCTAGCATTTTTTTGATGTATTGACGGTCGTACAGGCATTTTTACCCGTCAAGTTTATCATTGCAGAGTTTATGTTGACGTGGCAGTCTCTCATTGGCCGGGGAAGGTCGAAAGAATATTATAACTTGTTGTTTTTTTTAATTTTTGGAAAAAATAAAATTTTTTCCCGTGGCCCCGCAGTACTACAGGGATGTGCTTACGTGGCACGATGTGATTGGTCGAGGAGTGGCGGGTGGCGGAAGTCACTTAGGAAATTTTTCTTCCATTTTAAAATTTTTTCTCAAAATCAAATTTTCACCAAGGCCCTGTTATCCCATAAAATTGTTGGGGAAATTTTACAGATAACCCTACCAAAATTTTGTTCCAACCCCTCGTCAGGGACCCCTTGCATTCGGAACGTTGCAAAATCCCTTCCTGGAAAATCTGGTTTTTCGAACTTAGCCATTTTTGGTCTTTTTTGGTCGGGCGCATATAATGACTATACAACATCAAGTTTTCTTGCACCCCCTTTAAATCCTTTGGCGCATGCTTTCTCGTGTCAACAGGCGTTTTGGTGTGCCTCACTATGTTGAGTCTTCCTTGCATGCGCCAAGGCGCATGCGCCTTCATGTCAACAAAACTTTTGTTGCGCCCCTTTTTGGTGCGCCTAGGGTGCACATATTCCTCTGTCAACACCACTTTCGGTGCGCCAAAGGCACACATAACTTTGTGTTGGCAAGCATTTTGATGTGCCACAGGGTGCATGTTTTCTTGTGTCGACAGTGCTTTTCATGCGCCACTTGAAAAATTTGGTGGTGCATTTATTGCCACCTCGCCTATATATAGGCGCGTCTGCACTGTCATTGTCATCCGACACAAATCACGTGATTTTTCTCTGTACCTGCCAGCGCACCTGCCCTGTCATTTTCAAATCACTTTGTGGACCCGTTTGCACATTTCTTCGTTATATATACTGGTAAGAGGTCCTCATTGCTTCTGTGTTTGGTGTTTTGTTTATTGGCTGCTTGCTGGTTTGGATTGAGTTAAAAAAATCTGTCAAAACATGAGCTCCCCATCCTCCTTATTGTTTTCTCTACCAAAGTATTTTCCCCCCTCTCTTTCCAGATCTGCTGGTAAAGGGGGCTCTGTCCTAAAAAATAGCTTGGAACTCTCTGAATAAGCTTCTTCATAACCCAAATGAATCCTTAAAAAGGAGCTTAACCACATGCAAATCCCTCAAGAAAAGAATCATGACTTGAAAAGAGGCACTGTTATTTTTCTCCTTTGCGCATCTGTCACCCCTGCAACATGATAAACAGTCGCACCAATGGCACACATTCCTTGCATGTTACATAATGAATAGTTGCACCCTAATGGCGCACTCCCTTTGCTTATTGCAATCGCTTTCCCTGCGCCCTACTTGGCGCAATCAACGTATATGTTACATCATTAATACCTGCGCCCTTTGGCGCACCCTGCATATATGCAACATTCAAATCATATGCGCCAAAGCACAACTGTTAAAATGGCGCAGGCACATCCATCATTGCAACGACATCATGTTATGCAGACCTTCCATGCGCCGCACCAAATTCTTCTGTGTCGCATGAAAAATGATGTTACACGCATTATACCTGCGCCCTTTGGCGCATCCTGTACCCGTGTAACATGAAAAATATCTGCGCCCTTTATAAAATATATACACATGGCGCAGGCACACTTGTGCTTACAACAACAAAATGCAATCTGCAGTGTCCATGTGCCATGCACCCTTTTGGCACTGATTTATCCCTTGCAGCAGCCCTTTCCTATGTGCCTTACCATTTAACCCTGCAGCTTGCAGTATTCATGCGCCCGCACCCTGAGGCCTTAAAATTGCTAACTCTTCTTTCCGTCAACACTTTAATGGAAGATCAAACAGCTGATATGACTTTCTTGCATTGGGTTTCACTTCTTATTCTTGCAGATCAGCAATTAAGTTCAGAGTCACATATGTCAACATCAAGCAAGAGACCTACCAAATCTAAAGGCAAGGCCAAGCTCACAGAAGAAGAAATGAAGTATAAATATCAGAGGGTCAGGATGCCCGAATCCCAGGCAGAGTGTGACCTAGATATCAGAGACTCAGAGCTCGGACACATTGATATGGAGGAGTTCTGGGCCAGAACCAAGAAGGTCACAAGAAGTCCATGGATGGACAAATTGATAGGCAGTGCCCTGCACTTTGCTGGAGGGATCCCAGTCAGTGCCGTGAATAATGAATTTATGATGGTGGTAGCCCGATGCTACAATAAAGACACAAGATGTGTCCACAATGAGAAGGGCGAGGTCGTAATCAACCTCACTACCTGGCACTTTGAAATAATGCTCGGCATCCCTCACCACCAGCACTTTGTGGCCGTAAGTCGGAAGACTACATCAAGGCCTGGGACGACAATGAGGATCAGTGCATGCAGCTGATGAACGAGGTTTATCTGAAGAATAAAAAGGTGGTGACTCGGTGGCCACAAGTCATTCATCGTAGTGACTTTTCAGAGGAACTCAGTGACACCATCATGTTCCTGAGTAGAGTCTTTGGGCTTCCTGATGCCCATTATTTTCACAAGTGGATGTTGCGGTACCTTGAAACAATGAACAAAAATGTGCCCGATCAACGCTTTGAGTGGGCAAAAATCATAAGCAGCATGATATCGGAGTAGCTACAACAACTTAACACAACGGGGAGGTTCTATATGAACTCCTACGTGGTCTATGTTGTGGCTTCAAAAGAGATTATCCAGCTCTAATGCGGTGTGGGGTTTGGCCCCAAGTCAAAATTTATGAATACTATCCAGAGTTGAAGCTGGAAAATAGTATTCCCCAGTTCAAAAAGATCAATGATGCATTCTTCTATTTCATCATCTGCCTGTTGAGGCCAAATATGACTCACGGTCGTACGACCAAGAGCATTGTAGTAGCTACCGAGAAGTGGGGGCCCTGTTCACTCAATTCCCCACATTTACCTATCTGAGGGTAGTCAACTTCTTGGGGAACCAACTAAACTGCCAAGGTATGCCGGTCCCAAGTTGATCCTGCTAGAGCTGTCGAGGCAGCTTATTACTTACCATGAAAAGTGTCTAAAGAGAAAGAAGGGTGGAACTCCTTTCCCCCTCACAGTGGGTAGGTATACGTGTCTCACTCACCACAAGGCGAAAGACATGTTTACAGAACTGGAGCTGCTGAATCTGAAACATAACTTCCCAGCAAGGCCCACCTTCGACCCAAGAAATTGTCTAGCTTAGGGCCAAGCTCGACCCGATCCACATCCCTCAGATCGAAGATATCTACATTGACATATATCATGAGGTTGAGCTCAGGAGGAAGGATCATTCTGCTTGGCCTTAGCAGAAATCATCCAGTACGGGGTGGCCATCATCCCCAAAGGCTACCAAACTACTAAGAAAGAAGTGGATCAAGTGTATCTTGACACGGGTGGGGACGATTGGCCTTTCACGGTGATTGATAGGACCAAAGCTCCTCAAACAATCGAGGAGAGAGTCAAGGAAACTCTGCGCAGAATAGAGCATTGGTGCCGAATGAACGGGCTCATCTACCTCGGGGTCGATTTCACAACCTCTCCATTGGGAAACGCACCTCCTCGGGCTAAACAACAGCCAAAAGGCAAAGGAAAAGGCAAAGAGGGTGAATCCAGCTCCACCCAAGAGGAAGCTCCTGAAAGTCCTCCTTCCGCTACACCCAAACAAGTTATAACTCTGGCTTCTCCAGAGAAAGAAACAGTGGAAGATGTTCGATAGGCACATCCACTCAGGATGTCGCCACTACTGCAAATATTGAGGTCCCTTCTATCCCTTCTCCCTCTCCTCCTTCCCCTCCTCGAGTGACCCAAGTGACCATTCCTTCGGTCATGTCCTCTCCCCCTTCTTCTACTGTTCCTCCTGCTTCTTCATCCATCTTCTCTTCTCTTGCGGATCTGTCCCCCTCCATTTCTTCCCTCATCTCTAAGCTCCCTTCCCTTCCTATGTCTTCCTCCCCTGTAGTATCTCATCCTCCCATGAGCACTTCTTCGGCCTCCCTCTCAATGCCATTGCCACGTGTCTCCACATTTTTCCCTTCTACTACTGCAGCTTTCCCCTTCTCTGTTTCTGGTCCTTCTCCCATAAGTCCAGCCTGGATCTCCCAGCACCTAAGTCAATAGAAAAGGAAAGTTCCCATCGCACCGATGGACTTTTCATTATCCCATCAAAGGGGGCCAAGAAGCAAAAGCCTATCACACGCTTCTCTTAGAGTGCTTCGGGAGAGAGGGTAATGGAGATTGCATACCCCAATCCTCTGAAGGATAAAAAGGATCTGTCTTTGACAGATTACATAGTGACTCAAGTCACAATGGGGACATCTTCTGAAATCCTTCAGGGAGAGGCCCTATCTGTAGTTGATGCCCTCTGTAAGAAGCTTCAAGAAGTAAAAGAAGAGAAAAGGCTACTGAAAGAGAAAAATAAACATCTGCTCCACGCCTTACAAAAGATGGGCAGTGCACCTCCCACAACTTCCGCCGAAACTCCTGAGCCTCTGAGTTAGGATAAAATTAATTAATATGTAAAGATTGGCGAGTAGGGTATGGCAGTTTCCACCTGGAGGAGCCAGATCCTCAAGGACAGTGAACGAGTGATCACCAAGTTCACCGATTTGTATCTAAACATCAACAAGGTGAACAAAGAACTCCAGGCGTTAGCAGGACCCATATCCAAAGAGCTGGACCATGCTAGGCTACAGCATGAGACCTTTCAAAGAATGTTCGACTGTTCAGTCGAAGATCTGGTCAAGTTCGGCATTTTCAGTCACCCCAGGGCCCTCAATAAAATCCTTTCCACTCTGGATTACCGGATGGATCAACTGGAATTCGTCCTCGAAAAGATTGATAAGGTAAAGGAAGAAGCCCTGGACGCAATGCATCAGATGGAACAAATTGTTCTAACGATGTCTCCAGGGTTTCTTACTCCTTCTTTCGCCTTAAGGAAGGTTGACGAAACCATCCAGATCTTCAAGGAGATCGTTTCGCAAGGGCTGGGGCTAGAGGTCACTTTTGACACAGAATCCATCAATAACCTGCTGGCCTGTCGGGACTTCATCGGGTTCTTAATAGAAGCAGAGAATGAATATTCCAAACTCCCAGAGAAGCTCATAGACGAGTGGGAGACTTGCGAGGCTATCAGTGAGCGACACAAGGATCCTTCCCAGGATCAATTAGAGCCCATGATCAGCAAGTTCATGGAATACCGTGCCCAATTCCACATCTCGTCACCTGAGCAGCAAGCAAAAGTAGGATATCCCCTTTCAGCCACGGGACGACGACGATGAATAATTTCTCTCTCTTCTTCGAATTTCTTTTTGTAAATGTCTAAAGTATGTTGGCACAAATGATGACATCATCCATGTTGCACCATGGGATGATGTCATCCATCAAGTTGTCAAAAGTCAACATGACTTTGAGATATTTTGTAGATTTTATGTAAATAGGTGGTTGGTTCCTTTTTGCCTTCCTTCTTCTCCTTCTTCTATAAATACTTGAATACTTGTTGTATTCGGGGTGGATACTTTTCAGATGAGAAATAGAAGTAAGAAGAAGATTTTGAACTCTTTGTAACAGAAACAAACATTGAATACAATATATTTAGACTTTGTGCTGAATACATGTGTTTTAATATCAGATCTTTCTTATGTTAGATTTGTGTGATTGTTCTGTTGGATTTGCTTCTACTTTGTTGTCATTTATTCATCAGTATTGCTTTATCCATCTATGCAAGTAGGTTCGGCTCTGTTTACTACCAACCCAAACCATAGACCCTTTGACCCTTCTGCTTTGGAATTCATTTCTTTTCTCCCTTCGGATCTGATCTTTCTTCATTTTCCCCCTCCTTTCGTTTTTCCTCTCAGCCGGAAACACATCTACTGGGATGAGATCCCAAACCCCCGAAGGTAGAATATTGTGAGACTTGCATAGATTCCTACTGGTAGAATAGCAATAAACCAGTTTCACTTTGCTGACTCAAAGAGGGGCTATGCCCTGCACACTGTTGACTTGTTTATCCATAAATCTGCCCAAGCGATAGATTTTCGAACCAACAAGCTTTGCATCGAATGGAATGATGACACATGTCACAGAAAGGTCAGGCGGATGGCGAGGGTCACTTAACATTTTCTTCAATTTTTGAAAAATTCTCAAATGTCAAAGTTTTCCCGCAAATCCGCGCCCAATGGGAAGGTGACACGTGGCATGGGAGGATCAAATGGGCGATGGTGGATTTAAAATTTTTTCAAATTTTTGGGCTCAAAATATCATGGAAAATTTCAACCTGAGGCCTACGCCCAATGGAGATCGACGGGAAGAGTGGGAACTTAGAAGAATTTGAAAGTTTTTGTTTCAAAATGTAAAGGAAAATATTTGCTCGAGTCTCGCATCCAATAAGAAGAGGACACGTGTCCCACGGAGCAAAGGAGAAGTGGGATGGTGTATGTTTTTTTGTATTTTTTGCCTTTGGAGGAAAAATTTCAAAGTAACATTTTGAACCAGATCTCCGCACGAATCACAGTGTGACACGTATGCATGGGGATGAATGTGGAGGTGCGGAGGTTTGGAGAAATTTGAAGTTTTTAAACTTCACTTCACAAGGTAAAAAGAAAAGTTTGGGGCCAATCTCCCACCACCAATGAAAGAGGGACACGTGTCAGGAGATGGTAGGAGATGTGGAGCACGTGGAGAGAAAGCAATTTTTTTCCAAATTTTAGCGAAAAATCTCAAAGTGAAAAATAAACCCGTGGAAAAATTTGAGGGTCGTCTCCGCATCCAATAGGATAGAGACACGTGGCATGTTTCAAAGGGAAAAGGAAGAAGCACGGGCCCACAAGGGATTTTGTGCTCATGGAGGAATGAAGGAAAAATTGATGAGTTGGCTCTACATTTAATGGGAGAGCGACACATGGCAGAGAAACAACGGGCGTTAGGGGGTGCAGAGAAGTTTGAAAAAAATTCCTTTTCTCAAAAAAAGTGGTGAAATGCATCAAATTGGCCCATGGTTTTGGTGAAGGCCTATAGAAGGACACGTGGTGCATCTAGGGGCTCGCGGGAAAATTTTCAAAATTTTCCCAAGGGCAGAAAAGGTTCAAAATACATTTTTAGGATTGGGGGCCCACCCCAATCGTATTTGGACACGTGTCCCACCCCATCCAAAGACAAAGAGGAAGAATATTCAAGATATCATCTGACACGTGGAGGGCGGAATTTTAAAGTTGATTTTAATCAACGGCAGCTATGCATTTTCATTTTTTGGGTGCCATTGGAGCTCCAAGAAGTGTGGAATCATCATTTTTGCACCAAAACACATGAAATTTTATATGAATATGCATCCCTTCGGCCTTCTGAACACAATGGAATCATTTATTTGAGCTGATTCAGTTCCCTATAGTGTTTTTCGTGAAATATTTTCCTCAGCCTCTGAAAAACACGTGAAAGGTGAAAGTAAAAAGTTGCAGAGTTAAAAATGGTAAGGGAAAAAGGTGAAAAATGATTGCAAATGCATGTTGGCATGGTGGAATGCCAAAAATGTGACCTTGGGATGGATAAGGATCTAAGTTCATGCAATATTTTAAAATATTTGTGCATCTCTGGCATTTGGCAAGCTATTTCACAGTTTTATATCATTTTTCATCAAATGGATAGGATTTTGTAAAAAAATTGATCCCTTTGGCATATTGTTTGCTTGGAATGCAAGGATCCAAGTTGGCATAGATTATATCATGTAGTTTTGAAGCATTTTGTAAGTCTGTTGAGAATTTTGGAGAAGGAGAGAAGAATTTTCACAGGGAAAACTAGAAGAAGTCCATTTCCTTTTTGAGAAACTACCTGAGAGCCATTTTGATTCCAGTTTGCAAAAAATGTTCATCATGTTGAGATGGTTTCAGCTATAAAGCCATCAACAAGCTTTGAGATTGTCTAAATAACATTCCCTTGCTGATATATTTGATCAAATTCTTGGATTAACTGGTTTTATCTCTTGGCAAAGCTTGCATGCACTTGTATTTCAGTATGTTTTAAATTTGTGTTTTATGCTCATGTTGCAATCTTGTGTTTGGGATCTTTATTGGTCATACATGGTCTCATTTCTTGTAGATGATTTGAAGGCATTTGTAATCTTCCATTCAGAAGAGCATTCATTTGAGTGGAGATAAATAGATTTAAATTCATCTTACCTCCTCAGAATTGAGGGTGTTTGTAAACCTTTGGGTGTACCTCAAGACATGATCTAACAAGGCGTTTTGAATGCTTTATTGATATTTTTCTTCAAGCCTTTGTGGTAGGCTATCAAATTTTGTATGGAATAGTGCAGATTTGAGCATCCATATGTGCACACATCCTAGTTAAAAGAGAACTTCAAATTCATTGAAATATCTCTGTTGTTTAGGTGTTGTAACTCTTTTGCAAGGTTTCCCAAAGAAGGTGATGAATCCTAAATAATCTTGTCCCAACATATCTCATCATAGTTTCACTTTAAAATAACTCATCCTACCTACAATACCCCTGCATCTGCATTGTGTGTCCACAAAAGAATTCAATCCTTTCACAAAAATGCACAAAGTTGATCAGGGTTTTATCATGTCTTTAGCAGCTCTAGCTTTGTTTTGAGAACATTTCCATCATTTAGTAGTGACAGCTCCTTTGAGTTTGGATAATGGATATTTGATCATGTTTTCACAAAGCCTCCTCCACATCATACACAAAATACAAGGATATCTCCATCTCCTTACCATATAGGGGCTGCAATATAGGTTCTCTTACCTTGGTTGATAGGCACAATCTAAAATAGTGAGGGTTAGATCAAAACCCTTATGAAGGTGCTATCCACTCCCTCAATTCTTGAATGCAAACAAGTAGATAGGTGTGATCCTCAGCTACAAATGACATATAAAACATCTATCTATCCTTGAGTGTCTTGTGTAGATTCATGATGCTATTCAAGTTGTGAAGGAGATTAAATCTGGATACCAACAGCTATTATCGTGACCCTTAACTAAGATTGTTTTGACTACGTAAAATGTTGTGTAAAATGCCAACAACATGCCAATCTTCATCATACACCTAGTCACACCTTACAGGTCACTCGTGACCTTTGGCCATTCTCTCAATGGGGTTTGGATCTTGTCGAGAAATCAATCCCCATTCTTCCTAGCGCCATCAATGGATCATCACTGCTACCGAATACTATACAAAATGGGTTGAAGCCATACCACTCATCTCCACAAAAATGAGAAAATATGTGAGTTCATCAATCATCACATCATTTGTCACTTTGGTGTTCCTCATCTCCTCATCACTGAAAATGGAAAACAATTCAAAAACAAAACCTTGTAAAAACTTTGTGACAACTTCGGTATTCAGATCAGTTTCTCATCACCTTATTACCCAAAAAATAAAGGCCAAGCTGATTCCACTAACAAAACCTTAAATAATATTCTTATGAAAGTTGTTAATGATATTGGGAAGGATTGCCATATGCACATTCCTTTTTCCTATGGGCATACCGCACTAGTATTCATACTTCCACCGCCGCCACACCATTTTCTCTGGTCTATGGTACCGATGTGGTTTTACCTTTCAAAGTCCAAATTCCTCACTCCATATTTCTCTCTATGACATGCTCAATGATGATGACTTTCATCAGACCATTTAGCACAACTATATTTATTAGATGAACGTTATCTTAACGCTCTGGATGACATTCACATTTACCAAAAATGTATCAAACGTGCCTATGACAAACATGTCCATTAATGAACCTTCCAAGTTGGTGACCTCATCCTAAAAGAAAATCAACATGTAACTAAAGTAGAAAAAAGTAAACAGGGAAAATTTGCTCCTAATTAGCTTAGACCATACATTGTGACTCATACTTATGGATCATGTGCTTATTGTTTATCTTCACTCGATGGTAAACCCGAACCGAGACCCTTAATTCCTTGTATCTTCGACCATTCTATTGTTGAATTTTAGTCCTACCTCACCTTTTGTCTCTTTTTATTATCATCCCTTGAGCACTATCCACTTCATACACCTTACCCACAATTAAACTAGAATCATGTGAGTACTGTCACTTGTTATCTTCTCTTGAATATGTGTACCGTGGTGCTACACATAGCATGATTGCCATGGATACTATTTATCTACCTTTAGATGAGATCCCATGGTCAGTTCACCATTCTTTTTGAGCAATAATCTTATTCTTCACCTTGGTCTTGTCCATGACTTCAAAGCCCTCACATGGGACCCAACTCCTTGAGTCAAACTTCTTATTATAAAAGATGACTCCCTCAAAAGGACATATTCCTCTCGACAATCGCTACTATAAATAGACTACTCCCTCAAAGGAAATCTATGTAAAGCCGAAAAAAAAGTGAGATAATTTGAAGCTTCCTGCATCGATCAGATTTGTGAAAACCTCAAGGAGTTAAATTCGTCGTCCCATATAGACTTCCCACATCGATTAGTCTATCTCTAATGCAAGTCAAAACAAAAACTTTTTAGTCATGGAATTTCCCATTATGACCTCATATCTCTTGCCCGAAGAGCATGCTACCTCATACCATGTAACAAATCAACCACCTTTCACCCTTCTCACCATTCCCACTCCCATTTCCTACTACCTCAAGGGACCTCTCGAAACCACAACATTTGATGATCATGTGATTACTTTTCACTGTAGAACAATCAATCATGCAATGTCTTTAGGGTCTTACGTTCATCACCTACTCCAAGGTATGATCTACTTGGTATGATCCTAACCAATCAGGTGAATTTATTACCCCTATTATCTTTTAACCATCTTTATTATGTTTTGATTACCTTATACAGGACTTGGTCCTCGATGCTTACCTTTGGGGTAATCTCCTTCTTCTTTCACCACAATCAACCTCACCTACATCACTTTACCTATAACCCACCCAAACCTAATAGACCCACACCCACAACATGCCTACAACCTACTAATTAATTTTTATACCTCCTCATATTCTTCCCTAGCTTATGGGAGAACTACATCGGCCTCGAGGTCCCTTTTCACTGGGACTATGTAGGCAAAGCACTCCGAGGGCACATGGTGCTTGGAGGTTAGCTCACCACTCTCTATCCTAAACAATTCATCTTTCATCTTCCTCACATTACATCATACCCTACTTAGTTTCCCTTTTATATCCAACTTTGAAAATTAAACCACATACATAACACGTTGCTTCATATTTTAATCCTCATCACAACACACATTTATTATGCCTACCATTTCGCTATCATCATTATGCATAGATTATACCACATCTCACATATGACCCATATTATCATTCATTGCACAAAATAATAACTCACAACTTCACCTACTTTGAACTCAACCATGCCTCAACCACCAACCTGACTCAACCATGCCTATGACCTGACTCGATCCATGCCTAAACCAACCTGACTCAACCATGCCTAATCCAACCTAGACTCGATCCATGCCTAAACTAGACCTGACTCGATCCATGCCTAAACCAACCTGACTCCATCATGCCTAACTCACCTAATTTCCATCCATATGAAAACAAAAATCAAAAATCTCATCAACGCACCAATAAATCGAAGGTCTCATCAAAACATCAACAAATCAATAATCTCATGTCCATCATCATATAAACAAATGTGTATCTCAATACAATATAAATGGTTATCTCATCATGTCCATCATCTAAAAATCATCGTCCACGTAGGATGATACTCAATACAAAATGTCCTCGGCATGTAAGCCGGTCTCATATACACTAAAATAATGAAATAATACAAAATCTCTTCGGCACACAGGCTGGTATATGCTCAAAATATACAAAACCTCTCATACATCCTCACCATCTTTAGCACACAGGACATTATGTGATAAAAAATACAACTATCTCTCGACGCATGCCAAGATATATCATAAACATGACTATCATACATCAAATATCAAAATCCCCATATAAGGCATCTCAAAGAAATGTCCTCCATCTTTGTATCACCTATACCTCTCTGCCTCTTGGGTCCCTACTGCGCCTCACTGGGAACTAGTCTCCATGTGCTGGTAGCCTCTCCTTGCTCCAGGCCTTAAAGCATGATGGCCCCTATGCTCTCCACACTGTGAGTGCAGGATCTCGTCCTCTCACTCGATGCATGTTGTGCTCCGGTACCATTAGCTGGTCATGGTAGTATCTGGCCTCACCTAGGGCATCCCATAAGCTAGATATAGATACGGTCAATGGTGGTCCCATAGGTATCACCCTCGCACTTATCCTACGAGAACACTATCCCAAAGGCATGTGGTGGTGCCCCTATCCCCGTGCTCTCGTATTCTAGACCTATAAGACCCCAATCTATGTCTCATGGCTATGGCCAACTAGCCCTGTAAACCTACCACCTATGCCTGTAAGGCTACCACATGACCATCACCCTCATCTCCATCTCCATCCCCTCCACCAGCCATCTCGGGCCTGCGCACTTACCACTGTATATGTAGCTCGGCTACCTCTGCCTTTGCACTCTCCACTGTGTTTGCACTACACACTAACTATGTTCCAAAGTAGCCACCTACCCCTATAGGGCATCTCTCTGCATCGTGATGATGGCTAGATCTAGCTGCCCTAGTCTGGATGGTATGGCTCGTAAATGAGACACCCACCACTTCTATACTTGTCTCATGCACCCTGGAATCATCTATCTCGCTAGTCCACTACCTACTCCTCCCGCCTGTAGGAACTTTCGGCTATGGTAGAGGAAAGGGCCTCTCAATGTCATCTTTCGATACTATGGGAATGGAGGAGGTATGTCATGTAATAGCTTGAAATGCTACCAAACTCTATCCACTAGGATCATCTCGTGCTCTCTCGACATGGAGACCCCCGTATCCATCTCAAAAGCCGGAGCTCACTAACTCCTCATGCATATGCCTATATAAGATGAATTCCACATATAGCCTCCTTATAATTTCTAATCAAGATAACCCCTCCAACAACTACTAGAAATAGGCCACATCATGTGTAGGCCTCTCAGATCTCCACTCCCCAATAGCTGACACCCATCACATGTACCACACCTTTACAAATCTCGGTGGGAATGCATCAACTCGGGGCATCCCTACTAGTTGCACACAAGCTATGTGCTCATAAGCCCAGCAGTGTAGTAAGAAGGTACAACATAGGCTGAACCTGCGCAGTTGCCCATATGCCCATAACTCTCTATACAACTGCACCAGGAATGCTGGCACCCAGGCAAAGCGGGTCTCCTCTATCATCATGTCATGGAGTACCCCCATCAATGATCAAGGAAAATGTCCACCCTCTGCATCTGGAAGTGCAAAGCAACACACTACCTCCATCAAAATAACCACTAGCCTCGTCTCCTCCAAATGGGCTAGGTACATCTCTCCATATCGAATGCTGACACTATGGAATGTTAGCTCAGCCATCCCCTCACCAAACACCGTCAACATCAGCTCCTCCGAGGCCTCGGAGGAGATAGAGTAGACCTATGTACCCAATATGGGTAGTCATAGAATCATGATCTCACCCATTGACAAGTTGAACATGTTGGTCGAAGAATATCATCTATCGATGAGTGTGACCATCAAACTAAGTTGTCAGACTACATGTTAGTATCATCAGACTCCACTCAAGCCAACCGCCTCCACATGTTGCAACTCCTCAGGGTCGATGCACCACACACTGTCACGAGTAGGGGTGGAGCCCTATCCCACATGCATATCTTATCTCTCCCCTACATCCAATACAAACAAAACATTAATCTACATTTATCATACCCATACTCACCTATTATCATTTTCCCACACCCTATTTTCACCCTACCCATCTCAACCACCTAGCCCACATCACTTTTGGACCCTTTTTCCCCAAAACCCAACCGGTGTCGGTTCCCTTTAACCAACCCCAATCACCTCTTTACCGGTATCGGTCACCTATTTGGTGATCGATACCGCTTCAACCTTCTCGACACCACCACACTTGACCAATGCCGGTCACTATCATGGTAAAAACCTCGTGCTCCCAAAACCCCCTTTCTCAAAACCTCCCCCTCACCCCCTTACCCCGACTATTTACCTAATCCTCCCTTGACCTCATCCCATCCCCTCCTCTCCATTTTTATTTCCCTCCCCATTCTGTTTTACCCACTTTCCCCCAATTCCCAAATTTTATTCTTTTCCCCACCCCAAAAATGAAAAACCAAAACTACAACCACAATTTGTAAATCACCTAATCTATTTAACCAACTACAACTAGAGTTGGATACTTACCTCATCATGTTGTCATCATCTTGGTATCACATCTAGCCACCGCATCGGTGGCCCACCCGATCCCTCTCTAGCCTCTGCCATCACCAAATCACTACCCACAACCAAATCAAATCACTTGCATTGATCCTGTGGACCCACTTCTCACCAATCACCTACCATTCACACCACCAACTTAATGCTCTATTTTCTATTTTCTCTCTCTTTTTCATTTTCTCAAATCGTAATATGAAAAATGAATAATAAAAAACATGGATTTTTTGTTTTTATAACAAACCCGACCTAACCGACGCTAGTTTTCCTTTACCGAAATCGGTCTCGTGCCCTACCTTACCATGGTGAGTTTCCCTATACTAGCGTATCATCATCCTCTCTTGCCCCAATTCAACATTTTACCCTATTACCCCACCTATAATCCTTTTTTTCCACACCTCCCCTTTAGCCTTTACCCTGACCAACTACCTCACCTACCCTTTACCCTGACTATTTACCTCACCCTCTTGACCTCATCATTTAATACCTACCATTTTCTTCCTTTGGGAATCCTTATTTTACCCATCCCTCGGCCTTACCTATGTCGTGACCTAGATTTTGGCCTTCGACCATTGCTAGTGACCTTTGACCTCATGTGTTCACTATACCTTGTGGCATTGTTACCTGTGTGGATTGACCTAATGACCTTACCTAGCCTATTGTTGTGACCATTTATCCTGACCCTACCTTTGGTGTATCAGAACATACATAAACATTCCTACACCTAACCTATGTTGTGCTTCCTGACCATATCCTACACCTTGGATACTAGAATCACTTCACCCTTGTTTGGATAAACCTATTGACCTTAGACGGTGTAGAGATTGCCTAATCTTTAGCTTTGGTGGCATGCTGCGCTTATGTTTGTGTGTGTTTGATCTATTCTTACCTTTGACCCTGACCCATTACCTAGATTTCCCACGTAGACCTTTAACCCTTTTTCCCCCAACCACCTTCCCCTTTCTCACATTTACCTTTTATCAAACCACTCACCGATTCTACCTTCGGCCTTGTCAGTTCTTGGTTTGAGGGGGATCACCTTCACCCACACATGGGGCAACCACATCTTATTTTTGTTAGCATCAATTACCAATAACATCTACGCAAAAAAAAGGGGCAAAATGTAGACATTAAAATTCGGTCACACTCCCCTTTGGTCCCTCAAAAATAAACACCTTCATCACATTCAACTAGCCATGGCCCCTTCACCTCACTATTATTAATTTAATTAATCGAATTAAATTAATTCATTATCCTCACCATATTTAATATTTAAATATATTAATTTAGATGATATCCACACATACACCTCACCTAGACACCTCATTAAGCCAACTAATCCTAAGACCTATTCTTAGTAAGTTTCCATAACTAATTAAGACTTACCCAAACCCTAAAAATCAATGCCTACATTATCTCTAACCACATTCCTACATGCGTACAAGATGCTTCCAGTCTAATCCATGGGTTAACGACATGAGATCCTAGAAAATCAAGAGGATCTCCCTAGTTTAGTAAACCTAGGAAATCCCACCTTGACCAACACCGATTACCATTAACCATCGATGGTTAAGTAGGAACCACCGTCGATAACCTTTTAATCCCCAAAAAAACCTTATTTTGAAGGTTGGCAGAAGGTTGGAAAACATTGGGAACTTTCCTGAGAGATATCGCATCTTCTGAGAATGAATTTCAGTGAGAAAACACATGTAAGGAAGGAGATCAAGAATTTTCTCCTCCCTGACCATCCAAAATCAGCCCAAGAATGAGTTGATCCAATCACTAAAAAGGAGAGTATATATAGCCCATACAAGATATTTCCAACATTTGGTGATCCTTAGAAACATTTAAACCCTTACCAGCACCTTCACTTATCACTCACAGGCACCTAGGACCAGAATCCAAGTAAGTGGAATGTTGTACTCCTCTGGTTCATTTCATTTCATCATTATATTGTCACCCTTTTTTCTCTTGGCCATCCACAGACCTCTGTTAATACTCACCCCTCCATATACCCATTAAAACCTCACCAAATCCCTCCCAAACCACCTAATACCTCATCCTAACCAACCAAAGTCCTTTGTGCAATCACAAAGGAGACCTAAAACCCATTATGTGGCATTCCCAGAATTCCACGATTCACGGCATTGGTTACGCCTAACCGCCGAAGGTCACCCTTAACTAGCATCGAGTCTCTGTATTTACCCATACAACCTAGAACAATGACCTATCCACCTAATTCCACATCACCCTTATTCACCTGTGATCTATCTGAGACCTCTGTCAAACCTACAGAGACCCATAACTAGCTACTTGACCTTTGGATCTTATTTTAACGTAGCCTGTTAGAATATATATTTCTTATTGTGTTTCAAGTGAGATACCTAAATCATTTCAAATTATAATAGGATTTATTTTACTACTCACATTAAATTGTTTTAAACAATGGACTGACAGCGTCTAGGAAGTATCACATTTCCTGGATCTAGCACATGCTAGGTAGTTCACTACACATATTATTTAACTCTTTTCGTGGTCTTGCTTTCCATTACATGTAGTTCCTCATAGCCAAAAGGAAGCTCTCATGATCAACTGTTGATTCGAAGTCATTCGTACACAATAACCCATTAACCAACATTTGAACAGTATTCCTCCTACACCGTTACCCTATATATTTTGTCAATATTTCAAAGAAACGCCTAAGAATCGGTGAAACACCTAAAACACCTAAATCCATCATGCCTAACCTCCTGTCAGCTTAATGCACCAAACTAAACACAAGAACCCTGAAAAACCTCAATGAAATTGATACCTGATGAAGATGTAGACGGATGAGGAAGCCGATGTAGACAAGACGGGCGCACACGAGCAATTTGCACAATAGATCCGAGTAACCTGCAAAACACCGATGCTTGACAGAAAAAGATGGCGTTAGAAGATATATGGGTGGACTGCCCGAGAAGCGGGTCCGGGAAGCGATGAGCTTCCTTGGCGGATGTCAGTCCACGTTTTCAATAAAGAAAAGGAGCATACATGATAAAGGATGTAAATAAAGACTAGATTTTCTGATTGCAGTAATAAAATGCGAAACAGCAGACGAAGAAATACGAAAAACAGGAAACGAGGAAATATCTGGTTTGTGTTACCTGTGACCTTTACTGTCTGCGAGAGAAATCGGCGTCGGCCCAGGTCTAATCGTCGGCGGCCAGATGTGATCGCGTCGGCCCAGGGGCCCGATCGGCGTCATTGGACAAGATCGAGTGTCAATGAAGGCCCGGCCCGAACAATCGGGGAGCATGCGATAGGATTGGAGGATTGGAAGGTGAATGTGGTCTGCTGGATGTGTCGAAGTTGGCGAGACACTGGAACAGGGTCACCAGATGATAGATGGTGATGCGACGCTGATATGACAGGGACAGAGTAACGGTGCTCCTCTCAGGGATTGATTTGGACAGGATCTGCCCTAATTTGATACAATTGATGCTAAGAAGATCTCTCTTTCTCTCAATCTGTATCTTTCGCTCTTCTGTTCGCTTTTTTCGCTCGTTCGTAATCTCTTCCGTTCTCTTCCGTAGTCTCTTCGGTTGTTAGAACTGAGCTCTGGGCTTGCTTTTATAATCGGCGCCGCTCCTAGAAAATCGGCGCCGACCATATGGGTCGGCGCCGATCGCGGAGAAGACTCCCTAGGTGGCCAAATTGATCGATTCGAGAAAGATAAGACTTATCCCGACTACGGGAAATATCCCGCTTAGGGAAGATTAAAAATGGATGCAATGCATGGGTAGAATAAATTTGGGGTGGATAAGTGATTAAGATGCATGGGAAGAAGCGTAATCAAATATTTAATATTTAATCACTCATGGATAAGATGTGATGGGATGAATTAAATTTGGAGTAAGCTATTAAATTGCAAATTGGATAATATCCCAAGGGGATAGTTGGTGACGTAAACGTGCCCCAGGTTACCTAGGCAAGTAAACGGATGGGAGGGACACTAAATTGAGTAACCAATTTTAGGTGTCTACATTTTGCCCCTTTTTGTCAAGTAACTTGCGATAAGCAAGGTTATGAGACAAAAACAAAGGGATGGAAAAAGAGAAGAAATTGTGGTGATGTGATCCCCCTCAAACTAGGGATGGGATGAATGATAGAACAGACGGTCCCGAGTTTGAAAGAGGTAGATGAAAAATGCAGGATGCCCCAGTCGGATGCCTGGAGTAGATCTGATCATTGAGGATGCATTAAAATAACACCAGAGGGCAGCACCTAAGGAACTCACATTGGTAGGGAAAACTAGCGGTCTCCTCATGAGATGCAGCGTTAGTGCCTCTGAGACCGAGTGGAAGGAGAAGCTTAACTCTAAGAGACACATTGGTAGGAAAATACGGTCTCCTCATCCGTTAGTGCCTACTGGACCCGTTTAACTCTAAGCTGCCAAGAAGATACAGTGTCCTCCAAATAACAAACCCAAATGACATCTAAAAGATGTGCCAAAAGGCAAGATTCAGCACACAACAATGATCAGATAGACCAAAAAAGCTAAGTATCAACACTATGGCAAAAGAGATGGAAAATCGGCGGCGACTAAAATAATCGGCGCCGACCAAAACAAGCGGCGTCGACCCAAAAAAATCGGCGCCCGACCAATCGAGCATATAAAAATGCGAACGGAAAACGTAAACGATTTATTTTCAACGTGACGATTGATTCAGAGAGAGATAGATTTGAGATTTGAACGCAATGGAAGCCTCTGGGAGCGGACAGAAGCGCAGGAGGACACGACCTGGGGTAAGTGATTATAATCGAACCCCTTCGTCGTTATGATTTTGTTTTTTGTTTGATTTTTTTTTTTTTTTTTTTTTTTTTTTTGTTTGATGGATACGAGGCCAGGGTCTGATTTACGTCCGGCCAGGCAGTCGGCGCCGATTGGTATAATCGGCGTCGACTAGTTTTGGATCGGCGTCGATTGGTAATAATCGGCGCCGACTAAAATGAACGACGCCGATTTTATCAAATCGACGCCGACTGATAGAAGTTCATTGATTTTTATGTTTTGGGAAGATGTGATTTATGAAAACAAGAGACTAATTATGCTTTTGATGTCGTGGATGCGAGCACGAGAGACTCTTCACATGAGGATGCCATCCGGAGCTATTGAGACGATCTGCTGATGTGACAGATGCAGGCGGCGGCATTTAGAGCTGGCGGGCTCGGGGATTTAGATATTATAGACGAGTGCCACGGGATGTGGAGCTCATGCGAGCATTAGTGCGGCGGTGGGATAGCCACACGTGCACATTTTGGTTTAGGACGGGTGAGATGACTATCACCCATGAGGATGTATCTGAGATCCTCCGATTACTGGTTCACGGGGACCCGGTGAGATCACACCCAGAGAGCGGCGGCGGCCAGGCCACAGTGCGGTTGTACGAGACAGAGCAGATGATTCGGAGATAGTATCTGGGGCAGTGAGGATATCCTCACAGTACAGACAGGATAGCCCTCGGAGCAGGCGGATAGCCCTGATTCAGATGGCTATATCTTATTTTGCCTTGCCAGACTCAGGAGGTGGGAGATTCCCATTGCTACTGCTAGACTGCGTGTGCGACATCTTGCAGTACAGACAGATTTTTGCTTTCGCTGATGCCCTGATAGCTCAGATTTACTATGAGCTATGGATGTACACTACTGGTCGGAGGACAGGGATTGACGTTAGCTTTGTGCTCCATTGCTGGGCGTATGAGCACATAGCAGTGATTAGGCCATCCGGGCTTCCGTGGATGCCGGCAGCAGTGGGGGGTGTGGACTATGGATTTCGGAGATGGCGGGCTGACATGGCCGCAGGAGACACAGGTAGATCAGCTGAGTGGTACTCGGAGCGTTTTAGGACGCTTACACCAGATCAGGTTATCTGGAGACCATATCGGGCATTTCCGATATGGGTTGGTCAGGATGCTCACTTGGTAGCATTGAGACGGAGCCGAGTGGTCAGAGGTCGCAGACCAGACATGTGGGAGCGAGTCCCATTCATGCGGATACTGAGGCAGTTTGGTCTTGTACAGACAGTACCGGCCACATATACGCCATATAGGCGGGATGGCCGAGAGACAGATTTGCCGATTTTGATCCCGGCAGACCCACTGAGAGAGGCTCCACCTTCCGCAGACAGTGATGATGACGCGGGGGTGGATGAGGGCTACTCTGCAGCGTGGTATGACACAGAGCTTCCACGACATCTCCCGCCCTCGATAGATGCTGGTGAGGAGGACATAGCTGCGACACTAGACAGACTAGAGGGAGAGCATGCCACACTGATACAGACACATCAGGTAGCTCTAGAGGAGATCAGGGCCTTGACAGAGGAGAGGGATTCCCTGATTGCGGAGAGAGACACCGCTCGCCAGGAGCGAGATACAGCGATCCAGCAGCGGGACCGCTATTTTCGGCACAGGGAGGCCCTCAGGGCCAAATACGGAGAGACCGGTGCCATATCAGAGTCTGGCACACAGGGCACGGCTCTAGGAGGGATACCACCAGCAGCGCCAGCAGCCCCAGCAGCACCAGCAGCCTCGTTACGAGCACCGGGTACTGTGAGCCTTAGTACGTACCAGTCTCTCCTTGCTGAGGTGAGATATTATGAGGATGCCCTAGCGCAGCATGCCCCAGATGTGCCTCGGTATGGGGCGAGGAGGAGAGCGAGGGCCGATGGCTACGGCGGCGGAGCCTCAGGCGGAGGGAGCACTGGGAGAGATCGAGGTGGGCCGAGACCTCCAGCAGCAGGTGCATCGAGCTCGGTAGGCGGCGGCCAGGAGAGACAGCCGGGTGGAGAGGAGGGTGGAGGAGATAGTGTCCTCCACGCTTCGGATTTTACTATATAGAGATTTGATAGACTTTTGTATTTGTATAGTGATGTAGCCTCGATTGGAAGGCATTGTATAGATGGCTCGATTGGAAGCCACCCATTTTTGTAAAAAACACACATGTATATATATAGATTGATCACGTTACTTGGCATATAATTGTACTCATGTTTTTTTTTTTTTTTTTGATATACATGGATAGATGGATATAGATAGATGTTATTGGATAGATATAGACTGATAGATGATAGAAATAGATGTGATTGGATAGATAGATGTGATTGGATAGATATAGATGATAAATGATATATGTGATGTGGATAGAACTTTGATAGATGGACATGATGTAACTTGGAGGTACATGTGTCTGATGTTTGGATTAGATATGGATAGATATAATGTATCTTGGATGTGCATTTTGATGGATAGATTTAGATATAGATAGATGTAACGTACCTTAGATGTACGTACTTTTCGATATTTTGATGGATAGATAGATAAATGTGTTTGATACATGGATGTAATTATAATGAGAAATGAATAAAGATAGATGTTTTGATAGATGATAGAAGATAAATTGTGATTGAATTAACATGTGAAATGTCAATTTAACAGGATGCAAGACAGAGAGATGGAGAATACTCCTTGCAAGAGCCTAAGATGAAAGCGGGAACAACCGTGACCTAGAAGAGAAGACACTCGGAAAAGAAGGGAAATGATAAGTCGGACTTCCAACCGACCATAGATAAAATCCCGATAAGAAACCGAAAGACCAAGCATACAAGGTCCTATATAAGATTAAAATAAACCTGACACTAACTAGTCGCAAACCAGATCTAGGATAGAAACGGAAAGAAAAGTAAGTAAGTACCTTGTTGGAATTTACAAGGGACAGAATACATGTCCATAATAGGGAAAGAGGATTCTCCATATGATCGACCAAAAGGTCCCAAAACTCAGCTTCATAGTTTTGATAGAAAAGCAAACTGATCGATACGGGAAGTTTGCTTGATATGGAAAGACTGATCGATGCGGGAAGTCTTTCAGTGATGCTAAAAAGTGTATAAACTGACTGGAAGGCTGATTGATTACAAGAAGCCTTGAGTATTTCTTTGAGAAACAGCCGTCCTTCAAGGGAGCGGTCTGTATTGTGAATTTTAATGATAGCCATCCTTCGAGGGTATGGTCTATTTTTTTAATTTTTGATTCACTTGATAATATATGGATAGCTGTCCTTCGAGGGATCAGTCTATCTTTTTGGATAGCATCTTTCTCTTTTTTTTTTTTTTTTTTTTTTTTTTTTTTTTTTGAAACTTTTTTTTTTTGGAAGAAGGCGAGTTTAGACCTAGATAGATCAGATGGAGGGGAAGAGAACATGGAAGAACATGTACTCTTGCCCGAGCAGATCCGATTAAGATAAGTACTTGGGACAGATGAAGTGGTGATTAAGGTATTCCTACCATGAGGAGGAACATATCCAAAAGAAACGTCACGATGAGTAGAGCCGCGATACTCATATTTAAGGTAAACGAGGCAATAGGCGGAGAACCACACAATTTCAAATCACCACGAAAGTAGATGACTGGTTATTAGGACGGATGAAAGATCTGAGTTGCGACTAGATTTGTGTAAGATAGATTTTAACAATAGAAGGGCCGTAAATGCAAGGCATTAAGAGGTTCCGCTTCAGGGATACCATCCATGGAGGATAAACGATAAGCCCCAGACCCATATTTATGAGTGATAATGTAGGGGCCCATCCAGTTGGGAGCAAACTTACCACGTTGACTCCTTTCGAGTGTAGTGACATTTTGATTTTCCTTAAGAACAAGGTCACCAATTTTGAAGTCACGGTGTTGCACATGCTTGTTATAAGCACGCTTGACACGCTCGAGATAGACTTGATGATGCTCAAGAGCGTTAAGACGCCGCTCATCTAATAATTCAAGTTGTCTTTAGAGCGATTTTGACGATAATCCTCATCGGAGACAAATTCTCTGAGAGAAACACGGAGAGATGGGATTTGGACCTCTAAAGGAAGAACGGCCTCAGACCCATAGACGAGAGAGAAGGGAGTAGCACCAGTAGGAGTACGAATGCTAGTCCGATAAGCCCAGAGAGCGAAAGGGATATGTAGATGCCAATCCCTACCAGCTCGACTAGTTACCTTTGCGAGGATATTACGCAAAGTTTTATTGGAAGCTTCGGCTTGACCATTAGCTTGAGGATAGTATGGAGAAGAAAAACTGAGCTTGATATTGAAAGCGTTGCAGAGATTCTGCAAATCAGCGTTTTTGAAGGACTTACCATTATCTGTGATTAGCTTGTGTGGAGCATGGCGAAAATGATGTGTTGATAGACGAAATCAACTATGGGCTTAGCCTTTGTTGAAGAAAGAGGGATGGCTTCTACCCACTTAGTAAAGTACTCAGTGGCAGTAATGATAGAATGATGACGTTGTGAAGAACGGGGATTGATGAGACCAATAAGATCAAGACCCCACTGCGAAAAAGGCCACAAATCTACCGCAGGTTGCAAAGCCTGACTAGGGATGTGCGTGAGATTGGAATGTTGCTGACACTTGACGCACTTCTTAGTGTATTCACAACAATCTTGATTAAGAGAAGGCCAATAATATCCCAAACGTAAGATGCGCTTGGCTACAGCTAAGCCACTAAAATGTCCACCACAAATACCGTCATGGACCTCCTGGATGGCTTTAGATGATTCATGGGTTTTGAGGCATCGAAGCAAAATACCATCAAAGCCGCGTTTGTAAAGAATCCCACCTAGGATAGTATAGCGATTGGCGCGTTGGACAAAAGATCTTCTACCATTGGAAGTCAGATCTGGAGGAAGGACCGAATGAGATAGATAATCAACTATCTGTTGATACCACTCATCCTGAGTATGGGTTGTGACAGCATTGATTGACGTTAATTGCCCAAGATAAGATGGTTGATCTAATCGTTGCACAGCCACATAAAGACGCGAGTCTTCGGTAAAAGGCGGGATAAGGGAGGCTAAAGAGGCCATGGTATCCGCAAATCGATTTGCAGTACGAGGAATGGATTGGATAGTGAAGCTATCGAAAGATTGGAGTTGGGCAAGAACGATGTCACGATATTTTTGAAGGATATCATTCTTGCATTGATAGACACCCGTGACCTGATTAACGATGAGTTCAGAATCACCGAAGATGTCAATATGACGAGCGCCGAGATTAACGGCATTTTGAAGACCTAAGACAAGAGCTTCGTACTCAGCCATATTATTGGTGCACTCAAAGTTTAATTTGTGTGCGACTGGGATAGGCGTACCCCAAGGAGGAATCATCACGAAACCCGCACCTCCCCCTTGCTGGCATTTGGATCCATCAAAGAAGAGTTTTACTTTAAATGGAGATAGACCAAAATCAATTTGTTGGATAAATTCATCGGGGAACTGAGCAAGGGGGTCACGAGTGTCCGGAAGAGGAGCACTAGCTAGTTGATCTGCAATAACCTGACCCTTGATAGCCTTTTGCGGGATAAACTCGAGGTCAAATTCTGTCATGAGCATAAGCCAACGAGTGATGCGATCATTGTGATAAGGCTTTGCATGGATTGTCTTAAGTGGATTGACACTTGTGACGATGTAAGTTTTGTGATTAAGAAGATAATGACGAAGCTTAGAAGTTGCAAAGAAGAGAGCGCCACATAGTTTTTCAGCCTCGGAGTAACGTGTCTCATACTCATGGAGGTGCGACTGATGTAATAGACAGCTTGTTCTTTACCACAAGTGTCCCGATGCGAGATCATGGCTCCCAGAGCATGGTCAGTCACAGAGATATAAAGATAGAAAGGCTCCCCCTCGCGTGGAGGTGTAAGCACGGGTGGAGAAAGAAGATAAGCTTTGAGATCATCAAAGGCCTTTTGGCAATGCTCATCCCATTCGAAATGAACATTCTTACGGAGAAGATGGTGAAAAGGTTGACAACGGTCCGACAATTGGGAAATAAAATGCGCCTTGGATTGAAGCGTCCTTGGAAGCTGCGGAGTTGCTTTAAGTTAGGCAGGAGGCATCTCAAGGATGGCTTTTATTTTGCGGGTCAACTTCAATACCCACGATGGAAATGATAAACCTAAAAGTTTACCGGTGAGGGGACGCCAAACACGCATTTAGATGGATTTAGACAAAGAAGACGAAGCGGATAAGCCTCTCAAAGAGGCGCGAGGATGAAAAGATGCTCTGGCGGCGCTTGGACTTGCGAGGAGGTCGTCAACATAATCCTCTGATTTTGTGTAAGAGATCATGGAAGATGTAGGTCATTGCTCGTTGATAAGTTGCTCAGGCGTTCTTAAGACCGAAAGGCATGACACGATAGCAAAAAGTCCCCGAGGAGTTATGAAGGAAGTCTTATGTTGGTCTTACAGTGCGATGAGGATTTGATTATATCGAGAGAAACCATCCATAAGAAAGCATCTCATGACCCATGATTAAATCTACGAGTTGATCGATATTAGGAAGAGGAAAATCATCCTTGGGGCGAGGCGAATTAAGATCCCGGAAGTCGGTACAAATTCGAATCTTCCCAGTAGCTTTAGTTACTTTGGTACTACATTGGACACCCATTGCGGATAATCGATGGGTTGGATGAAGTTAGCCGAGAGCAAGCGTTGTAATTCTTCTTTAACAAGAAGGGCTACTCTAGGGTGCATTTTACGCAATTTTTGCTTGACTGGTTTGATGTTGGGAAGGGTAACGATATTGTGGACCACAATATCGGGATCGAGCCCTGGCATATCTTCATATGACCAAGCAAAGGCTTGACGATGTTTGGAAAGGAAAGTGGTAAAGTCCCCTAATTCTTGTGGATTAAGGGATTGGCCGACCTTAATGATGCGAGGGTCTTCAGAAGTCCCTATATTAAGGTCGATAGTGGCCTCGTTGAGAAGGGTAGACGTGTCAGAAGGAATGGTTTTGGGAAGATATGAATCCTCTGCCCCTAGATAGGTGAGGACAGAATCGTCATCCGCACAGTGGATAGTGTTGATAGTGGGAGAGTCGTCTCCAACTATTTCAGGGAAGATTAATGGTATAGAAGTGGACCGATTGTTAGTCTCATAGACTAACGGCCCTAAGGAAATGGTATTGATCAAAAAAAAAAAAAAAAAAAAAGATTAGAAGTTAGGTGGGATGGAAATGTCATCGTCCACATCAAGTGATGCTTCTGATTTAGTGGGGGAAGGTGGTTCTTCAGTAGGAAGAGGTTCATCAAGAATAGTGACGGTGGCTTTTGAAATGGGTTTAAATCCCAAACCAAATTTTTGATGTGGCATGAGAGTGGGAATGGATTTGAGGTCATGTATACCTTGTTCGTATTTTCCAAGGCCAAAACCTTTCCACGCGCATCGATATAGATAAGTTTTTGCAAACGTGGGATTCTGTAGATAATCAAACCCTGTTAGGTAAGGTTTGGCTCTAGGAGGAGAATCCGGGCGATAATGAGGTGTATCAAGACCACCGTAGATGAAATTGGTCTGTTGATTGGGCAGACCAATGGTGACGATGCGGCAAGAGACTGTTTGATATTCGGGTTGTTTATGCAGGTCTACCATACTCATTAGGTTTGAGATGGGCATCGAAAGAAAAGAGAGGAAGCTCTCCTAGTGAGAAACGCTGCAATGTCTCTTCCAGATTTTGTAAATCCGGTAGTTTGGTTGCAGGTATAGAAGAAGATGAGGCCCTGTCCGGAGAACATGGATTTTCTTTTAAAGGGGCAGATCGTGTGGTCATGTCGCATTGTGCGGAAGGAAAAGGATCTCCTGGATGAGTATATATTTTGCCTTCATATTGATATTTTAGGCATCGATGGAGGGTGGATGGGACACAATGCATTGCGCGAATCCAGGCGCGTCCGAGGATCATGTTATAGTGGAACTTTCCTTCGACAATATAGAAGAGTTCATGAAGCAGCTTCTTACCTACTCGAATGGGTAAGACCACAGTTCCTAAAGTGACTGCTAGCTGATCGTTAAATGATCGAAGGGCGAAAGGTGGGGGTGACACCACATTCTTCGGTAACTTAAGTTGTTCGAATGTGTGGGAGGAGATGACATTGAGAGCAGCTCCACTATCGATCATAACACGTTTTAGGGTAGTGTTATTGATTTGGACTGTGATGAAGAGGGGAGCTTCCAAATCCTCTGAAGAAAGAGGAGGAATTTCCGAATCCTCGAAAGAAATGGCGGTTGATGGTCCATTCAGTCCAACAACTAACTCGAAGGGTTGGGGCTCATCGGAATTTACTGCGATGCGACGCAGATTATCGATTAGAGCCTGGCGATGTTGTGGGGAGGATTGGATGAGGTCAAAAAGAGACATTTTGACCGGAGCCTGGGTGAGTTGTTTCATAACACTCTCCTCAACGGATACGGGAACTTGAGCCCGAGGTGCAGCACGAATGGAGACCTTGGGTCGTGGGGCTGATGAGGAAGGAGACACGCCTTCAGGGGCTGCAGAAATGACAACCCGTGGTCTAGATGTTGAAGATGAAGATGGGTTATCATAATGTTGGGTTCTAGTGGCGATATGGATTGTGTCAATTTGGGAAGGAGGGAGATCAAGTGGAGTGGAACCACTAGAGGTCTGAATGGATGGTTGAGGTTCGGATGAGGCTAGGGTGACAGGAGGTACTTGTTCCTCCTCCAGCAAGAGGTCACTTTCTTCCAGAAGGTTCTTGACAACGGCTTGAAGAGCTTTACATCCCTCAGTGTCATGACCTGGAGTACGGTGGTAAGCACAAATCAGATCAGAGTTAAACCAGGTAGGTTTCACTCCTTTGGGGTTATAAGGTTTAATCGGAGGAAGGGTTATAGATGCAGATTGGATAAGTTGATGAAGGATTTCGGTATAGAATCCGGTAGACGAAGAGGAGGATAGAGATGATGAAGATGGTTCTTTTACCTTAATCGACTGCCGAGGTAAGAGAACTTGCATGTTAGGTTTAACAGTCTGTTTAGGAATCCTCTTATTTGTTTGGACATTTGGAGGAGCAGTCTTGGGTGCTTGGGATGGGAGTAAATGAGACATGATTGACTTTGGTGGAGGAGGAGCCCCTAAAATAGACTTTGAAGGTGATGGAGATGTGATAAATTTTGTGGTCTTTGGAGACAAAGGGGGTTGTTTGGTTGAATTTACTGATGACTTAGATGATGTCGGTTTAGAAGAGGAAGAAGCCCCCAAAGTAGGTGAAATTGGAGGAAGATAGGGTGACTTGGTTTTTGGTAATGGTCCTGATAGAAGAGGTGATGTCTTTTTAGTAGGTAGGTCTATTTGTCGGGGTATTGATGAAGAATGTGTTGTGGATGAAGATGATGGCTTTGACGGGTGTGTAGAAGAACACGCCTTCTCAGCGGGCAAATCCAATCGTTTATGAGGCGTGGAGAGAGATTTTTGTGGAAGAGCACCAAGAGTCTTGATGGTCCGAAATATGGGCTTCCCTTTTTCAGGGATGGTGACAACTTCAACGGCATAAGGTGATTGCAACCTTTCCGGAGGAAGCAAATGGGGAGACACTGATGGTATGATGTTAGATTTTGGTTGTCTCGGTTTAGGTTCGGGAACCGAGCGTATAGATGTTGATGCTACTTCTTTTGATTTTTCCTGAATAGGTGAAGTAACATTAGTAATGGAAGAAGTAAGTGATGAAGAAGTTCCTTGCGAAGGGACCACTTTTGGTGTAGTGATCAGGGGTGGAACTACCGTAGGAAAAGAGATAGGAAGAGTCAAAGTCGAAGACACTTCCGTCGAAGTTGGCACGATTATAGGTATGTTCACTAAGGACATAGTTGTAGCGGGAATGGGAGCAACAGAAGTAGATGTGTCCGAAGTGGAAACTCGAAGGGATGTGATTGCCTCGAGCATTGAAAGAACGTCTGATGATGAGACAGATGCGGAAGACACTGTCTCGGGTATGGATGGGAGATCGGACGAAGGAGCGGAGAGAGATGAATCCGTGCTTAGCAATGTAGGAATATTCAAAGGTGGGCTATCGGAAGATGGGGGATTTTCAGTGATTGGTGAAGTGGGAGAGGGTTCTGATTCGATTGCCGTGTTTGTAGATGACGTGGTTTCCAAAGCGGATTCTTGATGAAATGACGTTGATAATGTGGGTGTTTGGTTTTGAGATTCGAAGAATTATGATTTGGGGCATGATTGGGGAAGGGTTGTTTAAAAACGTCCGATTAGCTTGATTTGGGGAGCATTTGGGTTATCGAGATAAGCTCGCCTTTATCAATGAATTTTTGGACAAGGTTTTTGAAAGTCTGACATCGTTCAATGTCATGACCTTTGGTTCTGTGATAATGACAGAAATCGTTTTCCCTAAACCAGAATGGACGTTCTCGGCTTTCATCAATGTCCCTAATGGGGGAAGTTCGATCATGCGAACTTCCAACATTTTTCTAAGATAGAGGCATATGATTCCCCCAAAGGGAGCGAAAGGATCGAGATGATGAAGCCCCTTTTCGGCGAGACGAAGGGTCTCTTCGTGGTGGTTGATTAGGAGTACTATCAGTTCTTGATGTTTTTAATACGATAGTATTTGTGGACCCTTGATTCTTATCTTTAGGAGGGAAAGAATTTGGTTTGGTGAACCGAGAAAAATCGGGTTTAGACTTGGAACGAAGTTTTAGTTTTCCTTGTTCAATGGCACGAGATTCGAGTTTGCGTGCCATCGTGAAGGCTTCTTCGAAAGTATGAAAAGTTTGGATTCTTAACGTGGAAGAAATGTGACTAGCACAAGATCGGGTGAACAACTCGATCTGTTGAGATTGAGGGAGGGAGAAGGACAATTGGTTGATTATCCCTCTCCAACGAGCGACAAAGTCTGCAATAGACTCATCGTCGAATTGGCGAATGTTGTAAAGATCTGTGATTGAGATCTTATGGGCAATATTTATTGAAAAGTTTTCAACAAACATTTGGGCCAATTGAGAGAAAGAAAATAATGAATGTTGAGGAATATTATTGTACCAGTCCAAAGCGGGACCCGCTAGAGACATAGGAAAGGTACGGAGCATGAGCTCCTGATCTTGGACAATGAGATAGCAAGCATGTTTGAATGCTCGCAGATGTTGTTGGGGGTCTTCCCGACTATGAAATTTTGAAAATTTGGGAAGTTCCCATTGGGGAGGATAAGGCTTAAAAGCCACCGAAGGATGAATGGGTTCATTGCATACTTCTTCAAAGGAGTATGAAGGGCGGGCTCCTTTTGTGGAGGCTTCCAAGTCTGCAATTTTCTTGAAGAGAAATTGAACCACATCCGATTGGGGAGGAGGTACATTGGTTTGTCCTATATGAGAAGCAAGTAGTGGGTGTTGTTGAGGTGTCGATGGGGGATTCATCTGTTGTTGGATAGGATGATAAGAGGAATAACCAGGTGTTCTGGGTGACACCGGGTGGGGTATTTGCTGTGAGGCAGCTTGCGTATAGGCAGGCTGCGAGATAATAAGTGGTTGAGCAAATAAAGGTTGGGTGACGGATGGAGCCTGTGATTGGTGGACTCCTATGTTTGTTGATTGAATCGGGATAGATTGAGGAATATGAGTGTTGGTTGGATTGGTCATGTTGGGGAACAAGACCTGAAAGGGGCCTTCTACTGCCGAATTAGGTATCAAGGGTGCCGATACTAGAGGATGGGCGAATGTCACAGTCGCTGGAATATTGGAAGAAAGACCCCCTAGAGGACGAGAAGTAGGAGCCAACTGCCTATTCGGAGGGGGTTGACTCATGAAGAGGTATTGACCTTGAGAAGCGATAGAGGGCATAGACGAATTGACGGCAATGTGCGGATGTGCAGACGCATTTACTATAGCAAGGGCAGAAGACCTCTCAGAAATGGGTTGTGGAATATTCGAGGTAACTGCAGTGTTAGGGATAGGTAAGACTAATTGAGAATTAGTCGACATGGTAGGTGGAAGAGAAAAGGGAGGCATAGGGACCTCGCCCTTCTCCGTGGCTCGAGGCAAGAGAGAGGATGAAAACTGTTCTACATAGGCCTGGGATGAACCACGAGGATAATCGTACACTTGTTGGATTGGTGGTCCTTGATCAGATATTCGAATGGACTTGTGTACTAGGTAGTCCATGAGGGCTACCGGATTGCGATCAAGGAGAGCCTGAAATTCAGGATCTCCGCGAGGAATAGACTCCGAATCAGAAGATATTTCTGATGGACTAGGAGAAGCTGGACGTGATGGGATTGTTTTGGCTTGATGGAAGGGATTATACGACCATGAGGGGGAACCAACTAACAGTGGTCCCGAGGAAGATGGGAGGGGTGCCGAAACATCCACGCTGGTGGTGATTTCGGAGGAAGAAGGAACCTGTTGGGCCATTTTCCTAGATTGCGACCGGGTGATAACCGTCATAAACAAGCAAGAAAGAAGATTATCCTAACTAATGCACAAACAATTCAAGCAACGCAAGTGATTATCTCCTTTAAATTTTGATGCTTTTAAGAAAAGAAAATGTTAGGGAAGGCTTTTTAGAACAGGAACTACTCAGATAGCCAAACTAAGGATGGTTTGGGTAATGTTTGGTGAGGAGTCCCGAAGGCACTTCAGTAAAAGACCGGTACGTGGCTTGATATAGGGGCCTACCCCCGCACTTCACACACCGCTGCGATAAGGGAGTCGGGTGCTTTGCCAATATATACCAAAATCTTTCGTGAATTTATAGCGCGGCCCGAGTACCGCGTAGGCTCTTCCTCTTGGATATCACTTCCAAGTAGGCGAGGCCAGGGAAGGAGTTTTGTTTAGATGCTTTATACCTAGTGATTTTGGCTTTGTGTGCAAGGGTGAAAAATAAAAATTAAATAGTGTCACTACCGATTTTGATCAATTTTCCAGCCTATTTAAAACTAGATGAAAAAGCATGCAGCAATGACAAAGAAAAGGTTCTTTTTAAGCACTTAAAACGAAATGTTTGATTTCGATGAAGACAATTCAAACAAGTTCTTTCCCAAATGCGATTAGGTTCTTTTTAAGCACCAAAAACTGAAGTGTTTGGATGTGATAGACAACCAACAAAGAAATCCTAAAAAGGAGAAAACACCGAAAAAGAGGAATACCTGTAGGTTTAGCTCTCCAAGGTGTGTGGACTTCAAAAAGCGCGTTGTTGAGCTCTTCCCCTCGAACAATCCCACGAACAAGCAAAGTGCTCCGCAAGAAAGGATCAAGCAAACAACAAACAAGATCCGGAAAGATACATCCAGATAATGGCGAAACGAAAAACTTCTATTTTAAGAAAATAGAAAAATTTCAAGATAATGATTTCGCCTAAGAGCAAGATTGAAATGATGAACAGAAATGCTCAAATAGGACTGATAGAAATCAGTGAAGAAAAGGAACAAAGTTCAAAACTAGGAAAGAAGTGAACTTACCAATAAGGGACTTTGGTTCAAGTCCCACCGGGCGTGCCAGAATGTAGATCAAGAATTTCGCGTTTGTTACCTGTCCAAGTTAATGCACCAAACTAAACACAAGAACCCTGAAAAACCTCAATGAAATTGATACCTGATGAAGATGTAGACGGATGAGGAAGCCGATGTAGACAAGACGGGCGCACACGAGCAATTTGCACAATAGATCCGAGTAACCTGCAAAACACCGATGCTTGTGAGAAAAGATGGCGTTAGAAGATATATGGGTGGGATGCGCCCAGAGAAGGGTCCGGAAGCGATGAGCTTCCTTGGCGGATGTCAGTCCACGTTTTCAATAAAGAAAAGGAGCATACATGATAAAGGATGTAAATAAAGACTAGATTTTCTGATTGCAGTAATAAAACAGCCCGAATGAGAGAGTAAAGTACGTAAAAGCGAGGAGCAGGGAAATATCTGGTTTGTGTTACCTGTGACCTTTACCGTCTCTGCAGAAAATCGCGTCGATCGGGTCTAATCGGCGGCGACTGATGTGATCGGCGTCGGCCCAGGACTGATCGGCGTCGACTGGACAAGATCAGTGTCAACTGAAGGCAGACTGAACAATCAGGGACTGTGCGATAGGATTGGAGGATTGGAAGGTGAATGTGGTCTGCTGGATGTGTCGAAGTTGGCGAGACACTGGAACAGGGTCACCAGATGATAGATGGTGATGCGACGCTGATATGACAGGGACAGAGTAACGGTGCTCCTCTCAGGGATTGATTTGGACAGGATCTGCCCTAATTTGATACAATTGATGCTCAGAAGATCTCTCTTTCTCTCAATCTGTATCTTTCGCTCTTCTATTCGCTTTTTTTTCGCTCGTTCGTAATCTCTTCTCTTAAAGTAGTCTCTTCCGTAGTCTCTCCGGTTGTTAGAACTGAGCTCTGGGCTTGCTTTTATAATCGGCGCCGCTCCTAAAAAATCGGCGCCGACCATATGGGTCGGCACCGATCGCGGAGAAGACTCCCTAGGTGGCCAAATTGATCGTTTCGAGAAAGATAAGACTTATCCCGACTACGGGGAAATATCCCGCTTAGGGAAGATTAAAAATGGATGCAATGCATGGGTAGAATAAATTTGGGGTGGATAAGTGATTAAGATGCATGGGAAGAAGCGTAATCAAATATTTAATATTTAATCACTCATGGATAAGATGTGATGGGATGAATTAAATTTGGAGCAAGCTATTAAATTGCAAATTGGATAATATCCCAAGGGGATAGTTGGTGACGTAAACGTGCCCCAGGTTTACCTAGGCAAGTAAACGGATGGGAGGGACACTAAATTGAGTAACCAATTTTAGGTGTCTACACCACCTAGTTTCCATCACATACACACATAATAACAAAAATTAAAATCAATAACCCCATCCATGTTATAAATACCATCAACTATAAATTAGAAAGTCTATGTATACATACATGTGTACATGGATATAAATAAATACTAGTATCTCAAACAACCTCTCATATACAACCTCACCACCTTTGGCACACAAGCCGATATATGATCAATAATACAAAACTCTCATATACATCCTCATTATCTTTGGCACGCAGGCAGGTATATATCAAAAATACACAACTACACCAAAATGGAGGTATGTATGGCTATCAGGTATCCCCCTGCTATATATCCTCCATATATGTCTCACCTATCTCCTCCTCCTCCTTTGATCCCATACGATGTCCACTAACTTCTCATAACCCACTATCGGTCCCAGCGATCTCTCATTGTTAGTAACTCACCTAGGGCTGGACTCGTGAACTTGTGGCCTCACCGGCCTTATCTCACGATTGATGGCCCCATTTTCTCTTCAAACTATGAGTGCATGACCTAGTCCTCTAACTCGAGGCCTATTGTGCTCTATAATATCCATAGGATAGGAAATCTACCCCTACTTCCATCAGCTAATCCTAATAATACCTCACCTCACCTAAGGCATCCCTCAACCTACCTATAGGTACTTTCTGTGGTGGTGCCATTGGTCTCACTCTATACTGTCTCTCGGGACTCGTCCTCTACGCCCGTGCTCGTGTGAACGAGGGACCTGTCTCTACCGCTACCTATATTTGGGCTTGAAGGTCCACAATCTATGCCTATGTAGTGGCCAACTGGCCCTACAAACCTATAATATATGCATGTAGGGTGGCTACCTGTACCCCATACCCATCTCCACCCCAGTGTGGGTGCCTATCCTGCCGCACTACTTGGGCTCGTGCAGAGTGGCCACTTATGCCTGCAAAGTGGAAACATGTGCCTATGAACCTATCAATTTCCCCTTCAATATCCCTAAATATGTAACTAGGGTCACCACTTTCCCCTAGGGAGAGGGCATCTATATGCACTATAATGGTGGCCAAGTATGGCTACTTTGGCCTCAAAGGTGTACAACTTACAACTATGTTTCCCACCGATTTGTACTCCATCTATAACTCCAACATCATCAATCCTCCGGTTGACCACCTACTCCTCCTGCCTTGTAGTAATTTTCAAATATGGTAGAGGCATAAGCCTCTCCACATCATCCCTCATGTACCATGGGAATGGTGGAGGTACATTTGCAGCAACTCAATATACCATCTCGCCTGTCAGCGGGTATCATCTTGGGATCTCCCCGCATGGTGCCCCTCTATCCATCGGAGAAAATATAGCTCATCTAACTCCTCGACATCTTCCCGTATGCTTTGTGAAGCCCACATACGACCTCTAAATGATGTCTACCCCAGAAAACCCCTCTAGTATCTACCTTTGGTGGGCTACATCATGCGTAGCCTTGGCCCCCAAAGCACCCCACCAATTGGCACCCATCACCTATAACTAACTTAGACCATACCTTGCTCAAATGCATCCAACCAAGGAAACCCAATCGGATGAACACACACAATGTGCTCATATGCCCAACAGTGAAGAAGAAAGGTGTAGCATAAGTTGAACCTCTATAGTCTCCCATAGGCCCATAACTCCCTGTATAGTTGTACCAAGTAGGTAGGTGCCCAAGAAAAGTAGGTCCTCTCCTCCATCATATCATGAAGGACTCCCATCGTGATTATGGGAATATCCCACCCTATGCATCTGGCAGTGCAAAATAACACATTACCTCCATAATCAAGACCACTAGCCTCATCTCCTTAGGATGAGCTATGTACATCTCTCCATAGCTTAGGCTAGCACTATGAAACCTCATCTCCACCATCCCCTCTCTGAATACTGTTAACATAAAATCCTCTGATGCCTCCGAAGAAATAGAATACACATGTACCCCTACTATCAGCAACCATAGAATCCTATAAATGTCCTCTAAGGTGACAATCATCTCACTTGTCGGTAAATGGAATGTGTTGGTCACAAAATCCCATCTATCAATGAGAGTGACCATCGACTTAGATCATGAGCTATATGCCTATAACGTCGAATCCCAATCGGACCCACCTCGATCACATGCCTCCACTCATCATCGGTCACATCTCCCCAAACATCTAGTAATAAGGGAGGTACCCTATCTACATCCGTAGCTAGTCCCTCACTTGTACCCAACAAAACACACTATTGTCAAAACCTTCCCATACCAAACACATACTGTACCCAATAAACCTTTTCCCCAACCCTTATTACTTATTATACCCACTCTACCAATTTTCCCTTGCTAAACCAATATTTTCATGCACCTTATACCTATTCCCTACTCATTACCCTTACCATTATCACTCCCCTTACTTCTATCTCCCATCCCTTACCCTTCTTTTCCCAGCCTTTTCTACCTATTGATCTATTCTCCTCTAAACCCAACCGACATTGATTCCTTATGACCGGCATCGGTCCCTTGTAATTGACATCGGTCACCTACTACATAACTGATGCCGAAGTTTGCAATTGACGCTTGGTCAACCCTTGACCGGCATCGGTCACTATCACGGAGCCGAATCCATTAAAACCCTCCCGATTTTTGGAAAAATTTTACAAACTATCATAGTCACCAATCCTACCCTACCCAAAGCTAACCTAAACCCCTCCCCACCCCTATTTACCCAACCTCGACCTCCCCCCTCCCTCATTTCACCAATTTTACCCACAAATTTAATTATATTTCCCTACCCAAAAACCCATACCCATATCACCCTTTTCTATTTACATACGAAGAAAGGTTGAGAACCTACCTCATCTTAGTGTCGTCAGGTGTGGTGGCATGTCTAGTCAAGTTGTCTTTGGTTGTCCACCCAAACCCTCTCCCACCTCTTCCATGCATCCAATATCTCCACCAATCACCTCACTCCACCTAATCTCGTGGACCCATCTACCTGGCTCCTCTAACCAACCGGATCTATCCACCTCAGTAGGGTCTCATCCCTCATACTTTTTCTCAATAAAGCACAACTTGTTCAACACTCTGTCATTTTTCCCACAAGTCAAAATGTACAAATGATTCCGTATTATACGGATTTTTCTTTTTTATACCCAAATCAACATGTCGACATCACTCAATTCGTTCCCTACCTAACTAGTGTCGGTCATTACATAACCGGCATCGGTTACCTGTCATACTCCTGTCAATACCTTTTACCCATTTTTAACCAAAATTTACCCTTCCCACCACCTTCTTGACCTTACCCACCCTTATTGCCACCTACCTCCTCACCCATCTTACCTACACCCATCCTAAATTACATTTAGGGACCTATTGTTTTTACCCGTACCTCGGTCGTACCCATACCGTGACTTATATGCCTTGACCCGAACATTGTTTATGACCTTTGAACCCCTGTGCTTGTTATACCTTGTGGAGTTATTACCCATGTTATTTTTCCTACTGACTTTACCTTGCCTATTGTCATGTTGTTTATCTTGACCCAACCTTTGGTGTACCGGAACATACCTAAATGTTCTTGCACCTGACCTACATTGTGTTTCCGCACCATATCCTATACCTTGGATACCGAAATCACTTCAACCTTGTTTGGATAGACCTATCGACCTTAGCCAACGTAGCGTTTGAAAGCTTTTCACTCTGGTACCATGCTACAGTTTATACGTGTGTGTACATTCGAATGGCACTACCTTTGACCCTAGCCCATTTCCCTATTTTCCCGATTTGACCTTTACCCCATTACCCATTTTTACCTCCACCTACCCTACCCACACCTACCTACCTAATCATTAATTAGGTTGATATCCCCATGTCCTCACCTATTGTGTCTTGTAATGATGGTACCTATTTTTCTCAGCCTAATAGCCTTACCTCACCTATGTACGTGACCCTTATTTAAAAAAACCTTTACCTTTTAACCTTTTGGATGTACTAGAACCACATCTATTCATTCTTGCATCTTACCCCATTGAGTACCCGGACCGTATCCTTTACCCTAGATACCAGACTTCAACAACCCTTATTTGGATGACCTTTACAACCCTAGCTAATGTACATTTGTTATGTTAAGCAACCCTGTTATCTCATGGAATTTACCAATGTGTTTGTACGTGTGAATGCTCTACCTAATCACCCACCCTACCTCTTACAATCACCATACCCTCGACCATCATATTCTTCGCACCTAACCCTATTTTCTCAAACACCCACCTCCTCCTTTTATCAAACCACTCACCACTTCCTTATCTCACCCCATCGGTTCCTAGTTTGAGGGGGGTTACCTTCACCCACACATGGGGTAACCACATTCTATTGTTGTCATTTTCACTTACCAATACAATCTATGCAAAAAAATGGGCAAAATGTAGACACCAAAATTGGGTCACACTCCCTTGGGCTCCCTTCAAATAACCAATTCAAACATATTTACCTAGCCATGAACCCTTCCAACCCACATTAATATTAATTTAATTAACTTAATTAAATTAATACCCATCCTCACAACATTCATTACTTAATTATTTTAATTAAGCTAAATTTCCACCTCACCCCTTCACCTCACCTAGACACCTCACCTAGACACCTCACCTAGCCACCTCACCCTAGACCTATTCTTGGCATGTTTCCATAACTAACTAAGACCTGATCTTACTTTCCTTAATGAGATAAGATTTGGTCTAACCCTAAAAGCACATGCCTAATATTTCTCTAACCACATTCCCACTCATTAGAAGGGAAGCTTCCATTCTGATCCATGAGAATAAACCAACCTAGCCTAAGAAATCGGAAAGCTCTACCATTTTTAGTAAACCTAGGGAATCTTGCCTTGACCGATGACGGTCATCCCTACACCGACACCACCAACCGTAAACCTCCGTCGGTTACCATTTATTCACCTTAGAAATCTTGTTTTTGGGTTGGCACACATTCTAAGATTAAGGAGACATAAAGAGAGCTGCATCCAAACAAAACTAGATTCTTTTCATGCACCTAGACATCCGCATCCAACACAAGGAGAAATCCGTGAGGTATTGCACTCATGGAGGCATTCCAGAAGCACTACTATGACACTAAACATTGTTCTTCTCCGATCAACTACCATCACCATTCAGCCATCAAAACATGTATCACAGTAAGTATACCTTCTACCAACATAGTCCATTTTAGTATAATAGCTTTTGTTACTTCTGTTATCATTTTATACTTTGCATGTCCATTTTCCATCTCCTACCTACTTGTAAATTCAGCCATTCCTCTACCCACACCACCAAATCACCCATTCTCACCTGCTACCTACCTCTAAGTATACCTGAGACCTTTACAAACCTCCCCATCCCCTCCTTTAGCTCTATCTAACCTAACTCGTACTTTGTAATAAAGTTTTTATTGAACTATTGTCACACCCGACTATATTGATGCCTGCTTACCCCCGACCATCTTCAGCTCTCCTAAACCATCGTTGTTCATACTAGATCGATGTCGGTCTCTATGTTTTACACCTCTATCAATAACAAAGCCAACCTACCTTTTACCAAGTGACCTAAACAACCCAAAACCTGACCCTAACTAGTTCCAACACCCTAAAACCTACCCACCCTTTAGATTTGACTATAGCCTAACATCTTATATTAGATTTACTTATTGTGTTTGAATGAGATGCCTAAATCATATCAACTACAGTAGGAATTTGTTTGTTTCTCATATTAAGTTGTTTTGAATAGTGGATTGACAGCCATCTAGGAGTATCATACTTCTTGGATCTAGCACATGCTAGGCACCACCGTCATATATTATTTAACTCCTCTTTTGTGGTCTTTTTTTCTATCTCAGGGAGTTCCTCCCAGCCAAAAGGAATCTCTCACAATTAGCATTGGATTGAGAAGTCAGAACGCATGTGACAACCATAGATCGACCAACATAAATAGGTATTCCTCCTTGGCCTTTACCTTTATCTTTTTGTCTCAATAAAGTGAAGAAAATGGTGAAACACATTTTTTTCGCCTTTCATGGATTACAAAATGTATTTTTGTGGACATGATCTGAAATTGAAGAATGTAAATATGGGAATGGATGACTTCAACTCTACAATTGTGTTTCTTTCCTAAATTTTAATTGACAATGCATATACATACATGGTTGGCGAGGATAAGAAATCATAAATCCTGAGATCTAACACTTTTCATTCTTTTCTTTCATGTACATCAATGGAGCAACATCCTGGTGTAATAAAAAGGATCCTAAAATTAATATTCAACTAAGGAAATGATAGGTTCTTCTTTTCTTACACTTTCAATTTTTAATATATATGCATCTTCATTCCTCTCAGTCATTTCTCATGGCTTGTGTGAGATACATTTACCCTTTTTAATGAATAAATGAAATTATTTTATGTGATGATTTTTTTGTGTCTCTTTTCATTTTTCTCATGTAACATAATATGGAAGGAACCCATACAACTCAACACACTAATACCACTTAAATTCATCATAAAGCAATAAAATGAATAAATGTACCTTTTCTTGATCATCCCAAGCACAAGTAACACAATTGAGTGTAAATAGTACTTAAATTCAACAATTCAAATATGTAGCTAGCCTACTTTGCTATCGCTACAACATGGTGTTTTTGATATACGATGGTCTTCCCATTTCTGTCACGAGCCTTCAGTAGTCTAAAAATATGATGGATGTTGTTAATAGATATGAACACCGGAATGACCTCTTATATGAGGAATAAGTATCTTAGACCAATAACCTTAGCTTTTTGGTACCCATGTGTTGTCTAATTTCTCACCGAAAACAACCTAAAATTTTGGTATATCCCTTTTTGATGATGACCAAAATGATCAACATATTTGGTGACTTTGCTAACTTGGTTGCCTTCTAACTAGTTATAAACCCTAGATTTTCTCACTTTTAGCCATGAAAACAATCCAAAACCATTCTGTAAACTTTACAATGCCTACCCAAGGTTGAATAACACTAATAAAGACTCAAAATATTCTACGAAAACTAAAAACAACAAAAACAATGTGTGTTGAACTACACTTGGAGGAAGGGAAAAATAACTAAAATACTAAGGAAACATACATGCTCTAAGGTGAAGCATGCAAAGTGTGTATGCAAGCACTTATTCTATAGAAAATAAACCTATACTAACCTATTCTAACTAGCTGAAAAGTGAAGCTAAAATAACCTCGATACAAGCCGATAGAAATAAATTCCTTTCCTCAGAAAATGTGACCATGAGCTCAACCTGAAAATCAGATCACATGGAAAAGATATGAACATGATATTTACCTTTAACATGCTCAAACAATCAGTCCATAATGTGAAAAACACTTCGATCGGATCAACGAAATTTTATGAGGTATACAAGATAACTTTTGAGAACCTAAAGCTCATTGTTGTGCATTAAATCAAGCATAACTACTGGTACTTGGGATCTTGAGTCCAAATCAGCCAAGTATTTGGTTATACATGCTCTTCTCATAGCCGGTAAATTGTCCTTTCTCTAATCAAGCGCTATAAACTTTCTTTCCTCTTCATTTTTTAGCACATTCTATTGATCTATTTTCTTAAACTGCTCCACTTCATCCACTAGGACTTGTTTTGCAACAAAATATACTCCCTATTATCCATTTTATAAAAAAATGAGGTTTGGAAACTCATAATCATCCTCTCGCTCCTCAAGGGAAAGATGATCCTCTCTCGATGTCTTCCTCAAATCGAGGTTTGAAAACTCAAAATCATCCTCTCACTCCTCAAGGGAAACATGATCCTCTCTCGATGTATTCCTCAAATTATCTGTCTAGAAGCTTATATAAATTTATTTTTGCTTCAACTTTATCATCCTTGACATTATCCTCATCTAAGAAGAAGGAAGAGATATTGAAATCCTCTTGTTTCTTATCATGAAGCGGATCTATATCTGCTAATACTTCCCGAGATTAGATGTGAAATTATTCCCCATTAAAATATGATTCATAACCACTTATGGAAAACTTTGTATACATGGTTAGAAATTTTCATTCTCAAAATCAACAATACTTAAATTAGAAACATGTAAATTAGCAACTATAATGGGATCAATTTCTAAACTAGAAGATGATACAACCTCAAAACTACTAGTTTAGAATTCTTAATCATTTGAATACTCATTAAAAATATTAATTGTACATTATAAATCAAAAGGATAGAGATAAAGTTTCCTAACCTTCACTTGATGATGATGATCCTTCACGCTCAAAATATCTACTTACATGCAATCTTTTTCAAGGTGTGGGACATGATTGAACTGAAATTTTTATATCCATACCTATAAATTCTGTATGGATTCCATCCTATTTTTTTCTTAGTCACCTTATTGAATTGATCTTGTGGATGAAGCAGGAGGGATGGGTTAGGTTTCGGGCTGATTTGGTACTATTTGTGCAAAGGGAAAGGGTGTAAAATTTGATTTTGGAGGAAAGGGGGTAGGAATTGCAGCACTGATATAACTTGGAATCTAATATTTGGGATGTGATGGTTGATAAGGAATAGGCATTGGAGTTTGATGGGGAAGGTAAGTGGGAACATCCCATTGACAAGGTTCCTCAACATGATGTCTATCATCCTCTAATGCTTCAAAATACATAATATAATCAACCAATTGGGGAAGAGAGTAATGAATTACCTCAAGCATCTATTGTGGGCTAAACCAACTAGGTAGAGGACCTCCCCATTGATAGGGATGTCCTGAAAAAAGATATTTAGCTTACAAAATATGTACTTTCTCATTGAAAGCCTACCATATATGCACCAAATTTTTAACACCACTTTCAAAATATTCCTCTGGTTGGAAATTACTTCCATAGCATGCATACTACATCGATCTGCATACCCTACATAACCTTGATCTTGAACAACATAAGGATTATAATGATGACCATATTGATTTATAAAGTTTGGATCATGGTCATACTCATTGTGGTAAGGGTTATTATTCGATTTGGAGAATGATATTAGTAAAAAGGGTGTGGATATGACTGATACGAATCTTGGATAGATGAATTGATGTCATGATTGCATGACCTCATAAAATATGTAAAAATGGAAAAACAGTTTGTTGCAAATAAAAATAGGTTGTTTGGAAATAAAAGGTAACCATATTTGTTTAGAAAATTACCTCCAAAAGGCTGAAATTTTACCAACCACAAACCAAACCTGAAAAAACTATGAAAAATATGAATTCTTGTCTCACGGGGCTTGCCAAAATATTTTTATCAGTCTGATGTACACCTATGTGCTTGATGGGATATCTAACTCTAGCTTTAGCCGATACAATGGGATATCCTCCGAGTTATGGGTGCTCAGTCTAAGGAGAACCTCCAGAGAGGGTTGGCTAACTTGATGGATCACCTAAACATACTGAATTTGACTGGGTTGAGGGTTAGGAATAAACTATAAAAAATTAAAGCTTGAAATGAGGTGATACACCAAATTTGAGTGGGACTTAAGCTTGCATGAAACACACTTAACGAAAAATGAAGGGTTAATGGCTTCACTCCAATCAATGCTTAACAAATTATTTACTCACCAAGTATTCAAAAACAATTATGTGATTATAAAAGAGTCAAATGCACTTAATGAAGGTTCTATGATATTATCAGCATGCAAAGGAATAAATATAATCACTTAAAATACACCTACAACATGCTTTTACACACTACAAAAAGCTTGAAATGGCTGAAAAATTTAGTCTTTATTATTAAAAGGTGCACGGAAAAACTTCGTAGTATAGGTCTGTAAAAAAGTAAACCCCCTTATATGCTTACACAAGCAAGTTATAAATACAAAATCCCATCTCCCAAGGTGCCAAAATGGCACATGCACTTCATTTTTAGACTCATTCGCTGAAATTAACATGTACATGATATTTCAAAGCAAAAAAATAATAGTGCTTTGCATAGATAATTTAAGCCTTATTTGAATTAAATACAATAAAAATAAGACTAAATAAACCGCATGGAACTCGAAGGCTAAAAATAGCCCTTTTCTCGGTCTATTCCCTCCTTAGCCAACTACTATTGATATGATTTTTTTACTCACTTTCACTCACACTTTTGGCAAGGCTAATTCTTTGTACGGATGATTTGTTAAAGCTATGATAACTTGGCACTTTGATTTGCTTTCAAGAGTCTATTTTTGTCTTTTCTATCATGTAATATTGGCTATTTTTATCTTTACTCTATCTTTGGACACATGCTTTGAAAGTGAAAATTAGCTTTTTTGACCTAGTCAAAGCATTATTGTATGATAAAGTGAGTTTTGGTGTCTTTAATGATTATTCCTTTCTTTATCCCCTTCATACAAACATAAAAATAAGACACCCCAATCCTTAGCCCACATGGACAATGGTAAACACGTGGTTATTATGATCACCCAAGGCCAAGTTAACTTGGGCTAATTTTACCAAGGTTGACCAATTTCGATTAGGTTAAAAATCCTAAATTGCCTTCATTTGGTTTTTTCTCATTTGTGTGGAAGGAGGTATTCTACTAGATTATGTATTTGTTGTTATGAATCTTGACCACCATTCTTGTCTAGTTAGCTCTATTAATCTAATTGAGAGGCTCGAGGTAATTTGTTATTGACTCTATTTTTTATGGTTGTCATAGTTGTTCCGATGTTTCCCCTATCTAGGTATGTCTGCCATACTTCTTCATCGAGGGTTCTGCTTTCTCTATTTGAGGAGCCCGTGGTGAGTGTAGAGCTCCATCTTCTTATGGGTATGTTCAGTATTCCTGCAAACCCTCGTTCCTTGATCTCATGGAGATCTTGAGATAATTTGGCCATTATACTAGTTTCTCTCGCATATACCTAGCCATGGTTGTCAAAAATAGCTCTCTATTTTGTTCTTTTACTTCTTTATACAAGGGTTTTGTTGAAGAATGTAGGTGGCCATGGAGTGTTCTGAGTTCTCCTCTATTCTAGGTTGGAGTTGAATTTTCATGTGTAAATGCCACTATTATTGTCCCTTGTATATGAACTTACTTGAGATGTGTTGACATAAACCAAGTTGGGTATCATATTTTGGATCTCATTGCCTATATTTATAGCTCATTTTTTTGTGTTGAAAGGCTCAACCTATGGATCTTCTTTGGATCATAATTTGACTTGGACGGAACTCGTTCTACACATTCTACCTTGTAAAATTTAAATTATGTCTCTTTTGCATTAGTTTACTTGATGTATCTTGACCAAGGTGTGATTTGATCTTTGTGTGAGTTCTACTGGTTGATGGTTTTTTTGTGGTTTATATTGCTAGAAACGAATCCTTTCCCTTTTGTAACAATTTTCATTCCCGTAATATTCAAACGTGGGTTTTTTATTTCTCTTGGCTCTTATTTTTAGTTCCTTCCCATATCTAAGCTTAAATTTTATCTATTGTTGTGCTTTTAATTTATTTTGGAACAAATTTTCCGGGAATTCACCATTTGCAAGGTTTGGAGATCCCATTGCTTAGCTATAGCTGGCACCTCTTATACTCTATTTTACCTACTAGCTATACATTCTCATCTATCTGTACATTCCCGTTATGACCCTCTCGTGAGATTTGATTGGCATGTTTTCTGTGTGATAGGCCTAAGATTCGTATTCACTTTCCATGGCTCTATTTAATGCTACTAGCTAAATGTAGAGCTTTTTTATGTGAGTTTCTCTATGCCTCCATCTAGATAGGTCAATTCACTTTAAAAATGGATTTGTGTTCGAACATTCCATTTTGAGTGCTCATTCTAGGTGTTTGATTGAACTTGTTTGTTAAATGGCCTTGTATCGGTTTTAATAAATGATTTGACTTGTATGTGCTTCCTTTATGACTTTTCCCAAGCTGGGTATTCATTTCCTTGCATTGGCTCACCATATTTTAGTATGATCTCTTTATAAACACAATGATCTATATTTTTTTCTTGGGAAACTATTTTCACCCAATCTGGTTTAGTGGTTTGTTAACTTTTAGTGTGCAGATTTGGTCATTGTTTTTTTACCTTAAAGCTTACCTTTTTCCATGTTTAAGCTTTGATTACTCTAAACTTGGTCATAACTCATTGAATCTAGTTTATATCTTAGTATTTCAAACAACTTAATTTGTTTGGATATTCTTTACTCGCCATGCATGTTACATTTAAATTTTACTCAAGCTATGTACATCATACTCCCATTTACCCATATAGCTTGTTTTTTTATGATTATGAGCTGCTTTTACATTTTTTATTCATAAAATGTATGTAGCTTTGAAACTATCATTTACACCTTGAGGACCTAGATATTTGAATAGATGATTAGGAATTTCAATCTAAATATTGAAACGATGAAATGTGTGCTTGAAAGCTCACGTTATTTTGTAGTTAATGCATATTGTAATATGAAAAATATGTTAGAATGCAATTCATAGTTTAAGTTGTGGCTTCTAAATATCCTTAGTGAATTATTGTTTGTTCCATGCATTATTAAGATTGTCAAAATATGATCTACCCATGATTGGGTCCTTGTCCTCAAGCAATTTTAATTTTCTTGAAAGATTGATTTGATTTGGAAATTTTAGAATAGGGTGGCTCATATAAAAGTATGATGAAAACATGTTATTTGATCTACCATGGAATTTGCATACTTAGATTTTTCCTTTTGAATCCAGATTGTGAAATTTGTAATCCTATACTTGGATTGTAAAAATCTAAATCTGTCTTGATGAGAGCTGATATTTTCATATATTAGTTGTTTAGTTTTGTTTCCTGTTTGACCATATCTTCATATGTTAATTTATAGTCTGAAATCTGTTATCTTTCATACCTTGTAATATTCATTACTGAAATTATTTTTACTTACGAGTGTATGGGTAGATTTGAAAGTAACACCTTACATTTCTTAAAACCCGAATTTATGTATCTTCCTTTAATGAATGATTACTTGAACTTTGTACCGTTGTTTGTACCTTTAATGGATTGTAAAATGTATCTTTGTGGAGATGATATGAACTTGAAGACTGTAAATATGGAAATGGATGATTTCAACTATTCAATTGTGTTTCTTTCCTTAATGTTAATTGACGATGCATATACATACAAAGTTGAAGCATAAGAATTCATAAATCCTAAGCTCTAATACTTTTGATTCTTTTCTTTCAAGTACATCAATGGAGCAACATCCTAGTATAATAAAGAGGAGCCTGAAAATGATCTTCATCCAAGGTAATGACAGTTCCTCTTTTCTTACGCTTTAATTATATATATATATATATATATATATATTTCTTTCTCAATCATTTCTCACGGCTTGTGTGTGAAAACATTTACTCTTTCTTAATGAATAAATGAAATTACTTATATTTGATGATTTGTTTACATCTCTTTTTATTTTTCTTAAGTAACATAATATGAAATGAACCCTTAACTCAACACAATAATGAAACTTCACTTAATCTTATAGAATAAAATGAATTAAATTTACCTTTTCTTTATCATCCCAAACACATGTAACACAACTAATTATAAATAATACTTAACTTTAATACTTCAAATATGTAGCTAAACTGATGCTTTAGCATTTTGTTTCTCATATACAATGCTCTTCCCATCTTTGTCACAAGCGTGCAACAATATAAAAAGGTTGTCGATGATCTTGACAAAGATGAACATTGGAATGGCCTCCTATGTGAGGAATGATTATCTTAGAACAAAACCTTAGCTTCTTAGTGCCCGTGTGTTGTCCAATCTGTCACTAAAAATAAGTAACCTAAAATTTTTATATACCCATTTTTTATGATGACCAAAATGGTCAATAGTGTCATGCCAAACCTAACCAAACTGTCATGTGTAAACATAGTATCTAAGAAAGTAGAGTCAATTGGTATGTGCCACCAAAAGGACATGTTCATTAATAATGTGCATGTAAAAGGAGGCAACGGGCTACAACCCATGGAGGAGAAGATGAAATAGATTCTATACTATTTACTGAGACCCCTAATATAGTACTATAACATTAATAGATGGAGCGGTTTTGAATTTATATTCACTGGGCCATTTTCCACAAGGGTTTCTTCAAAATAAGAGTATCTAAATATATAGGACTAAAGTTAAGTTTTCCTAATGCATAATCAAAGTGAGTTTGATAGTGTCAACATCGTCATCGTAGTCCAAAGAATCATAAATTTTAGCATCCTCATGTTGTGTAGCTTTATCAAGTATATTGGTAGGTAGTGCGTAAGGTGGAGCTATAGAATTTTCTATGATATGTTATAAAGGAATGCTGATAATAGCTGATACCATACATGAAATAATAATCGTGGTGTGAGTAGAAATAGCCACATAATTTTTAGTGCAAGAAGAATATTGCGAAGCACTAGATTAAATAATTTCATATGTGTTAAGGCTACTATATGGAATAATTTGCAGAGATGGAATGTGCATAGCATTAATAGGGTCTTTACAACAATATTTGAATGGCTCTAGATTGGTTATAATTATATATTCATAGCCATCATGCAAAAAAATGGCACATTGGTGAATAGTGAATGGAATCGCTTGCATTGCATGAATCCAAGGTCTACCTAACAAGAGATTGAATTGAAACAAGGCATCTATAACTTAGAAATTAGTAAGAACAGTCTTGGGTCCCACTGGGTATGTAAGGAAATAGTTCCTAAGCATGTACGAGTGGTAGAGTCATATCCTCAGATGACATTAGAGTTATTAGAAATAAGAGTATCACTAAAACCCTTCTTCATGAGAAGAGAATAAGCACATAAGTCGATGGTTGATCCATTGTTAATAAGTACCCATTTCATATAAGTGGTGCTAATAATGACAGAATGAGAAAAGGTGCACATGGATTGTTTTCAGGAAAAGGTGATAGATTCTCGTCAATGAAAGATATGACATGTGGAAAATTGTGAAGAGATTGTATGGGATGTGAAAAATCCACCGCTGAGTTATCACTTTCAATATGAATAGTGTAAAGGGAAGCTTCTAATATATTATGAATGTCTGATACATTACACAATAAGTCATATAGAGAAATCTTAGCGGACATATTTTTAAGTTTCTAAATGATGTCATATCCCTTAGAATCAGTAGGAGGAGATTCCAAATAAATGGGTGGAGGGATAGAAGTAGATGGATCCGTAGGTGGATTAAGACGAGTATGATGAGTAGTAACTATATTAATAGATGGATCAGCCCTAGACGTAACAAAGCGAGGAGGATATTGAGTATGCACACACATAAAATCAGCAGCAGAGTCACTATACCGGAAACCTTAGTAGGCACATAATTAGGATAAGATGATTTATCCATGACTTGATAAGGTGAAGAAATGATCAAAATAAAGGGTTAGATATGTCAGGTTTACCAAAATAATTAACTAAAACTATGGAATAATGGTAGTTAATCCAATCTAGGAACAACAGTAAATAATAGTAAATAAAAGTAGTAAATAAAAGTACAAGTGCCCCAAGTGACTAAGAAAGTAGAAATGTAAACCCTAATGTGCAAGAGGGGTTGAGAAAGATATTATTTGATTCAAATATATTTATGGATTGTGTCACAAATATGGCTAGAGAAACAGGAGAAGGGGACAACTATGTCGAGTACGTAAAGTGCAGATCTTGGAAATTTTTAGTGGACTCGAGATGCCTAATTAGGTACAGGGGCACATATGGATTCCTAGTCTGAGATATGGGTACCCTAGTATGTGAAAATTATCCATAACATTCCTCCAAAGTGACACTTAATGGTTTCCTACCTTTGCTTCCTATCACACTAGCTAACATGGACTGTGCAAGTATGTCTCTCGGAAATATAAAATGAAGATGAAACCTACAAAACCTAAGACGAGCAACAAACCCGGGTAAAAAATAAAGATGCATATGAAGGGTTTGGTCTGACCTCAGATACCACAATGTTGGTCTTACTAACTAAGCACTACACTACATCTTAGACTTGGCATAGTTCTATGTGTGTGTGCACAATCATGTCTTATGTGCTCTTGTGCTAGTCACAGTTTGTGAAAGTAGGGAGTTATAACTATGTGTATAAAATGTAATAGAATGGTGGATTGAATAGAATAAATTTCCCTCGTATGTAGTGTGATGTAGATGAATAGGCCTTGGGCCTTGTAATGGAGCTATATGGATGAAAATGGAGCCTTTGATGGATGTAATGTTAGGTGATGATAGTAGTGCTTAGTACTTGGTCCCTCATTATGGTCTCATAAATTTATATTTATATGGTTATCTTGTTGTAATTTTGTAATTAACCCTAAAGAGGCCAACCACTAAAAAATATAAGAATCTCAAATGGTCGAAAGTGACCAAAAATTGGCGGAAAGTGTAAGAAGGCTCGGGGCACTCCAAATGGGACCAGGGAACCTGGGGCACCCCAGTATAGGGTTGGGCACCCTACCAAATATAAAATGATGTCAAATAGTAGAATTGACTAGGAAAGTATATGTGGGAGTTTGGAAGTGATGACAACAAGAAATTTAAATGGCCAAAGGATGTGGTTCAATTAGTACTATCTTCACTCAAAACCATATCAATAGTAGTATGAGACCGGGACCAAATAATGTCTAAAGTGTTTGATTTTGTGATTACACTCTCAAAGGCCAAAATAGCTTAGGAAATTCCTAAAATCTCATAAATTCTCCCATACATGGGTACAAACACAAGATTGTACTTTCTAAGCTCCCATTAAGAGGTTCTTCAAGGATGTGAAGTTTCTAGTTTAAGCTCTAAAGGGAACTCGTCACTTCCTTTTAAATTACCTTCATTATTAGGTCTACAAATATGTTTAACTACCCTCATCCTTGAAACCTAAAAAACCTAAAAATCATTTTGATCATATAATAGGGATTACCGAAGATCACCTCTAAAAAATTCAAGCTTCAACTCCTTGATTTTGACCATTAGACTACAAGCCCTAGCATTATCCTCAAACCATCCTAAGCCCTAACATTGTCTTTGAATGTTCCTACATTAGGTGGATTTGATTTTTCCATATCCTCCACAAAAATTCAATATTTTCCCATCCTTTCCTAAATATCTAGTGATTATTTTACACCTACTTAAAATAATTAGTTTGTGTGGCTCTCATTATATCCATTGTAGATGAGAGCTCAATTTTTGAAGTTAATTTACATGCAAACCTTTTAAATCAAACATGTTTCCATTTGAACAAAAACACGTGAATGAATCTTGGAAGTTCATATAAAATTTTCCCATGGTTGTAAACAATTGAAATCCCAATAGTATATCTTATCCACCCATGTGAATATAAAACATAGGTTAACTAGGTTTCTAGCCTTTCATTTAAAGTTTGATACTATGATTTTCCTTGAAAATTGATATCTCATACATTTGCAATCCCGACTTGAAATTATGGAGAGTTGAAGCTAAATTAGTTTAGATATGACACCAAATCTTTATTAATTAAGGTATGTGTACTTATAGTTTTAATCAATATGTTTAACTTAGTTTCATCAATACCCATTACATTAAGAGTTTGTGTGGAGATAATACATGACATTACATAGCAATAAATAGTTAGTTAAGAATCTACAACACATAGTTTTTCCATTGTATCTACTTCTATTTTTTCATTTTTGAATTCATCATTAATGGATTTAATGTAGATCAAATTATTTTAAGCACACGTATCTCCTTTACTATATTTTATAACACAATTGAAATATACTCTTTTTTCTTATTTCTCTTTTATTTCTTGAATAGCTAGTTTGGTAAGATGAGGTATTAAGTTTGCTTGAACAATACTAGTGAAAGTAATTTTTATTTATCATCCCTCTTTCATGCACATGATGAGTAACTATCATCTATTTTGACATGGATCTCATATTAAGAAGGAAAATATAGTAGTTGATGCTATCCTTGGGACTACCCAAGAAAATTTCATTTATATGATCATATCATATCCCTCCACATGTAAGGATGTATTTTATAATTACTTGATATAATCCTTGACTATCCCTTTTATGAAAAAAATTCTAAATGAATAAAATAGTTCTTTGTAAAAGTGTTACTATAGTGCGCTTAGACTTCATCTCTCGAATATTAACCAACTAACATGGAGAACCTTACTTTTCTTATTCTTACACATACATATATACCAAAAGAAATTTTATTGTTACAAATATAAGGATTGCAATACCACCTTATGTCCACTTAGAACTTTATAAAACTCAAAACAATTATCCATTTGGTTTATCTAAGGGATCGTGTATGTATTATCATATTTCCTCGTCTCAAATATTGACATCATGTTTTTATTCTTCACATTAGAATAAGAGGATTTATGTTGTTGTGATTGATTATAAATATGGTGAATTAGGGTGCATAAATAACATGGTTAGGGGTTGGTAACATGTTGTTGTAGAACATAAATGGTTTTCATGAGTATTGATTCCATTATTTTCAAGGTGGCATCATGACATATTTTGTAACTACTATCAGTTTCTTATTATGCATCTTGTACTTAAGATGAATACCTTTATGTTCTATTGAGAAAAAAACATAGGTTTGATGATTCAAGATGAAGACATTGTTCCCAATCCATACCTTGAGTATTCATTTCTAAAGTGGTATTACCCTTGCCTTCTACTCTATATTTTGGGCATGTCATGAATCTTTCGGATTCATGGCTCAAGATCAAGATAATTATTTAGGGTTTTGATTATAGATGGGGCTCAACCGGATAGACAAAAACCAAAGAAGAAAAACCCTAGTAATTATTTAGAGACATTCTAAATATATAACAAACTTATGAATATTTTTAGAATTATGACCTAAAAAGAAACTTTATAAAATATAATAATCAGGTGATAATTTTTGTAACATATATCACAACAACCTTAAATTTGGGTAGATACATGACATAGGTTTCTAATTTAACAAAAATTAGTAGGAAAATTTCTAACAATTTTTTAGATATGGATAAGACAATAATATTAGGGTTTGACCAAATATTGGCCCAAAATCGAATCTTTAATGCTAACTATAATGAAATTACTTTGATAAATATTAATATCCATAGAAATGACAAAAAAAATAACACCATAATAGAGATAATAGATCAAAATATGCAAGTACAATCACTTATCCACATTGAGGGGGAAACCTCCAAATCCAATAATAAGACTCAAGTGCCCAATATGATGATAATGTATGAGTTGATTAAGCCTATATATAACCTACTTAGGTTATTTTATTTACACATGAAGACCTTATTAGAAAATAAAGTGATACGACATGATAAAAATATTATATTATCCATAGGTAGGAAATACATATATGTTAATAATGAGGTATGAGTAGATTCGTAAAAAGATTAAAAACAATAATATTATTCACATTCATATGTAAATTATACACATATATATAGAAATAGACTTCCTATATTTTAGGAAGTTGTTGCAACTAATCCTCCTACAAATACACATGTAAAACTATTTTTGTGAGTTGTTACAAACAACCTCACATACATGCCTACCAATATAACAATATAATGTTAGCACTAATAATTAATTTCCTAACATTCCCCCCCTTAGTGCAAACATGGGGAAAACCTATCTTTGTACTTGCACCTATTTTCATGATTAGGTGATTTTCATAGGACAATCACAAACCCGACGGATGGTTTTACACCGGTTGACCACAAACCGATACTAGTGGTTTTCAAGTGGTTTACCACAAACCACATCATGATGTGCCAAGTACTATCATCATCTCTCATCACTTCTTCACTGTAGGTAACAACATAGAAAACAACTCTCTTAACACAATACTTAAGCAATACAACACATACTGGAAAGATTTCACATTTCCACCTCTAAGAATCACAATGTTCTTAGTTGTAGCCACTATTGTTGATCACTACCACTCGATCTCGAACAACATAGAAAAATCACATACTACCACTGGAAGCTACCATTGACTTTATTTATTTTGGCACAAAATGTGAATGGAACATTGGTTATTCCCCCCCCTCCAAAAAAAAAGTGAAATTCCAAATAGGAAGATAGAAAAGGAAAATTATATCGTGTTGCATCCTACTGTCTGGATCTTGATGTCTGGATCTTGTTGCACATGATCACCATTTCCAATGAACGTATTCACCGACATATCATCTTCTAACTAATTACGACAATCAAAGGATCATCAAAGTCGAGGATCACTACATTTCTCTACCATCCTATACAACTGATTTCTACTATACACACTACACATAATTCAATAAGAACACTACAAAGAATCACACTACAAAAATGATAAGCACATACGCACACTACACAAATGTTTCCACAATGAAGCAACCCCATCATTGGTGACTCGACAATAGGATGTTGTTATTCCTCCATCCTCTTATGCCTCCACCCTCTAGTCAAATGTTGCTAACTCGGTGATTTTAGCTTTTGAGGATCAATGGTTGCCAAGACGCTCGAGTAACACTGAAAATGCATCCATAAGGTAAATTTTTTTTTATAATATTTTGGGTTTTGACAATAGGATAATTTATTGATCTTAACAACATTAACCCAATAATTATATTTGAAAATGAGTGACACTAATTACTCTTATCACACCAACACTCTTCTAAATTATACATTATTTAAAAGTTGACCACACTCAATGATAATACACATTTGTACATTAAATGAAGAATAAATGCAAGATTATCTTCAATCCTTAGATCTATGGACTTCTTAAATTATTCTAAATAAATCAAAGTTCAATCCACTTATACTAAATAAAATGTATCTTCCATAGAATTTGAAGTCAACTCTAACCTTTTCAATGTGTATATATCTTCCATTTACCAGGCACTACTGAGTCAAGTTGGTCATGTATATATCTGGAGTATTTAATGTCTCCATTAAATAACCTCCACTCATAAATATATTTCTTAGTATTTTGTGATGCATAAACCATTGGTAAGTGTTGGCATTAAACAACCAAACTGCAGTTCTTAGAAGAATACCAAGTTGTGTTGTGGATTGAGAGCCAATAATGGTTGGTATAATAGAGATGGTGATTACTTTTGTCACTTGAAGTTTTTTATTTGAAATTTTATTTCATCAAAATGAAAATAGGCATTATATACTATATTCTTTATATCCTTGCAATGCCTTTTGAAACTCATGATTTTGAATCTTTGGAATTATTTATTTTTCAATGCACAAAACACCGAACACTAGTGAATTTGAATGTAGGAAACATCTATTAATTATGTCACCAAAAATAGCATCCACATGGTTATCGAAAAATACCACTCATATTCTCTCAAATCTATGTGCCAATAGTGATTTACTTTTCCTAAATATCATAGGAAACAACAAAACAATATACACAAATGGGGATGAAATACTTATGTCTTCTCAAATTCTGGACATGCCTTAGTCGATCTATAACTATGTACATGTGTTGAACAATGCTAAACATAGAATTTTCTCAGTGTAGAATCACCATCCATAGGGAAATGGAGATGTACAACCACCCTTGTACACTGATTAGAAAAACATAATGAACATGATTATACCATGCTTTGATACCAAATAAACAGGTATGAGTAGATTCAAACAAATATTAAACACAATAATCTTCTTCACATTCATATGTAAATTATACACATATATATAGGAAATGGACTTCCTATATTTTAGGAAGTTTCTGAAACTACTCCTCCAACAAATACCCCCATAAAAATATTTGTGTGAGTTGTTACAAACAACCTCACATACACACCTACAAATATAACAATATATTATTATCACTAATAATTAATTTCCTAACATATATGACCTAAGATTAAGGGTGTAACAAGTATTGAATAACAAGTGTTAAAAAGAAGGAAACTCCATTGATGAAGGGTTCAATAAAAAATATTTAGTAACAAGTATTCAATAATATCCGGTCTTGGTTTGGATTTTGGTGGCTACGAGGTCTGTAAGGATGAGAAAGATGTAAG